>CM022949.1:6813528-7495692 GCA_012931725.1 Litsea cubeba | reverse complement strand
AGGCAGCTCGACCAGAATGACCATCGATAATCTCGCACCTTATTCAATCAAGCGGCGTTTCTCCTCCAACCGTCTATCGCTGCCTGCCTCCCTCCTCCGTCAGCCTTTGCACAACCAACGAAAGAAATGTCAGCTCAACAATAGTAAAAGAAAATAAATTTACCAATTCGGCATTTAACTTGGAGGGGTCCCGAAGCGACGAGGGACCACAATGACCTCGCCTTAATCCTCCAGAACTCCCAGTTCCCAGGGACGAACAAACGATCATCCCCGGCATGTCTGTACGAGTCCTCCAATTCATTGACGAAGGGATGCTGCTTCTACTTCACCCGAAGGTAATAGCAGTCACTGTCCCCCCACGGACTTACATAGGTCATACACATCCTTAATATCATGGACACCGAGAACAGTACCGAGAATCCCGTTGAACTCGGCGGTGCCCATTATTATCTTAAAACCATTAGGCAACAGTTGACAGGGGCAAAGGTTCCACGCTGCCAAACAGTCCTGAAGAAGGGATTTAATGGGAAACCTAACCCCGCCTTCCACTATCGAAACTAGGGGAAAAGGCGTCTAGCCATCACGGTAAGAGTAACCATTGAAAGAGGGCTCCCGGCCGTCAAGGTTGGTCTGGACATCTTTCGGAATATTTTACGCCCCTCTGAACCAAGTCATGGCCAAAGGGGTTTCTAGCAACTACCTATAGACCCCCATCTTCCTATAAAAAGAAACTAGGAAAGAAGAAATCCCTAGACGCAGGAGGCAGAAACCCTAGGGGGAGAAAATCACTCATAGAAGAAGAAGAGGATGCACCAAACTTCAGACTCGGACTCGCCGGGAATGGAAGACTTCTCCTCTCTCGCAGCAGCAGACCCTTTGTGACGGAAATGCAAAAAAGAGGGAGGGCGGACAACCTTACTTATAGCAGAAGAATCCGCCTTCCAAAAAGGCGCCGTTTCGAATTTCAAAAAACGTCACGTAAGAACTGCGCACCCCTCTCCGAATTAACAAGGCAACCAATCGCACGGTGACACGTTGGTGCTGTCAGCATGACTTTTGCGATGATTTAAACGCGACATTTAAGTTCCACGAGCAAGCGAAGTGGCATCCAATCAAACACCAGCAGACGGGTACCGAGATGAGAAGCTATCCCGCGAAATCCACACCAAACAGCTCCCGACCTCAAAGAAGCTAGAGGTCAGAAGCTAGGCGGCAATTGTGTGGGGATGTTTTTCTAAGATACCAGCCGAATCCCATTATCTTTAATAAGTCGAGTTAGCAAATCTAGCCACACACCAACCGCGCACCTCATCATTGCTTCCAGGGCATCAACCGAGATGGAATCCATTCTCGACACCTAGGTACCGAGCCAGGTCAAGGTCGCTCCTGACCTCGGCCGATCCCGACCTTAATGTATATCCTGGCCTCGGTCATGCACCTCGGTAGTCGTGCCCCGAGGTCGGCCAAGGCAAATATTGAATGACCAAATTCATATGTTAGCTCAATCATGTCATTGACACACGATGGGACAAGGGCCTAAGCAAGTAGGGCTCCTAGGCGATCCATACCATCCGTGATCTCTGATAGAACGGTATCCAGCGGCTGTCGCAGAGCATGGTTCAATTGGACTAGCATTTAATGAGAGATGGGCCAATAGGACTAGCATTTAATGAAGTATGGGCTGAAGGGACAATATTACTCAAGTACCAAATCCAATCATAAGGCCCTTCTTCACAAGTCAACTCCATCTCCTATAAATACGGAATCCAAGTTTACTCCAAGGTATGAAAAAAGGATACACACTCTTACTCTGCAAAATTTCATCTTCATCCTTTGTTCAGTTCTCAAATTAACTTAGGCATCGGAGAGCCTTGCGCTGCCGGCAGCCAAGGTCCTCTGACCATTTCTTTCCTCCCCTTTCAGGTTCCCAGTTAATTTTCCACCATCAAAGGACTATCAAGCTCATTCAAATCCTTTATTAAGTCGGTATCATTTTAGGCACTTACAAGCAGATTCTACATAGAGATATTCCCACAGTAGGAAATTTTTCTATAGCCCTAGCTAATTAGAGCTCAGCCTCAGAGTCTTGACTGGTCAAGCAAGAAACTGGCTTCAGGGACAATTAGTGTTATCTCTGTAGTCATGGGCGGAGAAAAATGGTCAAACCAAAATCCAGAAAAATGCCCTTTTGCTTTTCGTCCATTTAACTTGTGATGTTTTGGTTATTTTATATATAAATTATTTATTTTATTATTATTATTACGTAAATGTATGTATTTTAGTTAAATTCGTGATTAGTCTAAGTGGGGATCACGTTAGGCTTAGGTTTGGTGAGTTAGGCTTGTTGGATAGGTGTCTTGACCTATAGTTAATATGGATCCAATTTAGTAGGTACAGTTCCTCTCAAACTAAAACTCTTGTTCTCTTCTAACCCAAATTCTTAATCTATTTAGAACTCAAATTTTATTTACTTTAAAATTTAAATTAGATTGCAACTCATATTCCCATTCCCTATTTATAAAACACCACCGTACTCTTTTCTTTTCCCACACAACTTCATGCTCTCTCTTCCTACTTTCTTTACCTTTTGCAACCTTGCAATTTAGAATTCAGCCGCCAGATCTCCGATCAGAGACTACCATCTTCTTCTTCGCGAAACTCTTTTCGCCAGGATATCTCTTTGGGCTTTGACAATAGGAATTCTAAAAACCCCATGTATGCCCTAAGGTATGATTTTCTCTATTTTGTGATGAGACCTTGCATATCTCGATGGCCACCACATGATGATTCTAATCTTAGGGGCGTGAGTCTCCTTGGGGTTGTTTTCTTTTATTTAATTTTGATGTGGGGCCCGTGGGAGACCTGATCAGATCTGGTCCGTTCTTATAGCCGTACATGGCGGGCAACCTAGATGGTGAGGTTGTTTTGGGACTAGGCCTAGTGGGGCCCACTGTCCAGACATCCCTGGGTTGTTTGGCATTTCTACATATAGAGTTAAAGTAAGGTAAAGCCACATTTCCCAAAAAAAAATCCCACCAAAAATACTTTATCTCAAAGTTCCGACCATATTTCTAAAAAAAGAGTCAAAAAGTAACCACTCAAAAACAAAAACAAAAAAAAAAAAACCCCACTTTTTAATAAAAAAAAGTCAAGACGATTCCATCACAAACAATTAAAAATAAAATATCATTATAACCCACTTATATTTTATTAATTCTTCAAAATAATCTTCACTCCACTCAACTCTACAAGTAAAGCCCCAAACAGGGATGGACAACTGTTGCAGAACGTGAGTCCCTGTTGAGATGCCCTATGTGTGTTTAATCATGTGGTGGAGCCCATTGTTTGATCTGATCAGAGATCGGGTCCATTCTCATGCCCGTACTAGTTTGGGCGAATCTGCTAGTGTGGTTAATCTTAGGGCGGGTCCCACTATCCAAGTGTCCCTATTAAGCATGGCATGAAGCCCACCTCTTCCTGGAACTGGGTTCTATGTGGAGAAAAAGGTTCCGTAGTGAATGGGGAGGGGGCGGTTTTGACCTCAGTCGGTATTGGAAAAGAGAGAATGCCCATACATTAATGATGCCAAAGTATTTCCAGGTTGTAAGATCCCGTCCCAAGTTAATCAAGATTAACTCTAGTTAATCAAAATTTAAGCTAATTAACCGTGTTTAGTTGGATTAATGATGGCTTAAGACCAAATTGAATTGGTTTATCCTAAAATGAATGAGTTAAGCTTAATGAAATGTCAGTGAACTCATTAAAGGAATTGAATTGGAGTTTAGCCTCAAAGAAGGAATTTGAAGGACTTTTATATAAATACGGATTTTTACGTATTTCGTCAAATATGAAAACTCTGGATACCAACGTGCATATCTTGATGAGTACATTAACTTTCATAAAAGAATTGAACCCGTCCGACGAGAAACTAGTCAAATGACCCGTCATTTGACTTAATTTGAAATGAAATAAAGAGGTAGAGGGCTTAAATGCAATTCCATAGCTTATATAAGCTAAGAGGACTTCATTGAATCCTCTTTACAAACCCTAGCCTCCCTTTTCTCCTAATTTCTCTTCTTTCTTCCAATTTCTCTCTATCAAATATCAAGGCAAGGATTTTAAAAGTTGTTTTGAAGAGGTTTCACTCCCTTCATCATCTTCTTCATATTCCTCAAAGTTAATCTTCATTTGTGATGTTGTGAAGCTTGGATTAGAGTGGTTTTGATTTCAACATCAAGCTAGACAAAGGGATTTTCATCAATTCTTCCTCAAACAAGGCATGTTTATACTCTTCTTATGATTTATGGTGTTTTAGAATTATTATAACTCATTTAGTCCAAAGTTATAGAAATTAGCTTTAGAAAATCTGAAGCTCAAAACTGAACTTCTGGGCGGAGGTCGGTTAACCGAGACTGAACCGACAACATGACCGACATGGTCTAGGTTTATTTTTCAGATTGGTTCAGCCTCTGGAAAGCTAACCGACAACTGACCGAGACCGAACCGACATCACCTGATGGAAAATGGGCTGAAAATCCAGATTCTAAAAAGCTAACTGAACTCAATTCGGTTAGCCGAACTGGGGACTTCGGTTCGCCGAGACCCAACCGACAAGTTGACCAACATCCCTGAATGCATCAGAAATTCTGAGATTTTTGAAGTGTGGACCACAGTTGACCGAGGATCAACCGACATGGTGACCGAGCTAATTTTCACGAAATTTAAAGAAAATGCAAGGTTCTGGAAAGTTGACCGAACTCAGATGAAGGCTTCAGTCAGCCGACAAGCTTACCGAACATGTAGGGAAATTTAGAATTGAGTTCTGATTGTTCTACATTGAAGCCTAATCTATATAGGCTGACTTTGTTAATGTCTAAGCCTTCATAGGTGTAAACTAAGTTCTCTGAATGCATAAATAATATCTATTAAGTGATGTTCATCAAAATTAACACGTGCATTGGATAACGAGGGTTTCACTCAATTGGTTAGTTTAGAAGTCTAAATAGGATTCGATCGATTGATTTCCACATAGAAATGAATTTATAGTTCATGAGCTTATTATTGAGCTGCACGTGTATAATGCTTCCCTAAGCTCATTGTTGAGCTAAATTGAATTAAGAATGAAATGAATTATTGAATTGACTAAACAGTTACTAAAGGTAACAATGAACTGAATAATTCATGTTGTAGTAGATGTATGGGGCGTTCCGGAGCCTCGTGGAAAGTTAGTGATCTCTGATCAAGACACTGACAAATTCCACCCATTTGACAAGTCATACAAGCTATATAATAGAAAGTGAAACTTTGAAATGAAAAGAATTGAGTGTCATAGTAGATATCAATTTAATGATATTACTTGACTTACTGCTTCCATTGGAAGAATCAAATCGAAATGAAATGAATTGAATACTATGATAATAGTCATATAGCATTTATTATTACTTGACTTCATTGTATCAACATTGATAATGATATTGATTCGTATAGGATTGATTAACTGATTGATAGCTTGTACTATCATAGAAATGTATATACATTATTGAACCGTCGTGTTCACGGTGTTATAGATGACACCACAGGTCCAGTTGCCCGTGTCGGTTTGCAGAGGCCACGCCGCCAATTGAGGAGGCCCGTCCGATACCTCCAAGAGGTTTGATCGAATGGACAAGATCTCGGAGTACGAATATTAGAAAATGACCTTTTGAAAGTTAATAACTTTATTTTGAGTTATAAATAGTGTCCCCTGCATTGTATTAAGTGTGCAGTGGTTGACAGAGATTAGAAGTTGAATATGTATGTGACTTTATGTTTATATAAAGAACTTGTATTCGTACTATGTTTGTCAATGTATATATATTCCGCAAATTTTATACATGTGACAGGTTTATGTGATTGATATCCCTTGTGGATTTCGTTTTAATTTTATATTAATTCGGAGTTTATGGGAGTAAGTATGAGTTTGCGACTCGGGGTTCGTCCGAAGTAATCAGATCTCGGGATCAGGTCGTGACACAGGCCTACCTCATATAGTTTCTAGAATTTAGAAAAAGACCCTTAGTCTTTAATGAACCTGATTGGATCCTATGACTTATATTCTTGGAAATATACTAAGATGGGCCCTAAGTTTTCTAAAATTATAAACTAAGACTGTTATTTATCAGTATTATTTGCAAATTAATTTTGAATGGTATCTTTGATTTTTTATGTGTTAAAATTATATTTTTGGATTCTATTGACTGAATCATTGGACCTGAGTAAATACCGTCTGGGCACACGGTATCTTACCAACATGGGGTTTAGTGCTTGGTATGACATCGGAAAAATCCTAGTGTATTTGATCTCAACCCATCTTTAAAAATAGTGGGTATGCGCACCATTGATTATGAAGGGATGCATAGATCTTTTATCTATTACAGATTCATGTGGATGTTGGGTACAAGACCTTATGTTTCACTTAGGATTGGCGATTGATTGAGATATTGTGGAAGTTTATTCAAATGATTTGTTGGTATTCGATTGTATATTGTTGTGACCCAGCCCTTCACTTTAACTTACGTTTCCTATTCTACTATGTTATTTATTTATGGGAACTATTCAAGTGGTGAAAATAGATGAGAACTTTTTTACGGGGCCCAACTAGTAACTCATCCAAACCTAGCAACCAATAAAAAAAGCCCTGATAGTCACTAATCTCAAGGATTGGCACACATCCGAATGGACTGAACCATTGGATCGAGGGTTGAATATTTTTTTGAATACAAAGTCATTAAACTTTTGAGCCACGGATAAAGGGGTTAGGGGCATGGGTTCGAGGTCAAACTTGATACTTGGAGTGGTCTCACAAAGATCTTTTCATCCCCCCTATTCCATCCCCAAATGGGGCCCACAATTGGACCCCACAAAAAAAATTTCATATAATATGTGAGAACTAGTTCCCACCTGAATTTTACCGTATATATATATATATATCAATTGGGTCATATTCGAATGATTGTAGCTATAATTGGACGGTTGATCATCGATGTGTGCGGATACTTATATCCGTAATTGATTGTTTGACCGGTATTCCGGATTATCAATCGGTTTATGACCGCCGACGTGATTTAGATAGTTAGAGCTGACCGCCCAAAGCAATGACATTGCTTCTGTGTGATTATTCTATTGCTCTATTGTGTAGAATGGATTTAGATTATACGTTCTTTTCGTCATTATCACAGTGTTATTCTCTTTGATCATTACCTATCATTATTCTTATTGATCTTGTATTTTATTTAAAAATTATGCTTTCGTGTTTGCTGTTTATTTTATTTATTGGTGCATAGGTACCAATCTCTACCCTGCCGTGGAGACAGAGAATGGTCAAACGTTTCAAATGTTTGAGTCAGTTGATGAACTTGAGTGGAGTGCCAGAGATGGCTACGGAGCCGTCTGAGTCTGCGCAAGAGATATCGACATCTTAGACTCTTTAGTTTATTTAATTCCAAAATATATTTTATTTAGCTGTTTTATTAAGGTTATTTTGGCAACTTTAACCTTAACTATTTAGTTGGTTATGTGTTGGTTTGGTTTCGGATATTGATACCAATTGATTTAACGCTTCCGCAAAGATTTTATTATGACTCACCATATTTCGAGATTTTGTGGGTCCATATTTGGGAGCTTATGTTGCATTAAATACAAGAAAATAAAATTTTATTTTTATTTTTCACATTATCCCCGGGTTGTATTTTTGGGGACGTGAGGGCCTAGCACAGAAAAAGACCATGACACCAAAATAAATGATACAACCTAACTGAAACCACTCAGAATTGACTTGAAAAATAAATGAAACAATCTCACTCAAGCAACTCAAATCTATCTAAACTTTATAAAGGGAGAAGAAAATAACAATCTCTCACCAGGTCGGAGTAGCAACAAAATCCCCAGGACACCCCAAGTCTCTGAATCCAGTCTCCTTGTGTCCAGTAAATGTGGATTGACCCTACAAGAAAAACAAAGCACTGTTTTTAGATGCCCAGAATGTTTTAAAAGGACAAGATTTCGGAACATTCCCCTTGCCCTCATCACATGAATGAACATCAAAATCAACCGTCGAGATCAAGGTTCAAGACCCTGTGATTCTGATCATCGATCAATAGGGACTAGTTTAGGAAAGAAATGAAACCCGGTGATCATATATGCCATCTTCTTCATGCTCAACTTGCAATGGCAAGCTGATTCATACAGCTAGCTGCCTAGAGCATCCTTGCTTAGTACCCTATTTTGTGCCCTGTGTTTACTCTCATTGTATCTTTGCATCTTTTGTTTTGCTTAGTGCCTTTTTCATAGGGGGATTGTATTTATCGTAAGCATGAATGTTGGATATAGCTTTCAAAAATGAATCAGTTACCATAATTGTCCGATTGTTCCCAAGCATGATAGGAGAGGGGAAAGATCGATCCATAGTGCTAGCGGCAACTGTTATGATCCATGGTACAATATGGTCTACCGTATGCAGACGCGGGCCGTCGTTTCCAGCTGAAGAAACAACAGTAATCCCTTTGGCCACAGCATGAAGCAACCCAATGTCGGCTATTGGAGCCAAATAAGGTAGGCTCAGTCCCACAATTGATAGAGACAACACATCGACGCCATCATGTATAGCTTCATCCACGGCTTTGAGTACGTCAACATTGGAGCAAGCACCAGCGTTTCCAGGAAGATTCCAACAGGCCTTGTACACGGCTAATCGGGCTTGCGGTGCACCCCCTCTGGCAGTCCCTAGCGCAAGCCCTTTGAAGCTAACATCATGCACCAAGGAACCAACAGCTGTGGAGGCAGTGTGGGTGCCATGTCCGACTGCATCTCTAGGAGAGAAGTACTCCATGGCTACTGTGGTGTTTATTTCACCTTCTACCCCTTTGTTGTGCCAACGGGCTCCGATGAGTTTCCTATTACAGTGTGATGAATTGAATTGATCCCCACCCACGCATGCACCTTTCCATCTGGAAGGGATTGGTCCTAATCCTTGGTCACTGAAGCTTTTAGATTCTGGCCAGATACCTGTTTATCACATACGCACACACGTGTACGTATGTTATAATCCATGAACTAATTAAATAAAGTTATTAATAATTGACACGAGTTGAGAAAAAGAACAAATTCCCACTCACCTGTTCATGCGTACAGAGAGACATAAATGAATCCCAAAACACCGCTACCAAACTTACCACTAAATAGGAGCACATCTTTGAAAAAAAATTTAAAAAAAAAGGAGCACGTCATGGCGGGTCATCAATTATATTTAGTTTTGAATTCTGAATCCATTGGCAAAAGGAAAAAACTTGCCTTTCAACAGAAAGTAAAAATTAAAAAAAAAAAAAACTGCTTGTTTTCCAAATGGGTCAACTCAATTTGAGCTCTAAGGTCCATGTTGAACTCAGATCCCAAATCGCTAAGTCATAGTGAAAAAAAATGTTAAATATTGGCTTTTGAGGTCGTTTCTCAAGTGAGAAACCGGGTTTGGTCGATATAGGTAAAGAGAAGAGGGAGATAGAGAGAGAAATGATTTTATAGATATGCAGAATGGGAGAGGGAATGCGACATTCCCATAATGATGCTAAAGAACGTATGCTTGATTCATTATTTATATTTTTTTATTCCATTTTGTTGTCTTTCTAACTTTTTTTTTGGTATTTTCATTTATTCAGTTTTATTTTTAATACTTTTCATATGAATTTATACGAAAAGTTAATTATTTTGGAAATAGCCATATGATGTGTTTTTTTTTATATACATATATAATTTGTGAATAGTATGATTTTGATTTATGTGTTAATGTTCGGTTTATGTCTTGTATTCCGGTTTACCAAAGTGGTTCGTTGGATTGGCCAATGCCCAGGTTCGGGGTCAAGGTTTGGTCATTGTACCAGGGCTTTCTTACGACTAAAAAAGCGGGGATTATATATACATGTAATCTGTAATTTCAGACTCTGAAGAGAGTCAATATGTGAGTCATTGTTATCTTGCCGTGAACGTAGGCGGTGTTGTCGAAACACGTAAAATCATCGTCTCACTCTTGTGTTGCATGATTCTTTGATTGCGGGTTTCGTGCTTCTGCACGAATGCGGGCAACGGTTGTTTGAAATATACATTATGCCCCAAAAATTCATTAATATTTGGGTAGGCAACAAGGTTAATAAAAGAGAGAGTTAATATTTGGGCAGGCAACAAGGTTAATGAGAGAGAGAGAGAGAGAGAGAAGAGAGAGAGAGAGAGAGAGAGAGAGAGAGAGATACCGCTATCAATGACTCCAACGATAATTCCATCACCCATGTTGCTCTCGAGATAGGGATTATTAGTTGCATGAGAAGAGGAGAGGCCAAGATAATCCCAACTTCGGGTGGTGTGTAGCTTGTGAACCATTTTAGGTATGACATCTACCACGCCAGGTATTTCTGCAAAATGAAAATGTTTCAACAACAAATCCCTAAAATCAACTTCTAGTTAATCATCTAATTACCTTTTTGTTTCCAGATCGAAACAATGACCTATGACCTAAATATCACATTGCTTCCCTTTTTTCTGTTTCTAGCAAAGGAAAATTTTACTAAGCAAGAAGCTACAAACACACTATGGAGGATTATGATCACAATTGCTTATATATCAAACTGCAACTCAATTGCTTATCAAACTTCAATTAATTTTATCTATCCTACCAAAGCAAGTTAGCTTTTCTTTTAAAAAAAAAGGGGTGGACTGGTACTTGGGTGTACCAAATTCTTTTGCACCAATAACACTGCTTATTTCTATTTTTTGCCATATGTGTAATTAAGTTCTAGGTAATAGGAGTCATTCATGAGTTACCATTACCATCTATACAAATTTTGTTTCCCTATTCTAGTCTATCCTTGGTCAACTCCTCAGATAGATTGCACCTTTTCAGCTAGCTCCATCGTCACTATTTTCGTCCATGTCCTATTTAGCATATCTTTTCCTCTTTAGGGGCTATCAACATGCATATTGGAGACTTTCCTCAGGCACCATTGTTGGGTGCATGCCATATAGAAATGTTTAATGCATCTCTATTATGTCTTTCTTTATTTATCATCTATTGCTAGCTGTTACTCACAAATGCCTTCCAATACGCAAATTTTTGTTCTCTTTTGCTTAGCTAATAGTATGAAGCACATACTCGAAGACACCAATCTCATCAATGATGTTGCATATGTATATAGATAGGTTTTAGATTTCTAAAATAGATTTGGGTATCTTAAAGGTCTCTTTCTCTTGACATGTGTCACACAAGCTCAAGTTCAAACTCTGGTTTTAGTACCCCTTTCAGCAATTTAGTTCCAAGTCCGTTCACAATTTGGACAAAACCCCAAAGGTAAAGCCATCTTCATTGAAATTATTTTCCAAGACCCCCTGAGGTGATTCGGGGCTCGCTCAAACCTGTAACACTCCATTATGTTTTTCAAATGGCCTCTTCAACTTTTTGAATTGTTGAGAGCAGTTTTAACTGGACAACGCTAATCAAAACAGAAAAATAAAATAAAAATTTATGCCTCTCTGTCCATTCAACCACACATAAGCCACTAAATGCCTTTTTTTTTTACTTATAAAGTTGGTAAAGATTTATGTTTGTACTCAAAAGATCACTTGGCTATTGAGGTGCATTTTAATTAAAGGTGCATGATTTTTAATTATAGATGATTTAACTCTGTTCATATCGGCAAAGCAAGAAGAGTGGTAAAGGTCCCAGGTTTTCTAACAGAAAAAAAGAAGGAAAGAGAGAACAGTTATAAAGGACACACCGGCAAGCTCACTAATAATTTCGGTCCATTTTGAGCAAATCTGCTCAGGCCAACTCATTCAAACATCCAAAATGCCCAATACTCACTATATATGTTCTAAAATGTAAATGATATATGGTTATCAGCACCCAAGCAAGAAAGGAGATCTTGTTGTCTACAGATCTAAGCATGGAAGGGGCTAGATTCTATGTACAAGGATATTTGAGATAAACTGCCATAATCTTCGCCTGAGAATCCGTCAACCGCGCAGCAAATCCAGAGAAACATGTTTTTTAATTATATATGATCGAATCAGCTGCCAATTCTTTGCTGCAATTTCCAAAGCCAAATGTAAAAATTGTAGCATAGAGATTTTTTTTTTTGGTACCAGCCAAGGGAACTAGAACCAAAGAGAGAGCGAAAGACCGCTCACATATGTGAGAAAAGAGCCCGCACACATAGAAAGAAAGTCATACAAGTGGAAAGGGAATCCGCACATACAGAAAAAGACAATGTATCTAGGATCCGAACACTAGGCATGAGAACTATGACTCTTTATCACTCCAGGAAGAAGCTATTTCCATATCCCAGACCTTGACCACTTGATGATGGCAACGTAGTGCATCTTGAACTTGTACAAATTAAAATTTCAGCGAATTTACCTGGTTCCCAACACGGTAGCAAGGACGTTATGGTGTGAGTCTACCACAAGCGACAGATCGCTGTGCTGCCTTTCACCCATATAGATAATATACATCTGAGAATTTATTAGGCACGTCTCATTTTCAAGTTTAGAATTGAATTTTCTCAAGTAGAAAACGAGAGTAGAACCCAGAAGTAGTTCGTGTCCTCACCTTGCTTGCAGCATTTTCAGATGAAGTAGACATGTGTTGTTGGTAGCTGATGAGTAGGAAGAGCAAAATGCATTGAGCAGAGAGAGTGATTGGAGTATATTTCTTCATCTGTATTAGGTAGTCAGGAAGTAGATGAGAATTGGGAACAACCGAGGATAAGGCCTTACTCCATCTTCTTCTATGGATGATATTTAAAGAAAAAAGTAGCAAGACCATCACTGTTCTCTACTCACGCTGGAGAGTAAGATTCCCTTTTTTTTCTTATTCATAATCAGAGAGAGGCAAAAGGAAATGGACATTTTTTTTCCTATTGCCATGGGCCAGGAACATTTTCTTTTTTTCTGGCTAGTGGCAAGAAAGGATAAGTCCAACCACTGTTTTGGATGTTCTTTGTTTGCTTTCCAAGTTCGAATGAAAATTAATATGAAAGCGAAGTTGGATGATGCATGGAGTCCTTGACATGGAATTATATATAGGAACAACCTTAATAAATTTGATGTGGAATGGGAATTTATTAAACACTTGGCATTCCTTTTGTAATTATTTATGGCCAATTTTAAAGTTGTTTCCTTTAGTCTGAATTTGATACTTCTAGCTTTTTTTTTTTTTTTTTCTATTGTTGAATGGGAGATGTTCCTTTGGAGGATCTTTATCATGTCTTGCTATATATTTACTTCTTTCTAAATGAAATCCCCTTAGCATTAAAAAAAAAAAAAAAAAAGAATGTGAAAGCGAACGTGGATGGTGCATCGAGCCCTTGAAACTTTGAAAGGAAAAGTGAGCAAAGCGGCTCCATCGTTTCTGCTGCTAGGGGAATAATTATAGGACCAACCATGGATTGCTGGGACCAACATAATGATTGGAATGTTGACTGGGAATTTATTAAACACTTGTCATTCAAGGATAGAGAAAGAATTTACAACTTTTAACATTTTTAAATTGGAGAGAGAGAGTGTTCCAGGGCCGCACTTACCTTGCTTAACGGCATTTTCTGATGCAGTGGACAGTCGTCGATGGTAGCTGAGTGGTATGTGCAGACAGAGTGGTTGGAGGAATGGGTTTCTACCTTTGTATTAGAAAGTGCATGAGAATTTAGGTAAAGGAGGATTCATTAGAACTTTGTTCTATCCATAATTACCTAATTCGTAGTTCGACTAATTTGCATTTCGAGTTCGTAATTTGTAATTTGAGACTTAATTTGATCATAAAATTCGATGGAGAAGGTTCATTTAATTCGCTTCTCAATTCGACTAATTTGAAGTTTGAGTTCTACAAATTCGATGAATTAATTCATGTGTACCCGTTTTGTAAGTCAATTACTCAAGGTGCTTGTCTAAAAACTAAGTCACTGAAAATAACTGTTATATTCATTTATCCTATAGGCAAAAGTCTACTTCAATTATAGTTTGGGTCACAATTGATTGACTATATGTAAAATATAGTTATGATAAAAATCAAAGTAAACTTTCATGTTTTACTGTTGATCAATCTTCATGTGGGGCCAACTTTGATCGGAGTTAGGTTTGGATCAGCATTAATACATTAGGGTATAATGCTTTTGAGTGGTTTGTATTTTTAGGTAAGCACCGCAAATATAATTATATGATTCACTAGAGAACTACGTGAAATTAGTTCGCTATTAGTACTTCACGAATTGAACTGTGAGTTATTCGAAATGAACTATTTGCAGTTCGAAGGCCTCTTGAACGAACTAGCTAGGTAACTATGGTTCGATCTTTATACTCCTCTTGAGTTGGGGGTCCAAAAGGCACTTAACTGGGCTTTATATCACAAAAGAGATGGTCCATTAGTTATATGAGTGGTGTGGGGTTACTTGGAAAGCAAATTACCCATGTAACAAGGAGTCAAATAGGTACTTTTTAAAGGGTTTTGTGAGAAAATTGAAAATAGTGAAAAAGAGGATTGTTTACATCTATCTTGAGTTAGGGTTTGAAGAAGAGAAGAAGATCAAAGTTGAAAGGGAGTGAAGATCTAATGTACTCAACTGTAAAAAGCAAGACGTTGTATAAAATATATGATCTTGTTTGTAGAAATATAAAGGTCTGGAGTGTGTGCGCTTTTGTGTATGTGGTGTTGCATAGCCAAATGGCTGTATAGAGCCTCTGCTCTGAATCAGGAGAACAAAACACATTTATATAATTCAAACTTTAAGATGACAAGAGATTTCCTTATCGGGGGCTCTATTGGCACCATGAAAATCTCTCTTCCCACTGAAAAAAAAAATTAAAATGGGTTTTCCTAAACTATCCCTCCCCCTCCTCCTCCCTTCCTCTCCCACCCTCCACCCTCTTCCCTCATCCCCCCCCCCCCCAAGTCTCCGGCGGGGAGGGAGACCCAGCCAGCAGCCCGCGGCGGGAGCCCCGGCCGGTCTCCCTCCCCCTCTCCCTCTTTTTTCCTC
This sequence comes from Litsea cubeba, assembly GCA_012931725.1. Lineage (NCBI taxonomy): Eukaryota > Viridiplantae > Streptophyta > Magnoliopsida > Laurales > Lauraceae > Litsea > Litsea cubeba. Next base: position 7,480,645 of record CM022949.1, on the reverse strand, counting down.
CCTCCCCTTCCATTTTCTTTCCCTTCGCCCTCCTGCAGCAGCCCGATCCCTCCCCCCCCACCCCGCCGGCGAGTGAGAGTGGGAGGGGGAGGGGGAGGGGGAGTGGGGTAGGGAAAGAGAGGGAAGGAGCGGGAGGGAGGGAGGGAGAAGAGGGAAAGAAAATGGAAAGGGAGGGAGGGAGGAAGAAAGAGGGAGAGGTAGCTGGCCGGTCTCCCGCCGCGGGCTGCTGGCCGGGGCTCCCTCCCCACCGGAGACGGGGGGGATGAGAGAAGAGGGTGGAGGGTGGGAGAGGAAGAGAAGAGGAGGGAGAGGAGGAGGGAGGAGGGGAGGGGTAGTTTAGGAAAAAATAGTTTTTGTCTTCTAGTGTCGGTGGGGAGAAAAATTTACGGTGCCAATAGCACTCCCCTTTCCTAATATCAAAACACTTGGACAATCTTTTAAACCTTCACCACACTCACACTCTTTCTTCACACGCCACAAAACAACAAGGACACAATCTAAACTACTAATAATCCAACATAGGTTAGTGGAAAGATTGATGTAAAGGCTTAATCCTCTGCCCATTCTCATTATTCCAGCGATATATATATATTACAATTAGAAGACTAATTAGACAAAAACTCTAAGTTTAGGAATGACTCCTAAACTTCCTCAATCACAATCAATCAATATTTGCCTAAATTATCTCAACAGCCTAAATTATCTCAACACCCCCCCTTAAGTTGGAGCATGAGGATCCAAAATGCCCAACATGTGAAGAAGATAATCAAACTGTTTCTTGCCGAGAGCCTTTGTAAAAATATCGGCCAATTGTTCGGATGTAGGAACATACGACGGAGCAATCAAACCATCCGTTATTGCATCACGAACAAAATGACAATCCACCTCTATGTGCTTCGTTCGTTCATGAAAAACCGGATTTTTAGCAATGTAAAGAGCAGATTGACTGTCACAAAAAAGTTTAATTGCCTTTGGATGATGAACATCCAAGCTCAATAACAGTCCTTTTAACCACTTAAGCTCACAAGTAATGGCAGCCATGGATCGGTATTCCGCCTCCGCAGAAGAGCGCGAAAATTGTATGTTGCTTCTTTGTCTTCCATGAAATAGGTGAATGACCTAGAAAATGAGCCATCCTGTCAAAGACCTGCGAGTGATGGGGCATGCCGCCCAATCAGAATCACACCAACCCTGCAAAGACAAATCAGTATCTGCTAGTAAGAGAATGCCTTGACCTGGTGTGCCTTTTAAGTAACGAACAACTCTCAAGGCTGCCTCCCAATGCTCAACACGAGGCCCCTGCATGAACTGGGATAAGATATTCACCGAGTAAAGCAAGATCCGGGCGTGTAACCGCCAAGTAAATTAGGCGACCCACAAGACAACGATAGGCTTCCGGATCGGATATCAACTCGCCATTTGCAAGACCGAGTTTATGGTTCTGCTCAATGGGAAAGCCAGATGGCTTTACTCCCAATAGACCTGCTTCAGAAATAATATCGAGTGTATATTTTCGTTGGCATAAGAACAAACCAGAAGAACTACGAGCTACCTCAATGCCAAGAAAATATTTCAAAGAGCCAAGATCTTTCATTTTAAAACAATCACTGAGATAGGCTTTAAAAACCCGTATAGCAGCGGAATCAGTCCCAGAGATAATAAGATCATCAACATACACGAGCACATTGAGCTGCACACCTCCTCTAGTGTAGGTGAATAAAGAATAATCAGAGTAAGATTGTAAGAAAACCATACCCTTTCAAAGCCTGTGACTAGCTTAGCAAACCAACACCTCGGGGCCTGTTTTAACCCATACAAAGACTTGCGCAGACGACACACCATATTGGGATTGGAACACTCAAAACCTGGAGGAAGTTTCATGCATACCTCCTCGTCAAGATCCCCATGCAAGAAAGCATTGTGAACATCCATCTGATGAAGTTCCCAATTTTTGGTTGCTGCAATAGCAAGAAAAGCTCGAACAGTAGTCATTTTTGCAACAGGAGCAAAAGTTTCGTGTAATCAATGCCAGCTTCCTGATGATTTCCAAAAACAACTAATCTGGATTTAAGGCGTTCAATATCCCCATTGGAAAAATATTTAATCCTGTAAACCCATTGACTGCCCAAGGCACGTTTTCCGGGAGGAAGAACTTCCAATGTCCAAGTACCATTATCTTCCAACGCTCGTATCTCCTCCTGCATAGATTCTTTCCAACCAACATCCTTCATGGCCTCCTTATAAGACCGGGGCTCCTTACCAGAAGTAATAGCTACAAGAAATTTTCGATAATGCACAGAAAAATTGCCACAATGTATATAATGTGCTATAGGATAAGGATGACCTGAGGAATGCTGTGGAAACGAAGTGGAGGGAGATGAACTTCCAGCGACGACTGTATGAGTCACAAAATCTCGTAACAAAACAGATGGCAATTTATCCCTCATTCCACGGCCCATTTTAGTGGGCTCATCGAACTGCTCAAGAGGCCCAGACGAAGTAGTATGTTGTGTTGAGGCAGTGTTACTAGGCTGCTGCATGGGGGCCTCGGTATTTGGGCTCGGAGAGAGAGGCAGTGGTAAGAGATCAGCCTGGTGAGCCGCTGCGGTTTGCTCATCAGGGGGTGGGCCTGCACGGATGGGTCATTAGGAGGAAGGAGCAAGGGTGAATCTGTTTGGGCTTGTTGTGGTGTGGTATGGGTTGCAGACTGTTGTGGCTCAATTTCTTCAATTACATGATCATCAAAATCAGAATGCACTTCATCATGTATGGGCACAATATTTTTAGGTACAATATTCGTTGCATCCGTATCAATAAATGGAAACACATCTTCAAAAAATTTCACATCGCGAGAAACAAATAATTCCTTTGTATCAAGATCAAAGAGTTTCCATCCCTTCTTTCCAAAAGGATATCCCAAAAAAACACATTTTCTACTTCGACTGGCAAATTTATCTCCCTTTGTCTTTTGATTATGAGCAAAGCAAGGCAACCAAAAGTACGAATGGCATTATAGGAAGGAGGATTACAAAAAAGAATTTCTTAGGGAGTTTATTATTTAATAAAGGAGACGGAGTACGATTTATTAAATGAGCAGCAGCAAGAACACCCTCTCCCAAAAATAAATTGGCAAATTGGCTTGAAACCTCAAAGCCCTCCCTACTTGCAGAATATGTTTGTGTTCCTCTCAACCCTCCCATTTTGTTGCGGAGTTCCCACACATGAAGTTTGGAACAAAATACCAGTTGCAGCGAAATAATCACGTGAGCAATTAAATTCAGTGTCGTTATCACTTTGAACAACCTTTATTTTTTGAGAGAATTGTCTTTCAATCATTGCAATAAAAGACATAAACATTCGAAAAACCTCAGTTTATCAACTAGTAGATAAACCCACACAGCGCGGGAAAAATCATCCACCAAAGTCAAAAAATAACGAGCTCCACAAGAGGAAGAATGTTTGTAAGAACCCCCACAAATCACAATGTATTTTCTCAAAATTCTAGTTGCCTTATTGTCACTTAGAGGAAATTTATCTCTAGGATGTTTAGCACGGAAACAGACTTCACAAGCCTTATTCAAACTACTCTTAGAATTTCTAACAGGAGGAAGTAACTTCACTACTTTTTCAGAAGGATGTCCCATTCGTTTGTGCCACAATTCCATTGTAGATGCTGCCCCATTCACCGAAACATGTTGCACCGAATTAGCTTCTCCGAAGTAGTAAGGTCCATCCCGCCTAACACCCGTTCCAATCAGCTCCCTCATTTGGTCCTGTTATAGCACACATATAATAGTGAAATTGGACAATGCACTGCATATCATCATTTAATTGTGAAACCGAAATTAAATTGCAACTCAATTGTGGCACATAAAGAACGTGTTTAAGAGTAATTTTGTCCGACAAACGAACTGAACCCTCTTGCGTTGCATCGACTGTTTCACCATTGGGAAGACCCACTGGACAATAAAAAATCTCCTGAGTATCAAACAACCATGTAGCATCACCGGTAACATGGTGCGTTGCCCCTGTATCAATGATCCATAATTTATCATCGAACTTACCGTTTAAACGATCATCAGGGATTTTTTGTATTACCAAAAAGCCCAGCAATGACCTACCACTGCTCTGCCGAGAAGAGTTGTGAAGAGCCAGAGTGTCCAGCACTGCCAGCAGGCCCGACAGCAACAAGAGAACCAGCAGCCCCTACGTTGGCAGCAACTGCATTGGCTCGAGCGTTCCCGCGCCCACGACCAGGAGGTCTGCTACGGCCAACACCTCCTCCATCAATCTTTGCTTGGTCTGGCCACCACTCAGGGTAGCCAATTAGTTCAAAACAATGAGAGGCCTCATGACCATTCTGCCTGCAGTGAGTACAAACAAGGTGAGACCTGTCTGGCTTTGCCACCTTGCCTCGCCCCCTTCCGCCACCGGAACGTAAAGCAAATGCCATAGCATCAGGTGGCTGCTCTGCAGTAGCTGATTTAGCAAGACGGACACGTTCGTCTTGAATTACCAACTGGTAAGCTCGATCAAGAGACGGCAATGGATCATGGGACAGAATATTGGTACGAACTTGCGCATAATATTCAGAATAAAGACCCATTAAAAACTCATGTAGCATTGTATTCTCACGTCTCTCTTCATGCTTACGACCCGCCGAACAAGAAGAACAACAGGAACAATCAATAATAGGCTCATGATTATGAAGTTCTTCCCATAAAGCAGATAATTTTCCGAAGTACACAGAAACAGTCATAGATTGTGTTTGTTCACATTTAGCAATTGAAGATTTCAGTTGTTGAATTCTAGGACCATTAACAACCGCATATCGTGATTTAAGAGTATCCCAAAGACGTTTTGCATCTCTATATTTGGCGAGATTGCACTTTACCTCGGGAGCGATGGTGTTCGTAATCCACGATATTAACATGGCGTTAATGGCAGTCCAATCCGATTGAGTACATGGAGGAACCGGTTCGGTGATGGTACCGTTCAAGAACTCGAACTTGCGTCGTGCTTCCAATGCTGTTTGTATATCTGCTGCCCAATCATCATAATTGTCTCCATGAAGTCGGGTTGGAGTGATGAAATCGCCAAGGTGATCTTGGAAGGGGAATTTGGTTCGATTTTGAGAGGTGGAGGTGGCGGCTGTTCATCGTCACCAGCCATAGGTTTAGATGCTCGTGGTGCGTTGCAGCTCTGCACCAGAGGTATCTTCTTCTTCCAACTCCGAGGATCTACAGACTTGTCTCAGTCTTCCAACTCCGAGGATCTACAGACTTGTCTCAGTCTAAGCCTCGCTTTTCCGAATCCGGATCCCGGTGAGAGCTTTAATGTCTCAAAACCAGAGTCTATGATATCAAATCAACTGTTGCAGCATGGGCCTGCATCTCAAATGATGGCTCAGATGCAACATCAGAATCCGAATGCTGATATATTGAAGGATGTTAAATCGTATGTCACTGGAGCTCTGTATCCAGAGTCGGCAATGGCGGAGAGGCCTGCATCTCAAATGATGGCTCTGATACCATGGAAAGATTGATGTAAAGGCTTAATCCTCTGCCCATTCTCATTAATCCAGCGATATATATATTACAATTAGAAGACTAATTAGACAAAAACTCTAAGTTTAGGAATGACTCCTAAACTTCCTCAATCACAATCAATCAATATTTGCCTAAATTATCTCAACAGCCTAAATTATCTCAACAGTTAGCGTATTCCATTGTATGGTTTCGAAGATTTTCATATTTACCTTTCTAGGTATTTTATAAATTTTTTTTTAGTTCCACCATGGAGGTTGGTGATGGTTTTCTTGTGGATGGTACTGCAGGCAGGAAAGAACGGTCCAGCGAGGAAATGACAACAACAAGCTATTTGGCTTTATTTCTAAAATTTCAAAATCATTGATTGGATCTAGAGATGTCAAATGGGCCGTCTCGGCCCGGCCCGCTAGTCAACGGGTCGTGCTGGGCCGAGCCTTGCTGGCCCGCTGGCCCATTTGGCACGGCCCGCCTGGCAAACGGGCTGACTCCTGTGGCCCGCTAGGCCCGCCTGGCACTACCCGCTAGGCATAGCCCGCCTGGCCCGCCAAAAAAAATATTTTTTTATATATTTTTTAATTTATAAAAAATCTAATTTCCAGCCAACCGACAACCTTAAGCATTTTCTAATAAAAAAACACTTACATAACTTGGTAAGGTAGGACTTTAGTATAAATTTGTCACACTAATAATGAGGGGCAATGTGTTTTTGGGGGAAAGTAATAAGGGGAGTGTTTTGGTGTGACACACTTACCTTCACTAAATTTGCCCCCTTGCCTTCACTAATTTTGTTGTCTTGAGAGATATTTGAGAATCTCAAATGAAATTCCTTACCTGGATTCATCTATGTTCAAAAACCCTTAAGCATTTGAGAAGTTGAGATTCTTTATAGGTTGGAAAGCTCACAATTAAACACGGGAATATGTTTGTAATTCAGTCATTTAAGTTCAATATAATTTCGTTACATGTACCTATAACTCCACTCTCGATCACATCACATGAAGCCATATATTTACATTGATATGAACACTAGGAAAAAGAATTAAAAAATATGTAACCATAATAAAGATAATGAGAATTATTGACTAAGACTAAAAACCCATAACTAAAAAATAAAGAAATTGATGCAAATCTAAATAAAATGAAGTCCAAGGTTGTGGTTTCATGGTGGGTCATTTGGAAGACTTAAAATGATTGTTGATAAAGGTAGAAATATTTAACCGCGCTAAGTTCTCGTTTAATGCATGATAATTAAGCCAAAAAAATAGAAATTGAGTTTGCCATCTCAATTGAAATATCCATAACCATGGCATTTCAATTTGGCTGAAAAATGAGTAAAAAAAAGGACATGATATGATATTTTTATATTTCAGGTCGTTTGAATGAAAGAGTGAGAAGTTGGATAAAAAAGGTGTTAGCTTTTCATCATCATCTAAAGTGGTTAGGTTCTCATCCTAATCTAACTAGTAGTTTAATATTCGTGGTTAGGTTCTCATCCTCATCTAACTAGTTTTAATTTTGTTTGAATAAATATTAGTATACAAAAGTTAGTTGGTCTAGTGGTTATGTTTATCTTTCACATCTTAATGGTTGTGAGATCGAGTTCACTCAGACACATTTCATTTATTTTCAAAAGTATATACAAATTACGCAGGTCGGGCCAACCCTACCCGACCCAATCTTCAAACTGGCCCGCCTATAACTCTATCAAAAAAAAAAAAAAGGAGGCACGCCGGCCCGCTCCAGCCCGCCCCACTGCGAACGTTTGTGTATAGCATGAAAACTTGGAAGCTTTCACAGTACTCTATGTGTTTAATGGGAATAGAATTTGAATTATCCTAAAATCTCTCAATGATATCCCTATTACCAATAATAACTATCCTAAAATCTCTCAATGAGATCCCTATTACCAACCATAATTATCCTAAAACCTCTCCATAATTAGAGTCCCACTTAAAAATATTTGGTCAATTTTTTAGGTCTTTTTAAATCAATTCATGGGTCCCATCCCGCATAATATGGTTTTATGGATGGTTAGAATAGAGATGGTGGACCCCATTCATCTGGGGGGTTCCACTTAAATAGGTTATGTTTGGTCAATTTGTGAGGTCTATGATCCTTTGATCTTTATCAAGCAATTCATGGGTCCATCCCGCATCATATTGTTTCATGGATGGTTATAATATAGATGGTGGACCCCATTCATCTTGGGGGTCCCACTTAAATAGGTTAGGTTTGGTCAATTTGAGAGGTCTATGATCATTTGGTCATTTGATCTTTATCAATCAATTCATGGGTCCCGGCCCGCATCATTTAATTTTATAGACGGTTAGATTAAAGATAGTGGACCCCATTCATCTGGGTCCCACTTAAAAATATTTGGTCAATTTGTTAGGTCTACGATCATTTGATCATTTGATCTGTTTAAATCAATTCATGGGTCCCGGCCCGCATCATTTGATTTTATGGACGGTTAGAATAAAGATGGTGGACCCCATTCATCTGGGTTCCACTTAAAAATATTTGGTCAATTTGTTAGGTCTATGATCATTTGATCATTTGATCTTTCTTAATCAATTCATGGGCCCCATCCCGCATAATATAATTTTATAGACGGTTAGAATAGAGATGGTGAACCTCATTCATTTGGGGGGGGGGGGGGGGGGGGGGGGGGGGGTTTCCACTTAAATAGGTTAGGTTTGGTCAATTTGTGAGGTCTATGATCATTGATCCTTTGACCTTTATCAAGCAACTCATGGGTCCCAGCCCGCATCATATGGTTTTATGAACGGTTAGAATATAGATGGTGGACTCCATTCATCTTTGGGGTCCCACTTAAATAAATTAGGTTTGTTCATTCTATGAGGTCTATGATCATTTGAACTTTATCAATCAATTCATGGGTCTCGGCCCGCATCATATGATTTTATGGACGGTTAGAATAGAGATGTGAAAGTCCTTGGGATCCTAACCCTAGAGGGGGGGTGAATAGGGTGAGCTACTAATAGTGACTAACTATGACCAATTTTAATTTTCTATAAACTAACTAGTCACTAGTGATGATAACAAGCACAATGCGGAAGCTAAATACATACAATCATCACAAGAGCAATCACCACTACACAAAGATTTATAGTGGTTCGGCCTCAATGCCTACATCCACTACCGGCTTGTGTATCCAACACCCCACCGGATTTCCACTATTATGCTTTTCAAAAGGCTAAGCAATAACCTCTACAATATGCTTTCCAAGGATAAGCAATAACCTTACAATGTTGTTTTTTCAAGGCTTAACAACAACCTATACACTATGCTTTTCTTAGGCTTAGCACTAACCTTTACAAGCAATAATTTCTCAAAGAAAGTGTCTTCCAAAGAACACTCTAAGAGATTATAATTAAAGCACAATTACAATGCCTCTTTAATAGGCTAATAAGAAAATGAAAATCTAACTCACACAACACAATGAAATGCAAAGATGAATGCTTGTGATATGTGTGTGTGGAAAACTTCAATCAAGTTTAAAAAGAAGGCTTAATCAATGTATGCTAGAAGCATTTGAAAGTTAAGGCACACAAAGATTTGATTGAAGTTATATGCAAATCACTTGAACAACTACAAACTTGTTAATGATGTGAAAATCAAAAGATCACAAGTTGAAAGTTTAAGCCTAATCAAGTGATGCATGTGCTATGCTATGTTGTTTTCAAAAACAAAGGTTTGACTTAAGATTCAAATGAATGAAAACAACAAAGATGATTCAAACAAGTTAATGAAACATGTTATAAAGAAATCAAAGTTTTAAACATAACATGTTTAACAAAGTTTAAAACTAAACTAAGTTTGAATCAAAGAAAAGAATTCATTACAACTTAATATCAAAGATTGAATGGAAGTAATGAATTCATTTCATCATAGTTATCATGCTAAATACATTTACCAAAGATTTAAAACCAAGCATGAAACATATGATTAAATTAAGCAAAGCTTACTTGGAGATTTAACTTCATTAATCCAAGCTTGAGCTTCCTTAATGACCTTCTTAATCCCCTTGGTTCATCCCCTTTATCTTCTCTTCAAACACCTCCAAGAAGGCTCCAAGTTTGCTCAAAAGTTCCCACCTTTTTCAAAGGGAATGAAGCCTTTTTATACACAGAAAACAGAGTTTCTGCGTGTCCCCGGTCGACCCCATGACAGGCCCGGTCGACCCCATCCAAACGGTCAGAAAAATGACCGTTGGAGAGCCAAACGGCTCTCTGCCCAGTCGACCCGCAGTGTACGCGGTCGACCGGGATGTGTACCCGGTCGACCGAGTACACTGGGCCCTGGGTCACTTTTCCCATTTTGCATACTTTTGCAATTTTCAAAGATTTTTGATGTGGGACTTGTTGGGGCCATTAAATCAAGCTTGAAACATGATTTAAATCAATCTAAGTATTTTTTAAAATCATGAATCATAAAAAGCCAAAAATGATTAGAAAGTTTTAAAACCATAGGCTTGCTTGATTTATAAAACTCTTTTTCAAATTGAATGCATCCAAGATGAAAACCAAAACATGCATGAAACATAGGATTTACAAGATTTAAAACAATGCATGTATAAATCAAGATTTCAAGATTTCTAAAATCAATGCAAGTGTGAGAAATCAAATGATGATTAAAATGATATGCATCCATCAAATTGCAATACACAAAATTCCTAACAATCTCCCCCTTTGCAATTTGATGGCAAACCTTAACTTAACACTAAACCTCACACTAAGTCTTCAGCTCCTTGGCTTGACACGGCTTGAAATCTTCGGATGCTCCTTCATTTAGCTTGGGCTTTAGCTCTTTTGATCTTCATTCTTCTTGTCCTTAGCTCCAAGCTTTCTTTCTTTTATCTTCTCTCCCCCTTAGACCAAGCACTCTCTCTCCTTGGTCTTTCTCTCCCTTTGCCATTGAATGCTCTCTCCCCCTTTGATCTTTCTCCCTTTTTGGGTAGCTAGAGCATTTTCTCCCCCTTAATCCTTTCTCCCCCTTTGCCATTAAATTGCAAAGGTATCAATTGAAAAGGGGTACCTACACACATGAAACAAGGAAAATACCTTTAGTAGCACCTGTTAACAAATGAAATCGAAAATGAAATACTTAACAGGCTATTATGCATGTGAGTAAGCTATAAGGGAATAGCAATGGTGAATTTGATCATCTCTAATGCTTCCTTAGAAGGTTTACTCCCCCTCAATCCATAATCTTCTTTTGTCATACTTTTGACAAGAATATAACTATTAGATGCAAGAAGAAGATGGTTTAACCAATTGAGGGATAACTTCAAGGGAAGGATTAGATACCAATTGATAATGATTAACTATAAGGCTCAATGATCAAATTACCAAATTGGAGAGAAAACCAATTGACCTATAAGCTTAAGGAAAGTTGAAGAGCAAGGTCAAAAGGTTAATCTATCATGGATACCAATTGAAATAAGAACCATATCAATTGAGATTTAAGAGTATGACTTATTAGCTCAATCACTCTAAAATGGACTTAAGGAATGTAACTAGAAGGATTAATCCAAGTTAGAGCTATCCATGATGATAAGGGGTTTACTAAACATAGCATCAAATAATATAACTATGAAAATCATATGCTATGTAAATTTTGAAATCATTTCACTCAATCATAAAATATGACTATCAAGTGTAAGATGAGTGAAATGAAATTCAAACCATGATGCCTACCTCAATCATTAACCAACCAAGATTATTAACACATAAACATGGTGGTCACGAGATTTAACCAAATAAGCAAGAGAGGTGGCAAACATGACCATTTATGAAGCTAATGGAATGTGACATGGAACAAAGACATATTACTATCAAGTTTAATCCAATGTGCACAAGGTTTATCACAAATATATAACATCAATTGGAAATTATACTAATTGAAAATGATATCATTTGATTACCAATTGAATATGGAACATGTTTGAGAGCAAGCATGTGACAAACACAAGATACCAAGCAACATAAATGAATATTCATCACTTTAATGATATAACTATTGAGCATAGTGATGAACATGAGAAATTGCATTTTGAAAATATATGACTTATAAGAATATGCAATTTCCAAAGTGTCAACCATATGAATACAATATCTAAGAAATCCATCATTCAAGAGATATAACTATGTAATTCAAGAAATGAATTTCAAAGAGGTTCATATGATCAAACACTACTATGAGGTTGAAACATGTATAAGTATGACAAATACACATGAATCAAACATCATAACCATCCATTTCACAAAAATGACTAGAAAGCATAAAGGATGGATTTGGGTTCTAGTATGGTTACAAAAAAAATTTAAAGAACACAACCATACATGGAACAAATAAAACATTTGCATAAAGAGTGTAACTAAAAGAGCAAACATGCAAATAGTCTATCACAACATTCATTTCCATTAAAGGATGACATAAGCAAAAGCATAAGGAAATGAAAACATGGAACATGCTTTGATGAATATAACTAATGATGATTTAAAACATTTCCATTCATACTATCTTCAAATCATTTAAATAAACAAAATCCAACAATGAGCATAAAGAGAATGAATTGAAGATAACACATTATCAATCATCAGTTTGTATTCTAAACAATATAACTACAAGGATTCATACAAATTGATTTAAAAACTATTCAACTTGCATTTTAAATGATATAACACATACAAGTTGGTTTTTCAAAAACAATAATTTTCCATATGAAAATATAACTTAGAGATCTATGGAAAATCCAAATTGTTTCAAATCATTTGCTTTTCAAAACACATCTTACTAAGACATCCAAACAAATGATTTTACAATATCAATCGATTATGAAAAATCTAGCTATAAAAGCTTTTGAAATCATAATCAATTGAACATGTAGAAATGCAATACAAGAAATATAACTCAAAGTGGGTAAAAAGCAAATCTAACATGAGAAAATTATAATCAAAATGATTTTGAAAACCATGATATTTAAATAGTATGGAGTATGAAAACAAAATCAATTGATCATAAACAAGCATTGCATTTTATGAAATGTAACTATGAAATAACAAAATGCAAATGCAACATGACCAACAAAAGGATTTAACTATAAAGAATAGGTTGGTCAATGAGGTCCAAGGCCTTAAGGTTTGACTAAGTAAATAACTTTTGGAATCCACCTAAGGTCTTGGGAGGGTTGGTCTTTGAGGTCCATCTTAAAAGTCTTACCAACTATTGGAGATTTGACTTGATAAATTTTCAATTTAGACTTATCACCATGATATTTAGATTTAACTAAATTTGGCTTAGGATGGTGATTAGTCTTTTGAGGTTGGTGACTTTTCTTCTTAGGGGATGAATTTACTTTTCTTTTCTTCTTATCTCCTCCCTTAATTTGACTTTTGAATTTTAGATTTAACTTAGCAACTTTATTCAAAAGTTCCTTCATTTGAGATATGGGAGGTAGGTTGAGAAGCTTTTTGTTGATAGACTCTTTTAAAGTTGGTTTAACTTGTTTAAGCTTTTTAGAATCTATCTTGTGAGACTCCTTTTTAATTGGTTTGACTTGTTTAGTCTTCTTGGAGTCTTCTTTGATTTTTAGTGTCTTATCCATCATAGAGATTGATTTTACTTTCTTTGGTTCAAATATGGATTTAGACACATTGCTTCTTCTTAATTTGCACTCAAATTTGAAATGCCCTTCATTACCACAATAATGACATTTGGTTATGGGCAAGAAAGTGTGAGTGCTAGAGAATGAGGACTCACCTTTCACAAAAGTGTTGGTGAACTTAGGGTCATGTGGAATATTCCTATCAAATCCAAGACCCGTCCTATCTCTTTTAGATTTACCCAATTTAAATAACTTTTCAAATTTCTCTTCACTTTGGGTAAACTTGCACTCATACTTTTGTTTATAGCTTTCAAGTTGAGTGACTTGTTCTTTAAGGGTTGAATTTTCATTTTTAACTTTTGTTAATTCAATTTCAATTCCCTTAAAGTTGATTAGCTCTTCATTGGCAAGTTTTAACTTCATTTCAAGTTCATTAACACCATTAGATCCAAGTTCTAAGGTGTTTAAATTATTTTGAGCATTTGACAAGTTTTCCATTGAAATTGTCAACTTGGATCTTAAATGGATAATGTTCTCATCTTGTCTTTTTAAAGTATCTCTTAGACTTAAATTTTCTTTCTTAAGCTCATCACAATTTATCTTTATTTTATTTAGTTCAATTTGAGCATTAGATAAATTTTCCTTAGAGATACTTGACTTAGATTCAAGATTGTTAAAGTCTTTGTCTTGCCTTTGTAATTGATCTCTTAGTTTAGAATTTTCCTTATTAAGATTGTCATAACCTATCTTTAAATCTTTTAATTCATCTTGAGCATTATATAGGTTATGCAAAGAGATCATGAACTTAGATTCTGCACAATTTATTAATTCTTCTTTTTCTCTAAGTTCATCTTTTGAAGAGACTAATTCTTGGTTTAGTCTTTTAGATTCTTCTTTTAATCTTTTATTCTTCTTAGAAAGCTCAAAGGACCATGTGTACAATTCCTCATAAGCTTCATTTTCATCATATTCTTCTTCTTTTGATTTAGATTTAGATTCATTAATTTTAATGTTAGAATCTCCAATAGATGGAAGAAGGAGGGGTCTAGAGGAATCTACACAAGAATCTACAAAGTCTAAACTAGTGGAATCCATTCTTATGATTTTCATGGAGGTACAACACTAGGGTTTTTACTCTAGGTTTTTACACCTAATCAAGAGTTCCAAACACTTGATCCTAATATAGAGAACCTGGCTCTGATACCAATTGAAAGTCCTTGGGATCCTAACCCTAGAAGGGGGGTGAATAGGGTGAGCTACTAATAGTGACTAACTATGACCAATTTTAATTTTCTATAAACTAACTAGTCACTAGTGATGATAACAAGCACAATGCGGAAGCTAAATACATACAATCACCACAAGAGCATGCACCACAACACAATATTTATAGTGGTTCGGCCAACGTGCCTACATCCACTACCGGCTTGTGTTCCTCACACCCCACCGGATTTCCACTAATATGCTTTTCCAATAGGCTGAGCAATAACCTCTTACAAGATGCTTTCCAAGGCTTAGCAATAACCTCTACAATGTATGCTTTCCAAGGCTTAGCAATAACCTTACAATGATGTTTTTCTAGGCTAAACAACAACCCTTACACTATGCTTTTATATGGCTAAGCAATAACCTTACAAAGAAATGATTTCTCAAAGAAAGTGTCTTCCAAAGAACACTCTAAGAGATTACAATTAAAGCACAATTACAATGCCTCTTTAATAGGCTAATTTGAAAGTGAAAACTAAACTCACACAACACACTAATGAGTGCAAAGATGTATGCTAATGAGGTGTGTGTGTGACAACTTCAATCAAGTTTAAAAAGTAAAGTCCAATGAATATATGCTCAAAGCAATTCAAAGATTAAAGCACATAGAAAGAATTGATTGAAGTTTAAATGCAAATCACATGAACAAATACTAACTTGTTGATGATTTAAAAAATCAAGGCTCACAAGTTGTATGAAATTAATTTGGCTTAAACATGTGATGCATTTGTAGTGTTGTTTTCAAAAACAAGATTTAACAAAGGTTTTGAAAAGATTGAAAACAACAATGATGATTCAAACAAGTTAAATTAACATGTTATAAAGAAATCAAAGTTTCAACCATAACATGTTTAACAAAGTTTAAAACTAAACTAAGTTTGAATCAAAGAAAAGAATTCATTACAACTTAATATCAAAGATTGAATGGAAGTAATGAATTCATTTCATCATAGTTATCATGCTAAAAACATTTACCAAAGATTTAAAACCAAGCATGAAACATATGATTAAATTAAGCAAAGCTTACTTGGAGATTTAACTTCATGATCCAAGCTTTAGCTTCCTTAATGACCTTCTTAATCCCCTTGGTTCATCCCCTTTATCTTCTCTTCAAACACCTCAAAGATGGCTTGGAAGCTCCAAAATACTCAACACTTTTCTCATGGGAATGAACCCCTTTTTATACTCAAAAAGTTGAGTTCTGCGAGTGCCCGGTCGACCCCATAAAAGCCCCGGTCGACCTGGCCTCCAACGGTCATAAAACTGACCGTTTGAAAAAAGAGCCGTTGGCTCTTTCCCGGTCGACCCGCAGTGGGCTCGGTCGACCGGGTCCATGGGCTCGGTCGACCGGCCACACTGCGGGTCGACCGGGTCCCCTGGACCATTTCCCCCAAAAATGCTTATTTTGCATATTTTAAAGTATTTTTCCTTGGGGATTTTTTGGGCCAATAAATCAAGCTTGGAATCATGTTTTAAATCATTCTAAGCGGCTTAAAAACATGAAACATAAAAAGCCAAAAATCATTTGAAACTTTAAATCATTGGCTAGCTTGATTTATAAAATCTTTTTCAAACTAAAAATGCGTCCAATGTTTAAAACCAAAACATGCATAAATCATAAGGTTTACAAGATTTAAAACAATGCATGTATAAATCAAGATTTCAAGATTTCTAAAAACAATGCAAGTGTGAGAAATCAAATGATGATTAAAATGATATGCATCCATCAAATTGCAATACACAAAATTCCTAACAAGATGGTGGACCCCATTTATCTTGGTCCCACTTAAAAATATTTGGTCAATTTGTTAGGTCTACGATCATTTGATCCTTTGATCTTTTTAAATCAATTCATGGGTCCCATCCCTCATAATATGGTTTTATGGACGGTTAGAATAAAGATGGTGGACCCCATTCATTTGGGGGGTTCCACTTAAATAGGTTATGTTTGGTCAATTTGTGAGGTCTATGATCATTTAATACTTTGATCATTATCAAGCAATTCATGGGTCCCAGCCCGCATCAGATTTTTTCATGGACGATTAGAATATAGATGGTGGAACCCATTCATCTTGGGGGTCCCACTTAAATAGGTTAGGTTTGGTCAATTTTAGAGGTCTGTGATCATTTGATCATTTGATCTTTATCAATCAATTCATGGGACCCGGCCCGCATCATTTGATTTTATGGACGGTTAGAATAAAGATGGTGGACCCATTCATCTGGGTCCCACTTAAAAATATTTGGTCAATTTTTTAGGTCTACGATCATTTGATCCTTTGATCTTTTTAAATTAATTCATGGGTCCCATCCCACATAATATGACTTTATGGATGGTTAGAATAGAGATGGTGGACCCCATTCATCTTCGGGGTTCCACTTAAATAGGTTATATTTGGTCAATTTGTGAGGTCTATGATCATTTGATCCTTTGATCTTTATCAACCAATTCATGGATCTTTATCAACCAATTCATGGGTCCATCCCGCATCATATTGTTTCATGGATGGACTATGATCATTTGATCTTTCTTAATCAATTCATGGGTCCCATCCCGCATAATATGATTTTATAGACGGTTAGAATAGAGATGGTGGACCCCATTCATTTGGGAGGGTTCTACTTAAATAGGTTAGGTTTGGTCAATTTGTGAGGTCTATGATCATTTGATCCTTTGACCTTTATCAAGCAATTAATGGGTCCCAGCCCGCATCATATGGTTTTATGAACGGTTAGAATATAGATGGTGGACTCCATTCATCTTTGGGGTCCCACTTAAATAAATTAGGTTTGTTCATTTTATGAGGTCTATGATCATTTGAACTTTATCAATCAATTCATGGGTCCCAGCCCGCATCATATGATTTTATGGGCGATTAGAATAGAGATGGTGGACCCCATTTATCTGGGTCCCACTTAAAAATATTTGGTCAATTTGTTAGGTCTACAATCATTTGATCCTTTGATCTTTTTAAATCAATTCATGGGTCCCATCCCTCATAATATGGTTTTATGGACGGTTAGAATAAAGATGGTGGACCCCATTCATCTGGGGGGGTTCCACTTAAATAGGTTATGTTTGGTCAATTTGTGAGGTGTATGATCATTTAATACTTTGATCATTATCAAGCAATTCATGGGTCCCAGCCCGCATCATATGGTTTTATGGACGGTTAGAATATAAATGGTGGACCCCATTCAACTTGGGGGTCCCACTTAAATAGGTTAGATTTGGTCAATTTGAGAGGTCTATGATCATTTGATCTTTATCAATCAATTAATGGGTCCCGGCCCGCATCATTTGATTTTATGGACGGTTAGAATAAAGATGGTGGACCCCATTCATCTGGGTCCCACTTAAATACATTAGGTCAATTTGTTAGGTCTACGATCATTTGATCTTTCTTAATCAATTCATGGGTCCCATCCCGCATAATATGGTTTTATGAACGGTTAGAATATAGTTGGTGGACCCCATTCATCTTGGGGGTCCACTTAAATATGTTAGGTTTGGTCAATTTGAGAGGTCTATGATCATTTGATCATTTGTTCTTTATCAGTCAATTAATGGGTCCCAGCCCGCATCATATGATTTTATGAACGGTTAGAATAGGGATGATGAACCCCATTCATCTTGGTCCCACTTAAATATATTAGGTCAATTTGTTAGGTCTATGATCATTTGATCTTTCTTAATCAATTCATTCCTCAACTAAAGAATAAAACATTTGGAAAAAATCATAAAGATCAAATTAGCAACAAAAAAAGGACTCACAAGTTTACTAATTAATAAATTTATTAAAAATAATTAATATCAGTCTGTGCATTTGGTGGTTTCGTGGTTATCCACGGGGTTTTGCTACTAACCACTATTACAAAGTGCAACCAAATACATTCTTTGAGAACGTGCAATTACTCAGTTGGTTAGCAACCTTATTTTGCACCTGGCTATCCAGAGTTCGAACTTTGAGTATTGCGCTTCTTCCCACGGGCTCCTTTCCCACGTGAGTCGGCTGTCTTCCAGAGAGTCCCAAGCCCAAGGGTAAAGGAAATAGAAAAACAACCTTTTGATTTCTCGGTCAAGTCATTTATCCTCCACTTTATGGAAGTGGTCATGTCACTGTCATCTAATCCTTCATCTCTTCCAACATTTGATTCCATTCTCACTAGAGCTGATGTCAAGATGATAATGGCCTATTCAAATCAAATTCTTTCCCAATTTCAGGCAGAGATGCAAGCGCTTTATATGAGGGTTTGAGTATTTATATCAAGGAAGGCTTTGAAAATGTAATTGTAAAAGGTGATTCATCCTTCATATTTAAAGCATTGGATATTTAAAGCATTGGACCAAGCTTTGAATTTCTCATGGAGTTTAATGAATATATAGAAAAGAATTATGAAAATGTTCACGTCATGCGACTTATGGCAAATTTCCTTTTGTTCAAGAGATGGCAATATAGTGGCTCATCATCTGGCCAGACTAAGGCCTTCATCTATTATCTATTCTGTCAATTCACATATCCAAAGGAAAGGTCGAGCCGATCTTGACTCCTAAACCATAGTGTTACACGGTGCAGCAGGGAATCTGATGTACTGGTCATGCTACAAATGATCCTACTTCTAATAGTCCAGGGGAAGTACAACTGTACTAGGTCTTTGTATGTAAGTAGTTTTGGGGACTGGGGTGGTTAGAGTTGTGTATAGTCATGTCCTGTGTTTTGTCTGAGGCCTATCTTGTGTTTGTTTTGTTAATAAAATAACATTTTCTCAGCAAGAAAAAAAATAGTAATAATAATAATAAAGTCTTTATTCACCATATGACCAATTTTATGGTTGGGCCGAATTCTATTAGTGTGTAATTTGGAGATATCCTATAGACGGTGAACGATTTCATTTTTAGTGGCTCAGATTTTCAATTGGTAGATCTCATTATGGGGTTTCCACTCTTTTAACTTAAGAATTCTCAATTTAAAGACTATTAGGATACAGACTCCACAGTGAGTGCAACAATAGTCGGTATTCCGGTGAAACAGATTGGTGGAGGCGTGGAGCACTGTCAATTTTATGATGTTAACACCCATTGATGATATATTCTTTCCATATAATTTCAGTTTTACATCACAAACAAGAGCTACGATGCCCACCAAGTAGGGGCTTAGACAACGACCAAAGAAAAATCAGCTATCCTACCAGCTAGGCAAGATTGAGTGGATGAATGTCAGTCATAAGAGAGCAACGTAGTCAACACTCTCTACGTTTTAATCCCGTTTCTCGTGACTATGAAATTTAGACAATGATAGATTCTCTCTCCCTTTTCTTTTTTCTTTTTTTGTGGGGCAAAAGATAATGATAGATTATCACGTCAATACAATGGTTCAGATTTGGGGTTCTGTTTGTAGCTAACCTTTAGCCATTAATAATCGTGCCTGGTGATAAAAGTTACTAATAATTTACAGCAAGTACCTGTGTAATTTTTATGAACTAAATTCTCCAGAATTGTACAATATCACATAAAATTATAAACTATGTGATATCATAAATTAAGAATTCTCAGCTACAATATTCCCAGCTTCTCAGGTACGAATTCTTTCGGATCGTCTCTTGGATTAGTGTGTAATTTGGAGATATCCTATAGACGGTGAACGATTTCATTTTTAGTGGCTCAGATTTTCAATTGGTAGATCTCATTATGGGGTTTCCACTCTTTTAACTTAAGAATTCTCAATTTAAAGACTATTAGGATACAGACTCCACAGTGAGTGCAACAATAGTCGGTATTCGGGTGAAACAGATTGGTGGAGGCGTGGAGCACTGTCAATTTTATGATGTTAACACCCATTGATGATATATTCTTTCCATATAATTTCAGTTTTACATCACAAACAAGAGCTACGATGCCCACCAAGTAGGGGCTTAGACAACGACCAAAGAAAAATCAGCTATCCTACCAGCTAGGCAAGATTGAGTGGATGAATGTCAGTCATAAGAGAGCAACGTAGTCAACACTCTCTACGTTTTAATCCCGTTTCTCGTGACTATGAAATTTAGACAATGATAGATTCTCTCTCCCTTTTCTTTTTTCTTTTTTGTTGGGGCAAAAGATAATGATAGATTATCACGTCAATACAATGGTTCAGATTTGGGGTTCTGTTTGTAGCTAACCTTTAGCCATTAATAATCGTGCCTGGTGATAAAAGTTACTAATAATTTACAGCAAGTACCTGTGTAATTTTTATGAACTAAATTCTCCAGAATTGTACAATATCACATAAAATTATAAACTATGTGATATCATAAATTAAGAATTCTCAGCTACAATATTCCCAGCTTCTCAGGTACGAATTCTTTCGGATCGTCTCTTGGATTTGGGGTAATTTGGAGATATCCTATAGACGGTGAACGATTTCATTTTTAGTGGCTCAGATTTTCAATTGGTAGATCTCATTATGGGGTTTCCACTCTTTTAACTTAAGAATTCTCAATTTAAAGACTATTAGGATACAGACTCCACAGTGAGTGCAACAATAGTCGGTATTCCGGTGAAACAGATTGGTGGAGGCGTGGAGCACTGTCAATTTTATGATGTTAACACCCATTGATGATATATTTTTTCCATATAATTTCAGTTTTACATCACAAACAAGAGCTACGATGCCCACCAAGTAGGGGCTTAGACAACGACCAAAGAAAAATCAGCTATCCTACCAGCTAGGCAAGATTGAGTGGATGAATGTCAGTCATAAGAGAGCAACGTAGTCAACACTCTCTACGTTTTAATCCCGTTTCTCGTGACTATGAAATTTAGACAATGATAGATTCTCTCTCCCTTTTCTTTTTTCTTTTTTTGTGGGGCAAAAGATAATGATAGATTATCACGTCAATACAATGGTTCAGATTTGGGGTTCTGTTTGTAGCTAACCTTTAGCCATTAATAATCGTGCCTGGTGATAAAAGTTACTAATAATTTACAGCAAGTACCTGTGTAATTTTTATGAACTAAATTCTCCAGAATTGTACAATATCACATAAAATTATAAACTATGTGATATCATAAATTAAGAATTCTCAGCTACAATATTCCCAGCTTCTCAGGTACGAATTCTTTCGGATCGTCTCTTGGATTTGGGGTAATTTGGAGATATCCTATAGACGGTGAACGATTTCATTTTTAGTGGCTCAGATTTTCAATTGGTAGATCTCATTATGGGGTTTCCACTCTTTTAACTTAAGAATTCTCAATTTAAAGACTATTAGGATACAGACTCCACAGTGAGTGCAACAATAGTCGGTATTCGGGTGAAACAGATTGGTGGAGGCGTGGAGCACTGTCAATTTTATGATGTTAACACCCATTGATGATATATTCTTTCCATATAATTTCAGTTTTACATCACAAACAAGAGCTACGATGCCCACCAAGTAGGGGCTTAGACAACGACCAAAGAAAAATCAGCTATCCTACCAGCTAGGCAAGATTGAGTGGATGAATGTCAGTCATAAGAGAGCAACGTAGTCAACACTCTCTACGTTTTAATCCCGTTTCTCGTGACTATGAAATTTAGACAATGATAGATTCTCTCTCCCTTTTCTTTTTTCTTTTTTTGTGGGGCAAAAGATAATGATAGATTATCACGTCAATACAATGGTTCAGATTTGGGGTTCTGTTTGTAGCTAACCTTTAGCCATTAATAATCGTGCCTGGTGATAAAAGTTACTAATAATTTACAGCAAGTACCTGTGTAATTTTTATGAACTAAATTCTCCAGAATTGTACAATATCACATAAAATTATAAACTATGTGATATCATAAATTAAGAATTCTCAGCTACAATATTCCCAGCTTCTCAGGTACGAATTCTTTCGGATCGTCTCTTGGATTAGTGTGTAATTTGGAGATATCCTATAGACGGTGAACGATTTCATTTTTAGTGGCTCAGATTTTCAATTGGTAGATCTCATTATGGGGTTTCCACTCTTTTAACTTAAGAATTCTCAATTTAAAGACTATTAGGATACAGACTCCACAGTGAGTGCAACAATAGTCGGTATTCCGGTGAAACAGATTGGTGGAGGCGTGGAGCACTGTCAATTTTATGATGTTAACACCCATTGATGATATATTCTTTCCATATAATTTCAGTTTTACATCACAAACAAGAGCTACGATGCCCACCAAGTAGGGGCTTAGACAACGACCAAAGAAAAATCAGCTATCCTACCAGCTAGGCAAGATTGAGTGGATGAATGTCAGTCATAAGAGAGCAACGTAGTCAACACTCTCTACGTTTTAATCCCGTTTCTCGTGACTATGAAATGTAGACAATGATAGATTCTCTCTCCCTTTTCTTTTTTTCTTTTTTTGTGGGGCAAAAGATAATGATAGATTATCACGTCAATACAATAGTTCAGATTTGGGGTTCTGTTTGTTATTAACCTTTAGCCATTAATAATCGTGCCTGGTGATAAAAGTTACTAATAATTTACAGCAAGTACCTGTGTAATTTTATGAACTAAATTCTCCAGAATTGTACAATATCACATAAAATTATAAACTATGTGATATCATAAATTAAGAATTCTCAGCTACAATATTCCCAGCTTCTCAGGTACGAATTCTTTCGGATCGTCTCTTGGATTAGTGTGTAATTTGGAGATATCCTATAGACGGTGAACGATTTCATTTTTAGTGGCCCAGATTTTCAATTGGTAGATCTCATTATGGGGTTTCCACTCTTTTAACTTAAGAATTCTCAATTTAAAGACTATTAGGATACAGACTCCACAGTGAGTGCAACAATAGTCGGTATTCCGGTGAAACAGATTGGTGGAGGCGTGGAGCACTGTCAATTTTATGATGTTAACACCCATTGATGATATATTCTTTCCATATAATTTCAGTTTTACATCACAAACAAGAGCTACGATGCCCACCAAGTAGGGGCTTAGACAACGACCAAAGAAAAATCAGCTATCCTACCAGCTAGGCAAGATTGAGTGGATGAATGTCAGTCATAAGAGAGCAACGTAGTCAACACTCTCTACGTTTTAATCCCGTTTCTCGTGACTATGAAATTTAGACAATGATAGATTCTCTCTCCCTTTTCTTTTTTCTTTTTTTGTGGGGCAAAAGATAATGATAGATTATCACGTCAATACAATGGTTCAGATTTGGGGTTCTGTTTGTAGCTAACCTTTAGCCATTAATAATCGTGCCTGGTGATAAAAGTTACTAATAATTTACAGCAAGTACCTGTGTAATTTTTATGAACTAAATTCTCCAGAATTGTACAATATCACATAAAATTATAAACTATGTGATATCATAAATTAAGAATTCTCAGCTACAATATTCCCAGCTTCTCAGGTACGAATTCTTTCGGATCGTCTCTTGGATTAGTGTGTAATTTGGAGATATCCTATAGACGGTGAACGATTTCATTTTTAGTGGCTCAGATTTTCAATTGGTAGATCTCATTATGGGGTTTCCACTCTTTTAACTTAAGAATTCTCAATTTAAAGACTATTAGGATACAGACTCCACAGTGAGTGCAACAATAGTCGGTATTCCGGTGAAACAGATTGGTGGAGGCGTGGAGCACTGTCAATTTTATGATGTTAACACCCATTGATGATATATTCTTTCCATATAATTTCAGTTTTACATCACAAACAAGAGCTACGATGCCCACCAAGTAGGGGCTTAGACAACGACCAAAGAAAAATCAGCTATCCTACCAGCTAGGCAAGATTGAGTGGATGAATGTCAGTCATAAGAGAGCAACGTAGTCAACACTCTCTACGTTTTAATCCCGTTTCTCGTGACTATGAAATTTAGACAATGATAGATTCTCTCTCCCTTTTCTTTTTTCTTTTTTGTTGGGGCAAAAGATAATGATAGATTATCACGTCAATACAATGGTTCAGATTTGGGGTTCTGTTTGTAGCTAACCTTTAGCCATTAATAATCGTGCCTGGTGATAAAAGTTACTAATAATTTACAGCAAGTACCTGTGTAATTTTTATGAACTAAATTCTCCAGAATTGTACAATATCACATAAAATTATAAACTATGTGATATCATAAATTAAGAATTCTCAGCTACAATATTCCCAGCTTCTCAGGTACGAATTCTTTCGGATCGTCTCTTGGATTAGTGGGTAATTTGGAGATATCCTATAGACGGTGAACGATTTCATTTTTAGTGGCTCAGATTTTCAATTGGTAGATCTCATTATGGGGTTTCCACTCTTTTAACTTAAGAATTCTCAATTTAAAGACTATTAGGATACAGACTCCACAGTGAGTGCAACAATAGTCGGTATTCCGGTGAAACAGATTGGTGGAGGCGTGGAGCACTGTCAATTTTATGATGTTAACACCCATTGATGATATATTCTTTCCATATAATTTCAGTTTTACATCACAAACAAGAGCTACGATGCCCACCAAGTAGGGGCTTAGACAACGACCAAAGAAAAATCAGCTATCCTACCAGCTAGGCAAGATTGAGTGGATGAATGTCAGTCATAAGAGAGCAACGTGGTCAACACTCTCTACGTTTTAATCCCGTTTCTCGTGACTATGAAATTTAGACAATGATAGATTCTCTCTCCCTTTTCTTTTTTCTTTTTTTGTGGGGCAAAAGATAATGATAGATTATCACGTCAATACAATGGTTCAGATTTGGGGTTCTGTTTGTAGCTAACCTTTAGCCATTAATAATCGTGCCTGGTGATAAAAGTTACTAATAATTTACAGCAAGTACCTGTGTAATTTTTATGAACTAAATTCTCCAGAATTGTACAATATCACATAAAATTATAAACTATGTGATATCATAAATTAAGAATTCTCAGCTACAATATTCCCAGCTTCTCAGGTACGAATTCTTTCGGATCGTCTCTTGGATTAGTGGGTAATTTGGAGATATCCTATAGACGGTGAACGATTTCATTTTTAGTGGCTCAGATTTTCAATTGGTAGATCTCATTATGGGGTTTCCACTCTTTTAACTTAAGAATTCTCAATTTAAAGACTATTAGGATACAGACTCCACAGTGAGTGCAACAATAGTCGGTATTCCGGTGAAACAGATTGGTGGAGGCGTGGAGCACTGTCAATTTTATGATGTTAACACCCATTGATGATATATTCTTTCCATATAATTTCAGTTTTACATCACAAACAAGAGCTACGATGCCCACCAAGTAGGGGCTTAGACAACGACCAAAGAAAAATCAGCTATCCTACCAGCTAGGCAAGATTGAGTGGATGAATGTCAGTCATAAGAGAGCAACGTAGTCAACACTCTCTACGTTTTAATCCCGTTTCTCGTGACTATGAAATTTAGACAATGATAGATTCTCTCTCCCTTTTCTTTTTTCTTTTTTTGTGGGGCAAAAGATAATGATAGATTATCACGTCAATACAATGGTTCAGATTTGGGGTTCTGTTTGTAGCTAACCTTTAGCCATTAATAATCGTGCCTGGTGATAAAAGTTACTAATAATTTACAGCAAGTACCTGTGTAATTTTTATGAACTAAATTCTCCAGAATTGTACAATATCACATAAAATTATAAACTATGTGATATCATAAATTAAGAATTCTCAGCTACAATATTCCCAGCTTCTCAGGTACGAATTCTTTCGGATCGTCTCTGGATTAGTGTGTAATTTGGAGATATCCTATAGACGGTGAACGATTTCATTTTTAGTGGCTCAGATTTTCAATTGGTAGATCTCATTATGGGGTTTCCACTCTTTTA
The DNA here is from genome assembly GCA_012931725.1 of Litsea cubeba. NCBI lineage: Eukaryota > Viridiplantae > Streptophyta > Magnoliopsida > Laurales > Lauraceae > Litsea > Litsea cubeba. The sequence continues at coordinate 7,454,430 of CM022949.1, read as the reverse complement.
ACTTAAGAATTCTCAATTTAAAGACTATTAGGATACAGACTCCACAGTGAGTGCAACAATAGTCGGTATTCCGGTGAAACAGATTGGTGGAGGCGTGGAGCACTGTCAATTTTATGATGTTAACACCCATTGATGATATATTCTTTCCATATAATTTCAGTTTTACATCACAAACAAGAGCTACGATGCCCACCAAGTAGGGGCTTAGACAACGACCAAAGAAAAATCAGCTATCCTACCAGCTAGGCAAGATTGAGTGGATGAATGTCAGTCATAAGAGAGCAACGTAGTCAACACTCTCTACGTTTTAATCCCGTTTCTCGTGACTATGAAATTTAGACAATGATAGATTCTCTCTCCCTTTTCTTTTTTCTTTTTTTGTGGGGCAAAAGATAATGATAGATTATCACGTCAATACAATGGTTCAGATTTGGGGTTCTGTTTGTAGCTAACCTTTAGCCATTAATAATCGTGCCTGGTGATAAAAGTTACTAATAATTTACAGCAAGTACCTGTGTAATTTTTATGAACTAAATTCTCCAGAATTGTACAATATCACATAAAATTATAAACTATGTGATATCATAAATTAAGAATTCTCAGCTACAATATTCCCAGCTTCTCAGGTACGAATTCTTTCGGATCGTCTCTTGGATTAGTGTGTAATTTGGAGATATCCTATAGACGGTGAACGATTTCATTTTTAGTGGCTCAGATTTTCAATTGGTAGATCTCATTATGGGGTTTCCACTCTTTTAACTTAAGAATTCTCAATTTAAAGACTATTAGGATACAGACTCCACAGTGAGTGCAACAATAGTCGGTATTCCGGTGAAACAGATTGGTGGAGGCGTGGAGCACTGTCAATTTTATGATGTTAACACCCATTGATGATATATTCTTTCCATATAATTTCAGTTTTACATCACAAACAAGAGCTACGATGCCCACCAAGTAGGGGCTTAGACAACGACCAAAGAAAAATCAGCTATCCTACCAGCTAGGCAAGATTGAGTGGATGAATGTCAGTCATAAGAGAGCAACGTAGTCAACACTCTCTACGTTTTAATCCCGTTTCTCGTGACTATGAAATTTAGACAATGATAGATTCTCTCTCCCTTTTCTTTTTTCTTTTTTTGTGGGGCAAAAGATAATGATAGATTATCACGTCAATACAATGGTTCAGATTTGGGGTTCTGTTTGTAGCTAACCTTTAGCCATTAATAATCGTGCCTGGTGATAAAAGTTACTAATAATTTACAGCAAGTACCTGTGTAATTTTTATGAACTAAATTCTCCAGAATTGTACAATATCACATAAAATTATAAACTATGTGATATCATAAATTAAGAATTCTCAGCTACAATATTCCCAGCTTCTCAGGTACGAATTCTTTCGGATCGTCTCTTGGATTAGTGTGTAATTTGGAGATATCCTATAGACAGTGAACGATTTCATTTTTAGTGGCTCAGATTTTCAATTGGTAGATCTCATTATGGGGTTTCCACTCTTTTAACTTAAGAATTCTCAATTTAAAGACTATTAGGATACAGACTCCACAGTGAGTGCAACAATAGTCGGTATTCCGGTGAAACAGATTGGTGGAGGCGTGGAGCACTGTCAATTTTATGATGTTAACACCCATTGATGATATATTCTTTCCATATAATTTCAGTTTTACATCACAAACAAGAGCTACGATGCCCACCAAGTAGGGGCTTAGACAACGACCAAAGAAAAATAAGCTATCCTACCAGCTAGGCAAGATTGAGTGGATGAATGTCAGTCATAAGAGAGCAACGTGGTCAACACTCTCTACGTTTTAATCCCGTTTCTCGTGACTATGAAATTTAGACAATGATAGATTCTCTCTCCCTTTTCTTTTTTCTTTTTTTGTGGGGCAAAAGATAATGATAGATTATCACGTCAATACAATGGTTCAGATTTGGGGTTCTGTTTGTAGCTAACCTTTAGCCATTAATAATCGTGCCTGGTGATAAAAGTTACTAATAATTTACAGCAAGTACCTGTGTAATTTTTATGAACTAAATTCTCCAGAATTGTACAATATCACATAAAATTATAAACTATGTGATATCATAAATTAAGAATTCTCAGCTACAATATTCCCAGCTTCTCAGGTACGAATTCTTTCGGATCGTCTCTTGGATTAGTGTGTAATTTGGAGATATCCTATAGACGGTGAACGATTTCATTTTTAGTGGCTCAGATTTTCAATTGGTAGATCTCATTATGGGGTTTCCACTCTTTTAACTTAAGAATTCTCAATTTAAAGACTATTAGGATACAGACTCCACAGTGAGTGCAACAATAGTCGGTATTCCGGTGAAACAGATTGGTGGAGGCGTGGAGCACTGTCAATTTTATGATGTTAACACCCATTGATGATATATTCTTTCCATATAATTTCAGTTTTACATCACAAACAAGAGCTACGATGCCCACCAAGTAGGGGCTTAGACAACGACCAAAGAAAAATCAGCTATCCTACCAGCTAGGCAAGATTGAGTGGATGAATGTCAGTCATAAGAGAGCAACGTGGTCAACACTCTCTACGTTTTAATCCCGTTTCTCGTGACTATGAAATTTAGACAATGATAGATTCTCTCTCCCTTTTCTTTTTTCTTTTTTTGTGGGGAAAAAGATAATGATAGATTATCACGTCAATACAATGGTTCAGATTTGGGGTTCTGTTTGTAGCTAACCTTTAGCCATTAATAATCGTGCCTGGTGATAAAAGTTACTAATAATTTACAGCAAGTACCTGTGTAATTTTTATGAACTAAATTCTCCAGAATTGTACAATATCACATAAAATTATAAACTATGTGATATCATAAATTAAGAATTCTCAGCTACAATATTCCCAGCTTCTCAGGTACGAATTCTCAGCTACAATATTCCCAGCTACAATTTTGGACCACAACCTTAAGAACGTTTGTGTATAGCATGAAAACTTGGAAGCTTTCACAGTACTCTATGTGTTTAATGGGGGCTCTGGCAAACTTTAAAATGGCATTTCAAGTGCACATGTAACTATGAAACTTTTGTGTCCCTCGAGGTATGACGTTAGATTTTTGTGCTTGCATGGGACCCATCCACTATGCAACGGTGACTAATGGCTTCTGTATTTATTTACTTTTTTTTTTCAATGGATGGTTTCAATTTTTTTGGTTGGACTAATCCCTCCGAATCCAAAAAAAAGTTGGATAAAACTTTTGTGGCCCACAGTGGTCGTACTAGTAGACTCAACCTCCGAATCCTTAAGAGAGGAAAATTGGGAATCAATACCAGGACCTTAAATTTTAGTGTGCTACTTATGCTTTATTTAAAATTTTAGAGATTTGTATGATTACAATCCATCTTAAATTTGGATCCCACAAGATGATGATAAAAGACCTCAAAATGATAGTAGAATCGCTTAACTGTGGTAAAAAAACTTTATTGACGATTTTGCCTTAGACCCATGTTACCATGACTCATGATATCACTAGATTTATAAACTTTTGAGAAATATAGCAAGTAAACAACAAGGAATATATGATATTATCTTTTATTACAGCTTAGTTCTCAAAAGATAAAATCTACATTTGGTAATCAACCAGAAGGAGCCGTAGGCCTCTGCCCTTTTTTTATAAATTCTACGGAAAAAAAAAACAATGATATTATGGGATTTTAAGGGTGGAAAAACTCATGATGTCACGAGTCACACTATCATGGGATTTTGGGGAGAAATAGTGAAGACAGAATCTTGACTAGAGTCAAGTGATTTTGCTGTCATTTTCGAGATCTTTTGTTGATATAAACTGCTCAAAATCGAAGCCCTCTTCTTTCAAGGAGTATAAAAGATCATACTGGCCTTTTACTTTAATATGGGTTAGCCCCACTATAAGATTAAGCTTATATAAAAAAAAATTTATATATAAAATATAAAAGATCATGCCTCTTATACATAATCGGCTATATATTCAATCTTAGGGTGGAGCCACTCATATTTGTTTAAAATTAGGCCATATAAAAGAAGAGGATGTTGATTTGGAATAGTTCAGATTTTTAATATGTCGGCCCCATTTGGAGTTTCACTTCTCTCATTTATACGAACTTTGAGTTATCCAGACTAGTTAGTATCAAGTTTGATTCAGGGTTCTGCTAGTTGCATATATATATATATAGATAATATTCATGTGAGAACTATTATATGAGAACTTTTTTGTGGAGCTCAATTGTAGGCCCCAGTTGGGGATGGGACCAAGGGGGATGGAAAGATCTATGTGCATACCACCCCAAGTATAAAGTTTGACCCCAAACCCATACCCCTAACCCCTTCATCCGTGGCCCACAAGTTTAATGGCTTTATATTAAAAATATATATTTAACCCTCGATCCAATGGTCTAGTCCATTCGAATGTGTGCCAATCCTTGGGATTAGTGACTATTAGGGAGTTCTCTATTGGTTGCTAGGTTTGGATGGGTTATTAGTTAGGCCCCGCAAAAAAGTTCTCATATAATAGGTGAGAACTAGTTCACACTTGAATAATTTCATATATATATATATATATATGCAAATACAAATTGCCAAAAAGTAAAAAAGAAAGCGCATTGTTTGATTGGAAGGGATGAAAATTGGTCTTAACTTGCAAGGCTCAAATTTAGAGATTTCATAAGTATGTGCAACATCAAGTTAATGTCGTGATTATCGTTGGTAGGAATGAATGGTGGTCCCAAATAAAAGAGCTCAAATTAAGAAAATATGAGCTCAGTTGAGCCCTAAGAGCTGAATCAGATCTAAGCAAAAGAGAGAATTATAATCACTATAATAAGTTGCACTTTTAACGACGTTTTAATAAATTCGTCGGTAAAGATAACCATTTACCGACGTTTTTAGTAAAATGTCGGTAAAAGACCATATTTTACCGACGTTTTTTAGTAAAACATCGGTAAAAGTTTTTAAACTATTATTTTATTTATTTACAGACGAAAATAAACGTCGGTAAAAATATTTCTTAAGTTTTATTTATTTTTATTTTTACTTTACCGACGAAAACAAAAACGTCGGTAAAAGTTTTTATAATTTTTATTTTATTTATTTACCGACGAAATAAACATCGGTAAAATACTTTTTTAATTTTGATTTATTTTTTTTTTAAATTTACTTATGAAAAAAAAAACTTCGGTAAACTTTCTTATAATTTTTATTTTATTTCTTTACAGGCGAAAAAAACGTCGGTAAAAATATTTTTTAATTTTTATTTATTATTATTTTTGATTTTACCGACGAAACAAAAAACTTCGGTAAACTTCTTTATAATTTTTATTTTATTTATTTACAGAAAAAAAACGCCGGTAAAATTTTTTATTTATTTTTATTCTTACTTTACCGACGAAAACAAAAACATCGGTAAAAGTTTTTATATTTTTTATTTTATTTATTTACCGACGAAACTAACGTAGCTAAAAAATATTTATTTTTAATTTATCGACGAAACAAATAACAGTGGGTAAACTTTTTTATAATTTTTATTTTATTTATTTACCGACGAAAGAAAACGTCGGTAAAAATATTTTATTTTATTATTTGTATTCTTAATTTACCGACGAAAAAGAAATTTTGGTAAACGTTTTTATAATTATTATTTTATTTATTTACCGAAGAAAAAAAACGTCGATAAAAATATTTTTTAATTTTTATTTATTTTCATTTTTACTTTACCGACGAAAACAAAAACGTAGGTAAAAGTTTTTATAATTTTTATTTTATTTATTTACCAACCAAAAAAAACTTCGGTAAAACTGTTTTTAATTTTTTTTTATTTTCTTTTGTATTATTTTCTCCCTATTTGAGAATTAAAGCCCATTTGTATTAAATTGGTAAGTTTCAAAGCAATGCCTGGTTATTGAGTAGCCATCTGAAGTTATGAGATGCTCTCTATTATCCAATCCAAAGTTATGAAATGCATAGTTAATTAAGTTTCTATCCTGACAATCCATTGAATGGCACTAGATTGACCAATTGAACCATGATCTTTTTTTCATAATAAGTAAATTACTAGAGTCCTTTTGTATCCAATAGGGCCTCGGCTGCCACAACTCTACCACACATATTATTTTTTAAAAAGTTGCAAAAAACTACCTCATGCAAAAGACCATAGTGCATAGATGGATAAAAAGCTCTTAATGTTGATTAAGGTAGTCAAACATAGTCTAAGTAAAATAATGATCACCAAAGATTAAAGGTCCCAAGTTTTTATACATTACCAAGACACTATTGTATTAGTGGATGACAGTCAGATTAGTTTAAAAAAGAAATACCTGTCAACTCAGAGGGGGTTTGGTGAATGTGAGGGTTTGAGTTGAATTTAAATAACCCCAGGGAGAAGGTTATTTTATCGATAAAAAAAAACATCGGTAAAATTTTACGTTGTAGTTGTGTTTAACCTTACAATGACCATGGTTTTAAAAAAGGTAGATATAAATGTTTGTGGTTTTGTAAATATCTCAAAATCTATGATGATCCAATGGCTAAAATTTGGACCCATAATTATACATGATCTTCTGAATATATCCAATGTTTTGGATCATGATTTTTTATGGCTGAATTTACAAAAAAGAAAAAAAGAAAAAACCACACTGCCCTTGTACAATTTCAAAACTGAGTCAATAATCCTGGCACATCAACGGTGAAAAACATTTTTATAATTATCCCAAGATCCACTCGGATTTTGAGGCTCATTTTTGGACTTAGGACCATTTTTGGCCATCCAAAGAGAATCAACAGATCGGATCATGATTATGGGGCACATAATGTCCAGAATATTAGATCAAATGGCTCATGTTTATCTGCATATATCTTGAGATCCAAGATAGATCAACGGCTGAAATTTTGACATGTCGCCGTGTTTGACCTTCTGCAAATATCTAATAGTCTGGATCATGATTTCGGGTCCTATAAATAAAAAAAATTGAAAAACTTGACTGTCCAATTAGGACGTCCATATCACTGTAGTGACAAGCATCTATCCGCTTCAGGTTCTGATTGGAATCTGCTACTTTTTTGACTTCATGACTTCATGAAACATATATTATTTGTCTTAATGAGATTTGAAATGGACACAGTAAAAGCTTCAACCAAACATGCTAAAACCGGATTCAATTAGTTTTAAACCAATAATAGGAGAAAAGTAGAGATGCCAAACTGAACGTAAGTGTTAAGATCCAACGTTTTAGGTTTAATTCGTTAATCGAGAGTCCGATTTACGAGCCTTCGGTTCCTGCAAGTTAATTTCGCATCGAGCGAGGTGCTCGTGCTGGTTTTCGATTTTTTCCGGGGCCGTTTCTCATTCCGGACCACCGGCGTGCCGTTTTCGAGCCTACTAAGGCCTTGTTTCTTTAGAATAATTCCTGAAAAGAATTCAGGGTGTCCTGGAATTCAGAATTCTTGTCAGGAACTCTGTGTTTCTTTACAAGAATTCGTTGGCTTTTGAAATTCCAAGAAACAAGAAATTTACACTTGAATTTATACAGTACTAATACATACAGGGTTCTAATTCCAGGTAGAAATTATTTAAGCTATGAAACAGGGAATTTGTGGAGTCGAAAACGGTCCGCCGGGGGCCCGGAACATGAAACGACTGTGGAAAAAATCAAAAACCGGTATGAGCACTTCCCTCGAGGGTAGAGTAACTTGTAGGAACTGTCGGTTCGCAAATAGGACTCCCGATTAGAAAATTACGAACGAAACATACGATCTTCCAATACTTAGGCTCGAAAAAGACCCGCCGGGGGCCCGGAACGTGAAACGGCCGCGGAAAAAATCGAAAGCCGGCACGAGCACTTCGCTCGAGGGTAGAATAACTTGTAGGAACTAACGGTTCGCAAATAGGACTCCCGATTAGAAAATCATGAGCGAAACATAGGATTCTCCAACACTTAGGCTCGAAAATGGCTCGCCAGGGGCCCAGAACGGGAAACGGCCACGAAGAAAATCAGAAACCAACATGAACACTTCGCTCGAGGGTGGAGTAACTTGTAGGAACTGACGGTTTGCAAATATGACTCACGGTTAGAGAATTGGACCTAAAAACGTTTAATTTTGAACACTTAGTCTCGAAAATAGGCCGTCGTAGGTTGAAAACGGGAAATGGCTATCAAACAGTCCAGAAATCAGCATGGGTACCTTGTTTAATGCGAAAATAACTTGTTGGAATTGACGGTTAGTAAATCAGACTTCTGGTTAACAAATTAGTCGCAAAAGCCGCCTGTTTGTCAACACTTAAGCCGGAAAAAAGTCCGCAGAAAGACGTAGGAAAAGTTTTATATATATATACATGTTTATGTTTAATTTATAGTTTAATTCATTGAAAAGATTTTAATGTTGTTTTTGTCATTGCAGATTGATGGATGCTTTGGGGTCGGTTGCAGACTTGTGGGAGTGTTGTACTTCTTTTCGGTTTATTTGTATATATATATGTATAATGGACATTTATATGAGACTGTATCATTATTGATTGTAATATTGGTTTAATGAGATGAATGATTAAATGAAAAATGGAGATGGTTGTTTATTTATTTAGTAACTTTTGTTTTACTGCATTTTTATGTTGAATATAGGTATATGAACAGGTTTATTAATTTTTGATACAGGTGTATAAACATATTTACAGGAAAATAATAAAGAAGACCTTTACCGACGTGTTTTTCGTTGGTAAAGGTAAAAAGAGAAATTAAGAAAATATATAAAATACTTTTGCCGACGTTTCTTTTATTCGGCAAAAGCAAAAAGAAAATTTTTTTAAAAATAAAATTATTTTGCCGACGAAAAAAAAGTTGGCAAAAGTAAAAAAAAAAAATTTATTTTGCAGACAAAAAACAATATCGGCAAAATTAAAAAATAAAAATTATAAAATTGCCGACGAAAAAAAACATCGGCAAAAGTAAAAAAGAAAATTCTTTAAAAAATAAAATTATTTTGCTGACGAAAAAAACGTCGACAAAAGTCAAAATTAAAATTTAAAAAAATAAAATTATTTTGCAAACAAAAAAAAACGTTGGCAAAAGTAAAAAATAAAAAATAAAAATAAATAATATTGTTTTGCAGACGAAAAAAACATCGGCAAAAGTAAAAAATAAAAAATAAGAAAAAAATAAATTATTTTGCCGAAGAAAAGAATCGTCAGCAAAAGTAAAAAATAAAAAAAAATTTATTTTGTCGACGAAAATATATTTTTTTCCGACGAAAAATAATTTCGTCGAGAAAATGTTTTGCTGACCACTTTTTACCGACGTCTAATTTTTTGGTAGGGAACATTTTTTTTTCTTTTTTACTTGAATTTGAACTGCATTTTGAATACCTATTAAAAAAAGTGTCCCATGGCGCATTTCATATTTTTAATAGGCGGGGACACTAATTTCAGTTTTAAGTTTATCATTAAAACATGTTAATTCAATGAAGTACGAAGGCTGAGAACTCTCATATTTGAAGAAAATGTTTCGTTTCTCTTTGAAGACAGGTGAGATTTTTGGCTCAAATTACAATTTATTAAAAGTAAGTATTCTTGTGTGACCGAATTTCAGTTAATCAAAAGTGGTTTAATTTAGGGTAAATTAGCCAAAGGTCCCTGCGCACGGTCTTCTAAGGCATCAAGGACAACAACTTTTTCTCTAATGTCTCTAGTCCAGACAGCTGAAGATATTTTGGTGAAAAGTCCCTAATATGCTACGTCATATATTTTCATGACTAATTTGCCCCTTTCAACCCTCATTCTCAGGCCAAGTTCTTTCTTATTCTTTGTTGTCCCAGAGAACTTCTTCCATATTCTTCTCTTTCATTTCTTCTATTTTCTGTTCCTTTCCATGGTTGTGGAGTAACATTGCAGAGCACGTTTCGTTGCCACCATGGTATCAGAGCCCTACAAGGACTCACGTCTGTTTCTCTTCTTTGATGCCGTCATTCAACCACCATGGCCTCCTCTGCTTCTTCTTCCTCTTCCTCTCTCACAATAACTCTCTCCATCACAAACATCACCAATTTTGTCTCCGTTGAATTGGATGGCACCATCTATTTAGTCTGGAAATATCAGATGGAATTCATCTTGAAAAGCACTGGTCTCATGTGTTACGTTGATGGTACTAAGTCAGCACCTCCTGCCAACATCTCTATAGATAGCATTGCAACACCAAATCCAACCCTTGAAGGATGGACTCGCATTGATCAATTTGTCATCAGCTGCATCAATGCCACTCTTGCCAAGACTGTTGCCCCTCAGGCTCTTGGATTCACAACTGCCCGTTCACTTTGGCTCTCTCTTGAATAGACTCATATGCAGCAGTCTCAAGCACAAAGGTCTCTTATTCACAACCAGTTACAAACAATTCAAAAATGTGCATCACCCATTACTGATTACCTAAAATCTGTGAAAACATTGGCTGACTCTCTCTCAGCCATTCAAACACCAGTTTTAGATGCAAAACTCAGATAAATTTATTTGAGTTTTCAGCAAACATATCTGAACTTCTGGAAAAACTCAGATAAATTTTCCAAAACTCAGATAAATTTATCTGAGTTTTGAACAACTTTTCTGATTTGCGAACAAATTTATCTGAGTCTGGACCAACACAAATTTATCTGAGTCTGGACCCACACAAGTTTGCTAGCATACGGACTGAGTGGATGTTGGGCATCACAGCCGATCACGTGCAAAAGCTCAGTCGTCCTCTTCCCCTTTTCTATCTTCTTCTTGTAGCTTGGCTTGAATTAAGCCAACTTTTCTCCTATCTCTTTTCTTATCTGCCACTTGTCAAGATCATGGGAGAAAAGGCCATGTGCTTTTGATCATGCAAACCGAGACAAGAGAAATGCAACGGAACTCTACAACCCTTGAGATCAGTACTTGGAACTCTACAAAACAAAGAACCTAGACTACTTCTCTCTTATTCGACTCCAACGAGTCTATGTGGCCCATCATAGATCTCCACTACAACTTTTCTCATCTTTTCCGGAGAGTTATTGCACAGGTCGAAACCGAGAAGCACCGAGTCGATTAAGTTTCTCTCCAATCGATCGAAGAAGACTTTAGGTTTTTGCAATTTGATTCGTTTTTTGTTTCGCTTTTGGGATGAATGTGGTTTCTGTTTCAATGAAAGGGTTTGAAACGGTTTTAAGCGAAACAATCTTTTATGTTGACATGTCCAGGGGCATTTATGTCTTTTCCAGATGGTCATTTTTATGAAAGGACTACTGCCACTATGAAAAAAATTCGTGGACCTTAGACTATAAAAGTAAATGATGAAGGACCTACCGCCACAAGCCCATTTAATTTAATGATTATTGTACCATTAACGGATCAACAAGGCTTGGTTATACAATGTCTGAGATTATATGCACGCATCTTGTATCTTGATTTTACTATGGTTTTAGAACTTTTGCGTCGATCAGCTCATATTCCAATTTTATAATTATATTTTCATTTTCTTCCACATTTCTTATTTAGAAGAAAATAGTTTAAGAAATTATTTAGAAATTAGAAAATTGCAATATTCTTCATTGTTTAGTGTATTGAAAATGTAAATAAAGTTTCAAATTAGTATATAACGACAACAAGAATAATGGACGACAAGCAGGTCATCATTTTGTTGTGAGATTTTCAATAGCATGTGAAAACCAATAACAAGCTATAGTGAATGGTGGGCCCTCTAGCACTATTGGTAAAATCAAATTTGATTGCTTTTCCCTATCAATATGCAGGTGTTATGGACAAGGATGAAAATAGCGGTAGCGGCGGGCGTAGCGGCCCGCCGCCAAAACGCTACGAAGCGGGGGATATGTAGCATAGCGGGGATACGTAGCGGCGTAGCAGTGCGATTTGAAATAATCGCCCAAAAAATCTAAAAAAATTCCAGAAAATCCAGAAAATTGTAAAATGAAAGAATATGTGGTTCTTTTGCAAAAGTAAGTAAGAGAAGTGGGTGTAGCGGTGCCCTCAATATATGAAGTCCTGTATCGCTGTATAAATAGAAAATAGTAGTAATTATTAGTTTTTTCACATGTATTCATGTTTCTTAGTCATACTAACTTAGAAAGTAATGGAAAGCTCATAAAAAAAAGTAGAACATGAAATAAAGGCATAATTGCATAAGACTTAAGAGTTACTCATTACTCAATTAGTCATTAGTCATTACTCATTAGTGAATATTGAACAATCAAAATATCAAATATCAATACTTCAACATTCAATGTTCAAACTCAATCAAGTGAATGAACTATGAAGTGATCAAAATAAACATCAATCAACAGTCAAAAGTCAACAGTCAACACCAATTTAGAAATGACAGAGTAGAGAGTAAGTGAATGAAGTAGGAATACCTTGGTCACCACCAAAAGGATCGTCTAACAAGATTCAAGGCACTGTTATCCTCATCCCCATCTGTGTTATCATTTGTATTGGCATCATATTGCATTTGATATTGATAAAAATTGGGATCCACCAATCCAAAGAAGGTGGTAGCCACATGGCCTGCATCATCATAACTTAGAGGAGGTGGAGGTGGATATCTATTATATTGTGTTTCACCGTAGTCACCATATGAGTAGGACCCTGAAATAGAAGACTGTTCATCTCCTTGTTGCAGTTGACCATATGGAAAATACTGCGAGGGTCCTTGTCCACTGTAACTAGGGTTCCATGTGAGACCCCACCCCTGGTGGGCCCTCAATGTGAATTTGAATACTATATATTAGCCTAAGTATTTTAATTATACTAATTATGGGACTTAGTGAGGGTAGCTATGTATTTTCCTAGGGTTAGACTAGTGGTGTAATTAGTAGAGTCAATAGGGGGTCTTTTGTTATTCTTAGAGTTAGTTAGTTTGTTAGAGGCCCTAGCTAGAAATTTGTATTTACTATAGGGGGTTTGCACCAAAGAATCTTCTAGAAGGTCACCTAAAGACCTAAATACCCTCTACCCTAACCCTAATCCTATTCTAACCCCAAGGGCAATTTTGTCCCTAACCCAAAAACCCAACCTATATAAACAAAACCCTCCCCCTACCCTAACAACTACTGTTCATCTCCTTTTTCCTTTCTCTCTTCTTCTTCTTCTTCTTCCCCAATTCCCTCCAACGAACCATCATCTCTCCTCCGATCTCTCTCTTCTTCTCCTCTCGCCCCAGAAATCCTCGACAGAAGGCCAGCCGAGACCAGCCTGCACCATAGGAGCAACTGCCGAGACCCTGCCATTTGGTTTCCCTGTGGTTTTCTTTCTTTTCCTTCTACCTTCAATCGATCAAGGCAAGTGCACTGTGCTGGTAGTTTAGATTGCATGTTTCCTTCCTTTGATTGGCAGTAGAATTTCAATTTGTAATATATATGTTTAGATCGATCCTTGAGCATGTTTGTTCGGTTCCTTTGGCCATTGATGGATGGGATTACCTCATTTGGATGATCAATGGCCGGTTGATGATGGGGGAATGATGTAGGAATGATTTATTTTGCTTCTGTAATGGTCTATGGAGAAACCCAGGAGAATTGGGTCACAGGAATGAGTTTCCGGAGATGGGTTCTTGTCATCTCGCAGTATTGAGATCGGAATCGAAGAAGGACCACCCTTGGTAGATCAGGACCCTACGTCTATGTGAGGGGGCCTGTGCGACCATAGGGTGCTACTTGATCTGGATTCTGATCAGAGGTGGACCACCATTCCTGTGCTTAATGAAGAGGAGTTGTGTCCTGTCGCAGAACTGGGTTCTGTAACAGAACACAACACTGATAGGAGAGATGGGCAGAGTCCAGCGATGGCCGAGCTCAGCATTTGCAGAGCCCAGCGGTTGCCGAGCTCAGCGTTATCACAGCTCAGCAACTGCCGAACTCAGTACTTGCAGAGCCCAGCGGTTGCCGAGCTCAGCGTTAGCGCAGCTCAGCAACTGCCGAGCTCAGCACTGGCCGAACTCAGCGATGGCTGGATTCAACACTAGCTGAACTCAGAGTTCTGCCGAGCATAATGGTCGATGAGATCCGCGTTTAGCCGAGCTAAGTGTCTAGGCCGAGCTCAGTGCTCAAAGCCGAGTTCAGTGTTACGGCCGAACTCAGTGTTATGGCCGAACTCAGTGTTTTACTGAGCTCAGCGCCAGACCGGACTTCGAGCTTAGCCGAACTCAGTGCTTAACCGAGCTGAGAGCTAAACCAATCTCAATGCCTAACCGAACTCAATGCATTTTCTGAACTCAGTTGGGTGGCCGAACTGAGCTCGGCCCTTTGCCGAGCTGAGCTGGGTGGCCGAACTGAGTATCAATTGAGCTCCATTGCTTAGCCGAACTCCGAGATGGATTTCCAAAAAGGCGGGATTTCAACAAAGGAGACTAGAACCTGGGACATTCCCTTTAGCCAGAATTCTTAGTGTGCACGGCCAACTACCCAGGCCAGGGAGTTAGCCGAACTCACAGGAAGTTCTGGACAAACAGGCTTTGCCTGTAGGGTGTTTTTCCTTCTCTGGTCCCAGTGTGCCGAGCTGACCGCCCAGGCCAGGAGGTCGGCTGAGCACACTGTGTACAGTGACGATCCCCAGATTCTAATTTCTATTGTTGCAATCATATGTAGGGCCCATTGACCATTCAAATAGACTTCCATCACTGTGCCAGCCACGAGTTAATGGTACGGCTCAACCTTGACTCATGGGGTCCACTAATTAAAGTCCAGGTTATGTAATCTTAGGTGATTCGACCTTTATACGTTACCAAATGATGCACATAACTTCTAAGCACCAAACACAATATTCCTTAGCATCTGTGGTTTCACTTAAAGATCGAATTACCTGAAATGGACCTGTATCCGAAAGTGGACCATTTACCTAGGTTGGACTGTTGTTATCTCCCTTTGATCCTTGTACTTGGAGATTCATCTCCCTCATACTATGACTATCACTCTATTGTCCTTATTATTGCTTATACCTGTTAATTAAATGGAAAATGGAGGACCTAAACCTAGGAATACGTAGAGGTGACCCGGTAATTTGATTTGGTGGATCATTGACCCGTGTCTGTGGCTAGGCGGGCCCTTTTTATGGCCTAAGTTGGTTGTGAATTACCCTAGAATGGAGAGGTTAGATTGTATGGGCTGGTGACCCATTGTGGATGTAAATGGATCATATGTCATTGAACATGGACTTGTATATCATATGGACTGTTATAGATCAGGCCATGTATTTGGTGGGCCTTGGTATGGATCCAATGATGGAATTGGACTTAGACTATGATCCACAGTTTATATTGAGTACTTGGACCTCTTAGGGTCTTTTGTTAGGACCTTGTTCACGCAAGGTAAAGCCTAGACAGACACAGACATTTATTGTTTCCGAGTCGGCATAGACATTCACTGAGTTGATTTAAGCTCAGCCAGTTGGACTGATCATCACTGGTAGGAGCTATTGAGATTTGTTGTGTGGCTATCATGATGAGCACTGTTGGGACGGACGGTGTGATGCCGGTTCCGGTCGTTGTGGATGATGTTGGTGATATTTTGCAGGGTTAGTAATCCCTAGCATTAGCTTAGGATCCCTACCGCGACTGTGTTCAGTATGGGAGGGCCGCGGCATAATATCCCGCGGTGACCAGCTTATGTGGATGTGCCATATTGTGTAGGTTTATTACTGTTATGCTTATTATGATTCTACATTGTTATCTTGCACGACTGCATAGCATATGTACCTTTCTTACTCTCTTAACTTTATACATGTCTCTACTCATTTTGATGCATACATTCTATATTATCTGCATATTGTGACTTACCAGATCTTTAGATCTGACCCACTCTTGGTGCTTAGGTCTTGACCCCGAGTTCGAGGGCGATGCATTCGCACTCGTTGAGGTGCCCGTAGCAGGCGACTACGGATGGGGGCCGGCCGACCATGAGGTCGAGCCGGAAGGTGGAGAGCCGACACTAGCTGCAGGGGTCTGAGTGTTCTTTTGTCTGGGTTTTGAGAGACATTTGTTGTGAGTTGGGTAGTAATGAAAAATATGTAATTAAACTTTGATTTGTTATCTCTATACATTTAGGCTGGACATCAGCCCATCTACATTTGACATATATACGATGATACCATATGCTTCCGCTATCTCTGTATGGCTTCCGCTTATAATACGCAATCCGCAATAATAACTGTTGTTACATATTCGTTCAAAAAGTTTTAAATTGGACCTCACTGCGGACCTACGATCTTGGAAGTTCTCGGATTTTCCGGGAAGTAGCGCGCCAATTTCGGTACTTTGACGATTTTCTCGGTATCCGGAATTGGGGCGTTACATTCCACGAACCAGTCCATGATGCTGCTTGTTGTCCTCCAACACCTCCACCCATATTTCCTTGTTCATTGCTACTACCTCCAGGAGCATGTGGAGCAGGTGGTGAGACTCTCCGACGCCGTTGATAACCACGATTTCCTTCCATTCTTTCCGGAAAGTCTTGTACCTCCTCTACAGGAATAACATCTTTCTGATCATGTTGGTAGTATTCACTAGTAGCACCTGTCCCACTAGTGTCTCCTGCTCCATCTCCCCCATCTCCTCCACCATGGCTACTCGAAGAGACGGTGGTACTCGTCCTCTCAGAAGATGACACAACATGAGCAGGAATAGCAGGTTCTTTCCCTCTAGATTGTGGGTGCGGCTGTGCACTTGTGCCTTCTCCTCCAAGTGGGGCACCCCCTGCCTCATCCATCTCTTCATCAAGTAAATCTCTAACCTCCTCCTGAAAGCCCGGATCTGAATCTAGCAATGGATCCTCTATCTCGGCTATCCATGGGAGCAAGGGATCGTCCTCTCTGAATATGTAATCCAAACTAATAGGACAATAGTTCGGACTATCCCTTGCCTTCCTTTCTCTCGTTCTGTTTCTCAACTTTAAATTGTAATGACAATACACAAGCTTGTTGAGTTTTTGCATGGTAAGCCGATTCCTGGACTTTGTATGGATCAAGGAGAAAGTGCTCCAATTCCTTTCACAGTTTGATGAAGTTGTAACTTGACTAAGGATGCGAACAGCCGCTTTCCTTAGATTTGGAGTATCCTCTCCAAAATTCATCCACCAATCAGCTGAGATTCAAAATAAACAAATAAAATTAGATATTCCTTAAGTCCTTCCAATCAATTGAGAGATAAATAACAAAAGACTATTAGGTTGGGTGATTGGGTCTTTTGTTATCATATTCATACCAGGTGTCATTTTTCCAATCGCCCTTTGTGTGATTGGGTCAGCAAAGCCTCCTTTCCTTTGTGTATGTGTATGTAGATATCTACAATGTGAAAATTAGGAATAAATCATTAAAGGTTTAACGAACCTATTTTAAGCATATCTGCATATACATATGTGATATGTCATCTCAAATCTCAATCACTAACTCACCTCTTGAATGGCGTTGATGGAATCACCAATTCCCAACAATTTTCTCAACACTTGCCTTAATCCTACCCTCAACTCCGTCTCTATTACATCGCTGTGTTGTTGGGCATTGGGGTAGTAGAATTCGGGATTAAGGAAAAAACCTACATTGAAAACAAGTTGAAATGCAAAATGATTAAACATCAATCAAAGAACGATAGCTTGCTTTAAAAGCATCAAATATAGATATAACTATTGAGTACCTGCAGCATGCAATGGATGGTGCAGCTGGTCAGCCCACCGTCTATCAATAATCTATATATATTCTTCATGATATCTAACATTTTCCATGATAACTTGCTTAGCCCGATCCATTGCTTCATATATATATCACATTGTTGGCTTGTCATCACCATCTACAAGCCGCAACACTCTAACTAAAGGCTCATAAACCTTTAATAAATTAGACACTTTCTTCCAAAACTTATTGTCCCTCATCAAGTTAGGGATCTCAAATTCCGGACCACTTGTTGCATTGCCCCACTTTGAACGAAGTCATTCTTCTGATACAAACATCTGAATCAGCTCTGTTCTAAACCTTACAAGGCTCTCCATAGCAATGAAATGGGTAGCAAACCTAGTTGATCCCGGACGAATCAAGGCATGATTATTTGTGAATCTTTTCATCAAGCTCAAAAGCTATGAATGATCATAAATAAATCTGGTAATGCTTCTACATGCCATGATTGTTGGATACCGCGATCACTGAGAGGGGGGGGTGAATCAGTGATTTCTAAAAACAGGTCCAATTCAACAACAAAACAAGTCAAACCACACAATGACACCAGATTTAACGTGGTTCACCAAAAGGCTACGTCCACGGATCAAAACCGTCCGAACACCGATCCGGTACAGGTCTGAATATATTTAGTCGCACCAACGACAAAGAGCACCAACCCTTAGTTTCAGATAGCACCAACTATCTAGGAAGCACCGACTCCCCTTACAATTTATCTGCACCCACAGATAGGATCACCAAACCCCAGACATCAAGCACCAACTTGATGTAAAAACAGAATAGAAGATAAACTCTGTCTACAGCCCTTCCCCTCTACAATTCTCTCTCTCTCAATCCCTTACAAATTGAAATTAAAGCATAAACAGAGAGACACTTAACTCATGGACGAAAACATCATCTTCAAGAGCACATCCTCGTCCTCACTTGCTGTAGAAAGATGCAGCACAACAGCACACAGCAACAGCACTTCTTTCTCTCAAGAACTCTCTCAATTTTCTCTCTAAAACTCTTCTCTTCTGGTGTGTCTTTAGAACGACCCATACATGCCTTTATATAGGTTATAGTAACCCTTAATTGTATTTAAAACAGGCTACAATTAGTTTAGAAAGAGTCCCAAACGAAATAGATAAGAGTGCTGAATTTTCGTGCAAAACTTCTAATTCTACGCAACTCTGGTTCCCGTGCTCGGTCGACATCATACTGTGCCCGGTCGACATCATACACTATCTGGAGTTAGACAACTATCGAGCTCGGTCGACATCCTGGGGTCCCGGTCGACCGAAGACACACTGTGTCACGAAAATAACTGAGAGGTGCCTAAATCTGTTTCTGCAGGTTTCTTCTTGCTCGGTCGACCGCATGGGGTGCCCGGTCGACCGCGTGCTCTGCTTCAGGAATTCTGAATTCCTGACTGTTTCAATTCTGTTTCTTCTTTTCAGCTCTTTCAACACTAGCCTACTATCATCATGCTTGTGACAATGTGTTGACAATAATTCCAACTCAAATCAATACTTGAGATACTAATTCTTCAATTCATCAAAAGACTTCTCAAGTCATCTCAAATTCCAACAATCTCCCCCTTTGGAATTGTTGGCAACACTATTGGAACTTCAACACTCACTTGGAACCAATTCTGAAATTCTGAAATAACAACCATGCACTGTCAACAATCTCTTCCTAGCTTTCATAGCATAACATCTCTCCTTGCTATCATAGCATAACATCTCTCCCCCTTTGACAACAAGTCCAAAGGGACCAAACCGAGGAGCGAATAGGATATTCAATGAATGCATTGCTCCCCCTTTCAAGCACAACTCCTACGGTTTAGGAGAGTGAGTAACTCCTAACTTTTTCCGGAGATACTCGAAGACTTCCTTTGGCAGAGGTTTCGTGAAAATATCAGCCACTTGCTCAGTTGTTAGAACATATTCCAACTTGACCTCTCCATCAGCAACTTTATCTTTAAGAAAATGATAACGAATTGCTACATGCTTTGTTCGAGAGTGCTGAACAGGATTCTTAGATATATGAATTGCACTCGTGTTGTCACATAGGATCGGCGTAGGATCCGTTGTAGGAACTCCTAGATCAGAGAGCATTTGCCGCATCCATAACACTTGCGTACAACAAGTTGCCGCTGCAATATATTCCGCTTCCGCTGTCGAAAGGGATACTGAGTCTTGCTTCTTACTATGCCAAGCAACTAATCTTTCTCCAAGATAAAATGCGCCGCCGCTAGTACTCTTGCGATCATCTACGCATCCAGCCCAATCGGCATCAGAATATGCAACAAGAGTGAAGGATTTGCCTTTGGGATACCAGATACCAAGCTCCATAGTACCTTTCAGATATCGAAAGATTCTTTTCACTGCTGTAAGGTGCGTTTCAGTTGGTGCTGCTTGAAAACGTGCAACCATACATACTGCTTGTAGAAGATCTGGTCTTGTAGCAGTCAAGTAGAGCAAGCTTCCTATCATAGAGCGATAGGTGGTATGATCAACGGACGAGGCCTTATCATCTTTGCTAAGCTTCGTGTTCGTTGACATTGGTGTGCTCACTGGCTTGCTGTCTTCCATATTGAACCGTTTCAGCATTTCCTTAATGTACTTCATTTGTGATATGAAGATGCCATGTTTCAGCTGCTGAACTTGTAAACCAAGAAAGAACTTTAGTTCTCCAAGCATTGACATTTCAAATTCTTTCTTCATCTCTTCAGCAAAATTCCTGCACATCTCCTCATCATTGCCACCAAAGATTATGTCATCAACATAAACAATGACAACCAGCTGTTTGCTTAACTTAGTTTTGACATACAGATTGCTATCAACCATTCCTTTTCCAAAACCGATCTTGCGGAGATAGAGATCCAGCCTTGCATACCATGCCCTTGGCGCTTGTTTCAGTCCATAAAGAGCCTTTTTCAATTTGCACACTAGATCTGAATTTTTGCTGATGAGAAAACCATCAGGTTGCTCAATGTAGACCTCTTCTTCAAGTAAACCATTCAAGAAAGCTGACTTTACGTCCATCTGAAATACCTTGAAGGTTTTGTATGCTGCCAATGCAAGAAACATACGAATAGCTTCCAGACGAGCCACCGGTGCAAAGGTCTCTTCAAAATCTATGCCTTCAACTTGAGCATAGCCTTTACAAACCAACCTTGCTTTGTTTCTAATGACTTGACCATCTTCATTCAGCTTATTCCGAAAGACCCATTTAGTACCAATAACATTCTTATCAGTAGGTCTAGGAACAAGTTCCCATGTTGAGTTCTTCTCAATTTGCTCCAACTCCTCATGCATAGCTTTCAACCAACTTTCATCGAGACTGGCTTCAGCCATAGTCTTGGATTCAATGGTGGACACAAGTGAGTAATTGCTAACTACACTTTGTCTAATTTGAACGCCTGCCTTAGGATCTCCAATGATTTGATCCTTAGGGTGTTGCTCTACCCAAGTGCTGTGCTTCTTAGGTGAAGTATCTTCTGAGTCATCCTTTGATTTCTCAGAATCATTAGATTCAGCCATCTCATCATCAATCTCACTCGAGTCCTCATAAACTGGACTGTCATTATGAGTTGCATTCTTTGGTTCAATATTCTCATCTATTCTTACATCAGCACTTTCTATGATTTTTCCGGTTCTTTTGTTAAGACACCTATATGCCTTGCTAGTAGAGGAGTAACCCAGAAATATACCTTCGTCAGCTCTTTCTTCAAATTTGCCCGGATTTTGTTCGAGCCGCTTGATGTAACACTTGCTGCCGAAGACTCTGAAGTGCTTGACTGTTGCTTTTCTTCCAAACCATAGCTCATAGGGAGTTTTGTCTTCATGTGGCCTGATCAAGCATCGATTTTGAATGTATACAGCCGTATGAATTGCCTCTTTCCAATACTTGTCAGCCATCTTGCTTTCACTTAGCATCGTACGAGCCATCTCTTGTACGGTGCGATTCTTCCGTTCCACAACTCCATTTTGCTGTGGAGTTCTAGGGGCTGAGTACTGTCTTTGAATGCCATGATGTTCACAATATTTAGTGAACTCTTCAGATGTGAACTCGCCTCCACGATCAGACCTTAAAATCTTGATACGTTTTTCCAATTGATTCTCAACCTGTGCTTTAAACACTTTAAAACGATCAAGTGCTTGATGCTTATGCTTAAGAAACAATACCCATGTCATACGAGTATAATCATCAATGCATAACATGAAATACTTATCTCCATTGGTGCTTTGAGTTCGCATCGGTCCACAGAGATCAGTGTGCACTAGCTCAAGAGGTTTCTTGGAATGATGCTCCTTTGACTTGAACATAACCCTCGTTTGCTTTCCCTTTTGGCAAGAGTCGCAAATGGGATTGGAAGGCTTTTCAATTGTAGACATCCCTCTTACAGCCTTTGAATTGCAAATCTTTGACATGTTATCAAAGCTTAGATGCTCAAGGCGTTTGTGCCACAACCAACTTTCCTCTGTCCGACTCATCAAGCAGGTCTTTTCAGCTCCATCTGACAATGTATAGAGATTTCCAGCAGTTCTTGATCCAGTTGCCACTGTTTTGCCGTTGCTACTCTTCTTGATGGCAAACCCATTCTTTGTGAAGATAACTTCGTGACCCTTGTCACAGATCTGGCTCACACTAAGCAGGTTGTGTCTCAATCCAGACACATATAAGACTTCTTCCGATCTGATCTTGTTTGCCATAAGCTGAATAACACCTTTTCCGCAGATTTTGGCACCATCATTGTTGCCAAACTTCACTGAACCGCCTTCATAGTGCTGTAATTTGATGAATTTCTCTTTATCACCAGTCATATGGCTTGAACAACCACTATCAAGGACCCATGGTGCTGCCTTCTTTTGTGCATTGAATGCCATTTGCACAATGAGAGATTCTTTGGGACTTTCTGCACTTTGCTTTGCTCTCCAAGCCTTGACTAACTTGGGTTTCTTTTCAACCTGAAATTTGTTAGCAATATGCAACCTACAATCCCTAGCCAAGTGTCCATAATTATGACACATATAGCACTCAATTTTGTGGCTGTTTAGGATTGAAAAAGGATTCCTAGTTACAAATGGGCTGTTTCTTACATAGAATTTGCAATCAGCTCTTTTATGTCCAAACATATTACAATGAAAGCAATAACCATAGAATTTGTATCTTCTTTGTGGCTGGTTAGTCTTCATTACCTTTTTAACAGGAATGGACTCCTTTCTAGGTTGAGTGGGCTTCATAGAGTTAGAAGGTGCAGTGACTTGCTTCACAAACTCTTTCTTTTCAGGAGGTGCAATCTTAGAGGATTCACCTTTCTCAAATCCTAGACCAAATCTGAAGTGGGCAGGTCTTTGAACTTTCAGTAGTTCATTGAGTTTCATAGTCCCTTCAATCGCTTGGAGCGCTTTGAGTTTTTTGCTATTTTCCAAATTTTCAGCCTTTGCTCTAGCGATCTCAGTTTCAAGTTTCATAGCCTCTTCCTTTTTGATACTAATTTGGTTTTCAAGGACTTCTACCATTCTTTTATATTCTTCTACTTGAGTTTTCAAAGCAATAATAGAACTTTCAGATTCATGGAGAAGTTTCAGATTTTTCTTACTTGTTTTGCGTTCCATGCTAAGCTCCTCAAGTGCGGCTATGAGTTCCTCTTCAAGATTGACTTCAGCCTCCTCTTCCTCTTCCGGATCTAGCTCTTCTTCTTCTTCAACAGTGACCATGAAGAGAGCTTCGGTTGATTCATCATCGTCTGAAGATTCAGACGTGCTGTCATCTTGTTGACATAGAAAGTTTTTAGCTTTGCCTCTTTTTCTGAAATTTCTCTTTCCTTTACTCTTTTCAAATAAGAGTCATTATCATTGTCTTCTTTTAGCGGACACTTCGCAGCAAAGTGACCAACACCTCCACAATTGAAGCATTTAAAGGGTAGCTTCCCTTTGTACTTGCCATTGCTTCCTTTCTTCAATTTTCTAACAAATTGAGCCTCAAGCTCATCATCATCAGAATCAACATCATGACCAGCAGTCTCTTTTGCCTTTTTCTGAACTTTGAAGGCCGCTTCTTTATCAGATGAAGACGTCTTTCCTATGCGCATCTCATAGGCAGTTAGAGAACCATGTAATTCATCCATGGAAAATGCATTCAGATCTTTGGCTTCTTCGATGGCTGAGACTTTTGAATCAAACCGGGGAAGAAGAGATCTTAGAACCTTTTTGACGATGACCGGCTCTTTAATCTCCTCCCCTAGTCCATGAATGTCATTCGTGACTTCATTCACTCGTTGCATATACGAGTCAACATTCTCGCTTTCCTCCATGCGAAGAGACTCGAATTGAGAGCGATGAGTTTGCAATTTGGCTTCTTTAATCTTCTCATCACCTTCATGTATGCTTTGCAACTTGTCCCAAATTTCCTTGGCTGTTTTGCATGCAATTACTTTGACAAGCTCGCTGTCCACAAGGCCACTAAAGAGTGCATTCTGCGCCTTGGAGTCGTTGTCTGCCAACTTCTTCGATGCTGTATCATTGGGTACGGTGGCAGCATTGTAACCGGCTCTGACAGCCTCCCAAACATCATAGCCAAGAGATTTGATGAAGGCTTGCATCCTAATCTTCCAAAAAGAGTAATTAGAACCATCAAACAGAGGGCTGTATTGACTGCCATGTGATTTGACAAGAGATCACCCTTAGCGTATTAAACTGATCAAGGGAGCCTCGCTCTGATACCAATTGTTGGATACCGCGATCACTGAGAGGGGGGGGGGGTGAATCAGTGATTTCTAAAAACAGGTCCAATTCAACAACAAAACAAGTCAAACCACACAATGACACCAGATTTAACGTGGTTCACCAAAAGGCTACGTCCACGGATCAAAACCGTCCGAACACCGATCCGGTACAGGTCTGAATATATTTAGTCGCACCAACGACAAAGAGCACCAACCCTTAGTTTCAGATAGCACCAACTATCTAGGAAGCACCGACTCCCCTTACAATTTATCTGCACCCACAGATAGGATCACCAAACCCCAGACATCAAGCACCAACTTGATGTAAAAACAGAATAGAAGATAAACTCTGTCTACAGCCCTTCCCTTCTACAATTCTCTCTCTCTCAATCCCTTACAAATTGAAATTAAAGCATAAACAGAGAGACACTTAACTCATGGACGAAAACATCATCTTCAAGAGCACATCCTCGTCCTCACTTGCTGTAGAAAGATGCAGCACAACAGCACACAGCAACAGCACTTCTTTCTCTCAAGAACTCTCTCAATTTTCTCTCTAAAACTCTTCTCTTCTGGTGTGTCTTTAGAACGACCCATACATGCCTTTATATAGGTTATAGTAACCCTTAATTGTATTTAAAACAGGCTACAATTCGTTTAGAAAGAGTCCCAAATGAAATAGATAAGAGTGCTGAATTTTCGTGCAAAACTTCTAATTCTGCGCAACTCTGGTTCCCGTGCTCGGTCGACATCATACTGTGCCCGGTCGACATCATACACTATCTGGAGTTAGACAACTATCGAGCTCGGTCGACATCCTGGGGTCCCGGTCGACCGAAGACACACTGTGTCACGAAAATAACTGAGAGGTGCCTAAATCTGTTTCTGCAGGTTTCTTCTTGCTCGGTCGACCGCATGGGGTGCCCGGTCGACCGCGTGCTCTGCTTCAGGAATTCTGAATTCCTGACTGTTTCAATTCTGTTTCTTCTTTTCAGCTCTTTCAACACTAGCCTACTATCATCATGCTTGTGACAATGTGTTGACAATAATTCCAACTCAAATCAATACTTGAGATACTAATTCTTCAATTCATCAAAAGACTTCTCAAGTCATCTCAAATTCCAACAATCATGATAACTTCAACAATTTTCTTCTTCCTTCCAATCTCTTCCATAATGAGATCTATACAGTGTGCTGCACATGGAGTCCAAAACAGATGAGGCCTCTTTTTCTCCAACATCACACCGGCTGCCTTGAAATTGGCGCCATTATCTGTAACCATCTGTACAACATGCTCCTCTCCCACAGTCTCTACAACCTTGTCCATAAGAGTGTATATATTTAGCTGTCCGTCTATGCTCAGATGCATCCACGGACTTCACAAAAACACACCCAGAGACTGAATGTACCAAAAAGTTTATTAATTGTGTTTGTGTGCCGCTGGTCCACCCATCACACATAATGGTGACTCCATTATGTTGCCACATGGGCCTAAAGGTCTCCACCCATGCCTTTATTTCTTTATATTCCTCTTCGAGATATTTAGTGCCCACATCATAAACAGAGGGCGACTGTATTCCCCGCCCAGCTTCAGCGGCAACATCAAGAATTGTTTGGAAATAAGGGGAATCTATTGCTGTTGGTGGTATGTTCTTGTGAATTAGTCATTTCGCTGTAGCTTTGGCTAACCTATCTCTTGCAGACTTCATTGCCCCTTTCATAACACTTGCTATATTTGGTTGTTTAGCTCCCTCTTTTCTATGTGCTAGAGGATCAACAGAGGGAGGAGCTGCTCTTCTAGTAGAAATAATTTCTACATCAACATCCCGTTTCCGGGTGCTAAATGCCCTACGCATTGCCCCCGCAATGGCCTTGCCCCTGCTTGGCACAGCAGATGAGCCCCCTACATCATAATTTTTGCTGCTTCCAGCAAATGCACGACGTTCATATTCTTCTTGATGACTCATGACGGACTCTCGGCGTGCAGCCTCCATCTGTGCATCTTCATCATCAAAACCTTCATCCCCAAATACATCATAACGGGCAGCATCAACATCTTGCTGCCTCTTTTCTTTTATCTCTACCTTTCTAGCTTTGCTTTGGCTAACCAAAGCTTTCATTTGTTCCCTGACTTCCCTTGGTGCTTCGGTACAGCCAGCAACATTGCCAGAAATGTGGCCCAAATGGTGCTTGAATCTTGTAATGCCCCCATTGGTCACTTTCCCACAAAACTTGCATTTGATTTTTAACATGTTGTTCTCAACTGCCTCACCAAAGCTCTATGCGGGATCAATATCACGAGGCATTTTCAAAAATTAATTGGCAAAAACAAATGCACAATAGAAGACTGAATACCTATAAATATGAACAAGTAGTATGTTAAAAATTAAAAAAAACAACAAAACATGTTAGAGGAAACATATATCTAACACTTAAGAATCATTCTCTTGACATTTAATTGGCATTCAATTACTAAAAATATTTTTTTTTTACAAAAATAAATAAATCCGAAAATAAAAAAAGGAAAAAATTGAAAAATAGGTATTATATGTTGGAATGATCTATGGGAAACATAGATCTATAATTTAGAAGCCCTTTTCAAGACATTTGATTGACATTCAATTACTAAAAATAATTTTTTTTACAAAAATAAAAGAAATCCGAAAATAAAAAAATGAGAAAAATTGAAAAATAGGTATTATATGTTGGAATGATCTATGGGAAACATAGATCTATAATTTAGAAGCCCTTTTCAAGACATTTGATTGGCATACAATTACTAAAAATAACTTTTTTTACAAAAATAAAAGAAATCCGAAAGAAAAAAAGGAAAAAAATTGAAAAACAAGCATTATATGTTGGAATGATCTATGGGAAACATAGATCTATAATCTAGGAGCACTTTTCAAGACATTTGATTGGCATACAATTACTAGAAATAATTTTTTTTACAAAAATAAAAGAAATCCGAAAATAAAAAAAGGAAAAAAATTGAAAAACAAGCATTATATGTTGGAATGATCTATGGGAAACATAGATCTATAATCTAGGAGCCCTTTTCAAGACATTTGATTGGCATACAATTACTAGAAATAATTTTTTTACAAAAATAAAAGAAATCCGAAAATAAAAAAAGGAAAAAAACTGAAAAACAAGCATTATATGTTGGAATGATCTATGGGAAACATAGATCTATAATCTAGGAGCCCTTTTCAAGACATTTGATTGGCATACAATTACTAGAAATAATTTTTTTTACAAAAATAAAAGAAATCCGAAAATAAAAAAATGAAAAAAAATGAAAAATAGGTATTATATGTTGGAATGATCTATGGGAAACATAGATCTATAATTTAGAAGCCCTTTTCAAGACATTTGATTGGCATACAATTACTAAAAATAACTTTTTTACAAAAATAAAAGAAATCCGAAAGAAAAAAAGGAAAAAAATTGAAAAACAAGCATTATATGTTGGAATGATCTATGGGAAACATAGATCTATAATCTAGGAGCACTTTTCAAGACATTTGATTGGCATACAATTACTAGAAATAATTTTTTTTTACAAAAATAAAAGAAATCCGAAAATAAAAAAAGGAAAAAAAATTGAAAAACAAGCATTATATGTTGGAATGATCTATGGGAAACATAGATCTATAATCTAGGAGCCCTTTTCAAGACATTTGATTGGCATACAATTACTAAAAATAATTTTTTTTACAAAAATAAAAGAAATCCGAAAATAAAAAAAAGAAAAAAATTGAAAAACAAGCATTATATGTTGGAATGATCTATGGGAAACATAGATCTATAATCTAGGAGCCCTTTTCAAGACATTTGATTGGCATTCAATTACTAAAAATAATTTTTTTACAAATATAAAAAATCCGAAAATAAAAAAAGGAAAAAAATTGAAAAACAAGCATTATATGTTGGAATGATCTATGGGAACCATAGATCTAACAATATGAAGCTATTTTCAAGTTGTTTCATGAGTTTTTCATAAGTGATAATGGTTTTTTTTTAAATAACTTAAATCCGAAAATAAAAATAACAATATTTAAAAAAAAACAAAAGATATGCATACAAGATCAAAAGGATGCATGGATCTACAATAAAACAAGCCAATGATGCCATTATATTGTGAAGATTCTTGTTTAGAATCTTTAAAATCCTTTGAATAGTTGAATGTTGGTGATTTGGTGGCAAGAAATCTTGAGAAAATCCACTTAGGAGACACTTGGGACCACTTAGGAGGAAGAAAATGGAAAAGAGGAAGAAAACATAGCAATAAGTGAAGGAAAAGAAGGGTTTTTCGTCCAAAAAGGGGTTTTATACCCCCCCAACCCCCCACGGAATCGGCCGCCACGGGTGCGACAGCAGATATTTCGGCCGTGGCGTGGCGGTGTCGCCAGCCACGGCTGATATATCGCGTGGCGGCCGATTTTTTTATCCATGGTTGTGGATGGAATTGGATATATATTGGTACCACAACCGAAAAGGGGCCTGCCAGGGAATGAAATTTTATTTGTAAAATGTCAAAACAATGGATCCAATTTTTTAGAACGGATAGATGATGGACTGATGGTATTTTGGACCAAGACAATGAAAAATTGCAAGCTTTTACCCACCATGCGTTCCACGAGGGTGTTCCCTGGAAGTTAAAAAAGCTATTTAAAGTGCATATGCTATATGAAACCGAGGACTTTTAAGTGCATATGCCGGCCACTAGATTGTGCGTATGCGGGACCTAAGCACTAGACAATGCTGGGAATGGTGCTGTCCGTTTGTCATTTTAGGTCCCTTGGTCATGATGGTTTGGTTTCTTTTGTCCTCTTGGTTTTTATCTTCATAATTTGTTGAATGGCATCTTTCTCCTCCTGTTGAATAATCTAGACGACTCAAAATATAAGCACTTTTTATGGAATATGTTCAATTTTTACTTTCATATGAGTTAGCCCATGTGGAAGATTGAGGTTACATAAAAAGGGTAAATTCTAAAACATGCCTCACTTTAAAAACGTCCATGTTTCCGCTCCTCTTTTTTCTTTACATAGGGCCATGCACGTTCAGTAAATCTAATATTTTCACACATACTGCTTCCACATGATTAGTCACTAGTCCAAGTTTGACACTCGTTCAACTTTTCATAACCGTTGGATTAAAATCATGATAAAATGATGCATTTAAACCATTAATTTAAGGTCGTGGATCAAAAGATTATGATGATCTTATTAACTCAAGAGGGTTTTTCTTATAGGTAGGCCTTATATGGATCTTTCCATCCAATAGACTTCCATGATCATCCTGCATTCAATGGGCCTAACTAGAGCGGTATTTTCTCCCAAAAAATGCCCACGCGCTGTGTAGTGCTGCCCTATAAAAAAATGTAGATAAAGAAATAAAAAAGATCATGTCTTTTATATATTTTTTGCTATAGCTTCAATCTTATGGTGGGGTCACACATATTAGACAAAAATTAAGGCATACCTATAAAAGATGAAGGTGTTCGTTTTCAACTATTCAAACTTTTAATTGATGAGCTCCAGTTAGAGTATCAGTTCTCTCTTTTGGAGGAAGTCTGAGCAATTGAGACTAGTTTAATAATGAAGGCAACTCAAAAAGACTCTTCTAGTCCTCAAAGGTCTGGTATGGCTTGACATATTTGGCACAAAGTCTTAATACATTTTCTAAATGAGCTAGACCTTTGGTTGAGATTTATGTTGGCCAATTCATAGGTTGGACAAAACCCTGGATCTATTGAGTTCTATTTTCTAATTTATTTTAGAATGGACTGTGTTTGTGTCGCCGGAAGTGCTAAATCGAAGAAAAGAGAAGACCGGGTGAATCCACCGAGGAACGATCAATCGGAGCCTCTGTCCGATCGATCGAATGACTGAAGCGTCGCAGTTATGTTAGGTGGTCCGATCGATCAGATGGACTGTGCGATCAATCGGATGCGCGGGAATTTCGGGAAATCGTCCAGATCTGCTATGAATTTGTTTCCTTTTGAGACTTTGTTTCCCACTTTGAGTCATACTTGTGCTCTAACATCAAGGCACGAATTTGGGTTACAAATAGGGTGTTGATCTCAATCCTATAGTGAGATGTGCATATTCAAGATTAGACACATCAATTAGCTCTCTCATTAATCTGAGGTGAGAATACCCTGAGAGTGATTCTTTGATTCTCTAGAGTTATTGGGATATTATTCTGAAAGGCTGATCTAGAAGATTGTTGTTGCTCCTACTCTCTTGTAGAAGATAGTTAATCTTGGCTGACAAGGTGCGAAGAGATCACGTAAGGAGAACGATGCACGGTGGAAGTCGTTTCAGTAGAAGTTGTGCAAGAACAACTACACTCCTTAAGTCAAGGTACAGACTGAGGGAAGTAAGCTATGAGTATATCTTGTAACTGTTCGTGTGTTCTTGATTTCTGGTTCGTGGATTTTCTCCCTGGATATGGTTTCCATGTTAAATATTGTGTATGCCTTCTTGTAGTGTGTGATTGGTGGATTGCTAGTTCTATCCTGTTTATTTTATTTTATCCACTGCATGTTGATTGATTAAAATAGAACTAGTATCCTTTTTGGTTACCTCTAGAACTTCGAAGGCTTCAACAAGCTTTGTCCCACCCATCCACGAACACAGGAGTCTACATTGAAAATCCCTGATGCCATACGGTCCCATTTGAAATTAATGTGAAATTAATGTTGTTTAAGAACTCAGTCCAACTTGCTCCAACTTGGTGGAGTGAGTCTAAGGCTTGTCTATGTTAGTGGGCTCACGTAGTGACCTACCTGCAGAGCTAAACTTTTGTGCTTTAAAATTATGAAGCATAGGGGTATCACTGAGCGAAATGTGGAGCAGCTCATAGTGTATACACAGCCAGGCATGAGTATATTAAAGTTAACATCATTCAATACTGAAATATTATTCCATAACACATTCATATGTAGATATATAGAACTAGAAAAGTCCATAATGACATTGCAATTTAGAAGCGATCAGTGTAGGAAGGTATTATTTCTGTCCTCACAGATATCGGACTTGTTACCTTGCGAATTCCATCGCTCCAAATGAGTCTCCCAAAATAGTATCCTCCGATCGCCTTATGATTTGAGGACAATGTAACAGTGAAGGAGAGCTTCTTGACAGTCACATTGAAGGCTAGCTTTTGTGGCTTCACTGCAACTTTTACACCAAGTGGATTCTCAATTGAAGCGACATATGTGCTATCCACGGGACCGACATTAGTAACTATTCTGGTAACACTCATAGAGCCTCTAAGGTTTGGAATGGTTATGGAGGGGAGGTTGAGATTGAGCAAAGAAGGCTTTTTACTGGGACAAACAATTGAATGCGAATAAATGTTGAAGCCAATGAAACAAAGGTAATGAGCATAGTCAATCTTGCCCATATCATATATCAAACCGGGGTCCATTGCTCGATCTGGATTCATGATGCCGCCTCCGTAATGGAAGGGATTGGCAACCTCTTGAGGGTCTTCAACTGTAAAGATTGGCTCTTCAGATGGGCCAGATGTTGATGCTGCAATTAACAACTTTATTACAACTGGAACAAACTCTAAATTGTAACAAATACATCCTAATTGCATCTCACAGTGCCAAGTGTATCTCTTCCATGTTAATATAATGTTATATTATCCTCAAAGGGTGCGAGCCCTATGAACAGCTGCCAAATCATCAAGATCTCACTCTGTTTCACTTTAGAGAGAGAATAATGCAGAAGATGAGAAAGTCTCCCTCTTTTCGATTTATATAAAACTTCCTAACTCTTACGCCATATCGAGAGGAAGAGCAACAAGCTAATTTGACGATATTGATTTTTGAGATGTTGATTTCTGACTAACTGATCGTACCAGTGGTCGTTAGTGCTGATCTGATGGCAGCAGGAGACCAATCGGAGTGAAGTACTTTGAGGAGCGCAACAATGCCAGAAACGTGGGGGCACGCCATGGAGGTTCCTGATTCGAAGGCAAAGCCTTGATATAAATTCTTTTCCTGTGGAATGTATGCAGCCAGGACATTCACACCAGGAGCAGCTATGTCCGGCTATACCACATCCATTCAACAAAACATCAATCATCAATCTCCTTTTATATTTACTCCTAACACATATAAATCAAGAAAATACTCAAGAAAAAGAATCTAACAGAAATAATATTATTAGGTTTGAGCATGTTTGAGCTTGAGTATCAGCCCATATCTACTCTACCCTACCTGCTCTAGTATCTAAGCAGTCAATCTCGTCTAGTACAACAAATTGAGTAAAAATTTGTATCCTTTTTGTGCAAATAATGCGTTCATCATGTATCATAAATTGATTGACATCTCTCGCACAGTGACCACAAATATATAATAAATGATGAAAACTGTAATATTGATGGATCATGAACCACTTCTAATGTTTATTTTTAGAAATGTACAAACATCACCTTAAGGACCTCAGGTGATAGAATGCTAGGCCCTCGAGATGAAAAATCCGCAATCTTGATTGACAAGGGCTTCCCTACAAGGGTTTTGGTAGGGCTGAGCTTCACCATAGGTTCCCTGCACCCAATATCTTGCCAGCTTCATGATTGAGCAAAGAAGGAATATATATCCTTTTGAAAATATAGGGAGTAATTGGCTGTACACTTGGGGAGAAAGCACCCGCACATGTAGGCAGAGAGCATAATTAGGGTTGATCTCTTGGCAGCTAGGTGAGAGGTTGGATTCCCAAGTCAGTCCCAACAAACTAGGCAACACCAGGAGGTGGGGTTCTCAACCATTTGTGAAACCCCTTATTCTCTTTTTCCATTTTTAGGTGCCTAGCCAATGGAACTAAGACACATATTAGAGAACTCATCCCTTGGAAACAATATCCTCTTCCCTGATAAGAAATTCCACCCCCTAAGATAATATCTACTCCCATCGTAAGAAACTATTCCCTTGGAGATATAACAGCCGCTCTCCCAGATTAACTAGGTTTAAACCCTAGATATTAAGGTGAGAAGAGGGGTTTAGAACCAACTAGACAACCCTTTCTTCTCAACCCCTTATTATCCTTTCTGTTGTTTATTTTACTTACCTGGAAGATTGAGTGTAGGAGATTATTTGTGCTCCAATATCGTAATCAACTACAATGCATGGCCAATTGTAACAAGGAATGATTCTAGTAGGGTAGATGGCAATGATGACGCCAACACCTCCCGACGACCTGATAATAGGTATGGCCTTGGCAGCATTTGAGACGTTGAAATCAGATGCACTTGCAAAACACAGCACAACCTTTCCTCTCATTCTTGAATCAAAAACGATTTCTTCGCAGTTGCTGGAAACACAATCCATTTTAGTAAATTTGGTTGCCTCAAGTTTTTTTCATTTTATATAAATTAATGTACTTCATTTCCAAGTAATACAAAATTTTCAATGGTGTTCGGATGTCTATTTTCCATTTAAGTAATATTTCTTTGTGTGTGGCTGTGTGCGCGCGTTTGAGAGAGAGAGAGTATCAAATTTAGTTAATCTTCTAACTGAAGTTTATAAAGGAAGAGGAAAAGAATAAAATCTCTCACCAGGTCTTAGTTTCATCAAGATCCCCAGGACAAACCAACTTCCTGAATCCGTTCTCCTTGAGGCCAGTAAACATGGCTTGTCCCTACAAGAAAAGATAGACTGATTAGATAGATGGTCACAATGTATTAAAAGCTTGAAGATTTTGGAGCATGCCCCTTGCCCATGACATGCATGGCCCATCAAATCAACCGTTAAGATCATCAAGCCAAGAACCCTATCATTACGTCACACTTCCTGGGAAAGGGTTCATCTTTTTGTCCCATGGACGTCGATGGATCGGCTCAAAATCCCATGATTCTCTGATCATTGATCATGGGGGATTAGTGACTTCTCGAGCTTCATCATATGAGCATTTCAGGATTCTGATCATCATTCAGCTTTGTTACAAGTCTCATTAAAGATGAAGCTTTCATGGGTAACCAAAGGTTTTCGTAGCAGCTACCGAGATACCATTTTTTTTTTTTATGCTCAACTTGCCAAAAAGCCAGCTGGTTCTTATAGAGGAGGCTCCTCTGCTTAAAGCAGCCCTGCTTGAATCAATTAGAAAAGCCTTTCCATTGTCCTTTTCTTTCCTTTGTCATTAATTTTTTGGGAGATGCTAATCCGCAGTAATTTTTTTCCTTCTCTTCTTGCCAAGCCTGTTAAGAGAGGATCTCCTTTTTTGATCCTTGTGTTATTTTGGGAGCTGATCTTCAGCTCTTTCCTTTTCTGATCTTCCAAACAGTTTTAGTGTTGGATACCGATTTAAAAAATGAGAGCTGCAAAACAGTTTTAAAAAGATTTAGTTACCACAATGGTTCGATTGTTCCCAAGTATGAAAGGAGAGGAGAAAGATCTATCCATGGTGCTAGCGGCAACTGTTATGATCCATGGTGCAAAATGGTCTACCGTATGTAGACGCGAGCCCTCGTTTCCAGCAGAACAAACAACGGTGATCCCTTTGGCCACCGCACCAAGCAACGAAATGTCCAGTATTGGAACCCAATAAGTGGGGGTCATTCCACCAAGTGAAAGAGACAACACATCCACACCATCATGTATAGCTTCATCGACGGCTTTGACTACGTCAGCCATGGTGCAAGCACCAGATTTTCCAGGAAGATTCCAACAGGCCTTGTATATGGCTAATCGGGCTCGGGGTGCACCCCCTCTGGCAGTCCCAAGCCCAAGCCCTTTGAAGCTAACATCATGCACCAAGGAACCAACGGCTGTGGAGGCAGTGTGGGTGCCATGTCCGACTGCATCTCTAGGAGATAAGTACTCAATGGCTTCTGTGGTGTTCATTTCGTCCTCTGCCCCTTTTGCAAACCAACGGGCTCCGATAAGTTTCCTGTTGCAATGAGTTGATTTGAACTGATCCCCACCTATGCATTCCCCTTTCCATCTGGAAGGGATTGGTCCTAATCCTTGGTCACTGAAGGCTTTCGATTCAGGCCATATACCTGCTCATTGGCAAGCTAAGTTTAGAGTTTCGCAAGTTTATCATATACAAACACTCGCATCACATATATATTATAGTCCAACTAATTATGTAAATTAATTTACTTATAACGAAAATGCTAAGGAGATAAAAGGGTCTTCAAAAACGAAAGAATGAAAGCACCTCACTGGCTATGGTTCCTTTTAGTTTGGCACTTTACTAATACAATAAAAGTCAAGTAAAATGTCGGCAAGCAGAAATTTAGTCCTTAGATTGACATCAACTAGGCAATAGTCTGTCAGTTTTTCTTATAACTATTCAAAGATTATTAGTGCTTAGTTTTCCCTTGGACCGAGTGAAATGTCTCGTGGTTTCCACTTTAAAAAATTATGTATCTTCCCGTGTGATTGTGTTTGGTTATATGCACTTATTATTTGCGTAGAATTTCATAATAAGAATCTGTTGGGACTTGACCCCTAGCAGTCTTTTAGTAAGTAAATACTTGGTTTGATGAATTCATTCTAATAGATATTGTTGTTAAATGCATAGATCTACTCATATACAAGATGTGAGTTTTTGTTTAATATATTCTTTTATTTTTAGAATTTAAAATACTTGAATCTTAATATATTATATTTTGAGAATCTCACCATAAACTTGGTCTTTTTAAGGATAAATAATCACTGTATACTTCATATATGCTAATTTCTTATGGTGGTTTTATGCAAATAATCTTTAGATCTAGATTTGGGAAATTTCACTTACTTAGATGTTTGGGGTCTTGGGATTTTTATCAATGTTAAGAGCCGTTCTTTTTAATAGTTGGTTTGATGAATTCAATCTAATAGACTTTGTTGTAGAAAGAATGCATATATGATCTACTCATATAAAAGATGTTGGTTTTCTAATTAATTATCTATTTTTTAATTTTTAATATTTAATATTAATATATTATATTTTGAGTACTTTGCCATCAATATGGTCTTTTAAGCTTACATAATCATTTTATAATTCATATATGCTAGTTTCTCATATTTGTTTTATGCTAATAATTTTTAGATATATATATGTAGGAAGTTAGTAACTTTTACTTTGATATTTGAGGCTTGAGATTTCTTGAAATGTTAAAAATGTTTCCTTTGTAATTACATGATTTGATGAATTTATTTTATAATTATATTTTATGATTACATGTTAAAAACATTCTATGCTATGTGTTTCTCTTTTTATAGGAAAAAATGGTGTGCGGGATAGATTCGACATGGAGCGAGAGCGAATAAGCCGGAAGCAAGCACAAAGTCAAATGAAATTATTGTGGGTGAACCATCAATGGAGGGATTACTAGACTGAAACAACATTTGGCTTATAGGTAGAGACAAGTGGCAAAGTATCATAAAGTGTACCAAATGTGAAAAAAGAAATGTAGGAGCTCCTTGATGTATGAAAGAAAAAAAAAAGGTATCCAAGAAAGAAGAAGTGAAGAATTGTAGGCCTATAGAGATTTGGGCCAAGGAATGGGGAATTAATTTCCTTCGACAATGATGAGAACCCAGATATGAGGAGGGTTAGGAGAGAAGATATGAGGTCTCTTGAGGAGGAAGAGGAGAGGAGAAGAATGCAACATGAAGCGGCCACTAGAGGTGACCAATATGAGGATGCCAGCTCATTCGGATCCAAGGGAGGGGTTTGCGCCGGGCATTTAGTCAGAAACAACCCCCCCGGGATCTAGTTATTGAGGAGGTTGAGACAGACACCTTGTAGGCCCGATATGCATGGTCGGTTCAACTGACTCATTTGCATATAGGAAACCAATAGCAAAGCAACCCTGTATTGTAAAAGCAATAAAGGGCAAGTTTGGTAGACTAATGGATAATTTTGTGAGAGCTGCTAGAATATCTTTAGATGTTGTCTTTCCACCAAATAAGGCAAATTCTCTTTATTTCACGATTGCATCAAATACAACTGCAGAACATGGTGCATGATTAAAGGCACTCACCCCTTAAGATATTGGGCATCTTTGTGGTGAAAAAGAATATGAGGAGTTGCATATCTAGGTGGAAGGTTATAAAAGGGTGTGAAAGGAGAGGAGTTGCGCACTAATGTGTGATGGGTGGACGACCATCACACATCATCATCTATTGTTACAACCCTCATGTGCACTTGTGGTTGAGTGATGCTCGAATGCCTTCCTAACACAACCAACAGACCACAAAATCATTGTTGTACCATTTCCCATCATCATTTGATTTTCAGATAAGTGGTAGCTCAATGAGGCTTGAGATCCTACAAGTGCTTTTAGAGCCCGGTAAGGTTGGGGTTCGAGTGGAGTGATGTTGGGGTCTGAGATCTTACAGGATACTTTAAGCTTCTTTTGGTAAAACCCCCTATATATTTATATATAATTATTTTATATTAGGTGCCTGAGGTGTGCATCGTTGTGGGGTGCAACTGGGGCACACATGGGGATGAGATGGGGGAGTTTAAAGATCTGTTTGGGGCTCAGGTCCTCCTATCTACAAAAAAAAAAAAAAAAAAAAAAAAAAAAAAAAAAAACAATCTCATCTGATCATCCGAACCTTTTCATCCATGGCCCACGAAGTTTTACCGTCTAAAATGGGTGACACCCAATCTAATCGTCTCATTTGGATGGGTGAAAACCCAAGGGATGATTGAGGGATGATTGACTATAGGAGGTGTGGTCCAGTCAGATACATATCATCAGGTCGGCCCCACTATAAGGTGTGCACACCCAAAAATGATGTGGACCTGATAAATGCTCTTTATATAATGGAAAATATTCAAGTGCATCCATCCCTCACCATTTTTGGTGAGGGACACCCCCCTTTGGAAAGTGCCAAGTACAAAAAGGGGAGTGTCAAGTACATAGTGTTATAAAAGAGAGAGACCAAGAGAAAGAAGATTAGAGGGAGAAGAGAGAGCCTTTCTGATATCTCATTAACTGTGTCTAAATACATAGGGAGAGAGCCTATTTATAGGCAAAGTAAACTAGAAAGGAGGAACCCTAATTCTAACCCTATCTTATCACAAGTGGGCATCCACCCAAGATCCATATCTTATAACACTCCCCCTTGGATGACCACCATTTAATGACAGTTGCCTCATTAAAAACCTTGCTAAGGAAAACCCAGTGGGAAAAACCAAAGCGAAGGGAAAAAGAGTACAACATTCTTCAAGATCATTGAAATGGTGTTGGACGTGCATAATGCTGCCTCGTTAAAACCTTAACTAGGAAAACCCAGTGGGATAAAACCTAGGAAAGGAAAAAGAGTACAGCGCACAAATGTCCTGGGAAGCATACTTCAGGATGCTCCCTGATAAACTGCTCCCCCTGATGATTGCAACCATTTACATAGTTTGATGATGAACTCTTCGCATGCCAATCTCATATACAAACTTCTGGAATACTGATTTTGGCAAAGATTTGGTAAATAGATCAGCCAGGTTGTTACTCGAACAAACTTGTTTGACTTCAATTTCATTGTTCTTCTGAAGTTCATGAGTGAAGAAGAACTTTGGTGCTATATGCTTAGTCTTGTCTCCTTTAATAAAACCTTCTCGAATTTGTTTTATGCATGCTTCATTATCTTCATAGATAACATTTGGGATACCTGCAATAGAAGGTAATTGACAAGAACTACGAACATGCTGAATCAAGGATCTTAGCCATACACATTCCCTACTGGCTTCATAAAGAGCCAAAATCTCAGCATGGTTAGAGGAGGTAGCTACCAGAGTCTGTTTAGTAGAACGCCAAGAAATGGCGGCATTACCATTTAGAAACACATAACCTGTCTGTGATCGACCCTTATGAGGATCAGAGAGATAACCTGAATCTGCATATCCTGTAAAACTGGAATCTATAGGATTATAAGAATAAAATATTCCTAAATCAGTTGTTCCACGCAAATATCGTAGGATATGTTTAATACCAACCCAGTGCCTTTGAGTTGGTGCGGAGCTATATCTGGCAAGTAGATTCACAGAAAATGCAATATCCGGTCTAGTGCATTGTGCTAAGTACATCAGGGCTCCAATAGCACTTAAGTATGGTACTTCTTGACCCAAAACTTTTTCATTTTTTTCAATAGGACGGTATGGATCTTTCTGTGTATCAAGAGACCGGACGACCATGGGTGTGCTTAATGGGTGTGCTTTGTCCATACCAAATCGTTTTAAAACCTTCTCGGTATAATTAGATTGATGGACCAACATCCCATTAGAATTTCTCTCGATTTGCAACCCGAGACAGAATCTTGTTTTTCCAAGGTCTTTCATTTCAAATTCTTTCTTTAAACAATCAGCAGTTTCTTCGAGCTCTTCTGGAGTCCCTACCAAATTGATATCATCCACATAAACTGCTAATATTGCAAATCCCTTCATGAATTTCTTTATAAATAGACACGGGCAAATAGGATCGTTTGCATACCCATTTTTAGACAAGTATTCACTAAGACGATTGTACCACATTCTTCCGGATTGCTTCAGGCCGTACAATGATCGCCTCAATTGGATTGAGTATGTACTCCTTGGCTTTGCTTCAGGCAAAGGAAATCCTTCCGGGATTTTCATGTGAATTCTAGTGTCTAAGTCCCCATATAAGTAAGCAGTTACAACATCCATGAGTCGCATTTCTAGATTTTGAGAAACTGCTAAACTTATCAGATATCTGAAAGTTGTTGTATCTATGACAGGGGAGTATGTTTCCTCATAATCAATCCCAGGTTTCTGCAGGAAACCTTGTGCCACTAATCGTGCCTTATATCTGGTAATTTCATTCATTTCATTCCGTTTTCTTACAAACACCCACTTGTAACCTACATGGTTAACATCTTTTGGGGTTTGTACTATAGGTCCGAACACACCACGTTTATTGAGAGACTCTAACTCTGCTTTGATGGCACTTTCCCATTTTGGCCAATCATTTCTTTGTCGACATTCATTTATAGAACGTGGTTCTGTGTCCCAATCATCATCATCATTTACCTTTGATATTTGTGTAGCTATCGCATATGCAAATGCGTCATCGATGACAATATCATTTCTATTCCATCTCTCTTTTGAATAATTGTAAAATATAGAGATCTCTTCATTATCCGGTACCGGTGCCTCTTCAGGGGCTTCCAAAGTCTCACCAGGGACTTCCATTATTCTAGAGAGAACGGATTTTGTCATAACCTCTTCAGGAGCGTTACGTGCCTCTTCGGGAGGAACCTCTTCAAGAGTGTTACGTGCCTCTTCGGCGAGGACATGATGATGATTGCTCATTTCTCCTTTTCCGCGGAGCTGAGTCCTTTGAACCTATAGGTCTGCCACGCTTCTGGCGTATTGCAGATTCTTTTGCGGTTGTATTTTGACTTTGTCCTACAGGGACATTAATCCTGGCAGGTGTATTCATAGCGGGCACATGTGATTTTGTCACCTTTGCTGCATCGTTAAATGCATCAGGTAATCTGTTTGCAATTTCTTGTAAGTGCACAATTCTCCGGACTTCATTTTCACATTGTGAAGTTCGTGGATCCAAATGAGACAGAGTGGAAGTATTCCATGTTAATTCTCGCCGTTCTTCAGGAACAGGTCGTTCTACAGGAACTATGTTATCTCCCCCTAACGGCGGGAATATTGTCTCATCGAATTGACAATCTGGAAAACGAGCAGTGAAGACATCTCCTGTCATTGGTTCTAGATATCGAATAATTGAGGGAGAGTCATAACCTACATAGATTCCCAATCTACGTTGTGGTCCCATCTTAGTACGCTTAGGAGGTGGGATTGGGACTTGAACTGCACAACCAAACTTGCGCAAGTGAGAGATATTGGGTTGATGTCCGGATGTAAGTTGTGCAGGAGAAAATTGATGATAGGCTGTGGGTCGAAGTCGAATTAACATTGAAGCATGCAACACAGCATGTTCTCATGCACTAACTGACAATTTGGATTGCATCAGCAGAGTCCTAGAAATGAGTTGGATGCGCTTAATCATGGATTCAGCTAAACCATTCTGGGTGTGGACATGGGGGACAGGATGTTCGACAACAATTCCTATAGATGAACAAAAATCATCAAAAGCCTGTGATGCAAATTCTCCTGCATTGTCAAGTCTTATAGACTTAATGGGAGAATCAGGGAAATGAGCCCTAAGTTTGATTATTTGAGTTAATAGACGGGCAAATGCTATGTTCCTAGTTGAAAGTAGGCAAACGTCAGACCAACGGGTGGAGGCATCAATCAAAACCATAAAATATCTAAAAGGTCCACTAGGGGGATTTATGGGTCCACAAATGTCACCTTGTATCCTTTGCAGAAAGGATGGGGATTCGTATGCAACTTTAGCAAAAGAAGGTCGGGTGATCAATTTTCCTTGTGAACACGGTGTACATAAGTACCCACTAGGTAGGGTCAATTGATGGTTCTCTAAAGAATGCCCAAAGGAGTTATCTACAATTTTTCTCAACATAGTAGCCCCAGGGTGACCTAACCTATAATGCCAGAGCTGTAAAGTCTTCGGATCACTAAGCTTCGGGCTTAGTTTAAGCTTCGGGCTTAACTTTGTTGTTTTGCTCATAACCGAATGTGATTCAACATTTAAGATTGTCATGTAATATAACCCTGAGGACAGTGCACTTAATTTTTCTAGTATTTGCTTCTGGCTTCCAATACTAGTAACAATGCATAAGAATTCCTTGTTACATTCACTTACAGTCTCAATGTGGTACCCATTCATTCTGATGTCTTTGAAACTAATCAAGTTTCTTCGGGAACTATTTGAGAACAAAGCATCTTTAATGAATAAGTGGGTACCATTAGGTAACATTATGTGGGCTCTTCCGGAGCCTTCAATTATTTGCACAGGCCCAGCTATGGTTGATACCTTTCGTGGAATAAACATCAATTCTGAGAAAAATTTCTGATTTTTCAGAATGGTGTGTGTTGTGGCACTATCTACCAAACAAAGATTGTCCTCAGTTCCACGATCCATACCTTAAACAAAATAATAAAACAATATGACCCATTTATGTTAAGTGCTTTAAAGTCAATTTTAGCCAAATTTGACATCTTGCAAGAACTGTAATATGAAATATATATGAAGTTATCAGTGTGCATATAATGATAAAAAAAAAAAAAATATTAACATCAAAAGTAATTAAGAAAGGAATTTAAACATGGAAAAATAAAAATTTAACATGTTCTCATATTTGAGAATCAGAACTGCTGGTTCTGTCAAGACTTCAGGCTTGATTTAGAACTTCAGGTTCATAATACATGAAATTAGAACTTCAGGTTCTGTCAAATCTTCAGGTTTGGGGTAGAACGTCTGGTTCTAACAAGTGATCAGAACTTCTAGTTCTATCAAAAACTTCAGGTTTAATTTCATGACTTTATAATTTATATGGATTGTTGAATCAAAAACTTCAGGTTTTGATTTATTGATACGAATCTTCAGGTTCATATCATTATTCCAACTTCTACTGGTCCATGAATATGTGAACTTCAGGTTCACTTTTAGAACTTCTGGTTCTCTTTCTTTTTTCTTTTTCTTTTTTCTTTTTTTATAATCAATTTATAGCATTAATAAATTTAAATAAAAAATCGTGCAAGATAATGAATAGTAACCAAACACTATAATGACAGTAAAAATAAATATCATAAATTAATTTTATATTCTAATATGTTGGATCTGAACTATGGTTTGGATACTACTTACTGTATTTAAAGAAAAATATTACTCTTTTCTGAAATCCACGCTGGGAAGGATTTTGCGATGGAAATCCGCGCTGGGAAGGAATCCGCCCAGGGAATCTGCGATGGAAATCCGCACTGGGAAGGAATCTGGGATGGGAATCCGCGCTAGGAAGGAATCTGCACAGGGAATCCGCGATGAAAATCCGCGCAGGGAAGGAGTTTGCGATGAAAATCCACGCAGGGAATGATTTCTTCTCTTTGGGCAAGAAGACCTGGTTTTCTTCCTTCTCTTAGAGCTTCGTGCTGATAACGTGTTATAAAAGAGAGAGACCAAGAGAAAGAAGATTAGAGGGAGAAGAGAGAGCCTTTCTGATATCTCATTAACTGTGTCTAAATACATAGGGAGAGAGCCTATTTATAGGCAAAGTAAACTAGAAAGGAGGAACCCCAATTCTAACCCTATCTTATCACAAGTGGGCATCCACCCAAGATCCATATCTTATAACACATAGGACTCCCCTTTTTTTACTTGACACTTTTCAAAAGGGGGTATCCCTCACCAAAAATGGTGAGGGATGGATGCACTTGAATACTTTCCATTATATAATACTAGCAAAACCCCGTGGATAACCACGAAACCACCGAATGCACATACTCATATGAATTATTTTTAATAAATTTATTATTTAGTAAACTTGTGAGTCCTTTTTTTTTGTTAATTTGATCTTTATGTTTTTTTCCAAATATTTTATTCTTTAGGTGAGGCATGAA
Source organism: Litsea cubeba (assembly GCA_012931725.1). Lineage (NCBI taxonomy): Eukaryota > Viridiplantae > Streptophyta > Magnoliopsida > Laurales > Lauraceae > Litsea > Litsea cubeba. Next base: position 7,410,561 of record CM022949.1, on the reverse strand, counting down.
TTGATCAAGAAAGATCAAATGATCATAGACCTAACAAATTGACCTGATATATTTAAGTGGGACCAAGATGAATGGGGTCCATCATCTCTATTCTAACCATTCATAAAATCATATGATGCGGGCTGAGACCCATTAATTGATTGATAAAGATCAAATGATCAAATGATCATAGACCTCTCAAATTGACCAAACCTAACCTATTTAAGTAGGACCCCCAAGATAAATGGGTTCCACCATCTATATTTTAACCGCCCATAAAACCATATGATGCGGGCTGGGACCCATGAATTGCTTGATAAAGATCAAATGATCATAGACCTCACAAATTGACCAAACCTAACATATTTAAGTGAAACCCCCCAAATGAATGGGGTCCACCATCTCTATTCTAACCGTCCATAAAACCATATTATGCGGGATGGGACCCATGAATTGATTAAGAAAGATCAAATGATCAAATGATCGCAGACCTAACAAATTGACCAAATATTTTTAAGTGGGACCCAGATGAATGGGGTCCACCATCTTTATTCTAACCATCCATAAAATCAAATGATGCGGGCCGGGACCCATGAATTAATTGATAAAGATCAAATGATCATAGACCGCTCAAATTGACCAAACCTGACCTATTTAAGTGGGACCCCCAAGATGAATGGGGTCCACCATCTATATTCTAACAGTCCATGAAATAATCTGATGCAGGCTGGGACCCATGAATTGCTTGATAATGATCAAAGTATTAAATGATCATAGACCTCACAAATTGACCAAACCTAACATATTTAAGTGGAATTCCCCAGATGAATGGGGTCCACCATTTTTATTCTAACCGTCCATAAAACCATATTATGCGGGATGGGACCCATGAATTGATTTAAAAGATCAAATGATCAAATGATCGTATGCCTAACAAATTAATCAAATATGTTTAAGTGAGACCCAGATGAATGGGGTCCACCATCTCTATTCTAATCGTCCATAAAATCATATGATGCGGGCCGGGACCCATGAATTGATTGATAAAGTTCAAATGATCATAGACCTCATAAATTGACCAAACCTAATTTATTTAAGTGGGACCCCAAAGATGAATGGAGAACCATCTATATTATAACCGTTCATAAAACCATATGATGCGGGCTGGGACCCATGAATTGCTTGATAAAGGTCAAAAGATCAAAGGATCATAGACCTCACAAATTGACCAAACCTAACCTATTTAAGTGAAACCCCCCAAATAAATGGAGTCCACCATCTCTATTTTAACCATCTCTATTCTAACCGTCCATAAAACCATATTATGCGGGATGGGACCCATGAATTGATTAAGAAAGATCAAAGGATCAAATGATTATAGAACTAACAAATTGACCAAATATTTTTAAGTGGGGCCCATATGAATGGGGTCCACCATTTTTATTCTAACCGTCCATAAAATCAAATGATGCGGGCCGGGACCCATGAATTGATTGATAAAGATCAAATGATCAAATGATCATAAACCTCTCAAATTGACTAAACCTGACCTATTTAAGTGGGACCCCCAAGATGAATGGGGTCCACTATCTATATTCTAACCGTCCATGAAATAATCTGATGCGGGCTGAGACCCGTGAATTGCTTGATAATAATCAAAGTATTAAATGATCATAGACCTCGCAAATTGACCAAACCTAACCTATTTAAGTGGAACCCCCCAAATGAATGGGGTCCACCATCTTTATTCTAACCTTCCATAAAACCATGTTATGCGGGAGGGGACCCATGAATTGATTTAAAAAGATCAAAGGATCAAATGATCGTAGACCTAACAAATTGATCAAATATGTTTAAGTGAGACCCAGATGAATGGGGTCCACCATCTCTATTCTAACCGTCCATAAAATCATATGATGCGGGCCGGGACCCATGAATTGATTGATAAAGTTCAAATGATCATAGACCTCATAAATTGACCAAACCTAATTTATTTAAGTGGGACCCCAAAGATGAATGGAGTCCACCATCTATATTCTACCCGTTCATAAAACCATATGATACGGGCTGGGACCCATGAATTGCTTGATAAAGGTCAAAGGATCAAATGATCATAGACCTCGCAAATTGACCAAACTAAACCTATTAAAGTGGAACCCCCCAGATGAATGGGGTCCACCAACTCTATTTTAACCATCTCTATTCTAACCGTTAATAAAATCATATTATGCGGGATGGGACCCATGAATTGATTAAGAAAGATCAAAGGATCAAATGATCATAGACCTAACAAATTGACCAAATATTTTTAAGTGGGACCCAGATGAATGGTGTCCACCATCTTTATTCTAACTGTCCATAAAATCAAATGATGCGGGCCGGGACCCATGAATTGATTGATATAAATTTAGCAAATCTGGTGTGTTGGCTTATTTAGGGATCTCATGGAGAGATTTTAGGCTTTTGAGTGGAAGATGATTCTTGATGGAGAGATTTTAGGTCTTTTGAGTGTGTAATAGATATAGAGATTTTAAGGATAAGGGCAACTCCGTAAATCACATTGTAAAAAATTTGAGGTTGCGCCACGTGTGTTTATGTGAGGAAGTGTATACATCCCTTTAGTAATATAGATACATACTATACAAAATTTTACAATGGGTGGGCTCACCAAATAAAACTTGGGGTGGAAGATTGATTGTGAGAGAGAGGGAAAGAGACCTGAATCGATTACTCCAACAATAATTCCATCGCCCATATTGCTCTTGGCCAGGAGATTAGACGTCGTTGCATGAGAAAAAGAGACGCCAAGATAATCCCAACTTCGGGTGGTGTGGAGCTTCAAAAGGCCATTAGGTATCACATCTACCACACTAGGATTTTCTGCAAAATGAAAATGTTTCAATAATGAATTCAAAAAATCAACTTCTAGTTAAATTATCTAATCAGTTTCTGAATCATAGAGTGTATGTTGAGGAGTGGGCTTCACCCAACCAAAAATGTTCCGAGCGGTTTCCACCTGACACCGCATCACACAAGCCCAAATTCGACTCTAGTTTGAGAACCCCATCAGCAGTTTAGGTCCAAATCCAGAGTACACCAAACCCAAAACCACACCCATTTCTCCATAGAAATTATTTTGCAGGACCCCTGATGTGGTTCGGGTTCCGTCAAAACTTATAAAAATCGATTCGATATGTTTTTGATATGGCCCTTCAACATTTTTCATCGTTTGTCAGCATTACAACAAATGGGCACGCACCCTACAAAACTTGACAGCAATTGTAATTGGACCGCGTGAATAGAGTAAAAATAAGTTGAGGCACATGCGAATAAAACAACCCCACAGAGGCCACTAGAAGTTTTTTTTTTTTTTCCCTCTGGTAGAGTTTGTAAAGATTTCTTTGTTTTGTTCTCAAAAGTTGACTTGGCTAATTTGGTGTATTTAAATTAAAGGTCTCAGTTTTTTGTGATTTCTAACCTTAGCTCTGTTCATATCTGCACACTAAGAAGAGTGAAATGGTCCCAGGTGAGTGAAAGGGTCCCAGGTTTCTCTTGGGTAAAAATAAAATATAAAAAGCAAATTCAAACATATCTAAGATGCCCAATACTCTTTTTTGGGTATCCCGCGCGTAAGACAGGGATCATGGTGGACTCGCACATGTCAAGTGATGGAAACTCACACATGCAAGTGGACACAACTCAAAGATAATTACAACTCACATATGCTAAAGGTGGGGAAGCCAAGTTTGAAGCCTGGGTCAAGGAGCAGTTCCAGATGCCCAATACTCATAATGTTATAAAATGTAAACGACTTATGGTTTCCAAGACCCAAGCAAGAAAGGATGTGGTCTACAAGATCTAAGCATGGAAGGTCCCTTGGAGATGGGCCGAAACAGTATTTTCCTATTTCATTGAAACAGGGATCCAGACTCGATCATTCTACAAAGAATATTTGAGAGCAACCTGCAATTTTCTTCGCCTGAGAATCCGTCAACCTCGCAGCGAATCCAGAAAAACCATGTTTGTAACTGTAAATGATTGAGTCAGCTGCCGCTTCTTTGCTGCAATTTCAAAAGGCAAATGTAAAAGTGCAATGGCGACGTTGATGAATTCAAATTCCAATGAATAGTACTACTCAGCAATTTACCTCCCACCCAACACAGTAGCAAGCACGTTATGATGTGAGTCTACCACATCCACAAGCGACGGATCGCTGTGCTCCCTTTCACCCATATAGACAATATACATCTGAGAAATTATTAGGCACACGTCTCATTGTCCATTAAGTTTAAAATTGATCTTGAAAAAGAAAGCAGAGTACTCAGACCTAGAGAGCGTACTCACTACTCACCTTGCTTGCAGCATTTTCAGATGCAGTAGACAAGTGTAGTTGGTAGCTGAGTAGGAAGAGCAAAATGCACAGTGCAGAGAGACTAGTTGAAGGATTGAGTTTCTTCATATGTATTATGAAGTGTGAGAATTGAGAACAAAGGATAAGGCCTTACCATATTTTGTTCCTCTTCATGAAATTTATACAGGACTCAAAGAAAAGTACAAGGACTATTACTGTATTCTCAGACTCACGGGAGTGACTGAACCTTTTGTCTCGTAAGCCATGGATCAGAACACTTGTTTTGCAATTACCATGGATCTTATTTCCAATCACTGACTCTTATGACATCTGTTTTCAGAAATTCACCTTGGGTGTGTTTTTTGTTTGCTACCCAATTAACTTATTTAAATTTTGTTGCCCCCAATGAGTGTTTTTAAGCTCCTAACATCACCACCAACAAAACATATATATATATATATATATTTTATTTTTTTTTTTCTTTTCATGCATGTGGTAGTCCCACCTAGAACTCATCATGAAGAGTATTCACCTCTGATGAGGGGCATGTGAAGACTAACATTCCACCTTATGCTTGCCATCCATTAATTTTCACACTGTTGAATCGTCCAAATGTAAAAGACAGACCGAATCTCAGGAATTTGAGTGGCATGGTTCTTTGCATAGAAAAAGAAAACATACAAAAGCATCATGGTCCACATAGACTCTGCTTTAAGCAAGACAACCCAGAATACTACAAATACAACCGACCAGTCAGGCTTCTCCATTGTTAGCAGCTAGCAGCACAACCAGCCCTGGTGTTGAATTAAGATATTGAATCCATTAATGTAGTATCCAAGATTGCTAATGGGCCTAGAATTGGCCCGGGTCTGACAGAGTGCAAATCAAATGGCACTAGATTTTCGACAGTCCAGGGCCGATCGACTGAGTGAAACCCAAGAAATTAGTGATGACAATAAACTGAGTCCAAGGCGACTGAGTTCTCTGAATCCCTAAATTGGGCATTAGGCAGAGACACAACCTAACTATATTCGATCCATGATACTCCCTACTATGGCAAAGTCTGCCTCACCATACTTCCGGCCCAGAAACCCATTCCCAAGTTTGAGGTTAAGGGTCCCACTACAAAACATTGGGGTTCTATTGTTAAGAAGATTTTCTCTTGACAAGTTCCTATTTATTTTGATCCAATGAATAAATAGCTTTTGACTACCGACCATTGGATTTCAAATCTCTCCTATGGAGACAGGGCTAACTTAATGTTCCATTGGGTGTGCTTTAATTTATTTATTGGGTTTTGAAGCATTAGGCTTTTTCAAATTCTATCCCTCAGAGGAAATTCATGAGGATACCTACTATTGGCTCCCTGGTGAGGTGAAGGCATGAAGCCATGAGAATGATCAACCATGCTCCTGGGTCATGACTCTTGAGGAGGTAATCATCCTCTGCAGTAATTCTGGACTATGTGATTTGAAGAAAACTAGATTGGATCCATGTGAGTATTGGATTTGAGTATCAGATATAAACACAAATCACGAAAAGTGAGAAGAAATAATATTTTTAATTGGTAAGGATGAAAATTGGTCCCAAAAACTTGAAAGACTTAAATTTAAAAATATATATATTTATGATTTGCAACATCAATTTAAGAATGATGATCTTCAAATAAAAGATGTTTAAAGTGACTCTAGTAGCCACAACTACTGAAAATATGAAATGCTCATGGGATCCAATTTTGTTTAAGAAGTATTCAAAATGAAATTCATATTAAAGTGAAACTTAAAATAAATAAATAAAAGAGGAAACTCATTGGACCGGACTCTTCTTGGTTGACAATTTTTAAATCTTCAATTTTAATTTGGAGTGCATTTTTATTACTTATAGAAAAATCTTGACTGTACAAGTTATTTCTTACATTCACCGGCCTCCACTAGAGAAAATCTCACAGTACGAACTCAAAGTAGAGTAGGATTTTAATACCCTGCCATGCTTTTTCGTAAGCATTAAAAAATTGCTCAAATGTCACATTTGGCAATCAAATCCTATGGAACTCTTCCTCAGTTTAATACAAAGTTGTGGAAAACATATGTTTGGAATTACGCGTGTGTATAGAAAAATTATCCTACGCACGCTTTGTGCATAGTACACATTTCGAGTGGGCCCACCTGATGGTCCATCTGAGTGGAGCAAAAATAAAAACCCCACCCTATAGTTCACACGCCCGTTGAGTTTTGATGCATCCATATGGACTTGACTCATGGACAGCAGACGATGGGATGCAGATAATCAGAGGAGGCTAATTTCTTTGTACATATGAAGTCCCCAGCCAGATTCTCAAATCTATTATGGTCGTTATCTTATGCGCACGGCGGGCATGAAGCATTTGAGGACCACATGCTAGCCCACCTTGGGTGGGACCTTTGAAGATCTGGATGGGCCCACATTCTAGCCCCTCCAATGTATAAAAAGAAAAAAAAACAAAAACAAAAAGAAACGGGGATTTCTAATGGCACCACAAGTATTGCTCTCCCCACCACACTAGAACACAAAAGATGTATATTTTTCCTAAACTACCCCTCCCTCCTCCCTCCTCCCTCCCTCTCAGTCCCTCCCCTACTCTTCTTCTCCCTCCCCCTCCCCCTCCCATTCGCCGGCGGGGAGCGAGATCGGGCTACAGCAGGCGGAACCTCCCTCCCTGCCGGTGACTAGGAGGGGGAGGGGGAGGGGGAGAGAGAACAATAGGAGAGGGAAGGAGTGGGAAGAAGAGGAAGGAAGAGAGGGAGAAGAGGGAAAGAAAATAGAAGGGGAGGGAGGAAGAAAGAGGGAGAGGGGGAGCCCCGGCCGGCCGGAGACTGAGAGGTTTGGGGGGGGGGGGGGGGGGGGGGGGGGGGGGGGGAGGGAAGAGGGTGGAAGAGGGAGGGAGGAGGGAAGGGAAAGGGTAGTTTAGGAAAACTCATTTTTTTATTTTTTATTTTTTTACGGTGGTTAGAGAGATTATTGCGATGCCAATAGAACTCCCCAAAAGAAACTCCACTGGATATGCCCTACGGTGTAGAAATCAAAGATTTGTATAACTAAAATATGTTGTAGGCTTGTATCACTAAAAGCATGCATGCTTGTCACTCAATTGGAGGATATGCAACTATAGGAGACCTCAAAGATCAATTCATTACCTTCTAAAGGCCTGCTAAGATGAAAAGAAGGGTGCAGAAAAATGAAGGTTGTAATGAACTATCAAAAGTGTCAACCGATCGGTAGCTCATTGGTGTCTGGTGAGGTACCTCCCTTCCACATAAACAACCATGGATCAATCCCTCTTACAACACTGATATTGAGGGACTTGTATGAGTGTGTATGGGTGTATATTTATCAGAGCAGAAAAGATATATATCAATAGTTCTTCGATTAGTGCAGACAGTTTTCTCGGCTTGTTTTCCCAAACTGTTTTGTCAACATCCAAACGACTGTAAAGCAACACTGGGCCCCACAAGATGGTCATTTATCTCCTTGTCTCCACCATGTTCTGGAAGTCTCCTTGTCTCCAGCAAGTTCTAGAAGCTACAGTGGTAGCTATATCACCAACTCTCTGGAACACTCTCCAACCATACACTCTCCAACCATCTATGCATACACCGACTTAGGTGAATGGGAAATGATGAAGACACGTGGCTTACTATTAAGCCACATGTTTCCACTGCCATAAGGGGCTGATGCCTATAAATAGACAGTGCTGCCTCATTTACCGAGTACGAGTAGGCAGAGAGTGCTAGTAAAGAGTGCAAGTGAGGAGTGCAAGCCAAAGTGTGTATAAGTGTCCAACCAGTGAGTGAGTGTGTGTTCAAGTGTACACACGTGAAGTGAGGAAGCAAGTCTTGAGTGTGATTGTGTATGTCATGTGTCCATTTGTATAAATTGTATTAATAAATAGTCAAGCATATATTTTCTATAAGTGTATTGCCTTGAGTCTTGGGTCCACCTTAATTGTGAGTTAGGCTTTCCTACAAGTGGTATCAGAGCTATCTTCCCAACAACGACCACTTAGAGTCTATTATGTTATTCCACTTGGATATAAAATATCCTATCATCAGTTCAATTTATTTGTAAGTTACCATAAGCCCAATATGAGACCTCTCAAAGCTGCCAATTATCGTTGGTTTAGACTCACCAAAAATCATATCATTACCGTCAAAACAACCAAAGTTGTCATTTGAAGCTGAAAGATTTAGAAGAAAATCACCATGACCATTCCTAATTGCCAAATGGCAAGAAAAACTGTGTTCAATAAGTACTATCCATCTTTTTCCCAATCCAGAAGGGGCCGCTTCCAATTGATATTATCCTTGTCCATGGCAGACATTGGGATCGATGTTCTTACTAAATGAGACCCTTCTCTTCAAAATAACCATTTGAAATAAGGGTTGATAATAAAAAATGGAAGGCATCAAATCACAAGTTCAACTCATGATCAGTCAGATGGTGACCCAACTCTGATTAGAGTGAAATTGGTTTAGAGTTAATGCAATGGGGGACAGTGATTTTTAGCAGTGCATGCCAAATACCAGATGGAACATAATGTATCCAAGTGCGTGCCAAATGCACTCCCAATGTTTCAGACTTTCAGTAAGAGAGCCAGCCAATGGTTGCAATAAAGAAGAAGATGCGGCCATCTCAAGGAAAAAGAAGGTAAGGATACAGTGAGAGCTTAAGCGCATATCATTGATAATAATAGAATACATTACATGTATAACACAGTTTAGGATTTTGATTTAAAATCAAACAAGAGTAGTTCTATTGCCTATAAACTGTAATCTTATATTACACATCTTTGAAAAGTCAAAATACACGTATATGTATAAGCTACATGGTTTATCTAATATGCATTTCAAGAACAAGGCTGACAACATGCATGAACCAAACTAACCATGTATTACCCAAACACCATTGCGTGTAATGTTGCAGGTATATGCATCCGAATGCAAATCATTGCTATTAGAAACCAAATTAATCTTCCCAAACAATAAGGTATGTAATAAAAGATCATAAGTGCATCCCAAAACAGAACATGTTCATATGGAGCAAAATTTTAAACATGCTTTTTTAGAGTGTCTATACAAATAAGCCAATTAAAAGAAATCCAAATGAGGAACCAAAGATCCTAAATTGAAGTCTAGTTGATAGCAGATTTCATCAAAAAACTATTATTACCATCCTCAGGCCTATCTATGGTCAGTGCCTCACTGTAGCCTTTTCTCTGAAACTTCTGGTCCATGGAACCCCGAATCCATGAAGACAAGTAACCAAAAAGGTCCAACACCTCACTCAAGTAAGAGCCATTTCCTGTGGCATTCATGTGGCATAGATTCACATTCTCAGCTGCTGCCACTTTCACCTTGAGAGCATTATTCTCTCTCTTCAGCTGTAGCCACAGTGGCCGGGATATGAATCAGTACAGAGATATAGAGGATTTCCCAATTTACAACATGCTCTAAATGTAAAGCTTTTACATGTGAGATTAAAAGTACCTTATCTACAGTGATTACTAGCTCTTCCACAGCTTGTTGCAATGATGAAATTGTCTGACTGATTAAATTGTCATACGCAACTTCATAGCTTTCAACTGGGTAAGGATCAAATACGATGCCTTCTACTATAAACAGCTCCTCTAGCAACTTCACGTCGTCTTCATTCAGCTTCACCCTTAACTAAAACAGTAGTTGTGTACTTAGAAAATATATAACTTAGCTAGAATACATTTCACAATCTAGCGTCACTTCTATAGCACCTTGTTCAACAATCTGTCTCGCAGTTCACTATTTGCGCGATATTCGGTGACTTGCTTCACATCGCCTTTGTCTTCATTGCTTTGGACTCGTGATGATGCCCTTATGTGCTTTGCTCTACAATGTAGCCAACAAATATCAGTTAGTTTTTATTTTCCATTTATAAGTTTGATATTAACCTTGCATGCCCAACATGCCTAGCACCAAAGCGAAGAGTAGACAGACTCTCTGATGCATTTGAGGAGCTTGGTGAGCAGCAACATAAAAGCGCTGTTCGAGAATTTCCACCCTGTTTAAATCAAAGGAGATTGTCCTTTATGTTTCCAAAAAGAAGTTAAAGAAGATAAAAATATCAAAAAGAGGGGTTCACCAGAGCATCTTGTAGGATACGAGTAAGCTTTGAATCACGGTAAGGAATATGGTTCACTTTGCCTGCAAATACATAAATCCCAAAAGGTGTTACTATGAGCTCAACAGATAGTACTAATAGTTTTGGGTCAACCCATCATTATTATGCAGGCGTCCTTGTGAACTAGACCATTAAACCTGGATGGTTGTGCTGCAACATGCATTTTCCAAACAGATGATCTTAATCTAGTAATTGGTGGACACAAATTATCCACATTTGGTAGGAAACGAGTCCAAAAAAAATTTTCCTCTCTTTTCTTTGTTTAGAATAAACATGACATGAGTCCAATTTTCGTCTAGACGATCTAAAGAACAACCTTTTTCTCTAAGTCAAACATTGTCCAGTTTTTTATATGTCAATTATTGGATTAAAGATAAGTACAAGAATTAAAGATGAAATGGAATGAGATGCAATCCGTTACCATTTGTTAGGGCACTAATTACATTTCCAAGAGCTGAGAGGGACTTGTTGATGGTCTTTGCTTCTTCAAGAACTCTTCCTTCGGCTCCAGTTTTATCAACTTTTTCAGATCCAGCCAAGTCAACAAGAATAAGCTTTCCGATTTTTACCCTGTCACCAGTTACAAAGCTATCATATACTGATGCTGAACTCAATCCTGCTAAGCATCCTAGTTTTTAGAAGACACTAGTTGCAAGAATTAGGGGATTTAATTATCTAATTAGATGGTATCATGATTTCCATTCAGAAAATGATGTTTGACCAGAGAAGTATATAACTATCTATGAAGGATGTTGATCCACATAGGGAACAGAAGAAATGTTTATCAAATCTATCCTTTGCCTATGTTTTTGAATTTCTGAGTTTATTATCATGGTATCAGAGGTAGGAGTATGTGAAAATCCTAGAAAAAAAAAAGGCTTTTGAAGTGTTGCAACTCTACAGCTTGTTGGCAGACTAATTATGAAATATAAAGGACACGGTCGATAATGTGAGTTCGAAGAGTGATACTTTGGCGAATCAACTAAAAGGAAATTTTCCTGTGTTTAAGGGTTTTTCTGGAAAACTGCAATCTGAGATTATCAAAATAGCTTTTTTTTATATAAAAACATTTGCATTATAGTAATTGTTTAATACTTAGTTACTTACTGTTCTGGTTTGGATCTCCCCACAATCCAACCCCTGACTGTTCTGGATCCCCATCCCACACCACACCACACCCACCCAACTACCCCCCCCCCCCCCCCCCCCCCCCCCCCCCCCGAAAGCAACATCTCGATAAGAAGAAATTTCAGCATGCCATTTGCTGAAGGCAAACACTGAGTGCACACTTGGCATTGGGTGAAGGAAATGCACAGTAAGCTACCCACCTATGTTGTTGGCTCACTCTGCAGGGTGCATCAAAATCAGGGAAGGCAGATGCATTTTCTGCGTTTGCATCAATTAATAAAAGGGCTCACCCGGTGCACAAAGTGCTCCCCGGCTAAGCGGGGGTAGGGGGAGGGTGGGCGCATGTGTACGCAGCCTTACCCTTGCATTTTTGCAAAGAGGCTGTTTCCACGCCTCGAACCCGTGACCTCGAGGTCACCAAAGGAGCAACTCTACCGTTGCGCCAAGGCTCGCCCTCAATTAATAAAAAACAATAAACGGGCCTCTATACCTAGTAAGATGCCATCTGTCAAGGAAATGTTCCTCATTTTATTCAATCTCACAGTCCAGACACTCCATAAATGATGTCGAGAGGTGGTAAAATATGCCGTTTAGGAAAGAAATGAAGAAAAATTTTCGAAAAGAACAGATGAAAAGAAAGTACAGTTAAAACTAAAAAGTGATTTCAGAAAGCCGTTCCGCATGCATTTAGTTGGCCAATGCCACAGCAAAACAGTAAAAATCATGAGATCAAATGTGAGTGATTTTCTGGAAGTTTCAAATGCACAATTGAAAAGGTAGGTACAAAGAAACAAGTTACACTGAAAGACTACAATTGCTACAAGAGCAAGGTATAACAAATCTACCTCCCATCATAAGTAGATTCCTGTTGAACTGAGAACAGATAAACACAGTGACTTCTGCTGCTGGCCATATTCATTTCTGTGCATGTTAAAGACTCCATGTGAAAAAGACTCCTCTAGTTCCCACTGTGTAAATAAACAGCTCATTCGTCTACAAAATGCAGGATACGAGTCTCTCCAACAGCTCTGTTAGCAATGCCACCCTGCAATTTCAAAGTCTGATTCTAAAACTGAAAATGTCAAAAGATCTAGATGAATATGGTAAAAGGCTATATCTTACAGCAATGGCCTGCAAAGCTTGTGTGGAGTCTACAATACATATCTGAAAATCAGGAATTTCACAAAACTGAAATTAGAAGTAACTCTACAAGAAGAATAATATCAATATAAAGAAGCAACTAAAAGAAAATTAGCATTTACATTCCAAAGAGAACAGGTAAATATTCAATAGTTAGCTATAATAGATCTGTTCAATGGAAATGGCTAGCACCACCTAAAGTGCTTGCAAGAGCCACTAACCTCAGTTGCTCCTGAAAGAAATATTCCTTGTGCCTTACTCTCCTTGATCTGTAGATTGTCTTTTGCTAAGTCGAAAAGGTCTCTAAAACAATAAAATAACCAAGACTTGGTTTACTTTGAAATTAAAGTTTAAAGTAAAGAAAGCATCCCTTTCTGCCTCAAAACTGAAAAAATCATCAGAGTAAACCCATCCAGTCATTGACCCTTCAAAAGGTAACAACTTCAAATACAGCCTTCTAGAGATTCAAACCTGACTCGCTCCATATAGATCTCCACCTCGAAGAACCATAAAGAGATTTATCAATTACAGAAGCACGTAGTGAGAATGCTGGAAGTTCGAGGTAAGAAAACGTTATTTATAATACCATTGACAACTTCACTGTATATTTTGATCCTTCATGTGCACATCTCATGCATCCAAATAGTGCATCCACAACTCGTGGAACTATTCCCTTTTTCTGCCCATTGCATTCTGAAATACTAGGTCCCTGATTCAGCAGGAAGATGTCACCAATATTACAGTGATTCTAAAGCTGAAGCATGAAAAGTAAATTTAGTTTGGCTACAGCATTATCTTTTGTGACCAACCACAAACATGATTCAGTCACTCACCTCCATGCTATATGTCTTCCCTGCTCCAGTCTGTTTCAAATGAATAACTGGAATTAAAATTTTGTCAATATGACACAAAGAAACCATTTGATACTCATGTCAATAAAAAGAGCTATAGAAGAAAGGTTAAGGTACTAACATAACATCTGCTGACATTTCCTTTTCCACAAAAATATGGGTGTCATAATGTTTCTATTCGTTCCATTTCCAGACCGTGGACAACTCAAAATTTCCTGTGCTCTTCTAAATGTGCATGCATTTGAAATTATAGCCAATAACAAAAGATACACCAGTACCGCACTGTAATGCTTTGGGTCACAGAATGACCGCAGATGTAAACCGCCAACAACAAACTGTTCTCTAATAACCAGATTTAGGTTTTGAATTTTTTTTTTTTTTTCTTTCCTTTACATGTTCTTTCTTTCCCAAAGTCGTATATAAGGATGGGATTGCGACAGTTTGATTACTGACTTCTCTGTCCAAATCCAACCACAGAATCATGGAGATCTTCAACTATTTGTGAGACCCTATAAAAGGTCGCTGCATGGACAGAAAATACTAAAAAAAAAAAAAATCTCATAACCACTTCATTCACAGCAGAAACAGTGAAACTCCTTTCATTTATCACTACCTGCTTCTGTGATTGATAAATTCTTTACTAGAATTGTTTCAAACAGGAGAAGCTGTGGACAACTGGACTGGAGAAGTGCTCATTGCACATAATCTCCACTAAACTGTGATTTTTCTTGAAAAAAGTAAAATAAAAAAAAGTGGGAATTTGTACTGAAAAAACCCCAAATCAAAGAACATTGCCTCCCACAAATTGTTTCTTACCTGTCCATATGTAATGACAGTTCCATTTATTGCATTCATTGCATCTGTTATAAATGATGAATTCCACAATAACAAAGTAATATAAGATTGCTGAGATAAACAAGTGAACACAATTTTTATTTTGTAAAATTAAGGGAATCTAAAATAATCACTTTATTGAGAAAATTAAACAGTTTTTATATGTAAGATTAAGAAAATTAAATAGGACGTATACCACGAACTATAGGCATTGCTAAATGGTCAAAAACATCCTCTTGTGCAGAATTCTGATAGAACACGCGATCAAAGGAAAACGTGAAGTCTCCATCCTTCTCATCCTACCAGACACCAATGCAGTAGTTACAAAGGGTGTTTTTAGAAGACATGATCCAAGGTAAACAACAAAACTTATAGGAAATACCTTGAATACAAAAGACTCTGCATCTAATCCTCGGATGCAAATGTTATCACCATGATCTCTCTTCTCTCTAGAATTTAGAGGTCTGAAGCGCACACAGACAGTTACATTTGACATGTCTTCTTTTTCACAAGAATTCGGCAGCCCAGCAAAAAAAATTCACCCCTGTTGTTAGATTTAGTGGAAGTCATGAACGGATAAAAAGAAAATTCCTAATAAAGCCTCAGTTTTTCAGATATTGAACCATCTTAGTTCCCTTTCTCAATCATTTCAAGAAAACAAAAAATCACACTACATTGTACCAGAAACAAAATGCTGCACATGAAAAATTAGCTTTTAAGGACCTCTTACTGATGAATCTAAAATCAAATAGATTAGACTTCATGTTTTTCTGGAACTTGTAGAGATTGTTTGGTAAATAAATAGCACCAGTGGAAAAAGATAATCTCCACTGAAGATCAAAATCAAAGTAACATTACCTTTTCAGATCTAAAATCTAGCTGAGAATATGTGGAAGTTCTTTTCAAGATTCCGCATGCAATTCTCAACTTAACAGCAGAAATTCAGTAAAACAGATTCCATGATTGGATATGAAAAAGAAACTGCAGAGAAATACAGAATCTAAATATTAAACTGCCTCATACTTGCCTAGATCATGGAATTTTATAAACACACACTACGATGTAAACGAATTACACGTTTTTCCTCAACAGAACAGAAGAATAACGGTAATAGAGCAGCTACAGTAAACAGGAATAGTGAAGAGATACAGAGTTTTCTTATTCAAAGAAGCTCAATCTGATCTAGATCTTGAATTTAGCAAATCTCCACTGTAATTCATGGAAGAAACTCAGGAAAAGAACCGAGATTTCTCTCCAGAAAAGAAGAAATCGACTCTCTGAGAAGAGACCAGAAAGCAGAAATGGATCGGATTTCGTGATTTCCACTTCGAATGCCATGGATTTTGCTATTGTACGAAGCGATCTTGAAGAAAATCGAGGAATCAAGCTTGTGAAAATACCTGAAACTTCGATTCGATCGTGATCGTGAAGACGACCTAGGGTTTTTGAATCGCTTCTCGATTTTTTGAGATTCGCGAAGAGACGGCAGAGGCGAGAAGAGCAGGAGCCTGACTGCGACGAGGGCGGGAAGACGCTTCTTTGATCGATTGAAAGCACTAGTCTTGAAACTTATAAATAAGAAGCACGTGCGAGCCACGCTCGTTGTTTGTTGCGTGCGTGGACCGGATCGGCCAACCAGTGGGTTCCAATACGGATGGGGCACGTTGGAAAAATTTTAGTGGATTAGAAAGCCAAAGCCACCCACAGTCCATGCAGCCCAATAGAAAGCCCACAGGTCAGGCCACCAAAAAAAAAAAACATGCTCGACAAGTATCATGGGCCTGTTTCTCTACTTAGATTTCCTGACAGGAATTCTAGATGTTGCGTATTTTGGGACATGATGTCCCTGATATCTATAAATCTCTTATTTCTTACTTAGAGTCGGGAATTTCAGTCACATAAAAGGTCTAAAATTACCTTGGAAATTCAAGAATTCCACCATTTTCGTATTTTGGTTGAATTTTTAGTTGTTCAAGTGCAGCAGAGCATATAAGAATATCACTATGTCTGGAAATTCATAAATTTTTTAGACAGGAATTTTAGTAAAGAAACAAGCCCTATATGTTATAGTAAAAAATCTCGATCCAATTTTCACATGTACCTTATCATTTTGGCTCTCACCGGACTCCATATCAACCTATTATCTGTTTGTTTCCTTTGGAATACATAGGGTGGTTAAAAGAGAAGGTTAAAGGTGAATTTTTAAAAACAAGCATCAAATTACATTTTATTTTATGGAAATAAAATCAAAAGAATTTGCTATTTGATGATTTTTGTTGTAAATTTCACGCCACCCAATGTATTGAGTTATTATGCATCTTAATGCAAACAAACAAAGCCTAAGTGATGGGGCGCATTTAGTGATTCTCATGATTTCTTAATAATTTCAAAAGTAGATTTTCTAATCGATTTTAAATAATTTTTATTCATTTTTCGAACCAATCAAATTTGAAAATAACCATTTAAATGATTTTCCACTAGGGTCCAAGCTTAGCACGTGCATGTATATAGTAACAGCATAAATCCCAAACACACAACTTAAGCTGGGCTATATTCACTTTTGATTTTCATTTTTGATCCACTTATGGCAAAATTATATGAATTCAATTCCTATATATTCTAGCGAAAACAAACAGACCCTAAATAAATGTGTCTTAATTTAAGCTCCTTGAAGACAATTTGATGAACCACTTCAAGAATGAAATGAAACTAAACCTTTTCAATTACTACAGAAGTGTTTCCTGAAAGGCATCAGCTGTGAATCATACACTTGAAAGATAAGGGAAATTTTCAATAACCTATATATTTCAGTTTCTTTAAGCAAGAAATAACAGCAAAAGAAATGCAATGTTGAAATTCCCATTTTAATTATCATTTTGAAAGGCTAAAAATATTAGATTCCCAATCTGAAGCTTCAAGCCCAAAAGCTACCTATCACCCATCTCTTGTTTCTTTTGTTTCTTTTGGGCCTAAAACAGGGCTAAAACATACAAGATCTAAGCTACAATCATGGAATGTTTCTCACTCGCTGAATAATACTAAGAACAACAAACAGGAGAGAACATCATAACTGTGGCAAGGTCAAAAGCAGTCGGGCATTCTCTATTTTTGGACTCAAAGATGGCCGATGCATCAAGAAAACCAAAACCATTGTCACAAATGGCAGAGTGCACCTGATCTGCGCAATATGGATGAACAAAAGAGAGAGATATTGTTACACCCCATCCCGACTTAAGTACGATTAACTCTAATTAATTGTGATTACTGTTGATTAATGTGTGATTAATTAATTGAAATGTGATCAAGGAGCAAAGTGAGTTGAATGAGTCTTGGAAGATTGAATTAAGCCAAATGAATTGATTTGGAAGCTAATAGACTCAAATTAGTGAATTGGAGGATTAAATTTTGGATTCGGGTCGTGACAGATATGAAGAGTCCCCAGCTGCAGCTCGGTTAGGAGATAGGAGTGACTATGAGATAGTGAAATTTAGAAAGCAAATGTCCATTGGTTTTAACAGTTTGTATATTTTTTTATCAATGTTCTCTTTCTTTTTCACTGAATGATACCCCATCCAGAATCAGATCCATATTTTCAACTGTTTTGACCGAATATGGCAAAGAATTTCAGTTGAATTGAACATTAGGAGTGGATTTAACTGTAGCAATGAGAACCAGCCTGGTTAATTAGTAATCTTTGTATGCAAGACTTAATCCAGCAAAAAATAAAAAGCAACATGCAAATTAACCCCACAAAAAAATCCCAAATGCAAATTTCAGCAACCTGAAGTTTGTGGAAACTCAATCTAGATCAAGATTTGAGATGGGAATATTGGGTCAGAACTCAGAAACTCAAATTTAAATCAAAATCTAAAAGTTCAAAAATGTTTAAATTAGTGGACATGAGATTATAAATTAAACTTAGTTTCGAAAAGTTGCACCAAAAGTGTCCAAAACTTAGACATTACTTCATTCATATGAAGAAGATGACTGCTCATGAAAATGAATCCACAATGTATACAGAATTGTGCTCTGTTTCAAAAAACAATAATCTTCCATCAAAGCATTTTGAATATAAGAAGATGACTACACACAAAAATGAATCTAAAATTTTGCATGCAAGGCTATCCGAAATGAACATAGAACAGCATTCTTGTGATCACAGATCACTTCCATCTCATCTAATACTAAAATAACAAACACCATATAAGAAGGTATTGCAAATACAATGCAATCTTGAGTCTAGACAACTAGACTTGAAAAGTTGATATTGCAGTCTTTGGAAAAATCGACACTGACTACTAATCCATCTCAAAAAATCAATTTTTCGTCACAACATATAAATCCAGCTCTTTGTTGAGTTTACAAATCCAAATCGGCATTTAAAAAAACCAAACTCACTTACAAAATGAAAATTTCAACGAAATCAAGCACAGAAGCCAATAGAACTTATTTATAAATTCTGATATCGAATAGAGCTAACTTATAAATTCTCATAACGAAATATTAAGATTTTACAAATGCAAAGTGCAGTGACCTGAAACTTGTTGAAAGCCTATTTTTTTGTAATCCATACCTGAGCATGTAACAGCCTGTTTGTGCAGCAGGTTTTCATCAGAATCCACACTAATTTACTGCTCTGCCCCAGGTGGGACATCTTTCTATGCTTAAGCCTTAAAGGCACTTTTTTATCCGAGTTTTATCCTGCTATGAAATTGAAATCCAATGGGGAGTGGGGGAGGTGGGAGGTGTTGGACAGCGGAATCCTTTGGAGTTGCATTGTACTCTTTTTACACAACATGCTCTAAATTTTAAATTTCAGTTACAAATTCTAATTTAAAAGTGCAAATGTAAATGAAAAAAACTTTCTGCAAGGGAATGCTGGTTATGGTTTTAAAAGTAAAATCTCCCCAAATGCCAGATCTGACATGTAAATGAAGAAAACTTATCTTTCTTACAAAATGAAAATGGAGAAGGGAAATAGAATCAATATTGATTATAAATAGGAAGAAGATGAATCGGTCACAAGTACAAGTAAAGATGAAGAAGATCGATGTAAATGTGATAAGAACAACATACAAAACAGGATGCGATTGTCAATTACTGATCGAATCAACCATTAGCAATCTCTATGAAAGGTCCGATCCAGTGGCAGGGATGTGAGAGAAGATAAAATCCTAGAAATGCTAATATATCTCCTAATCAAACTAGTTGGGGACATCTGAACTTTCATAATGTTGAGATAGATTGAATTGATGATGCCTGTGAAACCCTCTGATAA
This sequence comes from Litsea cubeba, assembly GCA_012931725.1. Lineage (NCBI taxonomy): Eukaryota > Viridiplantae > Streptophyta > Magnoliopsida > Laurales > Lauraceae > Litsea > Litsea cubeba. The sequence continues at coordinate 7,390,811 of CM022949.1, read as the reverse complement.
TAGGTTTCAGTGGGTAGATAACCCTCTTGCAAAGGAAACCATGTCAGAATTTTTATCAAACCTCAGTTGCTGGGAAATTTCAGGCACACTTCTGAAATGCAGAAAAACATAAGTTCTTTTAGAGACAGATAGTGGCATATCCAATGTTCAATGCAGAGATTTTCTGCAGAGAAACTTCAACAAAAAGCCACAAATTTGAGTTCCGAAGGGGCGGTCGGGGGCCTGTAAAACATTTCATGGAAAATGTACACTTCTCCCTCACCTCTCCATCACCTAATCCAACAAAAATTGCAGATTCCACAGATGCACTATCCACATGTACACCGTGGATTCCACGATTTGCAGAATCCATGGCTTCTTACAAATGTACCCTTAGTGAAATGCAGTTACTTGGGAGTTGGGAACAAGTGGGATCCAAACAATTCCAGTCAGCAACTCTCTTCCTAGGCGAAGTTCTTTTGAGGATCCACATAGGGTGCTTGGTTTCTGGAGAGAGTGAGAGAACCAAAAGCCCTTCACTTCATGTTTACTACAGCAAAAATGAAGAGGACATGGACTTCAACTTTGTACTCTTAAAATGTAGTCATTGCTCTAGGGAGATCAATTTCAGCTTCTTCATTTTGTTGCTTTCTTGAATGAAATATAAATGTAGTAAGGTAACCCGTCCTCGGTTGCAACATCAAATGATCAAATGAAGGCTGAAGCAATCCAAAGAAAATATGCTCTCTATTACATCAAAGAATTCCTTCTAATCCTTTTTTGGTTAAAATTTTACCAGCACATGCAAAACTATAAGTCTTTCATGAATTTCGAGACGAGTGTTGAGGGGATGTGTTTGTAACTCACAGACATAAAATCAGTACTCGCAACAACAAGCCTTGGAAAGAATGGAAAATTGATCCAAGGAATCCGGCCCTTATTCTTTAGACTTTGTTCACTTCATCCAATTCAAATGCTTCCTCTCTTGAACTCTTCTTCTTCAAAAAAGTCTCAGTTGACACACTCAACAGCTTGTTTAGAGACATTCCCTCCCCTCTAGCCTCCTTCTTCACTTCATACCGCCTTTTGATCCTCTCGAGCTTGTAACCGAGAAACGCAGGAAATGCCAAGAGCTCTCCTATCTCTCTACCCATTTCTTCAATCAAATACTCCATCTTCTTCTCCAAAGAGCTATGATTATACTGAAGCACCTGAGGATGCCTATTGCTCATGGCAAATACATCCTCAGTAGAAAGTCCATAGCTCAAGAACACCCCAAGCACCAACTGCATATTCTCACAGCTAGATCGTGTCACTGCGCCCATTGCGAAAGCCAGCTCTCTAGTCCTTCTCTTGTATCCAAGCTTAACTAAGAACCCCAATTTCTTAGACAAATTGTCTTCAAAAGACAAGCTGAGAAATAGAGGGGCTTTGGTCAGGAATCTGTAGATGTCATTGGCATTCAAACCACATTCTTTCAGGAATTCGACTCTAGGTTTCAATTTCCTCTCCTTGCTGACCCCCACCACGCCCGGATAAACCAGAAAAATCTTGAAAATCTCACCTTTGCTCAAACCAATGGATCTCCAGAACTCTATTTGATCTTGAAAATGCTCGGCAGAGTAGGATAAAATCCGTGGGAGCTTACGCAACAAATTTTTTACAGCTTCTTCTTCTCCACCAAGCTCTTCTTGAAAAACCTGAATTCTCGGAATTATCTGGGTATCCAAATCGAGATTCAGAAGCAACGGTCGACGGAGAATCAAACTGAAATCAAACTGTTTAAAGAACACCATCAGTCTCTCGATTTCCTCAGCTTCCCTGCCGCAGAAAACCCTGAGACTGATGCTGTTGATAAAATCAACAAGTTTCTCTTCAGGAACCCCATGTTCGACAAGCAATCCCACCTTTTCCGCAAAACCCACAAGAAATCGAGGCTCCATTTCAATCAAAACGCGTTCGAGCTTCCTGGGTTCGATTCCTTCCAATCTCTCCCGAACAAGATCGAGAAACCCATCGAATTCCTCCGCGGTGAGAATATCTGGGTGTCTGGTGATCAATCTCCAGATTGCGAATTCGACGAGTCCCACGGACTTCAACGAAAGAAATCGGTTGCGGAGAGATTTCGGAGAAGTATATGCAAGAACTGGGTTTTTCTCGAAAAGGGCTTCGATTTCTTTCTCGTTAAATCCGAATTCTTGGAAAAGAAGGAGAAGCCCTGAAACAGACAAAGAGGGAAGTAGATGGGGGTGATTTTGCAGGTATGATAGAAAGTGAAGATTGAAGGAAGATAATAGGTAGGAAATTCACTTACCCACCATGTGGTGGTGATTCGAAGAAGAGATGGCGTTGCTTTGGATTGCATCTCCTTTCGAGAGCATCGATTTGGGTTGTTTTCTTCCATGGCCATGGAAAGATGGATAGGAAATTGCAGAGAAGTTAGGGTTTGTAGAGAGAGAGGTTGAAGAAGATGAAGAGATTAGAGTTTGGGTGAGAGAGGAAGAAGGTTTTAGCAGAAGCGCCATGAGGCGAAATCCGAGGGTAATGTTTTTGTTTACTCACTGCTAAACCTGAATCCAATTCTCCGATTATCTCGACCCACTTGTTTTTTGGTTTTGATTTAAAAATGGGTTTGGGTAGGGTTGTAAATGGGTACCCGATTCTCCGATTATCCGAAGGTTCCAACTCGTTAGGATCCGGGTCTGGGTCTGGGTCCTTATTTTGGTCCCGATAAGAAAATGGTTCCGGTTCCGGATTCTTTTTTTGGAACCGATACCTAAACGGTTCCGGTTCCGGATCCACAGTGGCTCAGACCCGTGGACCCGAGACCCGGCCCAATATATACTAACATAAGGTAACTTTATTATGTGAGAACAAAATCCTTTTTACTTTTCTACTTTTCTACATTGGGGTTTTCTACTTTTCTACATCTCATTGCCTGTTTGGATGTGATTTCTGAGTTTTTGGTTAAAAGTGTCTGTTATTGATAAACAAAATGTCACATTAGTATTTATAGGTACGTGATCCAATTGAAATGTGAAAAAAGCATAATTTTTTTAAAGAAAAATACAGGTATTAGTCTAGACCCGGAACCGGAACCAGACCCGCCTCACAAATGGTTCCGGTTCCGGTTCTGGTTCCCATTATTCTTAACGATTCCGGTTCCGGTTCCGGTTCCCCTTCTTAGAAAACGGTTCCGGTTCCACCCTGGACCCGGACCGGAACCGACCCGTTTACAACCCTAGGTTTGGGTGAGATTTAGGTTACAATTAATAAACGGAATTTGATTTCACGTCTATATTGGTTGTGACCCCTCAATCAAGAATCCGGCATAAAAATTTTTGATTTTGTAAATTGTAGCTTAAGATTAATTTTGGTTGGTCATTTTCATATTTAATTTTAGAAATATTGGCCTTAAGTTAGAGTGGATTTAATCAAAAAAAATAAATTAGGTGACCGCCGTACCAAAAATATAATTTTAAATGCCCCTTACACCAAATCAATCATTTTGCCCGAAAACATATTTTTTTCAACATTATCTACTAGGGTCCTTATCGACTTTTTTTTTTTTTTAATGTTAAGGGTCCCTAGCGACCCTGCGTTCAACCCGTTCATACATTTTAATTTAGGGCTTAAAAGTCAAACAAATTCGACATCATTCAATTTTATCCCTATTGAGTTGAAATTATGAGAAAATGCTACCTTCTAAAACTATTATATTTGAGTCTCATGCATCAAGTAATTAGGATGATGTCACAGAGTTGGAGTTTTTCATGCGATAGGTCATGAGTCATGACCAAGTCTTTCAAAAAGAAATTTGAAGGATAATTATCTGTAAAGATAGTTTTTCTTAATGATAAGTTTTTTTGAAGGATTTTTTATGAAAGATTTTTTTTTTTGGAAGATACATAAATGTACGTGCACTTATTGTATAATAAATATATATTTTTAGTTCTTTTACAGGCATTTTTTATTTTACTTATATATTGTGGGAATCTAGCACTAATTTTTTGTAAATGTTCTTAAATTATAAAGAGTATCTTTTCTTTTAGTTTTTAAAACTTTTACCTTATATTTGTACTACTTTCTTATTCTAACATAAAATTTCACATTGTCTTTTACTTAATATTTTCCACTTTTTAAAAAATTAAGACAATAAAAAAACTTAATTATGATTGATTCACAAAACTAATTGTATTTTTAAAATACTGACCCCTTTCAATACTACAATACTATTTTTATTTTTATTTTTTTATACAAATACATCCTTGTGCTTTAAGAAAGGGTTGTGAAGCCAGTTAATATGTTGAAGATTGGAAAGAAAAAACTTGTAATGCTCATTATAAGTATAGCTAGGATTTTATCAAAATAAAAATTAAAGAAGGGATTTTTTCTGTATGGTAATTTCAACTCATCGATAACTCCCCCTTGTTACAAAAGTGAGCAATTTTACCTACGTTCTCTGTACCGTCCATACCCCTGCGCAAGACAAAAGGCATTTTTTTTATTTGCGATATCCCCACAATTGTTGTGATATTACAATTTATGTTGCAATACCGCAAGTTAATAAATTGCGACTACGCAAGCCAAAAGGCATTTTTTTATTTACGATATCCCTACAATTGTTGCAATATCGCAATTTATGTAGTAATACCGCAAGTTAATAAATTGCGATATCGCAATTTATGTTGTGATATTGCAAAAGGCGTTACATTAAAAAGTCAATGAATGTATTTCTGTTTATAATTTATTCTGTTCCGTTGTTTTCGTCTATGGCTACATTTAGAAAGAAGAGTTGGTCGATGAATCCATTCTCTATTTAGACTTTTATCACATTATCTCTACTAAATTTGGTGCATATGTGACCCTTCTAGATTGACTCTAGGATGTGAAAGTCGGGCCAATTTCACATATGACTCAATTGCCTTCTTGCAATTTTCTTACCTTTGGTTTTGAGGTATGGTAAGCACTAATCAGTAAATCCTATTGACTTGGATTGCATCAATTGTAAGATTTTTAATCCTTGCAAATTGTCAAATACCGTCACTTGTAATTTGTTAAATTTCATGAAAGTAGTCAAACATAACAATTTGCACGGCCATGGAATATTTTGTTCTGTGCAATTAAATTCTGATAATACTTGAAATTTTAAAACCTATCTTGCATGTATTTTGGAACCTTCTTATTCTGAAATATCCAGTTTCAATTCAGTTACTTAGAATGCATGGAGTTGAATTAAATTGTTATATCTTTATAGCTAAGATAATGATATGTATAGAGAACCTATAATTAAAGATATCCTTGGAAGAAATTATGAAGAAAGGGTTTCTTGTAGATGTTATTATGCATTGTTAGTGTAATTTTATTAGATTGAGTTTCGCATTCATTGTTGTGGAGAGAGAGAGAGAGAGAGAGAGAGAGAGAGTCTTGGGGATGTGCTGTTCTTAACGTGAACATAATACGCAAGGAAGTTTCATAATGGCCCATTGCCTTGAAAGGCTAGCTAGCTATAACAACTAGTTCACGGTGACGAAAGAGAAAAGTTACAAGGTGACTCTAATTCACTAAAAATAGAATTCTGATGTTCTAGAGTTCTTCTTCTTCTTTATTTATTTTTGCCAGAAAAGGTTTAAGAGCATTTAGGGTTTTTTAAACCCATAAAGAGAGATAAATAGAGAGAGAATGAGGTAAAGGAAAGAGAAGACCGGAATATCGCTAAAAGAGATAGGGAAGAAGGATTACCAGGTTCAGCAGTGGTAACTGCAACAATACTAAGCTCGGGAACGCCCAGATCTCGAAACAATGGAGGCCAAAATCCCTAGTCGATGGAGGCAATGGAGATGATGATGATTAGTCATCGTCGAACGGACGTTGGGGGCCTTGCGTATTTGCAAATAGGTTGGTGTGGGAGAATGAGAGTACAATCGGCTAGGGGAGAGAGTTACAGCAGGTGAAAATGAGGAATAGTCGAAACAGGGAGGGAAAAAAGGATGAACAGGGTTATTCTAGTTGCGCCATCGCAATATAAATTGCGATAACACAACATAAGTTGTGATATCTCATTGCAGTAAGTTGCAGTATGGCAACATAAATTGCGATATCGCAATAATTGTTGTGATATCTCAAATAAAAAAAATACCTTTTGGCCTGTGATGAGTATTAAATATTGTATATTTTGCCCTTCATTAGTTCGGGTTTTATCAGCATCTCATATGCATATCATTTGCTTTAGATTTTATCATTCTATCACATTAAACGGATTATCGGATTATCATGCATAAATCCGATTATTTATAGCTCATTTTTATGTAATTTCTCTTAAGTAGGTGGATCCCGCGACTACCCCAACCTTTCGGCTAATGTCCCAAGGCATCAGTAGTGTTGAAGAATTCCAAAATAAGATGAGAAGGAATCATTTTCCAACACAAAGGGGTGGTTGGTGTATTGGTTAGAGCTTTGGTTGGTATGAAATAGGTTATGGGTTCAAATCCCAATAATTACTACATAGAAGATTTTTCATCCAACTCTAACCTCTCCACCAATCAAATCTTTCCATGGCACAAATTCATGTGAAAGGATATGAGCCAATCAAAAGCCTCCAAAATGAAGGACCGCAAAAAGCATAATTTTATTTTACCTTCTCTACACTTTTAGATTGTAATTAGGAGCTTCTTTATAACTAATCTAAAGAGAGAAAGTGTGTAATTGAAGATCATTAATGAAGATTTGGAGCTCTTTCTTGATGTTTAGTGGCTAAAGCTCTTGGATTAGGCTCTCCTTTTGAAGCTAAGTAATGTGATTAGTTCAATTACATGCATGTTTTAGTTTAAATTTCCTACTTGTACCTTAATTGATTAGTAGATTTTAGATCTAGTTGTGTTAATCTCTCTCATTTCTAATGCTCTATCTCTACACTTGATGCTCGAATAATCTCAATTGATGCTTTGTAGTTTGATTAAGTTCTCTCACATAGCATGCTTTAGAGCCCTTATCTTTGATCTTTTGTAGCTTGATTTTGATGATTTATTGTTAGGGTAGCTAGATGATGATCTAGGTTCTTGGCCTTTGATTTTCTTTTACTTTGATCTTCATTGTTATATCATCCAATCCAATTAGGCAAGAGATTGTTAATTGGATTGTAGATTTGGGAGTTGAATTGGAACATGTATTATTTGAATTAATTACATACTTAGTAGATTTTGGATTGCCTATAATTTTAATCTTTGTTTTGATTTGTTATTTTCACTTCTAGATTGTTAGATCTATATCTCACATAAGTTATTTTAAAATCCTACACATTTCACACCACATCTTTACCTTAAATCCTCCATTTCCACAACCATTCATCCACTAGTTTAGTGTAGTTTCTTAGATTAGCTTAGATCTTGTTAATTTCATATTTTAGATTGATAATTAGAGTAGTCTAATTGCTATTTTAATTGTATTCTATATTATTTAGTTTAATTCCATTTTTCACACATAGTTTATTAGTATTAATTATTCACTTCAATTGTCTCTATTAGCTATATCTTAGTTCAATTCTACTTAAATTGGATTCATTACTTGTTCCATCCTCTCTTCGTGGGATCGATAATCCGGACTCTTTAGTCCTTTACTACTTGACGACACCGTAGTGTTGCAGTTAAAAGTTGCACATTTAAGTGTCGATCAGCTTGCGCAGGGGTACGGACAGTACGGAGAACGTATAGATAAAATTGCTCACTTTGGTAACAAGGGAGAGTTATCGATAAGTTTAAGTTACCATATAGAAAAAATCCCCCAAAAAAAAAAGTATAGCTAGGAGAGGTGGATGCAAGTATGCAGGGTTTAGGGCTTGGGAGCATCCCAACAAAGGGGAGGATACGGTTCAAATTTTCAATTGGGGGCAAACGGTAGAGTTTCATTTCTCACACTCATGAGAAGCATGAGTGAGATATTTAAAGGATGTAAACTCCATAGGAAGTGTACTTACCAAATGCATGAGTGCGCACCTTAGATGAGCTTTACTTGAACTAAGTGAGCCAGGATCGTGAGTGGAACTCTAAAGTGGGGCCTACATTTTTAAAATATGAACAGCTTGAAATAAACTCCACTTAAGTGAGATTTCTCCTAGTTTTAGTCCAATAAAAGTTGGTCATTGTAGCATATGATTAACAAGGAAATGATTAAATATATAATATAGTAGTTATTGCATTATGAACCATATGTTTAATTTCAGCTACTATTGAAGTAAAATTTAGGATACTCAATGAAGGGAAGGGCATTAATTTTTAGTAGTTCAAATCTTGATAGCTAAGCCCAATAGTGGAGTTCTACTCCATTCACTCACAGTACGGGCATGTTTGGTAACAGGCGAGAAATACATAGATCTTATTATTCTTCACTACCACTGGAACAAGGATTCCTCACTGAGGATTTGTATAGTTGAGGATTTCACATTGATATTGGTGTGTATTGGTGAATATAACTGAGAAAAATAGGGTTCAGTGTGCAAATCCACTTAAGTGAAGATTTTCAAATCTTATGGGAAGTGGTCGGATCTAAAAATCCTATCAAATGAAGATTTTCATTTGTTGAAATCCTCAGAATTTACAATTGCCAAACATAGATTTACTACAACTTTAGGGAAACCGAAAATCTTTTCCCTAAAGATTTGGTTGCCAAATGTGACCTACGTGTTTGAGGAGTTGAGATCCTCTAGGCTTTGATGTAAAGAAATCCTAAATGAAGGAGTGGGACTCCACAATGGGGCCCATCTATTTAAAATCTGGGCCCCTCAAAATAAACATCCTTCCAGTATATGGGATATTACAACCTTTACATCAATATGAGTTGGTCCAACTATAATATTGAACAATGTATAGAAAAAAAAAAGAGATCATTTATAAATAATGAATAAGATATGTTAATTATGTTTTTAATCAAATAGTCAACCTCATGTGTCACAAAAAAATATGAGAATACTTCATGTATATATAGAAACTATCAAGTGAGCACCTCACGCATGGTGTGCACTTGATGTGGGGCCCACCTGATCGCCAAACCAGGGGCCCACACATAGGCATCTCCCTCCCTTGGGTTTGCATCCATCAAATGGATTGGACTACTGGATCAACCAAATCTTTTTTTAATATAAAACCTGTTGAATCTGTGGGCATAGACCCAATCTGATGGGCCTCCATCTTTATATAGATGTAGGGCCTATCGAGACCTCTCCATTCAACAGTCTCCATCCCTAGGTTGGGCCTCAGGTGGGTCCTACATTGAGGTGCGCAGGGAATCTAGATTAACCTCATACACTTAAAAAGAGGGTTCAAACTTTGAGTGGAAGAGCAAGTAATTCAAAGCCTCGTAGGATTTGAACTCGTGGGTCAAATACCCAGGAGGATCCTGATTGTGCCAGAACCTTCTAAGTTCTAAATACAAAACACCTGGGCTACGCCAACAACACACAACTCCATTTCCTTCTGGGAAAGCAGAATACAAGACAACACTTCTAACTAGTAATTTCCTTTCCCAGCCCTTCTAGATTCTTCTTCTTGCAGGACACCTTAACCACGTTTCCTTCTCTCCCCGTCTCTCTATATAGAGCCTTTCTCCTCTCCTGCCCTCCTCAGAAAAAAAAATCCCAGAATCTATTATCATTCAGTCTACTTGCTTCCTCTCATCCACAGTTATTCTTCATCTTTACTTCCTCACTGTGAGCAATACTTGCACTTTTTCAGAGTTACTTGTTTCTCACCATGTCTATTGCAAGCTCTTTCCAGGTGGGTTCTCTCTTTTCAATTAAAAGTGTTATGTTAATGCTATTATTTTGGTTCTTTAATCTGATTGGGTTTGTGGGTTTTATCTTTTTTTTTTTTTTTCAGGCTATGGCCAATTTCTTAGTCAATAAGGCAGAGAAGAAAGAAGATATAAGCCGGATGTCAATTTCGAAGTTGAACAAGGAGGAGAAAAAAGAGAGTGAAAAGTCACTCCAGGGGCAGATTAGAAAGATGAGACAGAGCCCATTGTGTTTTGCACCTGAATTTGATGGGGTGCACTCCTTCGAGACTCTTGTTTCTCATTCATAAATCTCCTTCAAGACTCTTGTTTCTCATTCATAAATCACCTTGTATTTTCAATTTTTTTTATTGAATTCATATATTGATTGGGCAACAAGAATGTGCATTTGAAAATTTCTTTTAGATTATTTGAATTGAATTCGGCAAAGTTTGTTTTTGATTTGAGTCGGTTAATGTGAAAGTGGAATCCGATTTTTTTTTTTGGCTGGACTATTCCCTCCAGGCTAAGAGAGAAGCCGAGTAAAATCCATTTGGTAGTAGCACAAGTGGACTCAACTTTCCGGTTCCTGAAGAGGGGAGAACCGAGGGTCGATACCAAGACCTCTAACTCTGGAACAGGGAGGAACCGTGGTCCACTCGGTCCACTCGGCCATATTGGGATGTAAACGAAATTAACATTTTCCACATATGGTTCGTTAACATTGCCATGTTTGGTGTTCTAAAATTCAAAGAGCTTCCTTATTTTGACAAGGCTTACACCTGTTTGGCGGTTGGAATGGATGTTCCCATGGGTGAATATGTTGCTATGGATTTTTATTCACACAGTTTTTATTCTCTTGTGGATGGTGAATACTTTGCTGTGGCTGTAATTTGAAGTTTTCTTTAATTTAGAACATATTATGGATGCACCGTTTGCACATATGGAAGCACAAGATTCCTTGTGTGTGGGTAGATGAAAGATGCAAGAATCAAAGTGGTGCAGGGATTTTGATGGATTTGTGTTCGGATGCGTTAACTGTTAGGAGTGTGAAATCAGACAGGATCCTAGTATCTTTTTTATTTTTATTAATTTGATTTAATTTAAACCCATTATAGAGATTGAAGTAGCTTTGTCTAATTTATCCTCCTTGTCTTGTTTTGTAACAATTGGTCGGTTTTTATAGGATTGCTGGTTGGAAAACTTAGTGAGTTAACTCTTTAACTTAGCCAAGTCAGACCGAGTGAGGGTAAGCCCTGGTGAGTCAAATATTAATAATTAATGCTCAAGTTTTGGAGTTAGCAATTTAAAAATGATTGATTGAAATGTAATTCAAAAAATAAATAAATATTTGATCTCTCTGCCCTCTTTTCTCCATCTGGTACACATGTCATAGACTACTCCAAAGCAAGTGTGGGGGCATAGATTGATTCCAAGGAGTAAGCCTCTGTTTCTTTGAAAGCATTCAAAGAAATCATATTTGGAGAATTTTCAAATCCCCCAAAACTTGTCCTTGGGGTGGAATTCTTAAATTCTCTTTCGGGGTGAAGGATTTGCAAATGCCATGAAGGTTGAAATTCTGAGAATCCCGAAGGGTAAGTGGGCTTTTCAAGTAGCTAAATTTTGGAATTCTAGCCAAATTCTAGTAAAGAACCGTGGCATTTTCAAATGCCAAGGGTACAACTACTGCATCATGTCTCTTTTCCAATCTCACAAGTTTTAATACAAAATTCTTTCAATTTCAAAGAAACAAGTGTTGGAAATAGGGTGGGCCTCTAGGATAGGTTTCAAAAACTTTTGACCCACTTGACGCAGGGATCAACTATCCATAAGGCTATAAAACCCAATCCAAGATCCATGTCCTCAATCTCAGTCATCATGATCAGTAAAACAATTTATCTAGAAGATAAAAACAGCAACATATAAGCAACAAATAAATCTACAACATGCATGGAAGTAGATTATACCTTTGGAGCTCGGTTGTGCTCTAATGGAGGAGTTGCGTCTTTCTTTGATGATGAAACGCTTTCACTAATCAAATAGGGATCTCCAAGACCTCTTGATCTTCCACGCTATGACCCGTATCAGATTCTCCTTTTCTCAAGAAGATGGTGGGATCTCCAAGAGAAAACTACTAGGAACTCTAGGGAGGAACTAGAAAGAGAACTAGAAGAGGGAAGAGAGGAATAACTTGTGCAACACTTGCACTAGGGGGCCTTGGGCGTGAATCCCTAGGTGGATTTATGCATGGGACGTCCAAGGCCCTCTTCTCCTCTTATTTATAGCTTTTGCAAGCCCAACTTACTAATTTCCATTAGAAGTCTTACTTCCAAAAATTACTAACTATCTCTTCTTAATTAAAATAGAAGTCTTACTTCCATTAATTAATTAGTTACTTACCATATCATAATTAGAAGTCTTACTTCAAATATGATTAGTATCTTTCTAATTCCTATCTAATTAAAATAGAAGTCTCACTTCTACTAAAATTAGTAAGTCTACTATTACCACTATTAGAAGTCTCACTTCAAATAGAAATAGTAACTTTCCTTTTAGAGTTCTACTAGAATTAGATACTTTCTAATTATTGGGCTAGCGTGGGGACCACTAGGGATTCCTTAGAAAGCTGGCTCCAACTGGGACTCGCGACCCCACATCTCATGTGTAATCCGGGCCCACAGTTAATTGCAAATAACTCCACTATATAAATGCAATTGAACTCCAGTCTTAGGAATATTACATAGAAGACCCTAAACTTCCACATTACTACAAGTAGACCCTTCTATCAATATCCATGGATCAATTGGACCTGTCTTCCAAACTTGATCCATATCTTATTATCCTTGAGCCCCAATTAATTATAATGATCATAGGTACCTTTCCAATTAACTCTTAATCGGAATGGGTGCGCACTTACCAATGATAAATCCATTAATTGGCAGAAGGGGATATTAGAGATAGATTCCTTCTTGACTATTGAATGTTCTCACAGCTCTACTACCATGTACCCAAATCACCGAGGTGTTGACCTACAGTTGGCCTCACTCATTGGTGACTCAAAGCAAATGAATAGATAGAAACTTGAGTTCATTAATGTCTCAGGATTGAGAGCCTATTGCTAGGGAATTATGAGAGCAGACCTTAAAATAAAGACAGTGTTTATAAGGTGCTTCTCATGGTCCTTCAATACATCCAATGTACCAACACTATGATCCAGAATCTTCCATTCTGATGATCGAGATAAATCACACTATCTCATAGTGATCAAAGTGCTGCAACCTTATCAGTATGAGATGTCCAGTCTCATCACTGGTTGTGAATATATTTTAAGTATAAGATTTGTCATACATGTCTCCCGTATGTGGATCTCATCCATACACATGTATTACATCTAATATACTTGTGGACCCCGGTTCATCTCATGAACCATCATGTCATTCGTATTGGTTATGTGCAAGTATATAATAAATCACCATTCATCTCATGAAAGGAAACATGAATATATGAATAAATAAAGAATTTAATCAATTTATTATATCATCTACTGGATTGAGTCCATAAAACTACTGCATCATGTCTCTTTTCCAATCTCACAAGTTTTAATACAAAATTCTTTCAATTTCAAAGAAACAAGCCCTTAGAATGAAAGAGGATAACAATCCTAAAATCCAATTTGGTTTGAGGATATGTGAGATACCTTGTTTGAGAAATAACTTTAAATGCCAAATATCATCCCTGTAGCAAAATTAAAAAATGGTCAATGCCCACGAGCATTCTAAATTCTAGATATCGAGGAATTTGGGGAATTCTTCATGTAAATAAAGTAAGAATTTCCCTCGAAAATCTGGAGAATCCAACATTCAAACAAGGGTATATAAACACCTAGAGGTAACCTACTAACATAGTGTCAAAAACCCCTAGCCTAAGAATTCATGGTAAAATAAACTTCACCATTTGATATATATATATAGGGAGATGCTCTCGTAGGAGCATCTCCCATATATATATATATATATATATGGAAAACATTCAAATGCATCTATCCCTCACATAGGGTGAGGGACACTCCCCTTTTTAGGAAGTTTCAAATATAAAAGTGACTTTTCAAGTACATAGGAATACTCCCTATGTACTTGAGACTTCCCAAAAAGGGGAGTGTCCCTCACCCTATGGTGAGAGATAGATGCACTTGAATACTCTCCTATATATATATGAATTCTCAAAAGAGTTATCAAACTCCCATTTTTGCTTCCCTATGTTTTTAGGGTGTGGAGCTCACCCTAAGCCAATCCAATTATTTCAAACACACTACCCCATGTGAATTGGTATGAATCCTAATTAAATGGCTCATCGAACTTTTACCCATTGTTGGATTGAAATCACAAGAAAGTGATGCTTCTAAAATCATTAAACTTTGAGGCAATGGATCAAGGGGTTAGGATAATCTAATGGAGCCGAGATTTTTTTTACAAAACTAGATCTCATCTAGATTATTTTATGTAGTGTCATTTTATGGTTGTCATACACCATAGCAAACTGATAGGGGCGTTTTTTGAGAAAAGCTCTCCGGGGAGTTTTCTAGCGCTCCCCGTATATATATTTGTGTATGCAGATAGATAGATGGGACTTTGTCTTTCTTGATAAGTTTGATTTAATGTACTATTAACTCATGGTTGTGTATTATCTATTACGTGCCCCTATATTCATTTCCATTAAAGGGGATTTTATTTTATTATCATTTATAAATATTTTCCTTTTTTTTCTAATTTTATTCACTTTTAAAAATATATTTTTTGGGTGGGTGGGTGGGGGACAATAAACTTCTTTTTATGAAATAAATGTCTTATTCCATAATAAATTAAAGTTAGAGATTCTTATAGGAGGTACAACTTTACCATTTGAAATAGTATTTTTATGTAGATTTCTTTTGTCAATCCACTGATAGCTCAATGGCGGTGTATCTTCCTATCCATAGAAACAATCGTATGTGTGTGGGAATATGAGTATTTATCAGGGTTTAAAAAAAAACATGAATTTCTTTCTCATATTTAGTTGAAAAGAATTAAATTCTCAAAAATTTCATAAATTAAAAAAAAAGAGGCTTTTACACTCTGAATTCTACAAAACATAGTTTTCTATTTTTCGCAATTCAGGATAACTCAATTTATTTCACTTGAAACTCGTGTTTATAGGACACACACTATATGGTCCATCTGTGTAACAGAATCCCCACACTTTCCCACGAGGGAAAAACTTGCGTCATTCACAAAGCGCACACCCAACGGAAAACACATATCTTGAGTTTCTCTCTCTCTCTCTCTCTCTCTCTCTCACTGTATTATATAAACCTCAAAAAAGCACTCTCATCTTCTTATCCAAATCTCTCTCCTTTTTTCTCGCCATGTCGACTTCAAGCTCTGCTTCTTCTGCTGTGGTCTCTGTGCAGGATGATTTCTCTGAAAGTGACCAGGTGAGTTTTCTTCTTATATTCCTTGATTTCTCTCTTTCTGGGTTCTTTTTCTTATCACTCATTGATTGAACCTGAGAATTCTCAGGGTCGGAGAAGAGCTAACATGGCGAAAACAGAGATCCCAGTGCAGGAGGGGACTGTGTGGGGAGATTTCCAGAGCCACAGGATTACGCTAATCACAGCCATCAGATGAGTCTAAGCACTCTCACGTGCCATCCGCATGCCATCCACGTGGCACCAGGCTCACCCCGGCTGCCAGGACAGGAGGTCCGGCCGAAGTCAAGCGGCTCCGGGCCACTAGCGCCGAGCTCGGCCACCTCGTGTGCCCATCTCGGCAGAGAGCTCCACCTCCGCTGAAAGAGCCGGAACGGAAGCCGAAGTAAGAAAGAACCTCCACTTGCGCCCCTCACCCCCCCCCCCCACGTCATCAAGCACGTGGAGGAGTAGGGGCGCGAGCTAGCGAGACAGATGCGACATCCAGCCGCTCACAATCTTCGCCAGATCACTGACATGGCGGCATCCAGCGGCTGAGGCCACATCAGGGCAGGGCCCAAGGGCGGATCCAATGGTACCTCTACCGCCAAAGGCGTCTAACACGATCTGGCCCAACAAGACGCGCATTAAATGCGACGTGGGCTGATCCGACGCGCATTTAATGCAAAGTGGGCTGGATTGGACCGCATTAATTGCATCGTGGGCTGATCATGACTTCCCAGTCGAATCATGAGACCCATGCCAAGATATCGTCCAAGATATCTTCCAAATTGTCTATAAAAAGGACTGCATTTCACATGTAAGGTACGGACAACCCAACTCAAAGAGCTGTTACTCTGCTACTCTTCTTCCTCTCCTTCCATTGTTCCAGTTCCTTCACTGACTTTGGCATCGGAGAGCCTTGCGCCGCCCAGGCCAGGGTCCTCTGACCGTGTGTTCTTCTCTTTCAGGCTTTCGGACGGTACCCAGTCATCACCATTGTTGGATAAGTCCTCTAAGGCTCCCCA
The DNA here is from genome assembly GCA_012931725.1 of Litsea cubeba. Taxonomy (NCBI): domain Eukaryota; kingdom Viridiplantae; phylum Streptophyta; class Magnoliopsida; order Laurales; family Lauraceae; genus Litsea; species Litsea cubeba. The sequence continues at coordinate 7,374,599 of CM022949.1, read as the reverse complement.
GTTATTGTGGGTCATTATTTTCTGCACCTACAATTGGCGCCGTCTGTGGGAAAGTAATATCCCAACCTTCCCAATCTTTCCAACCTTCCCAACCTCAATCTCTCAGAAGCCATGCCTCCGAAAGCAAGGAAAGGCGGAGAATCCTCGAGAGCAGCGCTCGAGCTGCCACCACCGTCGACGGACGTCCCTCCTCAAGGGCGCTCCCGGACGGTGCATGGCACGTCAGCAGGCGAGGGCCGCTTAGGCTCGCAGCTTTTTGTAGAGGTCCCCCTTCAAGAAGGACTCGAGACCTCGATCTCAGCAGAAGAAGTCATGCCACCCCGACGCGATGAGCGTCGGCATGAGCGTCCTCGCAAGGACAAAGCCGTGGCCGTAGAAGAGACGCGCCACGCTCAACCCCCTGCCACTGGAGGGGTTGTCGCAGCCCAAACTGCTCTCCTCCAGAGGCAAGAGCAGCTGATTCGCGAGCTCCAGCAGCAGCTGAGGGCAGCGCAAACCGCCTCCTTGAGGCAGGTCTCTGAGCCTCAAGGGAAGAAGAGGGACGCCCCCAGCAGGGCAGCCCAGCCTCCCCGCGAAGATCTCAGAAACCATCTGGATTATAAGCGGAGCCAGATTCATGACGAAGGCTCGAGCAACAGCCGGAGTCATCATAGCCGCGATGGCCGAACTCATAGCCATCGTAGCCCGAACCACTCCAAGCGAAAGCCAAGAGCCCAGACTCCAGAGAGGGACGACGAGCAGGAGCGGTTCGACAAACGCGTCAGGCTAGCTCTTCAGCACAACCTGGACGTGCGGGACCAGAAGCAGATCTGTGGCCACACTGATCTGGGGGGCTCACCCTTCACAAAAGAGATCGAGCGCACCCCCTTGCCCAAAAAGTTCTCTGTCCCGCGGTTCGTCCCTTATGACGGACTGTCCGACCCATCCGCTCACCTCCGACACTTCTCCCAGAAGATGTCCATCTGGGGGAATGAGGGTCACCTGAACTGCAAAATCTTCTCCTCCAGTTTGGGTGACCTCCCCCTGAAGTGGTTCTGTTCTCTCCCAGAGAAGTCAGTTTCCAGTTGGAAGGAGCTCCAGCTCTCCTTCTTAAAGAAGTTCCAAGCTTACACCGTCGTCCCCAAGAAAGAAGGGGACCTCCTCGCCCTGAGAATGAAACATGGTGAGACCCTCGCCAAGTTCACCCAACGATTCTGGGCGGTCTACAGCCAGATCGAGGGCACCAGGGAGGAGATAGCAATCTACGCCTTCCAACATGCCCTGATCCCCGGTCACGACCTTCGGAAGGACTTGGTCGGGGACCCCCCAGAGTCCATGCCAGCGTTGATGTCCCGGATAAAGCGCTTCGTCGCCCGGGAGGAAGATGAGATCCGAGCCCGGGAAGAGGACGGGCGTCCGGAGCCCGAGCAGAAGAGCAGCCAGCCTCGGTAGAGAGGCGGGAGGCCCTTCCAGAAGCAGGAGCCCAAGCAGGCCTGGGTCTCCAGTTCGGCGAAGCCTGCGTCGTCCAGGTCTGGGGGCGCCTGGAAGCCCAGACCTCCCTCCAGCGCCAGTCAGAGCGTCAACGTCGTCTTCAAGGAGCCGGTATACCGCATCCTGGCCAAGATAAAGACCAAGCCATTCTTCAAGTGGCCTCTGCCCTTGAAGCACGAGCCCACCTCCGGCAGCCGAAGCAAGCTCTACTGCTCCTTCCACAAGGGTAACGGGCACAGGACCGAGGACTGCAAGTCTTTGCAGTGGTACCTGGAGAAGCTGGCCGAGGAGGGCCACATTCCAGAGTTCGTCAAGACAGGAGATGCCGGCGGCAGCGAGGGCCGAGTTCACCAGAGCGCAGCCCAGGATCCAGACAGTGAGGATTCAGGGAAGATCATCAACGTGATCCATCTGGCGTCCTCAGCCCCCGCTCCCTCGTCTCGGGGCAGCTCCCAGGCCCGCGCCGAAGCCAGGCGGGCTTTGCACGGGAAGGAAGTGATGAAAGCCGAGCTCGCTCCGGCATCCAAGAAAGCCCGCCGCGACCGACCCGCCATCTCGTTCTCAGGCAGAGACCTAGAGGGAATCCAGCTCCCTCACAACGACCCCCTGCTCCTCACAATGAAGCTGAGAGACTTCACAGTGAAGAGGATCCTCGTCGACTCCGGCAGCTCCTCCGAGGTCCTCTACTACGACTGCTTCAAGAAGATGAACCTCTCGGAAGCAGACCTCACGGAGGTCCGTGCACCCCTGCTAGGGTTATCCGCCACGCCAGTCTATCCCAAGGGTAGGATCACCTTGGAGACCCGAGTTGGCGGAGCCTCCGTGTCGGCGGACTTCCTGGTCGTGGACGCCCCTTCTCCCTACAACGTCATCTTGGGCAGAACATGGCTCCACAAGTTGGAAGCAGTCCCTTCTTCCCTCCACCAGAAGCTGAAGTTCGTCCTTGAGAACAAGGAGGGCAAGTTGGAAGTGGTTACGGTGGAGGGAGATCAGCAGCAAGCCAGGCAGTGCGTGCTGGCCGCAGTCCCAGCACTGAAGGAGCCAGAGCGCGTTAACCTCGCCGAGTTCGAGAAAGGCCTAGATGAAATCGGCCGTGATCCCGAGAAGAAGAGCATCGAAGACCTGGCCGAGGTCAGGCTGAGCCCGGCAGACCCAGACAGGTTCTTCCTGGTTGGCACCTAGCTGCCAGACGAAGAAAGGGCCGAACTTTCACGGTTCCTGATGCAGAACGTCGACGTCTTCGCTTGGAGCCCGAGCGAAATGCCTGGGGTCGACGCTGAGGTCATGTGCCACAAGCTGAATGTGGACCCCGACCACAAGCCCGTAGTGCAGAGGGCCCGAAGGACAGGGCTGCAGCAGACAGATGCGGTCGTCGAAGAGGTCGACAACCTGCTAAAGGCAGGAGCCATCCGGGAAGTCCAGTACCCGGTATGGCTGGCCAACACGGTGGTGGTCAAGAAGAAAACTGGCAAGTGGAGGGTATGCGTGGACTTCACGGACTTGAACAGGGCCTGCCCTAAAGATAGTTTCCCCCTTCCAAAGATTGACCAACTGATCGACGCCACCGCCGGTCACGACCGAATGAGCTTCCTCGACGCCTACAGAGGCTACCACCAGATCCCGCTCTACGAGCCTGACGAGGAGAAAACGTCATTCATAACCCCCCGCGGCACTTACTGCTACAAGGTGATGCCCTTCGGGCTAAAGAACGCGGGGGCGACCTATCAGCGCCTCGTCACAAAAATGTTCCATGCTCAGCTCGGCCGAACGGTAGAGGTGTACATCGACGACATGGTCGTCAAATCAGTGCACTCCGGCGACCATCTGGCGGATCTCGGCCAAGTCTTCGACATCCTTCGCGCATACAAGCTCAAGTTAAACGCTTCCAAGTGCGCCTTCGGCGTAGCCTCTGGCAAGTTCCTCGGCAGCTTGGTAACGCAGAGGGGGATAGAGGCTAATCCGGATCAGATCACCGCGATCCAGAGCATTCAGAGCCCCTCTACCACGAAGGAAGTTCAGAAGCTCATAGGAATGGCTGCAGCACTCAATCGCTTCATCAGCCGGTCATCAGATAAGTGCAGGCATTTCTTTCAGCTTCTAAAGAAAAACTTGAAATTCCAGTGGACCCCCGAGTGCGACCAGGCATTGGCCGCGCTCAAAACATATCTAATGTCACCACCCTTACTCTCCACCCCAACTTCGGGGGAGATTCTTTATTTGTATCTTGCGGTCTCGGATCACGCAATGAGCTCCGTCCTCATCAGGGAGGACGAGGGAATTCAAAAACCAATTTATTATACGAGCAAGACCCTGCTTGATGCCGAGACCAGATACCTTCTATTGGAGAAGCTTGCGCTGGCCCTCGTCAGCGCCTCTCGCAAGCTCTCCTATTATTTCCAATCCCACACCATTGTGGTGATCACGGAGCATCCACTCCGTTCAGTGTTCAAAAAGGCTGACTTTTCAGGGCGAATATCAAAGTGGGCAGTTGAACTGGGGCAGTATGATATACAGTACCGTCCCCGAACTGCGATCAAAGCCCAAATTCTGGCAGACTTCATCGTTGAGTTCGTCTCGCCCAATTCGGCTCCGACCCAGCCTGGAACGGCACTGGGGGGCAAAGGGCACGAACCAGAGCTGACTGAGGTCGAGCAGCCTCCCACCTCGGCATGGAAGATCTTTGTCGACGGGTCATCCACCTCCAAGAGAGCTGGTGCCGGCATAGTCCTCCAGTCGCCAGAGGGTCTGGTCATAGAGCAGGCTTTCACCCTCGACTTCAAAGCGACGAACAATGAGGCAGAATATGAAGCGCTGATAGCAGGGTTGAACAGCGCCCAAATCCTCGGAGCCCGATACCTGGTGATCTTCAGCGATTCCCAACTGGTAACGAGCCAGCTCGCCGGAGACTACCAGGCCAGGGACGACAGGATGGCGGCCTACTTAGCCCTTGCGAAAAAACTGCTTTCTCATTTCCAGAAAGCCGAGGTCAGGCAAATATCCCGAGATGCCAACACGCACGCAGATGCGCTTGCAAACCTGACCTCCACCGTCGAAGCAGGGAAGAAAAGGACCGTCGAGGTCGGGTCAGTATCAAGGTCAAGCTTAGAACTCCATTCATCTCGGCTCGTCCTCTGTGCTGATCTCGGCCCAAGCTGGATGGATCCAATCGTCGCCTACTTGAAGGATGACCGGCTCCCTGAGGACAAGGCTGAAGCTCACCGGATCAGACTCAAGGCAGCTCGATTCTGGCTCTCTCCCGAAGGCAAACTCTACAGGAAATCCTTCACAGGTCCATACCTCCAGTGCGTCCACCCAAGCAAAGTGGACGACTTCCTGTATGAGATCCACGAAGGAATCTGCGGCAGTCACATAGGAGGCCGATCACTGGCTTACAGAGCAATAAGCCAGGGTTACTGGTGGCCCTACATGCAGAAGGACACGCAGGTGTACGCCAGGAAGTGCGAGAAGTGCCAGAAGTTCTCCCACTCTTTCCACCAGCCAGCACAAGATCTGAGTCCCCTCACTAGCCCATGGCCCTTCGCTCAATGGGGCCTGGACATTGTGGGGCCTCTTCACCGGGCTCCAGGAAACAAGAGATGGCTGATAGTCGCCACAGACTACTTTACAAAGTGGATAGAAGCTGAACCGTTGTCCTCAATCACGGACAGGGACTCCAGGAACTTCGTTTGGAAAAACATCCTAACGAGGTTCGGCATCCCCCGGACTCTGATTTCGGACAACTGGACTCAGTTCGACTCCAAGTCCTTCAGAGACTTCTGCCAAGAGCACGGTATCAGGAACCATTACTCCACTCCGGCATATCCACAGAGTAATGGCCAGGCAGAAATCTCCAACAAAGTGATCCTGGACGGCCTGAAGAAGCGACTGGACAAGGCAAAGGGAAGATGGACAGAGGAGCTTCCGAGCGTGCTATGGGCATACAGAACAACTCCAAGGAGGTCCACCTCGGCAACACCTTTCTCTCTGGCCTACGGGATGGAGGCAGTCATTCCTTTAGAGATCGGCCTTCCCACCCTGAGGACAGAGCTGGTCGACCAAGGCCGAAATGACACGAACCTGGCGATGGAGCTGGAGCTGGCGGACGAGCGACGAGAAGCAACAGCCCTGCGACTGACCGACTATCAACAGCGGTTAGCCAGGGCATACAATCAAAACGTCAGAGAAAGAAGATTCTCCGTGGGAGAGCTAGTTCTAAAGAAGGCCCTGCCAGCTGACAAAGAACCAAACGAAGGGAAGCTGGCTCCGAACTGGCATGGCCCATTCAGGGTGGTCTCACTAGCAGGGAAATCAGCCTACAAGCTCGAAGACTTAGAAGGCAAGCCGCTGCCGAGACCATGGAATGCATCCCACCTAAAGAAATTCTATTTCTAAAGATGTAATGAATCCCGAATCAATGAAAGCAGCTTTTCGCCTTGTCTTCAATCTATCGTCTTTCACTGACTCCGGCAACTCCAAGGGTTCGTAGCCCTGGAAGGAGGCCTCGAGTTCGAACACTCGGCCGAATTCCTAAACTCAGGGATTTATCCCACTCTCCAAGGGTTCGTAGCCCTGGAAGGAGGCCTCGAGTTCGAACACTCGGCCGAATTCCTAAACTCAGGGTTTCATCCCACTCTCCAAGGGTTCGTAGCCCTGGAAGGAGGCCTCGAGTTTGAACGCTCGGCCGAATTCCTAAACTCAGGGATTTATCCCAATCTCCAAGGGTTCGTAGCCCTGGAAGGAGGCCTCGAGTTCGAACGCTCGGCCGAATTCCTAAACTCAGGGATTTATCCCAATCTCCAAGGGTTCGTAGCCCTGGAAGGAGGCCTCGAGTTCGAACACTCGGCCGAATTCCTAAACTCAGGGATTTATCCCACTCTACAAGGGTTCGTAGCCCTGGAAGGAGGCCTCGAGTTCGAACACTCGGCCGAATTCCTAAACTCAGGGTTTTATCCCACTCTACAAGGGTTAACAGCCCTGGAAAAGGCCTCGAGTTCGGACACTCGGCCAATTCCTAAACTCTGGGTTTTCACCCCTCTACAAGGGTTAACAGCCCTGGAAAAGGCCTCGAGTTCGGACACTCGGCCAATTCCTAAACTCTGGGTTTTCACCCCTCTACAAGGGTTAACAGCCCTGGAAAAGGCATCGAGTTCGGACACTCGGCCGATTCCTAAACTCTGGGTTTTTACCCCTCTACAAGGGTCTACCGCCCTGGAAATGGTCTGGAGTTCGGACACTCGGCCGTTTCCTAAAGTCCGGGTTTATACACCCCCCAAAGACCGTGCCGAACTCATGCTCTCATAGCCGAGGCCAGCGGAATGATGAATCCACCTCGGCGCAAGGCAGATCATCTCGGCCAAGGTCAGTTTCGAAAGCCAGCCATTTCGGCCAAGGTCAGTATCTCAGAGAGAAAGAGCTGGGCCAGCACTCAAACACAGAAAAGCAGCACAAAAACACAAGTGTTCCAGAACAGTACAAGGAAAGTAAAAGAGAACGCAAAAGCGCTGTATGTGATTAGTTGCACTGTAGTCTACACACCAGGATTCTGAAGTACCAGTTGTAAAACTAACTTCAGAAACAAGTTACTCAATCATACCTGAGGTCTTTTCCTTAGACAGAATATCTGGACAATTCCTCTTCCAATGTCCTGTCATACCACAATGGAAACACTTTCTATTTGCTCTCCTATCCTTAGCATTCGCCACACCACTAGTAGAACCATTCTCCACCGTAGGACCCTTGGGGACTGATTTCTTCTTGCCTTTCCACCTTTGCCTTTCGGCTTGGACCTGGCAAATGACTTTTCTGTCATCAGGGTTTTTATCTTCTTCATGATTTCCTCAGTTGCTACAAGCTGACTCGACAGCTCAGCTAAGGTCAGATTCATATTATTCATAACATAATTATTCTTGAAATGGTTGAATGAATCTGGTAGTGATTAAAAAATCATGTCGACCTACGATTCTGCATCAATCGTAGCTCCCAGTAGTTCTAACTCATGCAATGAGTTTATCATAATCAGCATATGGTCCTGTACTGGGGTTCCCTCGGCCATCTTAGTGTTTATAAGCACTTTCATGGCATCCCGCCTGGCAGGCCTGATCTGGTCCACAAACATCTCCTTTAAGTTCGATATTATATCGGATACAGCCTTATAGGATTGATGTTGGTGTTGTAAAACACTAGATATGGATGCCTGCATATAGCAACTGGTCATCTCATCGTCTATGATCCAGTTGGTGTAAAGGTCTTTCTGATCATGTGGTGCATCTGGCTTAGGCTCCTCAGGGCAGGGTGTGATAAGGACATATTTGCATCCTGAAGCTGTCAGGATTAAATTCAGGTTCTTTTTCCAGTCTACATAGTTAGATCATTCCAACTTATTATGGTTTAAGATGGTCACAAGTGGGTTGAAAGTATTCAAATTCATGCTGTATAAACTAAAGCACATAACCATATATTCAATGAAAGAATATAAATGACATTAGGGTTTAGTATTCTACCAAATTCATGTGGGAATCCTCATAACCACTAAATTTAGAATACATCGGAATTCCAATCCCTTAGGGCATGCCTCCTTGGGGAGTGCAAATGCCACATAGATTGGTGCGGATCAAAGTTGGTCAAAATTAGGATTAAGACTAACTATACATGATCTCCATCATTCGTTATTATATAGGTATCTCATACCAAATAATGTATGACTCCCGATTAGCTTTGGTTTCTAAAATACATGAGGCAAATCCTTGGGGATACTACATCACTATTTTAGTTAAATGTGACCAACCAACTAATATTGCATGACAACCGCGATGGGCAGCTCCTCCTCGGGGAGTGAACCCCCACCACGTCTCACAAATACTATCTATAGGAGATCCATATCTAGTAACCAGACAAATAAAAGCCCTCCATGCGGAACGGCCATTCTCTTGATGGTGCGAGGCTAATACTTTCCTTACCATGGTGGAAAATCATAAGGATTTCTCAATTTAAATGCCCTGCTCCCATTTAATATTTTGAATTGAGGATTTCCTTTTAAGGTATTAGGGGCCACATAAATATGAACATCAAATCATCACATGATATGATCTAAGATTGGTTCCAAGTCAAGTTATTTTAAGGAAAGTCCAGTTTCTTAAATTAGTGTTACCAATGTGTCCATCTCATTGGTCATCAATACTAATTAAAACTATTTCCAAAAATTAATTTGATTTGATCAATCATATTAACTTGCTATGTTTGGATCAGATTTGGAAACATTCTAAATCAAGCATTCAACTATAAATAGAAAATGCTAAAATTAGAAACTAGTCCTCTCCTCCACATGGCCCGAGCGGAATAGACTTCTTGGACTCTAGACTTTCCAATTTGGAATTCCTCAAACTCTTTGGGAAACTCCAAAACACCTTTGGTAATCTTTAAACTCTTTTATTAGGAGTCCAACTTCACTTTCCTTCTTTGTCTCGGACATCACCAGAATTTATAAATTTAAAAAATTACATAAATTCCTATGTCTCTACGATGAGACTTACATGGTAATCTATTAATGAAAAAAAAAAGACCGATAGGGAATTTCACCATGCCTTGCCCTAAACAGGGAAATCAAGGAAACCATAATGCCCTTTACAAATTGCCAAAAATAAATCATCAACCATAAATAGAAAGCAAAATCTTGTGGGCCATATGAAGAGGACATAAATAACCTGCAAAGTTAGTATCTCATACAACCATACAACTCACTAAACCATGTTACCAAACTATGGTGGAAAAACAGGATGCCAAAAGAAAAATTCGGACCAAAAATAAAAAGTATTCTGGCTGGGCTCGGCTAGCCGAGAATTGCTCTACGGCTAGCCGTGCAGTCCACTATGGCTAGCCGAACTCACGGACCCCAAAAATTGGGTTTTTGTAATTTGGCTTCCTACTGTACTCAAAACTGATTCTCATGATCCGAAATAGCTTCTAATGCATTTCTACCATCCTTCCATCATAATTAAATCCTTTTATGACATTCCAAACATGGATCTATTACAAAAGCAAGCAAACCCATTATTAATCTGATCTTTACATAGCCCTAGGTCTATCCTCTTCGCATCTCATGCAAAGATTAGATCTAGATAACTTATCTAACATGATTAGAGATGAGGTAAGGCTCTGATACCAATTGTTGGAAATAGGTGGGCCTCTAGGATGAGTTTAAAAAACTTTTGACCCACTTGATGTAGGGATCAACTATCCAGAAGGCTACCAAAACCAATCCAAGATGTGTACCCTCAATCTCAGCCATCATGATCAATAAATAACTTTATCTAGAAGATAGAAATAGCAACGAGCAAACAACAAATAAATCTACAACATACAAGGAAGTAGATTATACCTTTGGAGCTCGGTTGTGCTCTAATGGAGAAGTTGCATCTTTCTTTGATGATGAAACTCTTTCATGTATCAAATTAAGATCTCCAAGACCTCTTGATCTTCCACGCTATGACCCGTATAAGATTATCTTTTTCTCAAAAAGATGGTGGGATCTTCAAGAGAAAACTACTAGGAACTCAAAGGAGGAACTAGAAAAAGAACTAAAAGAGGGAGGGGAGAAGATGCATGTGCAACTCTTGCACAAGATGTGTTGGGCGTGAATCCCAATGTGGGAATGAGCATGGGCGTGCAACACTCTTGGTTCTCCTCTATTATAGCACTTAAGCAGCCTCCTCATTCTAATTGAAATAGAAGTCTTACTTCTTTAACAATTAGTAACTCTCTTCTATTACTAATTAAAATAGATTTCTTACTCTCTTCTATTACTAATTAAAATAGATTTCTTACTTCCACAATAATTAGTAACTTACCATATCATAATTAGAAGTCTCACTTCAAATATGATTAGTAACTTTCTAATTCTTTTCTAATTAAAATAGAAGTCTCACTTATACTAAAATTAGTAATTACTATTTTCACTATTAGAAGTCTCACTTCAAATAGAAATAGTAACTTTCCTCTTAGAGTTCAACTAGAATTAGTATCTTAATAATTGGGCTAGCGTGGGGACCAACTAGGGATTCCTTAGAAAGATGGCTCTAACTGGGACTCGCGACCGCACATCTCATGTGTAATCCTGGCCCACAGTTAATTGCAAATAACTCCACTATATAAATGCAATTGAACTCCAGTCTTAGGAATATTACATAGAAGACCCTAAATTTCCTCATTACCACAAGTAGGCCCCTCCATCAATATCCATGGATCAATTGGACCTGTCTTCTAAACTTAGATCAATATCTTATTATCCTTGAGCCCCAATTAATTATAATAATCATGGTACCTTTCCAATTAACTCTTAATCGGAATGGGTGTGCACTTACCAATGATAAACCCATTAATTGGCACAAGAGGATATTAGAGATAGAACCCATCTTGACCATTGAATGTTCCCACAGCTCTGCTACCACGTACCCAAATCACCGAGGTGTTGACCTATAGCTGGCCTCACTCATTGGTGACTCAAAGCAAATGAATAGATAGAAACTTGAGTTCATTAATGTCTCAGGATTGAGAGCTTACTGCTAGGGAATCATAAGAGCAGGCCTTAAAGTAAAGACAGTGTTTATAAGGTGCTTCTCATGGTCCTTCAATACATCCAATGTACCAGCACTATGATCCAGAATCTTCCATTCTGATGATCGAGACAAATCACACTATCTCATAGTGATCAGAGTGCTGCAACCTTGTCAGTATGAGATGTCCAGTCTCATCACTGGTTGTGAAGATATTTAAGTACAAAATTTACTACATATGTCTCCCGTATGTGGATCTCCTCCATACACATGTGTTACATCTAACATACTTGTGGACTCCGGTTCATCTCATGAACCATCATGTCATTCATATTGGTTATGTGCAAGTATATAATAAATCACAATTCATCTTATGAAAGAAAGCATGAATATATATTGATAAATAAAGAAATTAATCAATTTATTATATCATCTACTGGATTGAGTCCATAAAACTAACAATGATTACCTACAAATTTCTATTCCATGGAAAGAGATGGCCTTTATATTTTATTAATAAAATATATTATGTTTATATTCTTGTTATTAGGATGTCAGATGTTGATTTGTGTTTTATACTGTACTTTGACGGAGAGCTAAAAGTGGATCGCCCACATCTTCTATTAATTGAAATCACTTATATATAGGAGGTTTATTTTTCCTTGCATGCATCTGCTTTTTCCTCATTTCAGCTATTCCTTCTTTATAGGATTCTCCTTTGGGCAATTCATTTGGAGGTTTGGCTTGTGAGCATGGTTAGAGTTTAGAGAGACTGGATTTGTGTAGGATCATTGTCAAGCACCTCCAGGCAAGTGAACTCATATAATTGCTATGCATGCAAGCTTTAATTCCTTGTCTCATATGTTATTCCTCCTTAGAATGCCAAGATCCAGCTCAATGGGTGAGTCTAGAGTAAAATTGGTTGAATACATGTGATTGCTTTCATCTAGTTGTTAAAGTGGGAGTGTGGTTGGTTCTCTTGATGGAAATGGCTTGTTATGGGAGCAATGGAGGCTCAACTTTCGTACAGGAGGAATGTCCTTGGAAGGCATGGAATGGTTTGGGATGGAACCCACCCAAGAAGAGCACTTTCAGTGTAGTTCGTGCCTTATTAGTGTGTAGGTGAGTCGCTTGGTCCACCCAGAATTGCTTGGGTAGAGCGAGGCTAGCTGCTGGCCTCCAGACCGGTCGCTCGCTTGACCAGAATTGTCTGAAAAAAGCCTAGACCTATAGGATATCCTATTGCCTAGACTGGTTGAGCAAGGTCAACCTCTGCCCGCAAAGATCCTATTGCAGTATGGCTCCTAGCCTGACTCAGATATGGGTTCGGTTAAGTGAACCCATATGCGGCTAATCGCCATGACCACTCGTAGCCAATCGCGGGGTAGCCGCAAGGTAACCAAGAACCCTAGGATTCTTAGGTGATTTAAACCTAGTTTGGACCTTATTATGGATTCCCTTAGACCTTGGTTCATGCCCAGTTGACTTGTAATTATGTGGGTGACGCTTGAGCTACTGTACACTCACATGGAATCCTGTCTTTCGGATTTCGTGAACCCCAAACCAAAGGTGTTCTTCTAAGGGATTTGGCGTTCCAAATTATGTAACGCCAATAGTTTTCATGTAGCCTGATGATACCAAACGTCTTATAGCTACACATTGTTGGATGGTGAAGCCAACGAGCATTTCGAGACCCTAGGATTAGCTTGTTATTCATTCTCGATCCATCACATGATCTCTATGCATGCATTTGTACTACACTTTCCAGTATTCTCGCATGTTATGTACATACATGCCTCTTATGTTTACTTGTTAAGTTCATTAACTTGCTTATGCTACGTTTCATGTTTCTTCATGCACTATGCACTTGTATACGTTCGTTACGTCTCGTCTGTCCATGTCTATGCTTATGCACGGGTTTATGCATTGCCTTACATTTCCATATGCTTTATGTAATTGGTTATGCTGTTATGATACGTCATGTAGTATGCACATGCTTATGCTCTCACTTATGTCACGCCGTGATATGCTCATGTACCATGTTTATGCCATGATATGTTACGTTTATGTGCCACGATATGCCATGCACACTTTATCCCTCGAGTCAGCACCACTTAGCTTTGATCCTATCTCAGTTGGACCCAGCTGAGTGTGAGTTTAGTATTTTTTATGTGGACCCTCTACAGTTGGGATTATGGGGGGTTGACCGGTACCCAGGTCCACGATGGAGTTCTGGAGCCCATCTGCCTTCTAGTGGTACCTCATGTTCATGTATGCTCATGCTCTCATTTAATTTCATGTTTACATGTTTGCTTAGAAGAATATAACCAACGTGATTTGCCAAACCTACTCGCATGTATATGCCCATGTCACTCATGATTCCTATCTCCATGCCTATTCATGCACCGATCATGCCTTGATTTTACTTGTTTGACCTCATATGATATTTACTTGTCTTTATTACTCATTTGTTACATGCAATGCTTTATATTTTTCTTTATCTTGCTTAGCTTTGTCTAATGGTGCTAGACTTGGTGTTATAGGTGAGAAACCCGACGCCTTTGCCCGGAGATCAAGGATGTTGAGGAGGAGACTCCTTAGTTGCTAGTTGAGTGGACTTCTGATGATGTTTCTTTAGACATCATTTGCGTTGAGTTTTTCCTTGTCGTCATCTCACCCCAGACATATGGCTTGGATGGTCGTGATTGTTAGTTGATTTTAGAGTTGTGTTTTCCTTGCTGTTGTAAACCTTAGGGGGGTGTTTGGATAAATGCATAACATAATATTAACAAATTTTTTGATTTTATTATCATAGAATAAAATAGTGTTATATTATTAAATTCTGTCACTTATGGTCTTTGGCAATTTTCAAAAGTCTTAATATACCTTTGAAGTGTTTGACAATTTATGAGTGTTTGACAATTTATAAAAATAAAAAAAATAAAATAAAATAAAAAACTCATAAGATGATATGATGAATAAGAAATAGAGAGAAAGTAATCAATTGACCCAATGCATGACCCACTAGTTAGTAATCACAGGTGTTGATAATGATAGTAGGACCCATCTATTACTAAAAAATCACAGGATTAAGTGTTAAAACCACAAGATCCAAGGAATGTTACTTAATCAAAGTGGGTCCACCAAATGTCAGTAACCAGAGTAGGATACATCTAATGGTGATTATCACAAATGGCCATACCCAGTTTATTTTTTCCCTTAAAAACTTATCTAATGTCAGACATCATTGATGAATCAATCTACAGAGAAATCATTGTGGGACCCATTTGATGTTGGTAGTTATATTAACACTACGAAGCTATCAAATAGTGGGACTGTCACACCCCGAAACCGGGCCCTGCAGTGATCCGACCTCGGGGTGCGAAATTTTGGGATAAATTTGAAACTTTTGTTATGTTTCCCAAGATCCGCGTGAATGAGGATAATCAAATTCCAACACGATCAGAGTATATTTTCGCGGAAGCTAAGCATGGTGTTACGACTCGGAATCCGTGGCCATCGGGTTCCGTGTCGCACGCAACCAATATCATAAAGCCATCAAATAAACAGACTGGCACAAAGTGTAAATCATAGAACACTGAGCTGGTAGTAACAAGACTATTTATTTCCCACATATTCAAATTACAATTAACAAATGTTTTAATTACAAACCCAATGAAAAAGGCTAACAAAGCCATACAAATAAACCACTAAGTGATATACTACCCCAAATGATTTTTACGAGCTCCGGTGCCAAACTTGACATCTAGATGATATCAATGGGCAGCCTCTCACGTCAGACCGGCGGTCCCACCGCCTCCTCCGATCAAACACCTAAAAACAGAAAGAGAGGAAACTGGCACCAAACAAACAGGGTCAGACACGACGGTCTGACAAGTAAATAAACAAGTAATATGAAACAAAAGGACATTCATAAAACAATATGGAATCATCGTAAAACCGATTAAAGAGTCCAAACAATAATAACAATAAATCACGATAAAACGATCGAAAGACAGAACCTAAATGTCAAAGCAAGTAAATGAACAGACTCTGAGCATAAGTGTCTTGAAAAGGTAACAGTCTACATAAAACATTTAATAGTTGGAAATGCATTTCAAATCCCGAATAATAGCGATAATATGATAAATGATCGATATCATAAACATGAACCAATTTAAAACATGAAGAGTATAAACGACAAGAACCATAAAACAAAGTAATATGCAGATAAAACATTGGCAACCACACATAGCTATATTCTCCTATTACCGAAGTAACAAGAGCAGACAGAAACGTAGCCACTGAACGTGGTACCGGAAATGGGATCAGAACCGTAGCCATACAAATGGGACCGGCAGATCAAAAATCAGAACCGTAGCCATACAAATGGGACTGGCAGATAGGAACCGTTGCCATGGTCGGTACAGACAGAATCTAAGCTGCAGCTGGCGGACAGATTAAAGATCCCAAGCCGGGTGATCAGCCCGACAAGGTGACCTAAGCCTAGTGGTGCCTTTAGTTTTCAAAACTCGAACCGATACAAATCAAACCATAATACTAATCCCTTTGGCTCAGGGGCTCACACTACAAAGCTCTGGCCCCGTCTTGCCTCGAGGTTTTATTTTAAAAATAATAGTCTCATCGAAGAAATCCCGAATGTAACGAACCACTCCAATCTCCTTTCAAATCGATTCGGAGAAAACATACGAATATCCATGGTAAACCGCTCAAATACACATCAAAGTGGTTTGTATAAAATCATACGATCAATCCTTTCGAACATGGAAAACCACATGATTTTATAACAAATCACCGATGCTATTCAAATTGGTTTACCAAAGAATACAAATGCAAATACAAATACGTTTTCTATCTTGAAATGGAATGGAATTGTGTAGAATGACTAAATGACTTACCAAGGAACCATCTCAATGCACATTTAACCTTTAAACATTGATTATTAAGAGAATATGTTTGATGCCAATGAAAATCCACAACATTTAAATGATAAAGTGCGCATTGAGACTCGAACGATTCCCGGGTAATTTCACATACGCTCATTCTCTCATTGTTCCCATTCCCATTTCACAGTTTCCCAAGTATCAAAATAATCTCAAACTCTTTCTTATTTAACACTCGAATTTACACAATTCATAACGTTACAATTCTCTCCATTTATTCGAGAGTTTTCAAGACATAGGAGGGATCAAATAGGCCTAGAATTCATGGAGAAAAGGAGGTATAAAAGGGCCTTAAACAGGTCCACAAACATCCCCTAAACAGCCCCCCAAACAGGCTGCAAACAGACCCCAGTCTGGGCCCAGGTCCGCTCGAGCGACCCAAGGCTCGCTCGAGCAGACCCCTCCCAGAACCTGGGCCGCTCGAGCGGACCCAGTTCTGTCTGGGTCCGGATGGGTGCAGATTTGCACTCTTTTTTTTTTTTATTTTCTTTCTTCCCTCCTTTTCTACAACAATTCTTCAATGAAATAAGTCCTCAATGATCATATTAAACTCCCTCAAATCATCAAATCACCATCCATAACTCAATCTAATTAGCCAAACACAACACTTTTTAAATCAAAGTTTTCTTCATTCAACAAGATACTAAATTTTTGGAAGTACAAGGAGTTGAGCCAAATGAAATCAATGAAAGAGCAAGGACTTATATTCTAACAAAAATCCAAATCTCATATGAAGTATTCATAAACATTGTTCAAATCATTAGAAGACTAAATCCATAAAAAGGAGAACAAGAAATAGAATGAAATAAATCATAAAAGTCATTCATATTATACATAAGCATCAAATTAGATGAGTATTCACTTGCCTTGTGTTAAGATGGAGTGAAAATCACTCCAAACACAATTCTCTAAGGTCCAAGGTCCTCCATCTACAAAAGCCCCAAAACAAACCAAAGAAAACCCTAACAATCAATCATTCTCAAATCTCCAAGAAAACCCATTACAAAAATGAGGAAAATACTCCAAAAGGTTTGAAAAACCAAGATCCCAAGAAAAGAAAACCATTGCTAACCTTTGGTAGCTCAAACCAAGAAGAAATGCATGGAAATGTGGTCTCTCCTAGCTCAAATCTCTTGCAAATGGGTCCTTTGGAAAGCTTGAATGGAGGAGAAGAAGATGGGAAGATCAAATCTCCCTTTAGCATCCAAGAAGAAGAGTTACATGAGGAGAGAGAAAGGGGCTGGGAGAAAAACCCTAAGCTCCCCTCTTGTTGCAGGAAATGAAGAATGGGGAAGAAAAGAGCCCCATTGTCTTCTTATAAAGTGTAAAAGGGCTGGGCCCCATGGGCCCCAACATTGCAAAGGCTAATACTAACATTTGTGGGTCCCGAATGCGATCGACGAAGAAGACAAAATCGATCAACAAAATATCTACTTTCCAAAAGTATATTTTCCCTAATTTCTGAAATTTTCAAAATTCATGGACATATTTAATGTGAAAAGTCAGTTTTGCCCTTTTTCTCGAAAAACGCATTTTCTGATCATCGAATCAAAATGGTCAAAACATGAAAGTTGTTAAACTTCATAAAATGAGTCAAAATACACCAAATTCAGAATTTTTAGAAATCGGAAGTAATTTCTCATAAAAATACATATCATATGGACCGGGTCAAACCAAAGTCAACGGTCCTCAAAATCTCAAAGGCTATGGAAAAATCTAGTCAAACTCAAAAACAAAGTCAAATCAACTCAAATCTCGCTTAAAAGCTAAACCACGATTAAAACAATACTAAACAGAGAAATTGGGGGTCGGGGTCTTACATCCTCCCCCCCTTAAGACCAATTTGGTCCTCCAAATGGTCTAAACCACATCAAAATCAAAAACCCAAAAGACAAACAAAAATACGGATACCCTACGCTAAACCTCGGCAACTGAGATACCCTCTTATCAAACCTGACGTTGAGATGTGCCTGCAAACAACACTCTAATTCGGTTGAAGGCTTCACACTGTTCCACATATTTGTTTGAAAACATACTTCTCTGACCAAACTGGTGTTCAACAATTTTTCTAATCCTCCCTGGTGTCATCTGTCGTTCCCGCACGGGATCATTTCTTTTACTTACCTTGTCAGTCACTGTCGGTCTAAGAAGCTGCAAGTTTCGTCTCTTTCTATCACTTGGAATTCTGTGCCTTAAGTTATACCGAGCTGTACACCATATTCCTGACACTTGCATGAAGGTGTGATCGTAGACATGTTTTCACTGAAAAATTGTCGTCCCAAAATTCTGAAATTCCATGTGTTTGCTCTAGCTATGTTTCTCGAATGCATCATCAGCTTCTGGCCTCCAAATATACCGTCAATCCTTCTTCGTTCTGAGGTCACAAACTCTTAATTCTATAGGTCTCCTGCCACTGACTTGGTCTGCTACAACCCAGATGTCATACTGCTATACACCAAAAGTTAAACTGCCATAACCTGTTGAGCTGTTCTGTGTCGAAACTTCGCATGGCTTGTTCCTTCAGATTTCACTCCTCAAGTCTTCTACCCTTGACATGTAAAGTCAACCTTGGAAATCCAATCTGTGTTCACAACTCCATATTCCAATCTTTCTGTGCTGTACTCAGAATTCTTGCCCACATCTGATTTTATCTACTTATTGTTCTTGATCTTCTGCTTGATACTGTGTCATCAACAAAATAGACCTGCCAAGCTGGCATCATTCCCTGGTAAGTTGAAACTTTCAATCCAAGTCTTGAATGATGTTGATTCTCCCGTAGATCCAACTTTGTCCTCAACTGAACTAGTACACATCCGGACATCCATCATCCCTTCACTTCATACACCTCCAAACTCCAACCAAAGGCTATTACAACTCATTCCATTCAATGCAAAACAAATCTTAAAATCTTAAACATGATGACTAAAATAATTACTTAGCTAAATCTCATCACTTTAAAACATAGTAGGAACCGAACCTCCAAATTGTCAAGTCAAGCTTAATAAATAAGGTTTATCAAAGTTTGAATATGAAACAACATTATTCGTTTTGAAATTCATGTTTTCATAACCCAACAAATCCTTGAAATACTCAACAACCTCAAATTAGGATTTTCAAAAATAAATCAAATTCATGTAGTATGACCATACATTAAATTTTATTGAAATCCATTTCCAACCAAACAAATACAAAATTTTGAAATCTTTAAGGTTTTAAAATGTAGATGTCAACATTTAAGAGAATTACAACAAGAGCAAAATTTCAAGATCATTGTGTAACAATGTCTTAAGAAGATTAAATAAAAATTCGAGACACAAATCCTTATGAAAACAAAATCATGCGACTCATGAAAAGAGTATAATAACATAGTTTATTTCAAATAAGCCTTAAAGAAGAAACATAAATTCATTGTTTAAACACTACACGGATAAATCGTAGACGTTAAGGAAAACATAACGAAGATGAAAACATCACGAAAATCATTCTCACCAAGAAAAGAGACATCACCAAAACTGAGGTATACTCTTGCATCTGTATGTTGTCCAATCCAATGCCCTGTAAGTCGGTAAAATCCACAAGGTTTCTTCTGCTGCCAAAAATTGTCTTGACTACAACTAACCGTCCACTTGGTATTACCGCTGAACCAACTACACTGGCTAAGCTACAAGTTACAGAAATTCTCAACCAAAACCATGACAAGGCTCGTTAAATCCGGGAAATCCTTGAGTCTCTGGCACTAGCTTCCAATCTTACTAACCAAGATCACTTCTCCCTTCATAAAAACCGACAACTAATGTGTCTCCTGCAGTCCTTCATCTTGGAAAGATGGTCTGAGTTCGCCCAAAAACCACATTCACTTACCTTGGCACGCTGCATGATGATCTTCAATTAACGGAGAGGGGATCCTCAAATACTGCTCAAGTTCTACTTTGGCTAGCAAATGCACATGTCTTCTCTCATTAACCACAATGAAGATGCTGAAGGCTGAAAGTCTGCTGATGTTCTCCGAAAACAACATACTAAGTTTACAGGGTTCTCAGTCTCCGACACAAACATAGATAAAAGACACCGAACAAGAGTATGGAGACTTCAAATTCTCCACCACTAAGGAAGAAATTTGGTCACCCAAATCTCCTAACAACAATAACAAAAAGGAAAGACAAGTAAAGTCTCCCGAACTGAAAGAAAAGCCGACTCAAATCCGAAAAAACAAAGACACGAGAATGTTAGATATCGCGATCACTGAGAGGGGGGGTGAATCAGTGATCCCTTTAAAAACAGGTCCAATTTAACAACAAAAGCAAATCAAATCACACAAGGACACCAGATTTAACGTGGTTCACCAAAAGGCTACATCCACGGTTCAAAGACTGTCCGAACACCAATCCGGAATATGTCTGAATCTATTTAGTCGCACCAACGACAAAGAGCACCAACCCTTAAGTTTCAGATAGCACCAACTATCTAGGAAGCACCTACTCCCTTTATAATTTATCTGCACCAACAGATAGGATCACCAAACCCCTAACACCAAGCACCAACTTGATGTTCTACATAATTAAAGTAGAGAACTTTTCTACAGCCCTTCCCCTCTACAATCTCTCTCTTTCAATCCCTTACAAATTGAAATTTAAAGCATAAAAAGAGAGACACTTATCTATGGACGAATCACCATCTTCATGAGCACATTCTCGTCCACACTTGCTGTAGAAACGTGCAGCACAGCAGCACAGAGCAACAACTCCTTCTCCAATCACTCTTCTCTCCAAAACTCCTCTGTTTTGTTCTCTCTTCTCTTCTGTACTTGAAAACGAACCAATTAAGCCTTTATATAGGTTATGGTAACCCTTAAGAGTGTTCAAATTAGGCTAGAATTCGTTTAGAAAGAGTCCCAAACGAAATACATAAGATTCCTGAATTTTCGTACAAAACTTCTATTTTTGCGCAATTCTGGTTCCCGTGCTCGGTCGACCGCATGGGGTCCCCGGTCGACCGGCGACACACTGTGGTACAAAATAACTGGGAGCTAACTGGGACTGTGTTCTGCAGATTGCTCTTGACCGGTCGACCGCATGGGGTGCCCGGTCGACCGACCACACTGCTTCAGGAATTCTGAATTCCTGTACTGTTTCAGCTCTGTTTTCTCTTTGAAGCTCTATCAATACCACACTATCAACACCACACTTGTGACATTGTGTTGACAATAATTCCAACACAAAATGATACTTGAGATACTGAACACTTCAATGCTTCATAAGACTTCTCAAGGCATCTCAAATTCCAACAATCTCCCCCTTTGGAATTGTTGGCAACACTTGGAACTTCAACACTTTGAACACTTTGAACCAGTTGACCTTCATGAAGCTTCTTCAGAACCATAAACCAACAGAATCAAGATCTTCACATTCATATTCTTGATACCAATCTCCCCCAAGCTATCATAGCATAACTTCTTCTAGCATAGCTTTCTCCTAGCATAACTTTCTCCTAGCATAAGACTTTCTCCCCCTTTGACAACAAGTCCAAAGGGACCAACGAAGGAGCGAATAGGATATTCAAGGAATACATTGCTCCCCCTTTCAAGCACAACTCCTAAGGATTAGGAGAGTGAGTAACTCCTAATTTTTTCCGGAGATACTCGACATCTTTGCTTAGCGTTGTGTTCGTTGTCATTGGTGTGCTCACTGGCTTGCTGTCTTCCATGTTAAAACGCTTCAGCATTTCCTTGATGTATTTCATCTGTGATATGAAGATACCATGTTTCAGCTGCTGAACTTGTAAACCAAGGAAGAACTTTAGTTCTCCAAGCATTGACATCTCAAATTCTTTCTTCATCTCTTCAGCAAAATTCCTGCACATTTCCTCATTATTGCCACCAAAGATTATGTCATCGACATAAACAATGACAACTAGCTGTTTGCTCAACTCTGTTTTGACATAAAGATTGCTATCAACCAGTCCTTTTCCAAAGCCGATCTTGCGGAGATAGAGGTCCAGCCTTGCATACCACGCCCTTGGCGCTTGTTTCAGCCCATAAAGAGCCTTTTTCAACTTGCACACTAGGTCTGAATTTTTGCTAATGAGAAAACCATCAGGTTGCTCAATGTAGACCTCTTCTTCAAGTAATCCATTCAAGAAGGCTGACTTTACATCCATCTGAAATACCTTAAAGGTTTTGTATGCAGCCAATGCAAGAAACATACGAATGGCTTCCAGACGAGCCACCGGTGCAAAGGTCTCTTCAAAATCTATGCCTTCAACTTGAGCATAGCCTTTACAAACCAACCTTGCTTTGTTTCGTATGACCTGACCATCTTCATTCAGCTTATTCCGAAAGACCCATTTAGTACCAATAACATTCTTATCGGTAGGTCTAGAAACTAGTTCCCATGTGGAGTTCTTCTCAATTTGCTCCAACTCCTCATGCATAGCTTTCAACCAACTTTCATCGAGACTGGCTTCAGCCACAGTCTTGGGTTTAATGGTGGACACAAGTGAGTAATTGCTAACTACACTTTGTCTTGTTTTAACACCGACCTCAGGATCTCCAATGATTTGATCCTTAGGGTGTTGTTCTACCCAAGTGCTTTTCTTTCTAGGTGTAGCATCCTCTGAGTCATCCTTTGATTTCTCAGAATCATTAGGTTCAGCCACTTCATCATCAATCTCACTCGAGTCCTCATAAACTGGACTGTCATAATGAGTTACATTCTTTGATTCACGGTTTTCATCAATCCTAACATCGGCACTTTCTATGATTTTTATGGTCCTTTTGTTAAGACATCTGTAAGCCTTACTAGAGGAGGAGTAACCCAGAAATATACCTTCATCAGCTCTTTCTTCAAATTTGCCCGGATTTTGTTCAAGACGCTTGATGTAACACTTGCTACCGAAGACTCTGAAGTGCTTGACTGTTGCTTTTCTCCCAAACCATAGCTCATAAGGAGTTTTGTCTTCATGTGGCCTGATCAAGCATCGATTCTGAATGTATACAGCCGTATGGATTGCCTCCTTCCAGTATTTGTCAGCTAGCTTGCTCTCAGTTAGCATTGTGCGAGCCATCTCTTGCACGGCGCGATTTTTCTGTTTCACAACTCCATTTTGCTGTGGAGTTCTAGGGGCTGAATATTGTCTTTGAATGCCATGGTGCTCACAATAGTTAGTGAACTCTTCAGATGTGAATTCACCGCCTCGATCAGACCTTAAAATCTTGATACGTTTTTCAAGCATATTTTCAACCTGTGCTTTAAACACTTTAAAACGATCAAGTGCTTGATGTTTATGCTTAAGAAACAATACCCATGTCATACGAGTATAATCATCAATGCATAAAATAAAATACTTATCTCCATTGGTGCTTTGAGTTCGCATCGGTCCACAGAGATCAGTGTGCACTAGCTCAAGAGGTTTCTTTGAATGATGCTCTTTTGACTTGAACATTACCCTCGTTTGCTTTCCCTTTTGGCAAGAATCGCAAATGGGGTTAGAAGGCTTTTCAACTGTAGACATACCTCTGACAGCCTTTGAATTGCAAATCTTTGACATGTTATCAAAGTTTAGATGCCCAAGGCGTTTGTGCCACAACCAACTTTCCTCTGTCCGACTCATCAAGCAAGTCTTTTCAGCTCCATCTGACA
Source organism: Litsea cubeba (assembly GCA_012931725.1). Lineage (NCBI taxonomy): Eukaryota > Viridiplantae > Streptophyta > Magnoliopsida > Laurales > Lauraceae > Litsea > Litsea cubeba. The sequence continues at coordinate 7,350,980 of CM022949.1, read as the reverse complement.
ATGTATAGAGATTTCCAGCAGTCCTAGATCCAGTAGCCACTGTTTTTTCCGTTGCTACACTTCTTGATAGCAAACCCATTCTTAGTGAAGACAACTTCGTGGCCTTTGTCACAGATCTGGCTCACACTAAGCAAGTTGTGTCTCAGTCCAGACACATATAAGACCTTGTCTGATCTCATCTTGTTTGCCTTTAGCTGAACAACACCTTTTCCGCAGATTTTGGCACCATCATTGTTACCAAACTTCACTGATCCGCCTTCATAGTGTTGTAATTTGACAAATTTTTCCTTATCACCTGTCATATGGCTTGAACAGCCACTATCAAGGACCCATGGTGCTGCCTTCTTTTGTGCATTGAATGCCATTTGCACAATGAGAGATTCCTTGGAATTATCTTCCCTTTTCTTTGCCCTCCATGCCTTAACTAACTTGGGTTTCTTTTCAACCTGAAATTGGTTAGCAATGGGCAACCTACAATCCCTAGTCAAGTGTCCATAATTATGACACTTATAGCACTCAATTTTGTGGCTGTTTAGGATTGAAAAACGATTCCTAGTCACAAATGGGTTGTTTCTAACATAGAATTTGCATTCAACCCTTTTATGTCCATATCTATTGCAATGATAACAGTAACCATAAAATTTGAATCTTCTTTGTGGCTGGTTAGACTTCATTTCCTTTCTCACATGAATGGACTCTTTTCTAGGCTGAGTGGGCTTCACAGGTTTTGTCTTTCCAGGAGGTGTAATCTTAGAGGATTCTCCATTCTCAAATCCTATACCAAATTTGAAGTGAGAAGGCCTTTGAACTTTCAGTATTTCATTTAGCTTCAATGTTCCATTGATTGCTTGGAATTCCTTGAGCTTTTGATTCATTTGTATATTTTCAGTCCTTGCTCCAAGGATTTCATTCTCAAGTTTCACCACTTCCTCAGTTTTGATACTGATTTGTATTTCTAGGACTTCTACCATTCTTTTATATTCTTCAACTTGAGTTTTCAAAGTAATAACTGAACTTTCAGATTCATGAAGAAGTTTCAGATTTTTCTTACTTGTTTTTCGTTCCATGCTAAGCTCCTCAAGTGCGGCAATGAGTTCTTCTTCAAGATTGACCTCAGCCTCCTCTTCCTCTTTCGGCTCTTGCTCCTGTTCTTCTTCAACAGTAACCATGAAGAGAGCTTCAGTTGCCTCGGCTGATTCATCATCGTCTGAAGTTTCAGACGTGCTGTCATTATATTGACTGATGAAGCTTTTTGCTTTGCCCCTCTTTATGAAATTTTTCTTCCATTTACTCTTATCAACATAAGAGTCATCATCATTGTTTTCTTTCAGCGGACACTTCGCAGCAAAGTGACCAATACCGCCACAATTGAAGCATTTAAAGGGTAGCTTCCCTTTGTACTTTCCATTGCTTCCTTTCTTCAGCTTTCTAACTAATTGAGCCTCAAGCTCATCATCATCAGTATCAGCATCATGACCAGCAGTCTCTCATCCCTTTTTCTGAACTTTGAAGGCCGCTTCTCTATCAGATGAAGACGTCTTACCTATGCGCATCTCATAGGCAGTGAGTGAACCATGCAACTCATCCATGGTAAATTCATTCAGATCCTTGGCTTCTTCTATGGCTGAGACTTTTGAATCAAATCGGGGAAGAAGAGATCTTAGAACCTTTTTGACGATGACTGGTTCTTTAATCTCCTCCCCTAGTCCACGAATGTCATTCGTAACTTCATTCACTCGTTGCATATACAAGTCAACATTTTCATTTTCCTCCATGCGAAGAGACTCGAGTTGAGAGCGATGAGTTTGCAATTTCGCTTCTTTGATCTTCTCATCTCCTTCATGAATGCTTTTCAACTTGTCCCATATTTCCTTGGCTGTTTTGCATGCAATTACTTTGACCAGCTCGCTGTCCACAAGGCCACTAAAGAGTGCATTCTGCGCCTTGGAGTCGTTGTCTGCTAACTTCTTCGTTGCAGCATCAGTGGGTACGATGGCAGTATTGTAACCGACTCTGACAGTCTCCCAGACATCATAGCCAAGTGATTTGATGAAGGCCTGCATTCTGATCTTCCAGAAGGAGTAATTAGAACCATCAAACAAAGGTGCTTTCTTATTCCCTGTATTGGATGCCATGTGATTTGACAAGAGATCACCCTTAGCGTGTTAAGCTTATCAAGGGAAACTTCGCTCTGATACCAATTGTTAGATATCGCGATCACTGAGAGGGGGGGTGAATCAGTGATCCCTTTAAAAACAGGTCCAATTTAACAACAAAAGCAAATCAAATCACACAAGGACGCCAGATTTAACGTGGTTCACCAAAAGGCTACATCCACGGTTCAAAGACTGTCCGAACACCAATCCGGAACAGGTCTGAATCTATTTAGTCGCACCAACGACAAAGAGCACCAACCCTTAAGTTTTAGATAGCACCAACTATCTAGGAAGCACCTACTCCCTTTACAATTTATCTGCACCAACAGATAGGATCACCAAACCCCTAACACCAAGCACCAACTTGATGTTCTACAGAATTAAAGTAGAGAACTTTTCTACAGCCCTTCCCCTCTACAATCTCTTTCTCTCAATCCCTTACAAATTGAAATTTAAAGCATAAAAAGATAGACACTTATCTATGGACGAATCACCATCTTCATGAGCACATTCTCGTCCACACTTGCTGTAGAAACGTGCAGCACAGCAGCACACAGCAACAACTCCTTCTCCAATCACTCTTCTCTCCAAAACTCCTCTGTTTTGTTCTCTCTTCTCTTCTGTACTTGAAAACGAACCAATCAAGCCTTTATATAGGTTATGGTAACCCTTAAGAGTGTTCAAATTAGGCTAGAATTCGTTTAGAAAGAGTCCCAAATGAAATACATAAGATTCCTGAATTTTCGTGCAAAACTTCTATTTCTGCGCAATTCTGGTTCCCGTGCTCGGTCGACCGCATGGGGTCCCCGGTCGACCGGCGACACACTGTGGTACAAAATAACTGGGAGCTAACTGGGACTGTGTTCTGCAGATTGCTCTTGACCGGTCGACCGCATGGGGTGCCCGGTCGACCGACCACACTGCTTCAGGAATTCTGAATTCCTGTACTGTTTCAGCTCTGTTTTCTCTTTGAAGCTCTATCAATACCACACTATCAACACCACACTTGTGACATTGTGTTGACAATAATTCCAACACAAAATGATACTTGAGATACTAAACACTTCAATGCTTCATAAGACTTCTCAAGGCATCTCAAATTCCAACAGAGAAAACAAATCGACACAATCTAACGAATCCTCACCACACGTCTTAATGTCTCTAGAGTGTTTTATTTCCTAGAAACTAACCAGCTCTGATACCATTCCTGTCACACCCCGAAACCGGGCCCTGCAGTGATCCGACCTCGGGGTGCGAAATTTTGGGATAAATTTGAAACTTTTGTTATGTTTCCCAAGATCCGCGTGAATGAGGATAATCAAATTCCAACACGATCAGAGTATATTTTCGCGGAAGCTAAGCATGGTGTTACGACTCGGAATCCGTGGCCATCAGGTTCCGTGTCGCACGCAACCAATATCATAAAGCCATCAAATAAACAGACTGGCACAAAGTGTAAATCATAGAACACTGAACGGGTAGTAACAAGACTATTTATTTCCCACATATTCAAATTACAATTAACAAATGTTTTAACTACAAACCCAATGAAAAAGGCTAACAAAGCCATACAAATAAACCACTAAGTGATATACTATCCCAAATAATTTTTACGAGCTCCGGTGCCAAACTTGATATCTAGATGATATCAATGGGCAGCCTCTCACGTCAGACCGGCGGTCCCACCGCCTCCTCCGATCAAACACCTAAAAACAGAAAGAGAGGAAACTGGCACCAAACAAACAGGGTCAGACACGACGGTCTGGCAAGTAAATAAACAAGTAATATGAAACAAAAGGACATTCATAAAACAATATGGAATCATCGTAAAACCGATTAAAGAGTCCAAACAATAATAACAATAAATCACGATAAAACGATCGAAAGACAGAACCTAATTCAAAGCAAGTAAATGAACAGACTCTGAGCATAAGTGTCTTGAAAAGGTAACAGTCTACATAAAACATTTAATAGTTGGAAATGCATTTCAAATCCCGAATAATAGCGATAATATGATAAATGATCGATATCATAAACATTAACCAATTTAAAACATGAAGAGTATAAACGACAAGAACCATAAAACAAAGTAATATGCAGATAAAACATTGGCAACCACACATAGCTATATTCTCCTATTACCGAAGTAACAAGAGCAGACAGAAACGTAGCCACTGAACGTGGTACCGGAAATGGATAACCGTAGCAAATGGATCAGAACCGTAGCCATACAAATGGGACCGGCAGATCAAAAATCAGAACCGTAGCCATACAAATGGGACCGGCAGATAGGAACCGTTGCCATGGTCGGTACAGACAGAATCTAAGCTGCAGCTGGCGGACAGATTAAAGATCTCAAGCCGGGTGATCAGCCCGACAAGGTGACCTAAGCCTAGTGGTGCCTTTAGTTTTCAAAACTCGAACTGATATAAATCAAACCATAATACTAATCCCTTTGGCTCAGGGGCTCACACTACAAAGCTCTGGCCCCGTCTTGCCTCGAGGTTTTATTTTCAAAATACTGGTCTTATCAAAATAATAGTCTCATCGAAGAAATCCCGAATGTGATGAACCACTCCAATCTCCTTTCAAATCGATTCGGAGAAAACATACAAATATCCATGGTAAACCGCTCAAATACACATCAAAGTGGTTTGTATAAAATCATACGATCAATCCTTTCGAACATGGAAAACCACATGATTTTATAACAAATCACCGATGCTATTCAAATTGGTTTACCAAAGAATACAAATGCAAATACAAATACGTTTTCTATCTTGAAATGGAATGGAATTGTGTAGAATGACTTAATGACTTACCAAGGAACCATCTCAATGCACATTTAACCTTTAAACATTGATTATTAAGAGAATATGTTTGATGCCAATGAAAATCCACAACATTTAAATGATAAAGTGCGCATTGAGACTCGAACGATTCCCGGGTAATTTCACATACGCTCATTCTCTCATTGTTCCCATTCCCATTTCACAAATTTCCCAAGTATCAAAATAATCTCAAACTCTTTCTTATTTAACACTCAAATTTACACAATTCATAACGTTACAATTCTCTCCATTTATTCGAGAGTTTTCAAGACATAAGAGGGATCAAATAGGCCTAGAATTCATGGAGAAAAGGAGGTATAAAAGGGCCTTAAACAGGTCCACAAACATCCCCTAAACAGCCCCCCAAACAGGCTGCAAACAGACCCCAGTCTGGGCCCAGGTCCGCTCGAGCGACCCAAGGCTCGCTCGAGCGGACCCCTCCCAGAACCTGGCCCTCGAGCGGCCCACTGGTCGCTCGAGCGGACCCAGTTCTGTCTGGGTCCGGATGGGTGCAGATTTGCACTCTTTTTTTTTTCTTTCTTCCCTCCTTTCTACAACAATTCTTCAATGAAATAGTCCTCAATGATCATATAAACTCCCTCAAATCATCAAATCACCATCCATAACTCAATCTAATTAGCCAAACACAACACTTTTTAATCAAAGTTTTCTTCATTCAACAAGATACTAAATTTTTGGAAGTACAAGGAGTGAGCCAAATGAAATCAATGAAAGATCAAGGACTTATATCTAACAAAATCCAAATCTCATGAAGTATTCATAAACATTGTTCAAATCATTAGAAGACTAAATCCATAAAAAGGAGAACAAAAGTAGAATGAAATAAATCATAAAAGTCATTCATATTATACATAAGCATCAAATTAGATGAGTATTCACTTGCCTTGTGTTAAGATGGAGTGAAAATCACTCCAAACACAATTCTCTAAGGTCCAAGGTCCTCCATCTACAAAAGCCCCAAAACAAACCAAAGAAAACCCTAACAATCAATCATTCTCAAATCTCCAAGAAACCCATTACAAAATGAGGAAAATACTCCAAGAGGTTTGAAAAACCAAGATCTCATGAAAAGAAAACCATTGCTAACCTTTGGGTGTTCAAACCAAGAAGAAATGCATGGAAAGGTGGTCTCTCCTAGCTCAAATCTCTTGCAAATGGGTCCTTTGGAAAGCTTGAATGGAGGAGAAGAAGATGGGAAGATCAAATCTCCCTTTAGCATCCAAGAAGAAGAGTTACATGAGGAGAGAGAAAGGGGCTGGGAGAAAAACCCTAAGCTCCCCTCTTGTTGGAGGAAATGAAGAATGGGGAAGAAAAGAGCCCCATTGGCTTCTTATAAAGTGTAAAAGGGCTGGGCCCCATGGGCCCCAACATTGCAAAGGCTAATACTAACATTTGTGGGTCCCGAATGCGATCGACGAAGAAGACAAAATCGATCAACAAAATATCTACTTTCCAAAAAGTATATTTTCCCCAATTTCTGAAATTTTCGAAATTCATGGACAGATTTAATGTGAAAAGTCAGTTTTGCCCTTTTTCTCGAAAAACACATTTTCTGATCATCGAATCAAAATGGTCAAAACATGAAAGTTGTTAAACTTCATAAAATGAGTCAAAATGCACCAAATTCAGAATTTTTAGAAATCGAAAGTAATTTCTCATAAAAATACATATCATATGGACCGGGTCAAACCAAAGTCAACAGTCCTCAAAATCTCAAAGGCTATGGAAAAATCTAGTCAAACTCAAAAAACAAAGTCAAACCAACTCAAATCTCGCTTAAAAGCTAAACCACGATTAAAACAATACTAAACAGAGAAATTGGGGGTCGGGGTCTTACAGGGACCCATTTAATGATAGCAAACTAAGAATTTCAATCACACAACTCAATCTTTTGGTCATATCATATGAGGTCCCGACTAATTTCGGTTACTAGGGACCCACCGAATGTTGGTCATCAGTATGTAAAGCCCATAGAGTGACATCGGACCCATCTAATATTGATAATTAACAATGGCTATGTAATCGTGTTAATGGCTATAAGATCCCACATTAAATTTATAAGCATTGCGGGGCCAATTTAATATTGCGGCCATAGTTGCACTCCTATAAGAATTATTGATGTTTAAACTTATAGCGGGCCACTATAATTAATGATTTCTCATGAACTCTCCAATGGGGCCAATCTAATATTGGGGCCATAGTTGCACTCCTATAAGAATTATTGATGTAAAACTTCCAGTGGGCCACTATAATTAATGGTTTCTCATGAACTCTCCAATGGGGTTTTACTTAAACTCTCAATTTATAACTACAAAAGATTTTTTAACAAAATATTATTTTATACACCATATCATTGAATAATATAATACGAAGGTTTTTGGAAGAAAGTAAGATATTCTAAGATATTTTCAAAGTTATCCAAACACCTCCTTTTGAGATGAACATATTATATTCTATAAAAGGATATAATATAGAAAAATCTCATGAAATATCTCATTTCCAAACATCCCCTTAATTAATACTTAGCTTCCGCTGCTCTTTCCTTTCCTTTCTCTAACTATAACTGGAGCTTAAGCATTCACTCTATGGACTGTTTTTGCTCTTATCGATATTTCAAATATGATATGGTTTATGGATATAGATGGAAACCTGTTTGATTAATTATACAGGTCATTTTATATATATAGGTTCACAGGAATTTAAAAATGTATACTTTTGTGATGGATTTATGACCTCACACGTGAAATCCTGTCAGAAACCCGTTCGTGGGGACAAATGTACAACGGGCTTGGCTCAAATCCCCACACGGGCATACGTCGCACCTCGGGAAGGGTGAAATCTCAGGCTTGGGGCATGACAAAATATGTGCCACATCTTCAAGTGTAAAAGTGGCCTCTCCAGACACAAAATTAAAAAGGTGTTTGTTTTTTGCCTCTACCTTTCAATTAGTGCACTTATCAAAGCATGGTCGATTTGCTTGTAAAGAATCTGTGATAGATGGTGGAGGTCAATCCTTTTCACACTCTCGCATTGCTTAGCATTTAATTTCCATAATCCATTTTTAGGGTTAGCGGGAATATATCGGAAAACACCAGGTTTCTGTCAAAGACATATACAACACATTTCCAATTGGCACAATATTGATAATATACAAATGAAAGCATATATATGATTAATCATTTGGTATCACACTTTTATGAATGCTTCATAAACCTTGCCATTCCATATTGATGTGGATATGTGATTGTCTTGTTTCGATTGTACGGATGTATCAATCGGACCAAGATGCAAAGGTTCCATCCACCAAGCATTACTCAAATTAAGGGGAAAGTAACGATAATAAATTAAATTAAATTAAATGAGAAAGTTGACTACTGTAAATTAATTTTGAGAAAACTCATATAAATAGTTGACTACCCATCATTCGAATAACAGTCTTCAACTAAATACAAATAGAACGCAGCCAATGTAAAAACCGAAAAAAACCAATATATCATAATCTATCATACATTCAAAATGAAAAACCGTTCTAAGATCCCAAATGGATTATATTAGGCATAAAAAAAACATACATCATAATAAACAAGCTTAGAACCCAGTTAATAGTTATGCATTAAGTGCCCCAAGACAGAAGTTTAGAACCCAGTTAACAAGTCACCTCTAATTGGAAAATTGAACTCCAGACTGGTCTAATGTTGAACTCTTGTGAATGCACTAATTTATGCAAAATGCAGATGCATGAAACACCCCTTCTTCCAATCTTCTAATAGCATTCACTAACATAAATGCTTGAGATCAACAACATTTTTTTATATTTAAGCTTGAAACAATAAGTAGAAAACACAGTCATTTACCTTGAGGAAACCAATAACTATGCTCTATACAGTCATTTAGACAGATATTAATAAGTTGGGTTGCATCAATTTTGATAATCTTGTTCTTGAGTTTTAATCATTTTTATCATATAATGTGCATTTGACATTTCCCACTAGTTACAGAGGAGAAGCATTTTGATCCAAGGGGGTGAAGGGTGAATGGTCAAGGGCAATGACGATCTACAGGAGAGACCATCAAATTTTCCTTCACACAGTTGATGAATAAATTTTCATATAATGACAAGTCAGTAACCAATTCCTTTGAAAGACTGGGAATATTGACGGCAACCCTTGTAAATATCTACCCATGGTCAAAGGCCATTTCCTATGTAACTAGCAGAAAAATACTTAGAGCATGTTTGGTAATAGGCGTGGAATCTGTAGATCTGTTGATTTTTCACTACCACTAGAACAAGAACTCTTTAACCAGAGTTTGTATAGCTGCGGGTTTCACTTGATATTGGTGTGTATCGATGCATATAGTTGAAAAAAATGAGGTTCGGTATACAAATTCATATAAGTGAGTATTTTCAAATCTTATGGGGGATGTCGGATCTGAAAATCTTAACAAATGAAGATTTTCATCGTCCAAATCATCAGGAATTTACATTCGTCAAATATGGGTTTTTCATATCTTTAGAGAAACCAAAAATATTTTTCCTAAATATTTCATTGACAAATGTAACCTTAATGATGTTACTATGTTTTTCTACATCGAACCGTCTGCTGGATTCCAAACATGTAATAGTGGATGAAGAAGAAGAAGATACAGATTCAAAACAAACACATTCTAGCATAAGTAATTCATACATCAAAACCGCTCACCAAACAATTATCAAATATCTCATCACACAAACCCTCCACGTAACAATAAAAACCCATTTGCATGTATAATGTGTGGGTTGCAATTTGGGGATATAGCGTTTTCCATCAACGTTTAGCTTGTTACTAGATGTGCATCTAGATATGAACCCAGTGTTAAAAATCAACATGAGTGCATCTAAATGCCTAGCCTTAAAAAAGCCCCAATCAAGAAAAAAAAACTAAAACAAATTAGATAAAAGAAAAAAGTAAAAATACTTCTTTCCCATGCCTTAAACTGCTGACAAGAGAGTAGATTTTTCACTTTCCAACCTACCATAAGCCCTTGAAGATCCTACGAGTTACAAAAAATGAAGGAGAATCGAGTGGAAAGATGTATTCCTGTCATATCCAAAGCAAGGTGGAAAGAAGAAAGTGGAGGGAAACTCATTAGAGAATCGAAGATGATGAACGTAGTGAAAAATGATTCTTACCTCGCCATTCTCCATTTCTCTCTTTTACTTCAATAGAAAGGAGGATGGTGGAATTGCCAAACACTTCAAAGGTAAATTGAAATATGTGGAAATTGCCAAACACCATAAGTGACACAATATAAGAATATGATGTTAAAAATAAGAATCTAGAAAACCTTATTGTCAACCAAGATCCTCCATGTCAAATCATCGGGAGATGTAAAGCGGAAACATACTTTGATCCATTGAGGAAGTTGTTCACAGGTTGTTGATCTTCTAATCAATATGGCTGCCCAGAGAAACCCTCTTGATTCTTTCTGATGATGGGATGTCAGAGAGAATAGGAACTTACCATATGAATTGGGAACCATAACCCTAATATATAATAATGAGATTATCATAGGTTTTACTATTTCTAATTTGGCCCCTCATTAAATTAGAAATAGAATTCTGGTATCTACACATTAATCCCATGACAATTATACCCTTAAGCCTTAAAAATTTAAGTCTTAATTAGATCACTTCAATTAGGCTTAACCAAAGATAACATAACACATTTAGTATTTACATGTGTGGCCCCACATGATGGAATTTTCCAACAATCTCCCACTTGGCCATATATGTAACTTAACAAATGTGTATGACTGTATGAGCTCCAAAATTTTGCTATCATAATTTTAGGGTATATCCGAACAATCTCGTCCATTGATTTTGCTGATATAGGATCAAAGCGGTTTTCGTCACATTTAACATGACTAAACCCATCAATGGTCACGTACACCAACATAACCAAATAACATAGATCAATATTGAATACAATGTAACAGAGTGAAATGAACTGAATACTTTATTTCTGATCAGAAAAATATCCAAATACATTAATGCATAAGTATGTCCAAAATTAAACATAAAGCAATAGAATATAAAATGATACAAACTCCCACTATAGTGTGATATCCTCACACAAAATAACACCCATATGAGCAGTGTACTCATGAAAGACCTTGGGTGGTAATCCCTTTGTAAGCGGATCCGCTATCATGCAGTTTGTCCCAATGTGCTTTATGGATATCTGTCCATCCTGTATTCTCTCCTTCACAACGAGGAACTTAATGGCAATATGTTTTGACTTAAATGAGCTCCTGTTATTGTTAGAATATAGCATCGCTGACTTATTGTCACAATATAGTGTGAGTGGTCTTTCAATACCCTTTAAAACTCGCAGCCCAGTGACAAAATTCCGCAGCCATATACCATGGTTGGATGCCTCATAGCATGCTACAAACTCTGTTGCCATAGTAGAATCAGTTACGAGTGTCTGTTTGGCACTCCTCCAAGATATAGCTCCACCAACTAATAGGTAGATGTAGCCTGATGTGGATTTCATACTGTCTTGGCATCCAGCATAATCAGAGTCGGAATACCCTATGATCTCCAACTGATCCGATCTCCTATATGTGAGCATGTGATCTTTTGTTCTCTGTAAATACCTCATAACCCGCTTGGCTGCTTTCCAATGATCCATTCCAGGATTACTTAAATATCTGCTAACATGCCAACAATGTACGCAATATCCGGACGCGTACACACCTGAGCATACATTAGACTCCCTACAGCTGATGCATTGGGAATCTTTTGCATTTCCTTAATTTCAAGGTTAGTTTTAGGGCACTGATTGAGACTGAACTTGTCTCCCTTAGTGACAGGGGTGTCACCTGGTTTGCAGTCCTACATGCCAAATCTTTTGAGTACTGTATCGATATAACGTCTTTGTGATAATCCAAGAATATCCCGAGAGCGATCACGTTGTATCCGGATCCCTAATACAAAGGAGGCATCACCAAGATCTTTCATCTCAAATTTCTTTGAGAGAAATCTCTTGGTTTCGTGCAACATGCCTATGTCATTTGTGGCAAGCAGTATGTCATCGACATACAAAACCAGGAATATGTGCTTACTCCCACTAAATTTGTGATACACACAATTATCAACAGCGTTTGTCTCAAAATCAAATGAGATAATCACTTGATGAAACTTGTGATACCACTGACGAGAAGCTTGCTTAAGTCCATAAATGGACTTTGTCAATTTACAGACCATATTCTTTGGGTCTCCAAACTCAAAGTGTCACGCCCCGAAACCGGGCCCTGCAGTGATCCGACCTCGGGGTGCGAAATTTTGGAATAAATTTGAAACTTTTTGTTATCTTTCCCAAGATCCGCGTGAATGAGGATAATCACATTCCAACACAATCAGAGTATATTTTTCGCGGAAGCTAAACATGGTGTTACGACCCGGAATCCGTGGCCATCGGGTTCCGTGTCGCGCGCAACCAATTCCATAAAGCCATCATATAAGCAGACTGGCATAAATCATATATCAGAACACACTGAGCTGGTAGTAACAAGACTAATTAATTCCCACATGTTCAAATTACAATTAACAAATGTCTTAATTACAAACCCAAAGAAAAAGGCTAACAAAGTCATACAAAAAAATATCCAACTAGTGTCATACTACCCCAAGTGTTAGATACGAACTCTGGTGCCAAACTTGACATCTAGATGATATCAATGGGCAGCCCCTCACGTCAGACCGGCAGTCCCACTGCCTCCTCTGATCAAACACCTAAAACCAGAAAGAGAAGAAACTGGCACCAAACAAAAAGGGTCAGACACGACGGTCTGGCAAGCAAATAAACAAATAATATGAAAGCAAAGCACACTCGTAAAGCCTGATGAAATCATCGAAAAATCGAATAAATAGGCTAAACAATAATGACAATAAAGCATGCTAAAACGATCGAAAGGCCGAACATAAGTATCAAAACAAATAAAGGAACAGTCTCTGAAACATAAATATCTCGAAAAGATAACAGCCTAAGCAGAACATTTAATAATTGGAAATATATTTAAAACTGAATAGTAGCGACAATAGGGTAAATGATCGATATCGTAAACATTAACCAAATCAAAGCATAAAGAGCATAACCCACAAGAATCATAAAATAAAGTAATGTGCAGATAAAACCTCGGCGACCACAAATAGCTAAATCCTCCTATTACCGAAGTAATAAGAGCAGACAGAGCGTAGCCACTGAACGTGGTACTAGAAATAGGATCAGAACCGTAGCCATACAAATGGGACCGGCAGATCAAAAATCAGAACCGTAGCCATACAAATGGGACCGGCAGATAAAACCGTTGCCATGGTCGGTACAGACAGAATCCAAGCTGCAGCTGGCGGACAGATTAAAGATCCCAAGCCGGGTGATCAGCCCGACAAGGTGACCTAAGCCTAGTGGTGCCTTTAGTTTTCGAAACTCAAACCAATACAAATCTAACATAATACTAATCCCTTTGGCTCAGGGGCTCACACCACATAGCTCTGGCCCCGTCTTGCCTCGGGGTTTTATCTTCAAAAATCATAGCCTCTTTGGCTCATGGGCTCGCACCACATAGCTCTGGCCCCGTCTTGCCTCGAGGTTTTTATTTTCAAATACTAGTCTTATCAAAACAATAGTCTCATCGAAGAAATCCCGAATGTGACAAACATACTCCAATCTCTTTTCAAATCGAATCGGAGAAAACATACGAATATCCGTGATAAACCGTTCAAATACACATCAAAGTGATTTGTATAAAATCATACGATCAACCCTTTCGAACATGGGAAGACACATGATTTTATAGCAAATCACCGATGATATTCAAAATAGTTTACCAAAGAATACAAATACAAATACCAACACATTTTTTCTGACTTGAAATGGAATGGATAGTGGAGAATGACTTAATGACTTACCAAGGAGCCATCCCAATACACATTTAACCTTTAAACATTGATTAGTAAAGAGTGTGTTTGATGCCAATGAAAATCCATAATGTTTAAATGATAAAGTGCGCATTGAGACACGGAAGGTTCCCGGATAATTTCACATATGTACATTCTCACATCATTCCCATTTCACCAATTTCCAAGTATCAAAAGTAATGTCCAAAACTCTTAAAAACAGGCCCATAGCTGGCCTTAAACCAAGTCCAAAATAGCCTACTCATTTAACCCAAAATAGCCCCTTTAAACAAGGCCTAAACAATTCTTAAAACAGTCCAAAACTAAGCTTGAATGGACCACTAAACAAACTTTAAAAACAGCCCAAGACTAACCTGAACCAGGCCCACAAAACAGATTTTAAAACAGTCCAAAACTTAAACCTCAAATGGCCCACAAAGCATATCTTAAAACAGCCCAAAAAAACTAACTTTGAATGGGCCCACAAAACAAATTTTTTAACAACCCAAAGCTAAATCTTTAATGGTCCACAAACAAGTTTTAAAACAGCCCAATGTCAGGCCCTAAAATGACCCAACATCAGGTCTTAAAATGGCCCAAAGACTGGCTTGAATCAGGCCCAAGGAAGCCCCAAAAATCTGGCCCACAAAAAATCCCCAAATCCAGGCCCGAGCCAGACCCCAGGCTGAGCTGGGCCTCGCTCGAGCGAACCCAGGTCCGCTCGAGCGGAGCCCAGACAGTGTCTGGGTCGCTCGAGCGGCCCAGTGGGTCGCTCGAGCGGACTGGGCCTGCCCAGTCCAGCCCGGCTGTCTTCTTCCTTCTCTTTTGTTTTCTTTTCCAATTTTTTTTGAGATCTTTTCCATTCCCAATCTTTCACACAATTCTCCTAATCCTTTGGGCCCTTCCTTGACCTTCCAAACTCATCAAATCACCATTCCATATCAACCCAATTAACCAAACAATCACTTTTAAAAACCAAGTTTCTCCCCATTTCCTTGAACCCAACTCTTAACACAAGGAAATCAAACCTTCTACATGACCAAGATGAAAGCAACTTCCAACACATTGTAAGACCATACATAAATGGAAATCCACACAACATTGGTTCATTTAATCAAAGTAAAACCATAAATCAAAGAAGATTAGCTCATAAGAAGAAAAATTCATGAAATGGAACTAAATAAGAGAATCATCATACTAATTGTAGAATCTACTTGCCTTAGACAAGAGAAGATGCAAAACACTCCATGGAGGTCCTCTTATGGCCTCAAGCTCCAAAATTACAAAACCCCCAAAATAGCTCAAAAGAAACCCTAGAAATCAATCCATTGTAAATCTCCATGAAAACCCATTGCATAAATGACAAAACCCTTCAAAATGGTTTGGAAAACCAAGATTCGGAGAAAGAAATCCATTGCTCACCTTATAAAAGCTCAAACCAAGAAAAAATGCATGGAAAGGTGGTCTCTCCTAGCTCAAAATCCTTGCAAATGGTTCCTTTGGAAAGCTTGAATGGAGAAGAAGAAGATGGGAAGATCAAATCTCCCTTTAGCATCAAGGAACAAGAGATGCATGAGGAGAGAGAAAGGGGGCTGGGAGAAACCCTAACCCCTCTCTTGTTGCAGGAAATGAGAGAATGGGGAAGAGAAGAAGAGCCCCATGGCTTTATAAAGACTAAATGGGCTGGGCCCCATGGGCCCCAAACTTACAAGGGTCAAAACTAGCAATTGTGGGTCCCGAACGAAAACGACGAAGAAGACAAAAATGATCAGCGAAAATTCTACTTTCCAAAAAGTATATTTTCCCCAATTTCTGAAATTTTCGAAATTCATGGACAGATTTAGTGAAAATGTCAGTTTTGCCCTTTTTCCTCGAAAAACGTGATTTCTGAGTATCAAATCAAAATGATCAAAACATGAAAGTTGTTAAACTCAATAAAATGAGTCAAAAGGAGCAAAATTTATAATTTTTCCAAAACAAGAATAATTTCTCACAAAAATATATTTTACAAAGACCGGGTCAAACTAAAGTCAACGGTCTTCAAAATCTCAAGGTTATGGAAAAGTCTAGTCACACTCAAAAACAAGGTCAAACTAAATCAAATCTCGCTTAAAAAGCCAAACCACGATTAAATCAATACTAAACAAAAGAACTGGGGTCGGGATCTTACATCCTCCCCCCCTTAAAACCCATTTGGTCCTCCAAATGGCTTAAACCAAATCAAAATAAAAAAACCCAAAAGACAAACGAAAACACTGACACCCTATGCTAGACCTCGGTAACTGAGAGACTCTCTGATCAAACCCGACGTTGAGATGCACGGTCAACCACATTCTGACTCGGTTGAAGGCTTCACACTGTTCCACAAATTCTGTTGGCCCCTTGCATGCATCATCTGTCTTCTCTCGTGAGCAATAAGCTGATCGAGTTAACTGGCTACACAGCTCTCTTGACACATTACAAATCCTCCTCGATTCTGAATTACAAACTTCAAAATTCTATAGATATCATGTCTTTGACTTGGTCTGTTTCAACCCATATGTCAAACTGCCATAACATGCTGAGATGTTCTGTGTCAAAACTTCGCATGGCTTGCCTCTTCAGATTTCACTCTCACAACTCCATATTCCAAATCTTTCTGTGCTGTACTCAGAATTCTTGCCCACATCTGATTCTATCTACTTGTTGTTCTTGATATTCTGCTTGATACTGTGTTATCAACAAAAACATATCTGCCAATCTGATGTTAATTCCCGAAGAACTGAAACTTTCAATTCAAGTCTTGAATGATGTTTACTCCCTCATAAATCCAACCTTGCCTCCAACTGAACTAGTACACATCTTGACATCCATCAACCCTTCAATCCATACACCTCCAAACTCCAACCATAAGCTACTACAACTCATTCCATTCGATGCAAAACAAATCTTAAAATTTTAAACATGATGACTAAAACAATTACTTAGTTGAATTTCATCATTTTAAAACATAGTAGAAGCTGAACTTCCAAATTATCAAATAAAACTTAATAAAGAAGGTTTATCAAAGTTTGAACATGAAACAACATTATTCGTTTTGAAATTCATATTTTCATAATCCAACAAACCCTTGAAATACTCAACAACCTCAAATTAGGATTTTCAAAAATAAATCAAATTCATGTAGTATGACCATACATCAAATTTTATTGGAATCCATTTCCAACCAAACATGTACAAAATTTTAAAATCGTCAAGGTTTTGAAATGTAGATGTCAACATTTAAGAGAATTAAAACAAGAGCAAAATTCTAAGGTCATTGTAAAACAATATCTTAAGGAGATTAAATAAAAATTCGAAACACAATCCTTATGAAAACAAAATCATGTGACTTATGAAAAGTGTATGATGACATAGTTTATTTCAAAATAAGCTTTAAAGAAGAAACATAAATCCATTGTTTAAACTCTACAAAGATATGTTGGGATTGGTGTATGCCCTAAAGCCCACTAGTTGCATTCTCATCTTTTGTTACTGGATATTTAACTGGTTATTTAATGAAAAGACTCTTTTATGCTTAAACATGTATATATGTATGGTTGTGTAAGGCCCATTGTTTCTAGTAAATGAATTAGGTGTGTAGTGTCTACACACAGATAGGTCTTATTCATGGACAACTGGAAACATCATATTTGTTCATAACTGAAAGATGGAGCTGGGCACTTCATCTTGGTAGAAGTTATAATGAGATACTCTCCTATATAGGGTGACATACCTAAGTCACGGGAGGGCTTTCCCGGATCTATCTCATTAGTGCATGTGTCATGCATTGAACAGGACCGTTGTAGGTGTGATCTCTAAAATAGTACTATCACAGAAAAGAGATCAAGTCACCTCATGCTACTAAGTAACCGGTGCTCTTAATCTTGAGCATTTGTGGATGAACTGACGAAGTCAAGTTCTTGTGCTTTAATTCACTATGGGTGAGATTCTATTCATGGGTCAACAGCTCTGTGTTTTGGGTACTCGGACTTGATCAGTTGGGACGTGCAGATGCAATATAGAATCTATGCCATCTGATGATGGAATAATCGTCCCCTTAGAATTATCCGATTAATCATCAAAATCTAAGATCTTAGTATATGGATGTTCCATATGAATATTGAACTTGTGGGTCGCTCCCTGGATCAAGAGAATGATATTCGAATGATGATTATGTTTAAGGATATGAAGTTCTAAGGTTTAGATGTAATCGGGAAGGTTGATAGTACATATGATAACCTGACTCGATTATGGATGTTACATAGAGAGGCATTCAGGTCATTACACTTAGTAGGTCGAAGACAACCGTCATCTTATGACGAGCTTATTATAATATATATATTTGTCCTTGGAGTTCAACCATAACTCTTTAGTGGAATGAGTTAAGGTTAAAATGATCTTTATGTTGCTATGGGTTTAGCATGGACATTTTGGTCATTTTGGGAGCCAATGGCAAATATGTCTTTTGGTCCCTTCTCTAGTCACTTACCAAGATTGGCATGGTTTCCTAAGATGTTTATATAACATAAGGATGAATTATTTTAGTGGAAAAATAATTTTGAGTTTAAATTCAAATAGGCCTTTGATGGCATACATGAATTTAACTCTAGATAAATTGTATGTGGGCCATGGTGTGCATTGATATGTGGGACGTCCATAATAGGATTTCCATAGGTAAGGTTTCCAACTTTGAGTAGGACTCTACTTGGAAAGTTGGACTCCTCTTTGGATTAGTATTCCTATGAGTTAGTTTCCTTTTTGGATTAGGAACTTAAAATTAGTAAGTGTTCTACAACTAGTATTACTAATTGTATGGAAAGTTCCTTTTGGTTTCCTTTTCTAATTAGAGTGTTTCTTAAAGGAAATAAGTCTTTCCTTTTTTGACATAAATTAGAATAAGGAGAGATAACTAATTGGGAAAGGTTTCCACAAAAGTTTCTATAAAAGAAACCAAGTACCCTTGGACGTCCACCATGTTTGTAAGCAAGAATCACTCCCACACGTCCAGCCCTCTAGTTCCTTTCTTCTCCCTTGAAGAAAGTTGTAGGTCTGAGATTTTTCATGAGAAAAATAGTTCTTGTTTCCTAGATTAAGATCCCACCATCTTAGCCAATCAGATTTGGAAGTGAGATAGAGGAGAAGATCAAAGGCAATACTAGTGCAAGAAAATTCCAGCAACTTGTTTGCAAATTGCAAGTCTGAGTTCGCGCCTTTGGATCTATTTTTTCAGAGATTTGAAGTCTACAAATCTTCGAGGTAATAGTCTTCTATCATCTCTATTAATTAGACACATGTTGGTCATGATTTAATGGAGTTTCTATGCGATTCTTTATGGCTGATTTCCGCTGCATAGTGCAGAAATCAGATTTTTTAAAATCTGTCATGCTTTGCATCAGCCATAGTAGTCTCTTTATGAGAAGTTTCAGATCTGAATCGCGGTTTCCTTCAGTGGTATCAGAGCCACTCCATGTGAAATCATGATCCCATGTTGTGTGTAATTAATCCTAGATTGATTATGGGTATGGTGGCACCCTATTAAAGTTATGTTGTGATGCATGTTGTGTGCAAGTTTCATTAACATTGCTGGAATTTATTTTCCAGATTTGTTTAATGATGCACATAGTGAGTTTGCATGCACTAACCTCTTTGTTTGCAGCCATAATTAGCATCCTTGATGGTTCGCATGTATGTTGTGTGGATTTGGATGTTTTTTAATTAGTTGGAAAGTGTACGATTGCGCGGTTAGCAATCATAGGAAGTTGTAAAGTTTCCTTAATTTTATTCCAACTAGTCTTGATGTAAGCTTTCTTGGAAAGCATAGGAATCTCCAATGTAATTTTGGTTTTGTTTCAAGACAAGAAGGTTGCAAGAAATTGGAGTCCTTGGAGATCAAGGAGTCAAGACTTCTAGATGCATGAGGAGTCCTAATTCGATTAGGATTTGAAATCCTAAGAGCAAGGAGCCATCAAGGATTGCATACTTTTATTTGCTTTTATATATGGAATGCATGGATGAATGCTTTATATAATTGCTATAATTGTCACCTAGAAACATGGCCACCGTTAGGTTCTAAAATTGGCATCTTTATTGTATTAGATTATTTTTAGTTTGGCAAATTATTTTAAACGGAACTTAGACCAGCACCTTCTATTTGTCTAAAGTTTAAAATTGGATAGGGTTTAGTTTATCTTGGTACCCTTGGTTTCCAAAGGAGGCTAAACTAAAATCTAATTAGATGCTACCTATGGGTTTTCATAACCCAAGATAGGTTTTTGACTCTTTGAAGGGGTTTGCTCAAATGTTTTAAAGCAAAGGTTATTTGATTTTAAGATGACTTAAGTCATGAATTTAATTAACCAAGTTTGCTAGATTTAAAAAGAGCTTTTGAGTAAAACAATGTAAAGGTCAAAAAGTATAAACCCTAGCGATAAATAATCAAGTGGGAGAGGGGTTTTAGGAAAGACCCCACAGCCTTCCATTTTCGGTTCATGTTACCTCATTAAAGTGTTAGTGGGAACGGCCATCCCTTCGGTGGAGTTCTTTAACTAAAGAACGCTTTGATGAGTTAATGGGTGAACTAATGTGAATATTCATAATGAGGTGTTAGTAGGAGCGGCCATCCCTTCGGTGGAGTTCTTTACTAAAGATCACTTCTATAGAATGTCAATGAAGTGTTGGTGGGAGCGGCCATCCCTTCGGTGGAGCTCTTTACTAAAGTTCACTTCTAGGAAGGATAAAAGTCTCTTCCCTTCGGAAGACTTAATCATAGACATTCTGGGAATTTCATAAGAGATGGTTATACACTTGACATAAGACGGTGATGACCTCTCCTTAGGAGTTAAGGGTTATTAGTCATATGAGGCCAAACCAATCAGTGATTGGACTACCACTGGATGTGTGTCCAGATAGTGATAATCCAAATAAGTCTGCCTTAATTCAACGTGACTGTAGGCTCGGCCATCCCTTCGATGGAGGCTCTATGAGGAGGTTGAAACACTGATACATTATAATTGGGGTTGAATAATGTAAAAAGTTATTTGTGCTTTGTTTTTCCTTTTGTAACAAGCACCATATGCATATTACATATATACTGCATGTCTAATTATAAACCGTTTTATATCCAGAAAGAGATGGGAAAGGACTCTTTTAGTCCGTTGATGTGCATTCTTCGTGAGAATAAACTGACTGGCCCTAACTACGTAGACTGGAAAAGAAATCTTGACATAGTACTCACAGCTGAGGAGTACAAGTATGTCTTGCTGGAAAACTGTCCCGAAATTGATGCTAATTCTACTGATGACCAGCGAGAGGCTGAGAAGAAATGGAAGAAAGCGAATAGCATGGCTAAATGCTACATGCTCGCTTCCATGTCCAACGTGTTGCAAACACAGCACGAGCAAATGGACACAGCCTATGAAATCATGATGTCCTTGTCTGAGATGTTCGCAGACAAGGGCAGGCCAGCTAGGCAAGCTGCTATGAGGACCATCATGAATGCTAGGATGGCTGAGGGAACACCTGTCAGAGAGCATATGCTCAAGATGATAGATTGTTTCAATGAAGCTGAGATTCTAGGGGCTGAGATTGATGCAGGGAGTCAGACTGACATGATTCTCGAAACTCTGCCGGAATCTTTCAATCAGTTCAAGCTCAATTTCAATATGAGCAAGATGGACATGACTCTACCTGAGTTAATGAAAGAACTCCAGGCGGCAGAGGCTATCATGAAGCCCAAAGCCCAAGCTCATTTTTTCCAGTCTTCCTCTAAACTGAACCCGAAAGGGAAGAAGTCCAAGAAGAAGCAGAATAAGGGAAAAGGGCAGAAAAAGGACAATGCTGGTAATAAGATGGACAAGGGTACAGATGGAAAGCCCAAAGGAAAATGCTTCAAGTGTGGCCTCAAAGGTCATTGGAAGAAAGATTGTCCCAAGTTCCTGGCCTCAGTTAAGAAAGGTACATCTTTTTCATACTACATTGAAACTTGTCTAGTGGTTGATTCTACTGACTCATGGATAGTAGACTCAGGAGCCACTAATCATATCTGCAATTCATTGCAGGGGTTTCAGATAATGCAGAGAATTGAGAAAGGAGAGTTTGCCTTTAGAGTCGGAACTGGAGCTAAAGTTTGGGCAGTTGCAGTAGGAGTTGTTACCTTACATTTTCCATGTAATAGGATATTAGTTTTAAATAATGTTTTCTATGTTCCGGACATGAGGAAGAATTTAATTTCAGTTTCCAGATTGATTGAATTTAATTATTCAGTTTCTTTCCATTCTGGTGTTGACATCAGTAGAGATGGAAATATTATATGTTCCGGTAGAATACATGACAACTTATTTTATATATATCCTATTGCTCCCACACTGCATAATGTACAACAAGAAAGCTCAACTTCCCTTAAGAGAAAGGTATCTTCAATCAATGACACATATCTTTGGCACTTACGTTTGGGTCACATTAACCCAAAACGGATTCAGAGGTTGGTAGAAGATGGGCCCTTGAGCTCATTAGATTTCGAACCTTTTCCTCAGTGCGAATCTTGTCTCAAGGGAAAGATGACCAAACGGTCATTCTCTGGAAAGGGACTAAGGTCAAAGGAGTTGTTAGAATTGATTCACACTGATGTGTGTGGTCCTATGAACAAACCGGCTCGAGGAGGGTATGAGTATTACATCACCTTCACCGATGATTACTCTAGATATGGATATGTATACCTAATGCGACGCAAGTCTGAGGCGTTTGATAAGTTCAAACAATTCAAGGCTGAGGCGGAGCTACAACTAGGAAAACATATCAAAGCCCTTCGATCTGATCGAGGTGGCGAGTACCTCCTGGGTGAGTTCAAGGAGTACCTCACACAACATGGGATTGTGTCTCAGTTGTCTGCACCGGGTACACCCCAGCAAAATGGTGTAGCGGAGAGAAGAAACCGTACCCTTCTTGATATGGTAAGGTCCATGATGAGTCATGCAACCCTACCTATATCTTTTTGGGGATATGCCTTAGAAGCAGCAGCATACATTTTAAATCTGGTACCATCTAAGTCAGTACCTAGGACACCACAAGAAATATGGACAGGTCGAAAACCTAGTTTAAATCATATCCACATTTGGGGTTGTCCAGCTTATGTACTGAATGATAAAGCTACCAAGCTAGAACCCAGATCAGAAATGTGCTACTTCATTGGGTATCCTAAGGGAACTAGAGGTGGCATCTTTTATCATCCAAAGGAGCAAAAAGTGCTCATCAGCACTCATGCTAGGTACTTGGAGGATGATTGTATGATGCACCAAGAGCTTGGTTGTAAAGAAACCCTTGAGGAGATTCTTCCGGGATCTCCTATAACATCTGTACCAGATCCTGAGACAGTAGATGAACAAGATATTCCTTTGAACACTCCGGAGCCTCGTCGTAGTGGGAGAAATTCTAGACAACCAGAAAGATATCTAGGAGTGTCTTTTAAGACAGACTCTGGAGATCTGTTGAGGATCCTACTAGTTATGATGAAGCAGTAACGGATATAGATGCTGACATGTGGCAGCAAGCGATGAAATCTGAAATGGATTCTTTGTATTCCAATCAAGTCTGGGAACTTGTAGATGCACCTGAAGGGATCAAACCCATAGGGTGCAAGTGGATCTACAAGAGAAAGAGAGGAGTGGATGGGAAGGTTGAAACCTTCAAAGCAAGACTGGTGGCGAAAGGATATACTCAGAAAGAAGGTATCAATTATGAGGAAACCTTTTCACCAGTGGCTATGCTTAAGTCCATAAGGATTCTCTTAGCCATCGCATGTCATTATGACTACGAGATATGGCAGATGGATGTCAAGACAGCTTTTCTTAATGGAAGTCTTGACGAATGCATCTATATGATGCAACCAGAGGGCTTCATTGCTAGTGGCCAAGATAACATGGTTTGTAAACTTAAGAAGTCCATCTATGGACTTAAGCAAGCATCTAGAGCATGGAACATCAAGTTTAATCAGGCAGTCAAATCCTTTGGCTTTGATCAAAACATTGATGAACCATGTGTGTATAAGAAAGGAAATGGGAAAGCAGTTGCATTTTTGGTTCTATATGTAGATGACATATTACTCATAGGAAATGATGTAGGTTTATTGTCATCCACAAAGGTTTGGTTATCCTCTCAATTTCAGATGAAGGATTTGGGTGAGGCCAGCTATATCTTAGGGATCAAGCTTTTGCGTGATCGTAAGAATAAGATGTTAGCCCTATCCCAATCTTCTTACATTGAGAAGATATTGGTCAAGTTTAACATGCATGACTCCAAGAAGGGCCTCCTACCTTCTAGACATGGAGTACCACTGTCCCGAGATCAATGTCCAAAGACATCTGAAGAGATAGAGACCATGAGGAGAGTTCCATATGCATCCGCTGTTGGAAGCCTCATGTATGCTATGTTATGTACTAGACCAGATATTTTCTTTGCCGTTGGCATGGTTAGCAGATATCAGTCAAACCCTGGACCTATGCATTGGACAGCTGTTAAGCATATATTCAAGTATCTTCGGAGAACGAAAGATTATATGCTAACCTTTCGAGCAGATGATCTAACGCCATTGGCATATACAGACTCTGATTTCCAATCTGATAGTGATGCCAGAAAGTCTACCTCAGGGTACGTCTTTACTTTGTCAGGAGGGGCTATATCATGGAGAAGTGTCAAGCAATCCTGTATAGCTGATTCTACCATGGAAGCAGAGTATGTGGTGGCATCGGAAGCTGCGAAGGAAGCGGTATGGCTCAGAAAATTCCTGTTGGAATTAGGAGTTGTTCCTGCAGTGCATAAACCGATTGTCATGTACTGCGATAACACTGGTGCTGTAGCACAGTGCAAAGAGCCCAGGAATCACAAGAAAGGCAAGCACATTCAGAGAAAGTACCACTTGATCCGGGAATTCATTCAGGATGGAGAGATAGTGGTGGAGCATATTGCTTCAGCAAATAACTTAGCTGACCCATTCACTAAGACTCTTACTGAGAAAGTCTTCACTTCTCATGTTGAGTCTATGGGTGTTAGGTTAGGAAGCAGTGATCTTTAGTGCAAGTGGGAGTTTGTTGGGATTGGTGTATGCCCTAAAGCCCACTAGTTGCATTCTCATCTTTTGTTACTGGATATTTAACTGGTTATTTAATGAAAAGACTCTTTTATGCTTAAACATGTATATATGTATGGTTGTGTAAGGCCCATTGTTTCTAGTAAATGAATTAGGTGTGTAGTGTCTACACACAGATAGGTCTTATTCATGGACAACTGGAAACATCATATTTGTTCATAACTGAAAGATGGAGCTGGGCACTTCATCTTGGTAGAAGTTATAATGAGATACTCTCCTATATAGGGTGACATACCTAAGTCACGGGAGGGCTTTCCCGGATCTATCTCATTAGTGCATGTGTCATGCATTGAACAGGACCGTTGTAGGTGTGATCTCTAAAATAGTACTATCACAGAAAAGAGATCAAGTCACCTCATGCTACTAAGTAACCGGTGCTCTTAATCTTGAGCATTTGTGGATGAACTGACGAAGTCAAGTTCTTGTGCTTTAATTCACTATGGGTGAGATTCTATTCATGGGTCAACAGCTCTGTGTTTTGGGTACTCGGACTTGATCAGTTGGGACGTGCAGATGCAATATAGAATCTATGCCATCTGATGATGGAATAATCGTCCCCTTAGAATTATCCGATTAATCATCAAAATCTAAGATCTTAGTATATGGATGTTCCATATGAATATTGAACTTGTGGGTCGCTCCCTGGATCAAGAGAATGATATTCGAATGATGATTATGTTTAAGGATATGAAGTTCTAAGGTTTAGATGTAATCGGGAAGGTTGATAGTACATATGATAACCTGACTCGATTATGGATGTTACATAGAGAGGCATTCAGGTCATTACACTTAGTAGGTCGAAGACAACCGTCATCTTATGACGAGCTTATTATAATATATATATTTGTCCTTGGAGTTCAACCATAACTCTTTAGTGGAATGAGTTAAGGTTAAAATGATCTTTATGTTGCTATGGGTTTAGCATGGACATTTTGGTCATTTTGGGAGCCAATGGCAAATATGTCTTTTGGTCCCTTCTCTAGTCACTTACCAAGATTGGCATGGTTTCCTAAGATGTTTATATAACATAAGGATGAATTATTTTAGTGGAAAAATAATTTTGAGTTTAAATTCAAATAGGCCTTTGATGGCATACATGAATTTAACTCTAGATAAATTGTATGTGGGCCATGGTGTGCATTGATATGTGGGACGTCCATAATAGGATTTCCATAGGTAAG
This sequence comes from Litsea cubeba, assembly GCA_012931725.1. NCBI lineage: Eukaryota > Viridiplantae > Streptophyta > Magnoliopsida > Laurales > Lauraceae > Litsea > Litsea cubeba. The sequence goes on along the minus strand of CM022949.1, from coordinate 7,324,689 downwards.
GTTTCCAACTTTGAGTAGGACTCTACTTGGAAAGTTGGACTCCTCTTTGGATTAGTATTCCTATGAGTTAGTTTCCTTTTTGGATTAGGAACTTAAAATTAGTAAGTGTTCTACAACTAGTATTACTAATTGTATGGAAAGTTCCTTTTGGTTTCCTTTTCTAATTAGAGTGTTTCTTAAAGGAAATAAGTCTTTCCTTTTTGACATAAATTAGAATAAGGAGAGATAACTAATTGGGAAAGGTTTCCACAAAAGTTTCTATAAAAGAAACCAAGTACCCTTGGACGTCCACCATGTTTGTAAGCAAGAATCACTCCCACACGTCCAGCCCTCTAGTTCCTTTCTTCTCCCTTGAAGAAAGTTGTAGGTCTGAGATTTTTCATGAGAAAAATAGTTCTTGTTTCCTAGATTAAGATCCCACCATCTTAGCCAATCAGATTTGGAAGTGAGATAGAGGAGAAGATCAAAGGCAATACTAGTGCAAGAAAATTCCAGCAACTTGTTTGCAAATTGCAAGTCTGAGTTCGCGCCTTTGGATCTATTTTTTCAGAGATTTGAAGTCTACAAATCTTCGAGGTAATAGTCTTCTATCATCTCTATTAATTAGACACATGTTGGTCATGATTTAATGGAGTTTCTATGCGATTCTTTATGGCTGATTTCCGCTGCATAGTGCAGAAATCAGATTTTTTAAAATCTGTCATGCTTTGCATCAGCCATAGTAGTCTCTTTATGAGAAGTTTCAGATCTGAATCGCGGTTTCCTTCAAGATAGATCATAGACATTAAGGAAAAACTAAATAAAAGATGAAACCATCGCGAAAATCATTCTCACTAAGAAAAGAGACATCACCAAAACTGAGGTATACACTTGCATCTACACATTGTCCAATCCAATACCCTGTAAGTCAGTGAAATCCACAAGGTTTCCTCTGTTGCCAAAAATTATCTTGAGCACAACGAACCATCCACTTGGTATCCCTGCTGAACCAACTACACTAGCTAAGCTGCAAGTCACGGAAATTCTCAACCAAAACTACGACAAGGCTCATTAAATCTGGGAAATCCCTGAGTTTCTTGTACCAACTTCTAATCTTACTAACTAAGAGTCACTTCTCACTTCATAAAAATCGACAACTAATGTGTCTCCTGCAGTCCTTCATCTGGAAAGATAGTCCGAGTTCACCCAAAATCCACCTTTACTTACCTTGGTACGCTGCATGATGATCTTCAATTAGCTGAGAGGGAATCTTCAAATACTGCTCAAGTCCTACTTTGGCTGGTAAATGCACATGTCTTCTCTCAATAACCACAATGAAGATGCTGAAGGCTGAAAGTCTGCTGATGTTCTCCGAAAACAACATACTAAATCCACGAGGTTCTCAGTCTCCGACACAAACACAGACAAAAGACACTGAACAAGGGTGTGGAGACTTTAAATTCTCCACCACTAAGGAGGAAATTTGGTCATCCAAATCTCCTAACAACAGAACTAAAAGAAAAGACAAGCAAAGTCTCCCGAACTGAAAGAAAAGCCGAATGAAATCCAAAGAAACAATGACACGAGAAAACAAATCGACACAATCTAACGAGTCCTCACCACACGTCTTAATGTCTCTAGAGTGTTTTATTTCCTAGAAACTAACCAGCTCTGATACCAAACCTGTCACGCCCCGAAACCGGGCCCTGCAGTGATCCGACCTCGGGGTGCGAAATTTTGGAATAAATTTGAAACTTTTTGTTATCTTTCCCAGATCCGCGTGAATGAGGATAATCACATTCCAACACAATCAGAGTATATTTTTCGCGGAAGCTAAACATGGTGTTACGACCCGGAATCCGTGGCCATCGGGTTCCGTGTCGCGCGCAACCAATTCCATAAAGCCATCATATAAGCAGACTGGCATAAATCATATATCAGAACACACTGAGCTGGTAGTAACAAGACTAATTAATTCCCACATGTTCAAATTACAATTAAAAAATGTCTTAATTACAAACCCAAAGAAAAAGGCTAACAAAGTCATACAAAAAAATATCCAACTAGTGTCATACTACCCCAAGTGTTAGATACGAACTCTGGTGCCAAACTTGACATCTAGATGATATCAATGGGCAGCCCCTCACGTCAGACCGGCAGTCCCACTGCCTCCTCTGATCAAACACCTAAAACCAGAAAGAGAAGAAACTGGCAGCAAACAAAAAGGGTCAGACACGACGGTCTGGCAAGCAAATAAACAAATAATATGAAAGCAAAGCACACTCGTAAAGCCTGATGAAATCATCGAAAATCGAATAAATAGGCTAAACAATAATGACAATAAAGCATGCTAAAACGATCGAAAGGCCGAACATAAGTATCAAAACAAATAAAGGAACAGTCTCTGAAACATAAATATCTCGAAAAGATAACAGCCTAAGCAGAACATTTAATAATTGGAAATATATTTAAAACTGAATAGTAGCGACAATAGGGTAAATGATCGATATCGTAAACATTAACCAAATCAAAGCATAAAGAGCATAACCCACAAGAATCATAAAATAAAGTAATGTGCAGATAAAACCTCGGCGACCACAAATAGCTAAATCCTCCTATTACCGAAGTAATAAGAGCAGACAGAGCGTAGCCACTGAACGTGGTACTAGAAATAGGATCAGAACCGTAGCCATACAAATGGGACCGGCAGATCAAAAATCAGAACCGTAGCCATACAATGGGACCGGCAGATAAAACCGTTGCCATGGTCGGTACAGACAGAATCCAAGCTGCAGCTGGCGGACAGATTAAAGATCCCAAGCCGGGTGATCAGCCCGACAAGGTGACCTAAGCCTAGTGGTGCCTTTAGTTTTCGAAACTCAAACCAATACAAATCTAACATAATACTAATCCCTTTGGCTCAGGGGCTCACACCACATAGCTCTGGCCCCGTCTTGCCTCGGGGTTTTATCTTCAAAAATCATAGCCTCTTGGCTCATGGGCTCGCACCACATAGCTCTGGCCCCGTCTTGCCTCGAGGTTTTTATTTTCAAATACTAGTCTTATCAAAACAATAGTCTCATCGAAGAAATCCCGAATGTGACAAACATACTCCAATCTCTTTTCAAATCGAATCGGAGAAAACATACGAATATCCGTGATAAACCGTTCAAATACACATCAAAGTGATTTGTATAAAATCATACGATCAACCCTTTCGAACATGGGAAGACACATGATTTTATAGCAAATCACCGATGATATTCAAAATAGTTTACCAAAGAATACAAATACAAATACCAACACATTTTTCTGACTTGAAATGGAATGGATAGTGGAGAATGACTTAATGACTTACCAAGGAGCCATCCCAATACACATTTAACCTTTAAACATTGATTAGTAAAGAGTGTGTTTGATGCCAATGAAAATCCATAATGTTTAAATGATAAAGTGCGCATTGAGACACGGAAGGTTCCCGGATAATTTCACATATGTACATTCTCACATCATTCCCATTTCACCAATTTCCAAGTATCAAAAGTAATGTCCAAAACTCTTAAAAACAGGCCCATAGCTGGCCTTAAACCAAGTCCAAAATAGCCTACTCATTTAACCCAAAATAGCCCCTTTAAACAAGGCCTAAACAATTCTTAAAACAGTCCAAAACTAAGCTTGAATGGACCACTAAACAAACTTTAAAAACAGCCCAAGACTAACCTGAACCAGGCCCACAAAACAGATTTTAAAACAGTCCAAAACTTAAACCTCAAATGGCCCACAAAGCATATCTTAAAACAGCCCAAAAAAACTAACTTTGAATGGGCCCACAAAACAAATTTTTTAACAACCCAAAGCTAAATCTTTAATGGTCCACAAACAAGTTTTAAAACAGCCCAATGTCAGGCCCTAAAATGACCCAACATCAGGTCTTAAAATGGCCCAAAGACTGGCTTGAATCAGGCCCAAGGAAGCCCCAAAAATCTGGCCCACAAAAAATCCCCAAATCCAGGCCCGAGCCAGACCCCAGGCTGAGCTGGGCCTCGCTCGAGCGAACCCAGGTCCACTCGAGCGGAGCCCAGACAGTGTCTGGGTCGCTCGAGCGGCCCAGTGGGTCGCTCGAGCGGACTGGGCCTGCCCAGTCCAGCCCGGCTGTCTTCTTCCTTCTCTTTTGTTTTCTTTTCCAATTTTTTTTTGAGATCTTTTCCATTCCCAATCTTTCACACAATTTTCCTAATCCTTTGGGCCCTTCCTTGACCTTCCAAACTCATCAAATCACCATTCCATATCAACCCAATTAACCAAACAATCACTTTTAAAAACCAAGTTTCTCCCCATTTCCTTGAACCCAACTCTTAACACAAGGAAATCAAACCTTCTACATGACCAAGATGAAAGCAACTTCCAACACATTGTAAGACCATACATAAATGGAAATCCACACAACATTGGTTCATGTAATCAAAGTAAAACCATAAATCAAAGAAGATTAGCTCATAAGAAGAAAAATTCATGAAATGGAACTAAATAAGAGAATCATCATACTAATTGTAGAATCTACTTGCCTTAGACAAGAGAAGATGCAAAACACTCCATGGAGGTCCTCTTATGGCCTCAAGCTCCAAAATTACAAAAACCCCCAAAATAGCTCAAAAGAAACCCTAGAAATCAATCCATTGTAAATCTCCATGAAAACCCATTGCATAAATGACAAAACCCTTCAAAATGGTTTGGAAAACCAAGATTCGGAGAAAGAAATCCATTGCTCACCTTATAAAAGCTCAAACCAAGAAAAAATGCATGGAAAGGTGGTCTCTCCTAGCTCAAAATCCTTGCAAATGGTTCCTTTGGAAAGCTTGAATGGAGAAGAAGAAGATGGGAAGATCAAATCTCCCTTTAGCATCAAGGAACAAGAGATGCATGAGGAGAGAGAAAGGGGGCTGGGAGAAACCCTAACCCCTCTCTTGTTGCAGGAAATGAGAGAATGGGGAAGAGAAGAAGAGCCCCATGGCTTTATAAAGACTAAATGGGCTGGGCCCCATGGGCCCCAAACTTACAAGGGTCAAAACTAGCAATTGTGGGTCCCGAACGAAAACGACGAAGAAGACAAAAATGATCAGCGAAAATTCTACTTTCCAAAAAGTATATTTTCCCCAATTTCTGAAATTTTCGAAATTCATGGACAGATTTAGTGAAAATGTCAGTTTTGCCCTTTTTCCTCGAAAAACGTGATTTCTGAGTATCAAATCAAAATGATCAAAACATGAAAGTTGTTAAACTCAATAAAATGAGTCAAAAGGAGCAAAATTTGTAATTTTTCCAAAACAAGAATAATTTCTCACAAAAATATATTTTACAAAGACCGGGTCAAACTAAAGTCAACGGTCTTCAAAATCTCAAGGTTATGGAAAAGTCTAGTCACACTCAAAAACAAGGTCAAACTAAATCAAATCTCGCTTAAAAAGCCAAACCACGATTAAATCAATACTAAACAAAAGAACTGGGGTCGGGATCTTACACAAAGTTTTCTGGCTGCACCATATAAATTGTTCCGTCAATGTCACCATTGAGAAAAGCTGTCTTGACATCCATCTGATGAAGCTCAAGATCAAAATGTGAAAAAACTGCCATGATTGTCCTAAAAGAGTCTTTCGATGAAACCAGAGAGAAAGTCTCTTTAAAGTCAATCCCTTCCTTTTGGGTAAAGCCTTTAGCTACAAGACGAGCCTTATACCTCTCCACATTACCATTCGAATCCCTTTTGATTGTAAAAATCCATTTGCAACCAATGGGCTTCGCACCTTCTGGTAATGGAACAAGTTCCCAAACCTTATTGTCTTGCATAGACTTATACTCCTCATTCATGGCATCAATTCACTTTTGAGAGTTGGAACCTTGCATGGCCTGATGGAAGTTGATTGGATCATTTTCCACCATTCCAATTTCTTCCTCATGTTCTTGGAGAAATACAAAAAAATCATCTAAAATAGCATCTATTTTCTCTAGTGGATCGCCTTAATGGCACTGGTTCTTGAGGTTGTTGAGTTTGTTCCTCAGGAACAATCACCTCATCTTGAATAGGGGTTTGATCAACATTGTCTGGCTGAGGATCCAGATTCACTTCTTGATCAATGACAGGCATAGAAACCGACACATTGTCAATAGCGATAGTGGGAATCGAAACCGATTCTTCCTCAAAGACAATGTCTCTAACCTTATTTCTCCCTCCAAACTCAACATCCTCAAAAAATGTTACAGTTCCCATCTCAAAAATTGACTTAAGTGTGGGATCATAAAACTTATAGCCACTAGATCGCTTAGAGTAGCCAATGAAGTAGCTGCTCACAGTTTTGGAGTCCAATTTCTTTTCATGTGGCCTGTAAGGCCTTGCCTCAGCAGGACATCCCCAAATGTGAAAATGTTTTAGACTAGGCTTTCTGCCTGTCTAAAGCTCATAAGATGTTTTTGCAGCTGCTTTAGTTGGCGCTCTATTCAGAATATAAGCTGCTGTTTTGAGTGCTTCTCCCCAGAGTGTCTCTGGTAGAGAGGAATGACTAATCATACTCCTTACCATATCCTTAAGAGTCTAGTTTCGCCTTTCAACAACGCCATTCATGCTAGGTGACCCTGGCATGGTGTACTGTGGGACGATTCCACATTCCTCTAGGAATTTAGCAAATGGTCCTAGACGTTGCTCACCTGAATCGTTATATCTGCCGTAGTATTCACCACCACGGTCAAACCTAACACTCTTTATTCTTTTGTTGAGTTGGTTCTCAACTGTAGCTTTAAATGTTTTGAACACGTCCAAAGATTGTGATTTCTCATGAATGAGAAATAGGTACCCATAGCGAGAGTAATCGTCTATGAATGATATGAAATACTGTTGGCCATTCCAGGAAGCCGTAGGGAATGAGTCACAGATATCTGTGTGTATCAATTCTAAGACGTCTGTAGTTCTATTGGCACCTAATTTCTTCGTTTTGGTCTGTTTTCCCTTGATGCAATCAATACAAACATCAAAGTCTGTAAAGTCAAGGGAATCTAAAATTCCATCAGACACAAGTCGCTCAACTCTAGTTTTAGAGATGTGACCTAAGCGTTTGTGCCATAATGTGGCTGAATTTTCTTTACTCAATTTGCGTTTAGTACGTCGTGATTCCACATGCAAGGATTCATTATAAGAAACAATTGTAACAAGCAAATATAAGTTGTCATGTACACATAGAGAACCATTTCCAACAACATTTGAATTTATAAATAAACTGAATTGATTGTTTCCAAATGAACAAAAATAACCAAAATTTTCCAATAAAGAAACTGAAACCAAATTCCGTCTAAAAGACGGTACAATAAAAGTATCTACTAAATCCAAATAATAACCACTTTTTAATAACAACATAAAATGCCCTATTGCCTCTACTTCTACCGAGTTGCCATCGCCCATAAAAATGTGTCTTTCAACATCACTTGGCTTTCGGGATCTCAGGCAGCCCTGCATAGAAACACTGATGTGAGTAGTAGCACCAGAATTTAACCACCACGTGTTTCTAGGTACTGAAGCTAAATTTACCTAAGAACAGACCAAAGTAAGAAATGTACCTTTCTTTGCACGCCAAGCGTGATATTTGGTACAGTCCTTCTTCACATGTCCAGGCTTGTTTCAAAAGAAACAACCCTCATTTGTTTGTTGTTGTTTCTTCTGGGCTGGACCCTCATTTGTTTGCTGTTGTTTCTTTTGGGCTGGACCCTTAGCAGCGTCATTATTCTTCCTCTTTTTGCCCTTATCCTTAAAGGTGCTAGCCAAATGAGCACTTTCTGTCCTGTCTTGCTTCAATCTCTCTTCCTCTTGCACACAGTAAGAAATGAGCTCATTAAGAGTCCATTTCTCCCTTTGACAGTTGTAACTGACCTTAAATTGACTGTATTGTGCAAGAAGTGATATTAATACCAAATGCATGAGCAAGTCGTCAAATAGCTCGAGCTTCAGTGCCTTAAGCTTAGAAGCAAGATGAGACATATCCAAAATGTATTCCTGTATGTTCCCCTCGCCATTGTACTTCATAGAAATCAAGCTTTGCAAAAGTGTGCTTGATTCTGCCTTATCGTTTTTCATAAAACGCTTTTCAATCTCGGCTAGGAATTCTTTTGCTGTGGTTAACTTATCAGATACCGCACCCCTAAAAGCCTTTGGAATGCCGCGCTTGATGATCATAAGACTCATGCGATTTGAGCGATCCCACTTCTCAAAGTTCTTTTTGTAATCAGGAGAACTTGCATCCGTAAGAGAAGCGGGTTGCTCAATCCGTAGTGCAAGGTCTAGATCCATGCAGCCGAGAACAATTTCTATGTTCTCTTTCTAATCCTTAAAGTTAGTACCATTTAGCACAAGTATATTGTTGATATTAGCAGATATAGTAGAAACATTAGCTGTAAAGAGAACAAAAAACAAATAGACAAACATGCTCATATTAATAACCAAATACAATAATCAACAAAATCAAATGATGGTAAGTCTCATCTTAAGGTACCTAGCACAAGATTAATATCAAGTCTTTGGACAGTAATATTAATTGTAAATTGTACTCTTGTTGTAGTGATCAAACATTGACAATAATTCATGTCAAATAATAAACCTATCTTTGGATCAACTTATTATTCACATGTAAAACCTTATAATCGTCACATGTTTACCACCACAGGTGTGTATGCAATTCAGCCAAGTATTAACCTTCCTTTGGGCCGACTAAGACCCGCATGAATTTACAAACACACAAACATCCAATATTCCTCATGAACAATCTACACAAGAGAGGTCACTTTGGTGACATCTTGTTTCAATTAGCCCATTTAGAATAATGGACTATTTTATTTAACCATAAAAGATATATCATAAATTATTTGAATTTGTTTTGTAGAAAACCCTAGGTTTTGTTGCGACGCCACCTAAACCTCATGCCGCTTACAAAAATCAAACATAAAAATAAAAAAATAAAAGAAAAGAAAAGAAAAAAAAATCGTCCTGATGCATAACAACATGAAAACGTTCTGATGTAAGGCCGTGATCCATGATATCATCTTGATCCATGTGACTGCACATGTCCCGAGGTGAATGAAAGTCAAAACATTTCTCTCTGGCGCTTCTTGATCTTGATCATGTCACGAGAATTATGTACAGAATTATGCACATGTCACGAGAATTATGCACATGACACGAGAATTATGCATAGAATTATGCACATGTCACGAGAATTATGCACATGACACGAGAATTATGCACATGTCGCGAGAAAAAAAAAACAAGGTGGGCATGTCACGAGGCAACTTGATCAAATAAAAAAGATATGCTCATGGCGTGTAGATGGCTCGATCACCAACAAGAATATATGACGCACGCAAAACAAAAATTTACTCATGACAGATTGCTTCATTGTGATCCATTAAAGAGAAGATCACCAACATGAATTAAAAAAAAAATACTTGATTCTCAATGGCTTAACATGGAGATGCTCTGATACCACTTGTTAAAAACAAGAATCTAGAAAACCTTATTGTCAACCAAGACCCTCCATGTCAAATCATCGGGAGATGTAAAGCGGAAACATACCTTGATCCATTGAGGAAGTTGTTCACAGGTTGTTGATCTTCCAATCCAATATGGCTGCCCAGAGAAACCCTCTTGATTCTTTCTGATGATGGGATGTTAGAGAGAATAGGAACTTACCATATGAATTGGGGACCATAACCCTAAATATAATAATGAGATTATCATAGGTTTTACTATTTCTAATTTGGTACCTCATCAAATTAGAAATAGAATTCTGGTATCTACACATTAATCCCATGACAATTATACCCTTAAGCCTTAAAACTTTAAGTCTTAATTAGATTACTTCAATTAGGCTTAACCAAAGATAACATAACACATTTAATATTTACATGTGTGGCCCCACATGATGGAATTTTCCAACATATGACACTATTTTGTTCTATGATAATTGTGTGGGGATATTCCCGAACTCATCAGAGCCCCGGCCAAGATGCTCCATCTCAGGGCCCCGCACCAGCAAGTCCATCCCGGCAGGCTCGGTCTCGTGCTCCCGCCTTGATCTCGGATGAGAGCTCCACGCCTCCTGTGCACAACTCCTCCACTTCGGCAGTGCACGCCCAGCAATGCTAGATTGCTCCACTTCGGCAGACTCCACTTCGGCCAAAGCATCCCACTTCAGCCAAGTGCTCCACCTCGGCGCCTTTGCCAGATCTCTCTCTAGCCAAGTCAATGCCGTTCTCGACCTCGGCTCCCCAACCTCGGCAACACATCACAATGCCAGACCTAGCCGAGGTAGGGGCTAATAGTTGTCCTCCCATGGACGCTCAAGCCTGCTACGTCACGTGCGACAAGATAAGGGCACCACCCATAGTCCCTGACAGATCACCGTCCACAACTCCCAAAATGCCATGACAAGGCTTGATGGGACTGCAATTAAAGAAAAGTAGGCTACGATGGGACTGCGCCTCCCTAGTACCTGACAGAGTGGGCTATGACAAGACAGTCAACCGGTCCTCTACTGTCAGCTTCGATGGCGCCATCAGCTTCGATGACACCGGCACGACCCTCTACTGTCGGCTTCGATCGTACGACCCTCTACCGTCATTTCGACGGCATGGTCCTCTATTGTCAGCCTTGATCGCACGGTCCTCTACCGCCATCAGTCATCCAAAGCCACTGAGCTCACATTGGGGTCATTTTATACACTCAGGCGTGACTCGCGTTCGACAACAGGGCCACCAAGTCCTCGGGTAGATACACCCAGGCTTCTTGGCCTCCAAACGACCTCATGCTGGTCCGTCCACGTGCTGGTTTCCGCCTCATGCTGGTTTCGGCCTCATGCTGGTCTCGACCACATTTAACGTCCTCATGCTGGTCCGTCCACGTGCTGGTTTCTGCCTCACGCTGGTTTCGGCCTCATGTTGGTCTCAACCGCATTTCACGACCTCATGCTGGTTCGTCCACGTGTTGGTTTCCGTCTCACGCTGGTTTCGGCCTCATGCCGGTCTCGACCGCATTTCACGACCTCATGTTGGTGTCGCCCTCGTGCTAGCTACGTGCTTCACACAGGTTCGGCCTCATGTTGGTCTCGGCCAGTGCCAAAGAGACTGCTCTTGCGTACCGTCCAGACTTCTCCATCTCGGCCAGTGCCAAAGAGACTGCTCTGGCGTACCGTCCAAGCTTCTCCATCTCGGCCAGCGCCAGAGGGACTGACTTAGAGTTCATACACCCAGTTGCTCCTAAAACTCTGGGTTTATACACCCTGGGACTGACCTCGGGTTCATACACCCAGTCTTCCCTAAACTTTGGGTTCACGCGCCATTGATTGACTTAGGGTTCATACACCCAGTCGCTCCTAAAACTCTGAGTTCATACACCCTGGGACTGACCTCGGGTTCATACACCCAGTCTTCCCTAAACTTTGGGTTCACGCGCCCATGAACTGACTTAGGGTTCATATACCCAGTCGCTCCTAAAACTATGGGTTCATACACCTTGGGACTGACCTCGGGTTCATACACCCAGTCTTCCCTAAACTTTGGGTTCACACACCCAAGGACTGACTTAGGGTTCATACACCCAGTCGCTCCTAAAACTTCGGGTCCATGCACCCAGGCTTTTCAAAAGGACTACTCTGGCGTACCGTCCAGCCTCCTCCACCTCGGCCAAAGAGACTGCTCAACGTCTCCACCTCAGCCAATGGCAGCTCAACTAGAATGCCGAAGAAACTGTTCCATATCACCTCCTTGGCCTCATGCTGATCTCGACCACACTCATTCTCGGTGACAGCATCAGAATCGCGGCCAGCGAGAGCACCTCTGGTTACGGGCAAGCTGGTCATCTCTCGGTTTTTTACAACAGTGCCAACAAGACTACGGTGGCCTCAAGCTACTAACCAGGCATGCCCCGGCCTCGCGATTGGTGACGAACCAGACATTGGAGACTACTAAGCTCAACAACTCCTCCCTTCTTAGCTTCCGACCTCAAAGAGTACTCTCAAAGCTCAAAAGCTGGGGGGCATTGTATGGGGATATTTCTAAACTCATCAGAGCCCCGGCCAAGATACTCCATCTCAGGCCCCCGCACCAGCAAGTCCATCCCGGCAGGCTCGGTCTCGTGCTCCCGCCTTGATCTCGGATGAGAGCTCCACGCCTCCTGTGCACAACTCCTCCACTTTGGCAGTGCACGCCCAGCAATGCCAGACTGCTCCACTTCGGCCAAAGCATCCCACTTCAGCCAAGTGCTCCACCTCGGCGCCTTTGCCAGATCTCTCTCTAGCCAAGTCAATGCCGTTCTCGACCTCGGCTCCCCAACCTCGGCAACACATCACAATGCCAGAGCTAGCCGAGGCAGGGGCTAACAGCTGTCCTCCCATGGACGCTCAAGCATGCTACGGCACGTACGACAAGATAAGGGCACCACCCATAGTTCCTGACAGATCACCGTCCACAGCTCCCAAAACGCCATGACAAGGCTTGATGGGACTGCAATTAAAGAAAAGTAGGCTACGATGGGACTGCGCCTCCCTAGTACCTGACAGAGTGGGCTATGACAAGACAGTCAACCACCCCTTTGCCTCGTCTCTTCCTCTATATAAACACAAGAACAATCCACAAGAAAAGAGGGCCAACGAGGGCACCACACTGCTGGTATCATCATCTTCCCCAAAAATCTCCTCCTACTGTTCAGTTCTTAAACTGACTTAGGCATCGGAGAGCCCTGCGCTGCCCAAGCCAGGGTCCTCTGACCTACTATTCTTCTTCCTTTTCTCAGGTTTCAGGCACAGGCATCAGTGTTCTTAATCTCTTTGGATAAGTCCGTGCAGGCACCCCCCCCCCCCCCCCCCCCCCCCCCCCCCCTCTTGTGAGTCACATTTTTTGCACTTACAATAATGAAATCTTATGATATTTAAATTTGTTGATATTATGTTGTGCATTTATCCAAACACCCCCTAAATAAAAAATTAAGAATATGAAAAGGTGCGATAAAACCATACCCCTAAAATGGAGAGATAGTAGTAGGAAGCACCTTAAGAAAATCAGGTTAGATAGGTTAGACTGCCTGTTTGTTTGAATGGAACTTTGATTCCTAGAATTTCATAGTAAAATGGGTTGTAGAAAGCATAGTTAAGTAAGAGCAACTGAGTTCCTGAGAATTAATGGTAAACTTAGAAAGCATTGATAAAGACATGATGGATGAAGGATATAAGATAGAGATCTTAATAGGATCCTAAGTTTTGTTGGATTTGATTTACCGGTGTGATGGCTAGGTATTCATTTTCCACACAAAGGGAGACAGAGAAAATGTGATGACCATTTATGAATATTCACCATTGTTTCTTCGTTTTTTTTTTTTTTTTTCTACTCTAAAAATATACATTTTTATGAATCCACTCTAATTCTCGATGCAAATAAACTGGCCCTTGCGATTAACACTCTTGTGAGTATGGTGAAATCCCCTACCTGAACCAATCCCCATCAACCATATAAACCCCAATTTGAATTCGATCAAAGATATTTCTCCTCTTTGGATTGAAGAAACAAAACGTGTAAAAGACACCTTTAAACTTCCAACTCCTTCAATCAAGGGCTACAGTTGTTAATTTGCTTTGACTGTATACTTATATCACAATTAGTTAAACTCGTTTGGACTTTAGACTTCATTGGATGTGTCCCTAACCCAATTAATGACTTGGTCAACAATCCATACCACATTATTTGACCTGTCAAAATTCATGGTCCATGCTGGATTTTTTTAGGATTTTACGAAAAACACCACATTAGATGTGGACTACACCAAAAAGGCCCTCTTAGTTTTTCTCGCACCCAGTTTTTTCTTTTTTTTTCTTTTTTTTTTTTTGTGAAATGGGATGTGAATTATATTGACCATCCCCTAAACAGGATTTTAAATGAAGTCCTTTCCTTCTGACAAGATATGTGGTCTATTGACACCCATACTCCAGAATTCTCAATGATCCTCAATCTAATGAAAATGATCAACATGACTAAATATAATTAAGCCTGCATGCATGTAACTCATGTAATGTATAATCAAAGGCCAAAATCATCAGCTAATCAGTGATCAGTAAAATAAAATAAAACCCTTCAATTCCAAATAATCCTTACAATTCACAAAGCATCCAGAATTACAATTCCAACAAATGAATGCTATAACAAGAAGCAAAAGAAAATTAAAAAAAAGGGGAAAATAAAATACATCATTTTTTTACATCTTGCAACCAATTTATTTTGGTGGTGGTCTTGTTTTCTTTTTCATCTTTCAAGAACAAAACCTCTCGTATTACTCTCCATCTTCTTGTGCTGGTGCGAGCTTCTCTTATGGATCATCTGCGAGGGATGCGAATCAGGACCAGACGATCTCCACCCCAGAAACTCAGACGTTGGGGTCTGGAAGTCTGATCTCGTTCTCCTGTGAGACGAACCATCAAACGAGCCCACATGCTCCAGCAATCGATACGGGCGGCCACGACTCGAACCTTCCGATAGGCTTCTGTACTTGCTTCCAACTCTTTTCTTCATGATCGCTTTGAACACAAAGGGAATAAGGCCTTCCATCTCTAATTACAGCTGTCTCTCTCTCTCTATATATATATATCTTTTCTCAATCTCTGTCTGTAGAAAATAAAGGCTTGGTGGTTTATATTTATACCCTCAAGATGGTGGAGTAAGCACCAATTAAGGATAAAGAAAGAGCAAGGAACATTGTAATTCTTACGACATGAATATATCCACTAGTGCATTTAGGTTTTGATTTTTGAAGGAGATAGGTGGGCAGGTCAACCTTCACTAAGCATTTGAACGTTGAAATTTCATGTGTAAGTGGCTAAACTTCCCTGCCCCTTCCTTCATATACCAAGTCCATTACATGGCATTGTGTACATGGCTATTTACAGAAGAAAAAAAAGTTAAGGGTGCTTGGGGTACATGTAAGGTTGACTTCTTGAAATGGTTGTTGGCGTGTCGTTCTTGAATTCTAGAACGCGTTAAGTAGGGATTTTTAATTTGATTAGGATGTGTCTGTTGTCCATGAAAGAAAGCAAATGCGAAACGTTGTGCACGGCTGCTGGCGATTCCTAGCTAGTTCAGCTGGCATGCACCATTTCGTTTGATTAAGTGGGCCATGTCGATCATTTGAAAATCTTTCAAGTGGGCCACTGATCAGATGGTTTGATATCAAGGTTAAGGTTATGCATGTTCAAGATTACTGTTCCTCATTATTACTAGCTAGCTTCAAAAATAAGACATGTAGATAGTTGATCAGGTCATTATAATTAGCACTTGTACGTGATTTAGTCCTAATAAAAAATACAAATTCCTTAAGACTTGCTTCTCCACCAGAGTAATTAATCTAGAGTCATAAAATGAACATTCACAATGTAAAAGGACAAAATATTTATTTCTTTTGTGGCTTTAAATTAGTTTTTTTTTTTTTTTAATATTTGTAGGAGATGACTAAATGGTTTGGTCAATAAATAAGATGGCTTCTTGTAATTGAGAATAGAGTAGTGTTAAAATGATAACCAACTTCACAATAAACATATGCCAACATGATGGATCATTAGAACTTGGGTAGCTGTCATAATCAGCCAATCCGATCACAAGGTGTGATGCACATGTGCCGAGTCAAGAAAATGATGAAGGAAATTTTTAAATAAGGTCTTAAGTTTTTGCCTTATTTTTAAAAAGAATAAAACTTTTAAAATTTTTTAAATTAGTCACTAAGTTTTCGATGAAGTTTTCAATTAAAAACGTTCGTGCATTTAAAGCTATTTTGCAACAAGATTTCCCTCAAAATTCTTAAATTACCCTTCATTGAAATAAAATCATCATTCATTTCCTCTATATTCTCTTCATTTTCTTCACTAACATCTTCACAGTGATCGAAGACAACGAGCATCTCCACAATGATCGATTGGATGTAGTAACTACTAGAACCATGCCATGACTTTAGATATAAGGTACTTTGGGTATTTTAAGAAAATTGAGGGGAAAAATCATAAAAAAAAAATACCATTAAATTAATGTTCGGATTTCCTTAATTGAAAATTTACCAGAAAACTTAGGGACTAATTTGAAAACTTTTGAAACTTGTATCCGTTTTTAAAATAAGACAAAAACTTAGGCCTTATTTGAGATTTCCCCTTTAGATGAATGGATTTGTATGAAATTTAGTCCAAAATAGTTATCATTATCAACATTTGGATTCTGAAATAAATGTGGATAGGGTTGGCCTGAAGTTAATGGTCATAGATGATAAGAGTGGACCTTTAAGAGTCAAGACCTTCCACGTAAGCACGTGCAGGCCTTTTAATTGAACAAATAATTTCTAAGCCCTTGAAGATTGATATCAGGGATCCTTCAACAATTTAGGAGACCATTGAATTAGTTGAATTAGAAGAACTTTCATTAAAGTAGCATTCTCAAAATCTGCTGGACTTGCTGAGGGATTAAATAATAGCATTCCAAACAATAGAATATGTTGCGGAAGTTTCAATTTTCACGACTCCAGTTTTATAAAGGGATTAGTTTTTCAAAAAGTAGCAAGCTGGTTCTAAGCAAATATTAAAATGCTAATTTCATCTTTCACATCAACTACATTTATGTCAATGGCAGCTATAATTGAAAATTTCCAAAAATAAGAAACTCCGTGTTTGGGTTTTTTTTTTTTTTTTCTTGAAAAACGCTTTTCATATTCAAGCATTTTTCATATAGGAAACGTGTTGAGAATCTCGTAAAAAGAAAGTTAATTTATTCGTCCAATATCTCAAGTTTGGAGACCTACCATTTGACTTTCCTTCTCATTGAATCCCACGTCGGATAAGTTAAAAAAGGAATTGGACGTTTATAATGACTGAAGTTCATGATCAATTAGGCTCTAAGTCTATTAATAAACGAAGGGTCTGTTTGGAAAATCTGATTTCTTTGAAATAGATTTAAATGGAGCTGTTTCAAACATATATTTTTACAAGTAGATCGTTTCGCAATACTCACTTTCATGTCTTATTCAATTAGATATATTTGGAAAATCTTAAAACCGTAATTTGTTAAACATAAAAATAAGAGCTTATTATAGGGGCATTTACTTACATTTTGCTAAAAAAAACATGAAATAGATTTCTTTAAAAAGAAAAAGAAAAAAAAAACCATTGGAACATTGTAAAAATAAGGATAAAATAAGTCCTCTCAAATCCATTTAAGGCCCAATTACACGTTTAACCTATCCTTTTATACTTGTTTGAGATAACAATTTTAATTAATGGCATTTGACAAATATAATTCATACCTTCACTCTCTCTTATATATTCTCGGTATACTTAACGCTGCTAGAAAATTTAAACCAAAACCAAATTAAGAAAAAGAAAATTATCTTCAATAATCATGTTAAAATAGTCATTCTACTAGCCCAAACAAAAAAAAAAGGAAAAAAACCAATAACAACATCATGAAAGGACATCTGCAATTGCATTTCTGATGGCTGACGTCTCCATCTGTTGTTCAATATTGACAGCTACATCTGTTTCAGAGGTACTACTATCCCAACCGTCACTCGCCTCTAGAGCTAATTCTTCATACTCATATTGACAAAAATGTTCGTTATGCACCGTCTTTGCAGCAACTACTATACTTCTTCGTATGGGGAATGGGTATGGAGGCATCTTCTTCAAAATTGGAAAATGAGCCCTTAATACTCCAAAAGATCGCTCTATCACATTTCTTAGTGATGAATGAACATAATTGAAAATATCTTTTCTATTACGAGGACGAGCACCGCCTCTAAAGTCTAGTAACCAATACGGCTTCTAAAGGCCGACATTACGATAAGGAGCAAGAAAGTCACGAATATTTGTAAATCCAGCATCAACAACATTATATTTTCCTATAAGAAAAAAAATTGTTATAATATGTTAATATGAAATGATTTATAATAAATTATTCATTGTTTACCTCGAGGGGCATGCGAAAATTTTAACTCTGGTCTATAAATAGTATCAAGTAAAATTCGTGAATTATGTGTGGTGCCTTCCCAGCCAGCTAGAACAAATGTGAATAACATATCGAATGAGCAAGCTTCCAAAACATTTTGCATGCACTCTCCTTTTTTTCCTCTACAACCCACCTGATTTTCTGTAGATACCACGACGCTTATGAGGGTACCATCTATTGCCCCAACACAATCCTTCAAAAAAGCCATAACTTTTTTAAACATAATTGATATTTTTTTATGTATCTCTTGTTTCTAGAAAAGCACATGTGAAAAAGTATTACCTTAAAATATAGATAAAATCGAGGGTTGTGCAATATCTCTTTCGGAATTTGATGGTACGTAGGAGGCTTTATAATCTCTATAGAGAAGTGAATCATTGCTAATAAAACATGATGGAAGCGTCGATGGATAGTTTCCCATGAATGTTGAAATCTATCCTACAAAATTCTATTTCTATGATTTCACCCAATTGTCATGAGAAACATAGCAATTTTCTCCTCTACACAAACATATCTACTGTCTTGAAGCAACCTCTTCTCTCTAAACACAGCACACAATCTAAAAAAAAAACATATTTCTTCATACAAAGCAAATTCCAAACATAGTATTGGGTTCCCACGCAAAACGTCTCGAACAAAAACATTGCCCGAGAGAATTGAAGTTCTACATGGTTCTCTGATGCTTATACATCGTTTCCTTGTAAGCAGTAAAGCTATTAGAGGCAGAGCAAGCAATTTCCGCCTCCTTGGTGTCATAGCTATTAACAAAAATGCAATAACTCACATTAACATAAAATTCATAAATAAAAATAAAAGTAACGCACCATTTCCATTGAACAATATTTAAAAAAAATGATTCAATTCTATAATATTAAAATTTTGAACATCCAATCTAAAACATCCAACTTAAAACATTTATCTAAAACATCTAATAAATAAAATCCAATTTAAAACATCCAAAAAAAACTAATTCCATAATATTAAAGAAAGACATCCATCCGAAATTTGCTGCAAAAATTCAAGACTCCTTTTCCATCAATGTCTTCAAAACTTCAATGCGAACATCATTATTGTCTATTGACATCCATAGTTCTCTATTCTCCTTCACTCGAAAAATGGTGAGAGCAAATATGAACAATCGAGAGGTTTGCCCAATATTCGGTATTTGCTTTAAACACGCAACACATTCAGCAATTGTGGGACCTTTTTCGTCACGCTCTCTATTCTTTTCCTCAAGTTCACGATTCTTCTCTTCAAGTTCTCGAATCTTCTCCTTAAGTTCTCGAATCTTCTCCTCACGTTCTTCATTTTTGTCTGCTTCAAGTGCAACAACTAGACGTTCAAAACTATCATCAAATTTCCTATTCTTAGCTTCCTTCCTACTTTGTGAAGGACGAGGACGCTTTCTCCTAACATTTGCCATGAGCTCCTCCTCTCCACGCTCTTCAGGTGTTTCAAGTGGTGCCATAACCTGGGTATTTACCATATTAGGTGATGGCGAGCTTCGATCATTATTTAAGTCCTCCGGAAAAGAGCCACTAGATGGTGTCCAAGTATCTTCTCCTCTAGCTTGGGTTCTACTAAAGAGTATTTTCATTTCATCAGAAAATGATAAAGGTCTCGTCCTGAATATTTTTGCATCTGGGTGTCCCTGCATGAGATGGTTTAATTGTAAATAATATAAAAAAATGAAGAATTACTAAATTAAAAATAAAACTTACCTTTAGATATTCATCCCATCTCTCGGGTTCCATTGTAACTGTGTGAGTTACTTCATTATATCCTATACCGGATTGCCCACACAACGTTACCCAAGCATTGTATTGTTTTCTCATAAGGTCCCATTGATTTTTTAATTGCTTTTGACCATATAAGAACCCGGTCTTCTCCTTGAAACCATCTATAACTCTCTTCCATGATGAGGCTTTTAAATTTGTCCCGGGTCTTCCTCCTGATAACACCTCTTGAATGCATAGGTCTAAAAAGACCTTCTTTTGGTTGTCTGACCATACGGCCCTACTTGATTCAGCCTTCTCCTTACTTTTCTGAGATAAAACCCTTGATTCAGCCATATAATCTTCCCCTAAAAATTCATCAATTTCAATAGTCAATATATGTTTTACATTAAAATGCTCTCCTGTATTTTTTCTACATGTCATAAAAACATTCATATAAGATTTCTACGCATACATGTATATTATAATACATGTTATCATCAATCACGTTATAGAAACACAAAAAACCATTTAAATCATGCCAATAATTTTTATTTCTGCAAATTTATATGCTTCTACATGGTATTTCTTTAATAAAATTTGGGAAAACACGACACATGTGGATAGCCATAGCATGACCAATCACTCAATACAATGTTCTTTTAGCATAAAATTAACTTATAAAGCATAGTATGATGAAGAATATAGCTGTGCATCTCTATCAATGTTTTTTTTATTTTTTTATTTTTTTATGTCTTATATCGAAGGCTTCGTATGTGAATAACATGTTTTCTTGTTGATTTCACGTAGCCATTATAAACCATGCCTGTACATATACATGCCAAAATCTGATCACAAAGGGCGTTTTTGTTTGTATGGGATATACAGTAAATGACCATATAGGAATTCATGTTCAATTGAGATCCATCAAAGGATTGTATAAAAGAGGTGAGGGATGGAAGGGGAGGTTATTTAATGGACGATTTTGGACATGCACCTTTGATTTGGCATTTTTAACTAATATAAAAGTACTAGTCTCGGAATACATAGGAATTCAACTAGATGAAACAAACAAGATGAAAACTATGAATATTTACATGAAGAAAGACAACACATGCATGCATTAGAACCATATTAAGCTGACATGTTATAGTGTAGTGATGTCTCTAACTTCCTCTCCACCTTTTGAGTCGAACAATGCAATCTCTCTAACCAACATGATTCAAAAGTTTTATAATAATCGAGTGGAAGGTTCATATCCAACAACTTCCACCATCAAAGATGACCCACACAATCCAGATCAAGTTCACAATATTGTATAGCACCATGGAACACCATGCAACCCTCTCATTCATTCATTAGCCGAGAAGATTTTATAATAATCGAGTGGAAGGTTCATATCCAACAACTTCCACCATCAAAGATGACCCACACAATCCAGATCAAGTTCACAATATTGTATACAACATGGAACACCATGCAACCCTCTCATTCATTCATTAGCCGAGAAGAGTATTGTTGGAAAATATATGAAAAACTTTCCTCAACTGAAAGATTAGTGAAGAAATTAGCAACCATATTTGGTGGACTACCATTCATGACCAGCCTCAAAACAAAATTCGGCACATATATATAAGTGTTGTTGATTTGGAGGGACACCATATAGATGGGGTGTGTGATATGGGTTTGGATGGTGAGAGGTGGGACTTCGCTGGGATACAGGTGGGCTTGGTTTAGGTACTGTAAGTCATGGGTGCAAGTGAAGTGATGGTTCATCATAGACGATAAAAAGGTGGGCCTGGGTCAAGTTGTTGGTGATTTATGGTGAGGGACTATGGGTTTATTTTGATGGGAGGATAGAGAAGGTGTTGGGCAGTATGAGAATGGTGGGTTATTTGTTTGCAGGTTGCTGTGTAGTGTAGGTGTAATGAATATATGGTTTGGGTTGAGAAGGTTGTTGTGGATAAATGAAGATGAGTGTCTGGTATGCTTGCTTAGTTTGGTTGGCAAGTGGGAGATGAGAAACGGTATTGTGGTGTGTTTGGTTGTAGGATGTAAGATCCCGACCCCAATCCTTTTGTTTAGCATTGTTTTAATCGTGGTTTAGTTTTTTTTAAGCGAGATTTGATTTAGTTTGACCGCGTATTTGAGTTTGACCGGATTTTTTCCTTGCCTTGGAGATTTTAAAGACCGTTGACTTTGGTTTGACCCGGTCCTTATAATTTGTATTTTTATGAGAAATTACTTCGGATTTCTAAAAATTCTGGATTTGGTGTATTTCGACTTATTTTATGAAGTTTAACAACTTTCATGTTTTAATCATTTTGGTTTGATGCTCAAAAATCACGTTTTTCGAGGAAAAAGGGCAAAAATGACATTTTCACTAAATCTGTCCATGAATTTCGAAAATTTCAGAAATTGGGGAAAATATACTTTTTGGAAAGTAGATATTTCGCCGATCGTTTTTCTCTTCTTCGTCGTTTTCATTCGGGACCCGCAAACCTTAGTTTCAGCTTTAGTAAGCTTGGGGCCCATGGGGCCCAGCCCATTCTCTCTATAAAACCCATGGGGCTCTCTTCTCTTCTCCCATTCTTCATTTCCTGCAACAAGAAAAGGGGGGTTAGGGTTTCTCCCAGCCCCCTTCCTCTCTCCTCATGTATCCCTTCTCCTTTGATGCTAAATGGAGATTTGAGCTCCTCTTCTTCTTCCCCATCTTTCAAGCTTCCCCTAGATGCCATTTTTGAGATGATTGAGCTAGAGAAGACCCCTCTTTCAAGCCTCTCTTCTTTGTTAGGACTTCTCAAGGTTAGCAATGGTTTTCTTTCCCTTAGATCTTTGTTTTCCTCCTCATTTGGAGTGTCTTATTCCCACATGCATTGGGTTTTCATGAAGTTTGGAAAATGGTGGATTTCTAGGGTTTCTTCTTGAGCCATTTTGGGGATTTCATGATTTTGGAGCTTGAGGCCATTAGAGGACTTCATGGAGTGTTTTTACATCTTCTCTTGACCAAGGCAAGTGAATTTCACAATTAATATGATGTTTTTGTGTTATTGTTAAGCTTCATGGTTTTTCTTCTTTATTTTGTTCAATTTTTTCATGGTTTATGGATTGGCATTGAATGAATGAGGCAAGGTTATATTGATTTTCACTTTTGTTGTTATTGTACAATGAGTAGGGAATTTGGTTTTCACTTTGTTCATCTTGTAAAATTAGTCCTCTTTATGTTAAGTATGGGGTTCAATTAAGCTTTGCTTTAAAAAGTTTTATGTTTGGGCCAATTAGGATGTTTTGTGGATGGTTTGATGTGTTTGGAAGGCCAAGGAAGGGCCCAACAATTCATGGAATTGAGTAGGAATGAAAAGGAAGCAAAAGAATCAAGAAAAATCAGGAAAAATTGCAAAGGGATGGAAGTTGTCTGCACTCGGGCCGGACTGGGCAGGCCCAGTCCGCTCGAGCGACCCACTGGGTCGCTCGAGCGGACCAGGCACTGTCTGGGTCCGCTCGAGCGACCCACTGGGTCGCTCGAGCGACCCAGCTTCTGTCTGGGTCCGCTCGAGCGGGCCTGGGTCCGCTCGAGCGGGCCTGGGTCCGCTCGAGCGAGCCCGGCTCAGTCTGGGCTGGGTTTGGGTCCGTTTATGGATCAGTTTTGGGCCTGTTCTTTGGGACTTCTTTGGGCCTGTTTCAAGTTTAGTTTTGGGCTATTTTAAAACTGTTTATTGGGCCAGTTCAGATCTGATGTTGGGTCATCTTTGGGCCTGACATTTGACTGTTTTTAATGACTGTTAGTGGACTGTTTTAGAATTTGGTTGGTGGGCCTGTTTTATGGTTAGTTTGGATTGGTTTTAAAACTTGTTCCTTGGGCCAATTAAGGACTAGTTGTGGACTGTTTTTAAAACTGTTTTGTGGGCCTGTTCAAGGCCAGTTTGGGCGGTTTTAAAAACTGTGTATTGGGCCTTTCAAAGTTTGGTTTTGGGCTGCCTTAAAAATCAGTTTTTGTGGGCTCGGTTAAAGTTCAGTTTTGGGTTGTTTTAAAAATATGTTTTGTGGGCCAATCAATGTTTAGCTTTGGGCTGTTTTTGAAATGTGTTTTGTGGGCCAATCAAGCTTAGTGTTTGGACTGTTTTAATAATGGTTTAGGCCTTGTTTAAAAGGGATATTTTGAGCTAAATAAGTAGGCTATTTTGGACTTGAATTGAGGCCAGCTATGGGCCTGTTTTGAAGAGTTTTGATATTACTTTGACACTTGGAAATTTGTGAAATGGGAATGGGACCAATGAGAGAATGAAAGTATGTAAAATTATCCGGGAATCGTCTGAGTCTCAATGCGCACTCTATCATTTAAATATTATGGATTTTCATTGGCATCAAACGCGCTCTTTACTAATCAATGTTTAAATGATAGTTGTGCATTGAGATGGTTCCTTGGTAAATCATTAAGTCATCCTACATAATTCCATTCCATTTCAAGTCAGAAAAATGTATTTGTATTGGTATTAGTATTTGTATTTGTTTTCTTTGGTGAACTAATTTAAATAGCATCGATGATTTGTTATAAAATCATGTGTCTTCCCACGTTCGAAAGGGTTGCTCGTATGATTTTATACAAATCACCTCGATGCGTATTTGAACGGTTTACCATAGATATTCGTATGTTTTCTCCGATTCGATTTGAAAAAGAGATTTGGAGTATGTTCGTCACATTCGGGATTTCTTCGATGAGACTATTGTTTTGATAAGACTCGTATTTGAAAATAAAACCCTCGAGGCAAGACTGGGCCAGAGCTATGTGGTGCGAGCCCATGAGCCAAAGAGGCTATGATTCCGAAAACAAAACCCCGAGGCAAGACGGGGCCAGAGCTATGTGGTGCGAGCCCCTGAGCCAAAGGGATTAGTACTATGTTAGAGTTGTATCCGTTCGAGTTTTGAAAACTAAAGGCACCACTAGGCTTAGGTCACCTTGTCGGGCTGATCACCCGGCTTGGGATCTTTACTCTGTCCGCCAGCTGCAGCTTGGATTCCGTCTGTACCGACCATGGCAACGGTAATGATCTGCCGGTCCCATTTGTATGGCTACGGTTCTGATCCTCTGTTTAGTACCACGTTCAGTGGCTACGCTCTGTTTGCTCTTATCACTTCGGTAATAGGAGGATTTAGCTATTTGTGGTCGCCTAGGTTTTATCTGCATATTACTTTAGTTTATGATTCTTGTCGGTTATGCTTTTTATGCTTTGATTTGTTTAATGTTTACGACATCGACCTTTATCGTATTGTTTCTACTATTCAGTTTTTAAATGTATTTCTAATTATTAAATGCCTTGCTTAGGTGGTTATCTTTTCGAGACATTTATGCTTTAGAGATTGCTCGTTTATTCGTCTTGATATTTATGTTTGGACTTTCGATTGTTTTAGCATGTTTTATTGTCATTATTGTTTAGGCTGTTTATCCGGTTTTACGATGATCTCGTCTGGTTTTATGTATGTTCCTTTTATTCATATTATTTGTTGATTTGCTTGCCAGACCGTCGTGTCTGACCCTCTTTGTTTGGTGCCAGTTCCTTCTCTTTTCTGTTTGTAGGTGTTTGATCAGAGGAGGCGGTGGGACCGCCGGTCTGACGTGAGAGGCTGCCCGTTGATATCATCTAGATGTCAAGTTTGGCACCAGAGTTCGTATTGAAATGTTGGGGTAGTATTTCTACTTAGTTGTATATTTTTGTATGGCTTTATCAGCCTTTTTCTTTTGGGTTTGTAATTAAGACATCTGTTAATTGTAACTTGAATATTTGGGAAATAATAGATTTGTTACTACCAGCTCAGTGTGTTGTGATTTATGATTTATGCCAGTCTGTTTATGATGGCTTTATGGAATTGGTTGAGTGCGACACGGAACCCGATGGCCACGGATTCCGGGTCGTAACACCATGTTTAACTTCCGCAAAAAATATACTCTGATTGTGATGAGATTTGTTTATCCTCATTCACGCGGATCTTGGGAAACATATCAAAAAGTTTCAAATTATTCCAAAATTTCGCACCCCGAGATCGGTTCGCTGCAGGGCCCGGTTTCGGGGCGTGACAGGTTTGGTATCAGAGCTGGTTAGTTTCTAGGAAATAAAATACTCTAGAGACATTAAGACGTGTGGTGAGGACTCGTTAGATTGTGTCGATTCGTTTTCTCGTGTCTTTGTTTCGTTGGATTTGAGTCGGCTTTTCTTTCAGTTCGGGAGATTTTGCTTGTCTTTTCTTTTAGTTCTGTTGTTAGGAGATTTGGACGGCCAAATTTCCTCCTTAGTGGTGGAGAATTTAAAATCTCCATACTCTTGTTCAGTGTCTTTTATCTTTGCTTGTGTCGGAGACTGAGAACCTCGTGGATTTAGTATGTGTCTTTGGAGAACCTCAGCAGACTTTCAGCCTTC
This sequence comes from Litsea cubeba, assembly GCA_012931725.1. Classification (NCBI taxonomy): domain Eukaryota; kingdom Viridiplantae; phylum Streptophyta; class Magnoliopsida; order Laurales; family Lauraceae; genus Litsea; species Litsea cubeba. The sequence goes on along the minus strand of CM022949.1, from coordinate 7,298,528 downwards.
AGCGTCTCCGTTGTGGTTAATGAGAGAAGACTTGTGCATTTGCCCGTCAGAGTTGGACTTGAGCAGCTTTCGAAGATCCCCTTTCAGCTAATTGGAGATCGTCATGCAGCGTACTAAGGTAAGTAATTGTGGATTTTTATGAAGGGAGAAGTGACCTTAGTTAGTAAGGTTGGAAACTAGTGCTAGAAACTCAAGGATTTCTCGGATTCAATGAGCTTTGTCATGGGCTTGGTTGAGAGTTTCTATAACTTGCAGCTTAGCCAGTGTAGTTTCCAGAGGCAATACCAAGTGGATGGTTAGTTGTAGTTAAGATAATGTTTGGCAGTAGAGGAAACCTTGGGGAATTTTACCGACTTACAAGATATTGGATTGGACAACGTGCAGATGCAAGGGAGTACCTCAGTCTTGGTGATGTCCATTTCTTATTTAAAATGATCTTCATGATGTTTTCATCTTTTGTTATATTTTTCATTTATGTCTATGATTTATTCATGTAGTATTTAAACAATGGATTTATGTTTCTTCTTTAAAACTTATTTTAAAATAAACTATGTCGTTATACTCTTTTCATAAGTCACATGATTTTGTTCTTATAAGGATTTGTGTTTCGAATTTTTGTTTAATCTCCTTAAGATATTACTTTACAATGATCTTGAAATTTTGCTCTCGTTTTAGTTTTCTTAAATGTTGACATCTACATTTCAAAACCTTGATGATTTCAAATTTTGTATATGTTGGTTGGAAATGGATGGATGTTTTAATGATAGAATGTAGAGACTAGTGGATCAACTGATCTTTGAAAACATGTAACTAAAATTGTGTTTCTTTTTCCAAAGTACGATGTGAAGTTTCTATTTCATTGGTTCATTTTCTTTGGCTTTGCAAAATGAATTTCCTAAGGGTTTTGTGTTTAGATTATATACAGGTTTCTACTATGTTTTGAAGTTATGAGATTTATCTAAGTAATTGTTTTAGTTATCATATTTAAGATTTTAAGATTTGTCTTGCATCGAATGGAAGGAGTTGTATTAGTTATGGCTGGAGTTTGGTAGTATGTGAATTGAAGGATTGATGGATGTCCGGATGTGTATTAGTTCAGTTGAGGACAAAGTTGGATCTACGGGAGAATCAACATCATTCAAGATTTGGATTGTAAGTTTCAGCTCTTCCGGGATTGACATTAGATTAGTGGGTGTGTTTTATTGACGACACAGTGGCAGGTAAGAGATCAAGAACAGCAAGTAGATAGGATCAGATGTGGGCAAGATTTCAGAGTGCATCACAGAAAGGTTAAAATTTGGAGTTGTGATTTCAGAATGAAGACGGAATGACGATGTTCTTAGAAGCCAGAGTCTGAATGGTACAGTGTAAGTAGGTATATGGAATTCCAGAATTTCGGGATGAAGATTTTTCAGTGAAAACATGTCTACGATCACACCTTCATACAAGCGTCAAGAGCACCATATACAGTTTCGAAGGACTTAAGCCACAGAATTCCAAGCTGATAGAAAGAGACAGAATTTGCAGTTCTTGGACCGACAGTCACTGACGAGGTAAGGAAAAGAAATGATTCAGTGCAGGAACTACAGATGACACCGAGGATACTTAGGAGTGTTGGGCACCAGTTTGGTCAGGGAAGTTTGTTTCCGAGCAGATATGTAGAACAGTGTGAAGCCTTCAACCGAATCAGAATGTGGTCGACCGTGCATCTTACCGTCAGCTGTGTTAAGAGGAGGTCTCTCAGTCACCGAGGTCTAGCATAGCGTGTCAGTGTTTTCTTTTGTCTTTTGGGTTTTTAGTTTTGATTTGGTTTAAGCCATTTGAAGGACCAAATGGGTTCTAAGGGGGGGAGGATGTAAGATCCCGACCCCAATCCTTTTGTTTAGCATTGTTTTAATCGTGGTTTAGTTTTTTTTAAGCGAGATTTGATTTAGTTTGACCGCGTATTTGAGTTTGACCGGATTTTTTCCTTGCCTTGGAGATTTTAAAGACCGTTGACTTTGGTTTGACCCGGTCCTTATAATTTGTATTTTTATGAGAAATTACTTCGGATTTCTAAAAATTCTGGATTTGGTGTATTTCGACTTATTTTATGAAGTTTAACAACTTTCATGTTTTAATCATTTTGGTTTGATGCTCAAAAATCACGTTTTTCGAGGAAAAAGGGCAAAAATGACATTTTCACTAAATCTGTCCATGAATTTCGAAAATTTCAGAAATTGGGGAAAATATACTTTTTGGAAAGTAGATATTTCGCCGATCGTTTTTCTCTTCTTCGTCGTTTTCATTCGGGACCCGCAAACCTTAGTTTCAGCTTTAGTAAGCTTGGGGCCCATGGGGCCCAGCCCATTCTCTCTATAAAACCCATGGGGCTCTCTTCTCTTCTCCCATTCTTCATTTCCTGCAACAAGAAAAGGGGGGTTAGGGTTTCTCCCAGCCCCCTTCCTCTCTCCTCATGTATCCCTTCTCCTTTGATGCTAAATGGAGATTTGAGCTCCTCTTCTTCTTCCCCATCTTCCAAGCTTCCCCTAGATGCCATTTTTGAGATGATTGAGCTAGAGAAGACCCCTCTTTCAAGCCTCTCTTCTTTGTTAGGACTTCTCAAGGTTAGCAATGGTTTTCTTTCCCTTAGATCTTTGTTTTCCTCCTCATTTGGAGTGTCTTATTCCCACATGCATTGGGTTTTCATGAAGTTTGGAAAATGGTGGATTTCTAGGGTTTCTTCTTGAGCCATTTTGGGGATTTCATGATTTTGGAGCTTGAGGCCATTAGAGGACTTCATGGAGTGTTTTTACATCTTCTCTTGACCAAGGCAAGTGAATTTCACAATTAATATGATGTTTTTGTGTTATTGTTAAGCTTCATGGTTTTTCTTCTTTATTTTGTTCAATTTTTTCATGGTTTATGGATTGGCATTGAATGAATGAGGCAAGGTTATATTGATTTTCACTTTTGTTGTTATTGTACAATGAGTAGGGAATTTGGTTTTCACTTTGTTCATCTTGTAAAATTAGTCCTCTTTATGTTAAGTATGGGGTTCAATTAAGCTTTGCTTTAAAAAGTTTTATGTTTGGGCCAATTAGGATGTTTTGTGGATGGTTTGATGTGTTTGGAAGGCCAAGGAAGGGCCCAACAATTCATGGAATTGAGTAGGAATGAAAAGGAAGCAAAAGAATCAAGAAAAATCAGGAAAAATTGCAAAGGGATGGAAGTTGTCTGCACTCGGGCCGGACTGGGCAGGCCCAGTCCGCTCGAGCGACCCACTGGGTCGCTCGAGCGGACCAGGCACTGTCTGGGTCCGCTCGAGCGACCCACTGGGTCGCTCGAGCGACCCAGCTTCTGTCTGGGTCCGCTCGAGCGGGCCTGGGTCCGCTCGAGCGAGCCCAGCTCAGTCTGGGCTGGGTTTGGGTCCGTTTATGGATCAGTTTTGGGCCTGTTCTTTGGGACTTCTTTGGGCCTGTTTCAAGTTTAGTTTTGGGCTATTTTAAAACTGTTTATTGGGCCAGTTCAGATCTGATGTTGGGTCATCTTTGGGCCTGACATTTGACTGTTTTTAATGACTGTTAGTGGACTGTTTTAGAATTTGGTTGGTGGGCCTGTTTTATGGTTAGTTTGGATTGGTTTTAAAACTTGTTCCTTGGGCCAATTAAGGACTAGTTGTGGGCTGTTTTTAAAACTGTTTTGTGGGCCTGTTCAAGGCCAGTTTGGGCGGTTTTAAAAACTGTGTATTGGGCCTTTCAATGTTTGGTTTTGGGCTGCCTTAAAAATCAGTTTTTGTGGGCTCGGTTAAAGTTCAGTTTTGGGTTGTTTTAAAAATATGTTTTGTGGGCCAATCACTGTTTAGCTTTGGGCTGTTTTTGAAATGTGTTTTGTGGGCCAATCAAGCTTAGTGTTTGGACTGTTTTAATAATGGTTTAGGCCTTGTTTAAAAGGGATATTTTGAGCTAAATAAGTAGGCTATTTTGGACTTGAATTAAGGCCAGCTATGGGCCTGTTTTGAAGAGTTTTGATATTACTTTGACACTTGGAAATTTGTGAAATGGGAATGGGACCAATGAGAGAATGAAAGTATGTAAAATTATCCGGGAATCGTCTGAGTCTCAATGCGCACTCTATCATTTAAATATTATGGATTTTCATTGGCATCAAACGCGCTCTTTACTAATCAATGTTTAAATGATAGTTGTGCATTGAGATGGTTCCTTGGTAAATCATTAAGTCATCCTACATAATTCCATTCCATTTCAAGTCAGAAAAATGTATTTGTATTGGTATTAGTATTTGTATTTGTTTTCTTTGGTGAACTAATTTAAATAGCATCGATGATTTGTTATAAAATCATGTGTCTTCCCACGTTCGAAAGGGTTGCTCGTATGATTTTATACAAATCACCTCGATGCGTATTTGAACGGTTTACCATAGATATTCGTATGTTTTCTCCGATTCGATTTGAAAAAGAGATTTGGAGTATGTTCGTCACATTCGGGATTTCTTCGATGAGACTATTGTTTTGATAAGACTCGTATTTGAAAATAAAACCCTCGAGGCAAGACTGGGCCAGAGCTATGTGGTGCGAGCCCATGAGCCAAAGAGGCTATGATTCCGAAAACAAAACCCCGAGGCAAGACGGGGCCAGAGCTATGTGGTGCGAGCCCCTGAGCCAAAGGGATTAGTACTATGTTAGATTTGTATCCGTTCGAGTTTTGAAAACTAAAGGCACCACTAGGCTTAGGTCACCTTGTCGGGCTGATCACCCGGCTTGGGATCTTTACTCTGTCCGCCAGCTGCAGCTTGGATTCCGTCTGTACCGACCATGGCAACGGTAATGATCTGCCGGTCCCATTTGTATGGCTACGGTTCTGATCCTCTGTTTAGTACCACGTTCAGTGGCTACGCTCTGTTTGCTCTTATCACTTCGGTAATAGGAGGATTTAGCTATTTGTGGTCGCCTAGGTTTTATCTGCATATTACTTTAGTTTATGATTCTTGTCGGTTATGCTTTTTATGCTTTGATTTGTTTAATGTTTACGACATCGACCTTTATCGTATTGTTTCTACTATTCAGTTTTTAAATGTATTTCTAATTATTAAATGCCTTGCTTAGGTGGTTATCTTTTCGAGACATTTATGCTTTAGAGATTGCTCGTTTATTCGTCTTGATATTTATGTTTGGACTTTCGATTGTTTTAGCATGTTTTATTGTCATTATTGTTTAGGCTGTTTATCCGGTTTTACGATGATCTCGTCTGGTTTTATGTATGTTCCTTTTATTCATATTATTTGTTGATTTGCTTGCCAGACCGTCGTGTCTGACCCTCTTTGTTTGGTGCCAGTTCCTTCTCTTTTCTGTTTGTAGGTGTTTGATCAGAGGAGGCGGTGGGACCGCCGGTCTGACGTGAGAGGCTGCCCGTTGATATCATCTAGATGTCAAGTTTGGCACCAGAGTTCGTATTGAAATGTTGGGGTAGTATTTCTACTTAGTTGTATATTTTTGTATGGCTTTATCAGCCTTTTTCTTTTGGGTTTGTAATTAAGACATCTGTTAATTGTAACTTGAATATTTGGGAAATAATAGATTTGTTACTACCAGCTCAGTGTGTTGTGATTTATGATTTATGCCAGTCTGTTTATGATGGCTTTATGGAATTGGTTGAGTGCGACACGGAACCCGATGGCCACGGATTCCGGGTCGTAACACCATGTTTAACTTCCGCGAAAAATATACTCTGATTGTGATGAGATTTGTTTATCCTCATTCACGCGGATCTTGGGAAACATATCAAAAAGTTTCAAATTATTCCAAAATTTCGCACCCCGAGATCGGTTCGCTGCAGGTCCCGGTTTCGGGGCGTGACATAGGATGAAGAGGGTTTAATGCGAAAACGAAATCCACACAACCCAGGCTCTTGGACAGAACTTCCAATCTCTCTCTCTCTCTCTCAAAACCCAAGCTCTTGGCCAAAACCACCAAACTCTCTCTTATCTTTCTCTCTCATGTAGCTTGCATGTAGAAAATCAACACGGAATGCTACACACGACGGTGTTTAAACACAAGTGGGGCAAGGCCCTTGGAACTTAAAAACACCCTGATTTTATGCATTTACTCTAGATAGATCATCTGCTGTGAAACATAGTCCATTAGTTCATTCAGAACATCTCTCTCTCCCCATCCCATCATAAGTTCATTGAATGCAACCTGTTTTCACTGCTGCTACTATTCCTAAAAACAGTAACATCTCTCACTCAATCCACCCACTGACCACTATATGTTCCCTACGCTTGTTTAAAACCCGTGGAGCAAAACACACGGACGTGAGAGTTGAGACTCACGATTTTTCAAAACCCGTGCATGAGAGAGAATGAGAAAGGGACGTACGTCACGATTCTTCCGAACCCACCAAACACCCTGTTCAGTTCTTGTCGCCCTTCCAAGCGTCATGGTCAAATCAGGCGGCTTCTTCTTTGATCGCCCACCTTCTCCTTTCTCGCACTCTCTGTCTACCCCAAACGTCTCTCCCATACACCCATACATTGACCGCTATCCATCACCCATCTCTCCATCTGTTGCACCAGCCATCCAGACCAATGAACCCAACCTGGAAACTTCACTACAACACATTACCACACCTCTCATCATCTCCACCACACTCAACACCCACATAAACCTACAAACTAAAACAAAAGACAAAAACACAACCCACTTGGTTGTAACCAGCCTAAAACAAAAGAAATCCAGCAACGATTATGTTTACACATACGGAGAGAGAGAGAGAGAGAGAGAGAGAGAGAGAGAGACCTCAACGATGAAGGTTTAAAAAAGCGAAGATGATCTCCTCGCCATGGATATAAATATCGGCCGTGGCGGGCGACACCGCCACGCCATGGCCGATATATCGGCCGTCGCACCCGTGGCGGCCCGTAGCAGCCGCCACGGTACGTGGCGGCCGATACCGTGGCGCGCGGGGGGGGGGGGGGGGGGGTATAAAACCCCTTTTTGGACGAAAAACCCTTCTTCTCCTTCACTTGCTGCTATGTTTTCTTCCTCTTTTCCATTTTCTTCCTCCTAAGTGGTCCCAAGTGTCCTAAGTGGTTTTTCTCAAGATTTCTTGCCACCAAATCACCAACATTCAACTATTCAAAGGATTTTAAAGATTCTAAACAAGAATCTTCAGCTAGGTATGTGAGTTTTTTTCAACTTTTGAGATTATCACTCTCTAACTACTATAAATCACAATATAATGGCATCATTGGCTTGTTTTATTGTAGATCCATGCATCCTTTTGATCTTGTATGCATATCTTTTGTTTTTTTTTTAATATTGTTATTTTTATTTTCGGATTTAAGTTATTTAAAAAAAAAACCATTATCACTTATGGAAAACTCATGAAACAACTTGAAAATAGCTTCATATTGTTAGATCTATGGTTCCCATAGATCATTCCAACATATAATGCTTCTTTTTCAATTTTTTTCCTTTTTTTTTATTTTTGGATTTTTTTATATTTGTAAAAAAAAATATTTTTAGTAATTGAATGCCAATCAAATGTCTTGAAAAGGGCTCCTAGGTTATAGATCTATGTTTCCCATAGATCATTCCAACATATAATGCTTGTTTTTCAATTTTTTTTCTTTTTTTTATTTTCGGATTTCTTTTTTATTTGTAAAAAAAAATGTTTTTAGTAATTGAATGCCAATCAAATGTCTTGAAAAGGGCTCCTAGGTTATAGATCTATGTTTCCCATAGATCATTCCAACATATAATGCTTGTTTTTCAATTTTTTTCCTTTTTTTATTTTCGGATTTCTTTTTTATTTGTAAAAAAAAAATTTTTTTAGTAATTGAATGCCAATCAAATGTCTTGAAAAGGGCTCCTAGATTATAGATCTATGTTTCCCATAGATCATTCCAAACATATAATGCTTGGTTTTCAGTTTTTTTCCTTTTTTTATTTTCGGATTTCTTTTTATTTGTAAAAAAAATTAGTTTTAGTAATTGAATGCCAATCAAATGTCTTGAAAAGGGCTCCTAGATTATAGATCTATGTTTCCCATAGATCATTCCAACATATAATGCTTGTTTTTCAATTTTTTTCCTTTTTTTATTTTCGGATTTCTTTTTTATTTGTAAAAAAAATTAGTTTTAGTAATTGAATGCCAATCAAATGTCTTGAAAAGGGCTCCTAGATTATAGATCTATGTTTCCCATAGATCATTCCAACATATAATGCTTGTTTTTCAATTTTTTTCCTTTTTTTATTTTCGGATTTCTTTTATTTTTGTAAAAAAAATTATTTTTAGTAATTGAATGCCAATCAAATGTCTTGAAAAGGGCTTCTAGATTATAGATCTATGTTTCCCATAGATCATTCCAACATATAATGCTTGTTTTTCAATTTTTTTCCTTTTTTTATTTTCGAATTTCTTTTTTATTTGTAAAAAAAAAATTATTTTTAGTAATTGAATGCCAATTAAATGTCAAGAGAACGATTCTTAAGTGTTAGATATATGTTTCCTCTAACATGTTTTTTTGTTTTTTTAATTTTTAACATACTACTTGTTCATATTTATAGGTATTCAGTCTTCTATTGTGCATTTGTGTTTGCCAATTAATTTTTGAAAATGCCTCGTGATATTGATCCCGCATGGAGCTTTGGTGAGGCAGTTGAGAACAACAGGTTAAAAATCAAATGCAAGTTTTGTGGGAAAGTGACCAATGGGGGCATTACAAGATTCAAGCACCATTTGGGCCACATTTCTGGTAATGTTGCTGGCTGTACCGGAGCACCAAGGGAAGTCAGGGAACAAATGAAAGCTTTGATTACCCAAAGCAAAGCTAGAAAGGTAGAGATAAAAGAAAAGAGGCAGCAAGATGTTGATGCTGCCCGTTATGATGTATTTGGGGATGAAGGTTTTGATAATGAAGATGCACAGATGGAGGCTGCACGCCGAGAGTCCGTCATGAGTCATCAAGAAGAATATGAACGTCGTGCATTTGCTGGAAGCAGCAAAAATTATGATGCAGGGGGCTCATCTGCTGTGCCAAGCAGGGGCAAGGGCATTGCGGGTGCAATGTGTAGGGCATTTAGCACCCGGGAACGGGATGTTGATGTAGAAATTATTTCTACTAGAAGAGCAGCTCCTCCCTCTGTTGATCCTCTAGCACATAGAAAAGAGGGAGCTAAACAACCAAATATAAAAAGTGTTATGAAAGGGGCAATGAAGTCTGCAAGAGATAGGTTAGCCAAAGCTACAGCGAAATGGCTAATTCACAAGAACATACCACCTACAACAATAGATTCCCCTTATTTCCAAACAATTCTTGATGTTGCCGCCGAAGCTGGGCGGGGAATACAGTCGCCCTCTGTTTATGATGTGGGAACTAAATATCTCGAAGAGGAATATAAAGAAATAAAGGCATGGGTGGAGACCTTTAGGCCCATGTGGCAACAGAATGGAGTCACCATTATGTGTGATGGGTGGACTAGCGGCACACAAACACAATTAATAAACTTTTTGGTACATTCAGTCTCTGGGTGTGTTTTTGTGAAGTCCGTGGATGCATCTGAGCATAGACGGACAGCTAAATATATATACACTCTTATGGACAAGGTTGTAGAGACTGTGGGAGAGGAGCATGTTGTACAGATGGTTACAGATAATGGCGCCAATTTCAAGGCAGCCGGTGTGATGTTGGAGAAAAAGAGGCCTCATCTGTTTTGGACTCCATGTGCAGCACACTGTATAGATCTCATTATGGAAGAGATTGGAAGGAAGAAGAAAATTGCTGAAGTTATCAAGGCATGTAGAAGCATTACCAGATTTATTTATGATCATTCATGGCTTTTGAGCTTGATGAAAAGATTCACAAATAATCATGCCTTGATTCGTCCGGGATCAACTAGGTTTGCTACCCATTTCCTTGCGATGGAGAGTCTTGTAAGGTTTAGAACAGAGCTGATTCAGATGTTTGCATCAGAAGAATGGCTTCGTTCAAAGTGGGGCAATGCAACAAGTGGTCCGGAATTTGAGATCCCTAACTTGATGAGGGACAATAAGTTTTGGAAGAAAGTGTCTAATTTATTAAAGGTTTATGAGCCTTTAGTTAGAGTGTTGCGGCTTGTAGATGGTGATGACAAGCCAACAATGGGATATATATATGAAGCAATGGATCGGGCTAAGCAAGCTATCATGGAAAATGTTAGATATCATGAAGAATATATACAGATTATTGATAGACGGTGGGCTGACCAGCTGCACCATCCATTGCATGCTGCAGGTACTCAATAGTTATATCTATATTTGATGCTTTTAAAGCAAGCTATCATTCTTTGATTGATGTTTAATCATTTTGCATTTCAACTTGTTTTCAATGTAGGTTATTTCCTTAATCCCGAATTCTACTACCCCAATGCCCAACAACACAGCGATGTAATAGAGACGGAGTTGAGGGTAGGATTAAGGCAAGTGTTGAGAAAATTGTTGGGAATTGATGATTCCATCAACGCCATTCAAGAGGTGAGTTAGTGATTGAGATTTGAGATGACATATCACATATGTATATGCAGATATGCTTAAGATAGGTTCGTTAAACCTTTAATGATTTATTCCTAATTTTCACACTGTAGATATCTACATACACACAAAGGAAAGGAGGCTTTGCTGACCCAATCACACAAAGGGCAATTGGAAAAATGACACCTGGTATGAATATGATAACAAAAGACCCAATCACCCAACCTAATAGTATTTTGCTATTTATCTCTCAATTGATTGGAAGGACTTAAGGAATATCTAATTTTATTTGTTTATTTTGAATCTCAGCTGATTGGTGGATGAATTTTGGAGAGGATACTCCAAATCTAAGGAAAGCGGCTGTTCGCATCCTTAGTCAAGTTACAACTTCATCAAACTGTGAAAGGAATTGGAGCACTTTCTCCTTGATCCACACAAAGTCCAGGAATCGGCTTACCATGCAAAAACTCAACAAGCTTGTGTATTGCCATTACAATTTAAAGTTGAGAAACAGAACGAGAGAAAGGAAGGCAAGGGATAGTCCGAACTATTGTCCTATTAGTTTGGATCACATATTCAGAGAGGACGATCCCTTGCTCCCATGGATAGCCGAGATAGAGGATCCATTGCTAGATTCAGATCCGGGCTTTCAGGAGGACGTTAGAGATTTGCTTGATGAAGAAATGGATGAGGCAGGGGGTGCCCCACTTGGAGGAGAAGGCACAAGTGCACAGCCGCACCCACAATCTAGAGGGAAAGAACCTGCTATTCCTGCTCATGTGGTGTCATCTTCTGAGAGGACGAGTACCACCGTCTCTTCGAGTAGCCATGGTGGAGGAGATGGGGGAGATGGAGCAGGAGACACTAGTGGGACAGGTGCTACTAGTGAATACTACCAACATGATCAGGAAGATGTCATTCCTGTAGAGGAGGTACAAGACTTTCCGGAAAGAATGGAAGGAAATCGTGGTTATCAACGGCGTCGGAGAGTCTCACCACCTGCTCCACATGCTCCTGGAGGTAGTAGTAATGAACAAGGAAATATGGGTGGAGGTGTTGGAGGACAACAAGCAGCATCATGGACTGGTTCGTGGAACCCTAGTTACAGTGGACAAGGACCCTCGCAGTATTTTCCATATGGTCAACTGCAACAAGGAGACGAACAGTCTTCTATTTCAGGGTCCTACTCATATGGTGACTACGGTGAAACACAATATAATAGATATCCACCTCCACCTCCTCCAAGTTATGATGATGCAGGCCATGCGGCTACCACCTTCTTTGGATTGGTGGATCCCAATTTTTATCAATATCAAATGCAATATGATGCCAATACAAATGATAACACAGATGGGGATGAGGATAACAGTGCCTTGAATCTTGGTAGACGATCCTTTTGGTGGTGACCAAGGTATTCCTACTTCCTTCACTTACTCTCTACTCTGTCATTTCTAAATTGGTGTTAACTGTTGACTTTTGACTGTTGATTGATGTTTATTTTGATCACTTCATAGTTCATTTACTTGATTGAATTTGAACCTTGAATGTTGAAGTATTGATATTTGATATTTTGATTGTTCAATATTCACTAATGACTAATGAGTAATGACTAATGAGTAATTGAATAATGAGTAACTCTTAAGTCTTATGCAATTATGCCTTTATTTCATGTTCTACTTTTTTTTTTATGAGCTTTCCATTACTTTCTAAGTTAGTATGACTAAGAAACATGAATACATGTGAAAAAACTAATAATTACTATTATTTTCTATTTATTCAGCGATACGGGACTTCATATATTGAGGGCACCACTACACCCACTTTTCTTACTTACTTTTGCAAAAGAACCACATATTCTTTCATTTTACAATTTTCTGGATTTTCTGGAATTTTTTTTAGATTTTTTGGGTGATTATTTCAAATCGCACCGCTACGCCGCTACGTATCCCCGCTACGCTACGTATCCCCCGCTTCGTAGCGTTTTGGCGGCGGGCCGCTACGCCCGCCGCAACCGCTATTTTCATCCTTACTCCTCGCTTTCGTGGTTGCCGGGAAGATGAGAAGATGGCTAGGGATTTTCGTAGAAAGAGGTTCTTGGGTTATACACTATATGTGGGCAAGAGTGTCATTACGTGAAATAAACATGGGTAAACTTGTAACCAAACGACGGAATGATCTCTGCCCGCAAAAGACCTCCAAACTCTATTTGAAATCTTGTCCCATGTGCTCCCTTTTCAAACAGAGAAAATTTATCTTAAATCAAATTCAATTATGTGTGAACTTTAATGTTTCCCAAACAGTCTAATATCTATTTGAATCGTAATTAAGTGAAATGGACCCTCCAATTAGACTTGCCAAACAGAACCTAACATGGTTTCTAAATAAGTGGTGGGAGGGACATGCTATGTCATGTGTAACAATCACAAAACACGGAATAATAGGTATAAAAAAACACATACAATCGCAAATTTACATAAATAATTAACACAATTTATTTTTTTTAAGAATTTTAAAATATGATATTTTGGTATAAATTATATTGATATGGAAAAATTTTATAAGAAATATAAAATATGATATTTTTCCTATTAGAGGCGAGTTTGGTAGTGAGTTGATTGGGTTTGGGATTGGTATGGGCTTCTAGACTTTGACTTGACCCGGGTTCAAGGCAAAAAATAAAATATATTTAGATTTAGGTTTTTCTTTGAAAATTTTTTTTGGAAAGAATTGAAATAAGGAAATATACGAGTTCAAATTAAGGAAATCACAAACTATTAAAGAACAAGGATTAAACCTGCGAAGATTTAAATTAGGGATAAGTATTATCGGCATGTAATTTGTCTTTTGAATTTGCAGAGGAAACCAGAGAAAGAGATCCTGCTCCTAATCAATAAAACTATGGCCACATGATGCACTAGCCATTACATATCACACTGTTGGTAGGGCCCTCAAGATTACTAGAGGGATGCTTTATGCTAGAAACAAAACTCTCATATTTGCATCAAACCCCACTTTTCTCCCTCTCCCATCATATAAAAACTAGCGAAAAGCTCCCGTGCTTAGCACGGGCAACGTAATTCACAATATTAGATAGTGAAAAACATTATAGATTTTTTTTAAGAAGTTAAAATATACCATGGTATTTATCATTCAATGGCCCAAAATACGAAATCAATAAAGGTATTTCCGAGTGTATCGGAAAAAATCAATGAGTTATTTATTATCTTCACATTTTGGAAAAGAAAAGTCAAGTTGCATCCACCTAATGTAGGAAACAACCAACATGACTAAAGAACTGAAAAAATCAAATGGAAGTAAAAATAAAAGAAGGAGAAGCAAAAGAGGTAGCCTGTAGAATCAATTGTCTATGTTGATGATATGACCTATCAGATCTTCACAAGTAAATAATCATTAAAAATGAAAAGATATATGAGCAAAGAAATTGTTGTTCCTTTCTTCAAAATAGCTACTTGTTTGGATGTGTGGTGAATTGAAGTATGGTGAGGTGAAGCATCAAATCAAGAGAGAATAAAATATAAGGTGTTATGATGGTGTTTTGTTTTTAGTTGTTTGATATGGAATCTTTTTGACTTTTTGTATAGAAAAGTGGAATTTTTTTGTCTTTTAGTGGAAAAAGGGGTTGCTTTTTTGACTTTTTTGTGGAAAAAGGGGGTTTGATATGACCCATTGTACTTTATTGTCTCAATTCACTTCACTTCACTTTAACAAAGTAAAGTGCCAAACACCCCCAAAAGTACACCTAGGACGTGGATCAACACCTTACTTAATAAACTTCAATTTTCACCCTTGATTCCTTTCCGTCAGCCTATAATAGCATGTCCCATTAATTGCTTTGCGACATATCCATTTGAGTTTGGTCATAGAAATCCACTGCAAAGTCAGAGCTTTTTGATTTAGTAACTCTCTCTATATTTAAAGAGAAAAATGGTACAAGCGCACTTAAGTTAAACGATAATCAGGTTATATTTAACACAATTTGATAGCAATAACTAAATACCAAAAATTCTACAGATTCAATGAATTTTATTTATTTATTTTGCTAAAGGTCATTTGTATTAAAAGGAGAAAAAATACAAGGCAAAGCCCTATAAAAGCAGGGTTTTGGCCCCCAAAAAAGGCAAGAATGCCCTCAATACCAATAAAAGGCTTCTAAACAAACAAAAAAACACAGAACCAAGCTAGAGCCTGAACACAACATAACCAGACCCTAAACCCAAAAGAAAGAAACAGAAACAATGAGGTATCCAAGAATCAACTTCAGAACTTCAATGGCCAAATCTGTCAAGGATAAGCACGAGAGGATGAAGTTGCTGAACATTGATTCGATCTGGGAGAGTACCTAACAAGTCAGAGATGCGCTCTTTGAACAGAGATTTGGCTCTTGGTAGGGAAGGCCTGATGTTGTTAAACTTGGAGTCATTACGAAAAGTCCAAAGAACGGAGATGAGGTGGAAGAAGACTGCAGCTGCACTTTTCTCTTCATAATCATCTCTACCTATGGAAAGAGCAGTCTAAATGAACTCAACAGAAGGATTGTTCGGACCTGAGATCCCTTCAATAGAAAAGAGCCACCTCCAAAGACTAATTGCTGGATCACATTGAAAGAAGATGTGGTAGTCAGATTCAGCATTGGAGTGGCAGTTGAAACATCTAGAAGCCAGCGGAATACCTTTTGATTTTGCCCAAATATCTGTTGGAGCATGAAAGTCTGGGGTTGACGGAGGTACTCCAAACCAGATTCGACAAGGGGACTGTCGGAGCTCGAGAACGAACTAGGTTCCAAGCTGCGGAAAGAGAGAACTTGCTTATGCTACCATTCTTACCCGTTCATATCAATTTGTCAGGGACTGATTCTGCCGCACTTGGCAAATGGATCGAGAAAGCTCTTTGGAGAGCATTAGAAATGTAGTTTGGGATGCTCCAGGATCCATATTGCATCCACAGAGATGATAGTAGAGACAGTATCAAGAGGGGAAAAACTAAAATCTGGAAATCTGTGAGCTATGGGATCATGATCAATCCATCTGTCAAACCAAAGGCTAATAGAATTCCCATTGCCAATAATCCATTTACAAGCACCTTGGAGGAAGGGAGAGAGCAGACGAATCTGCTTCCATATGCAAGAACCGGACCGGGTATTTTGAAGATGCCATATTGAGGAAGACTTGAAATATCTGGATTTGAACCAAGTTGCCCAAAAAGTGGTGGAAGAAGCTGCTGCCCAACCAAGTTTCAGCATACAAGCATATCATTGAACTCTTTCACCCTCCTTAATCCAAGGCCAGTATCCTTTGGAAGACAAACTAATTCCCATCTCACCAAATTACTTTTTATTTTATTTGGATCTCCCGACCAAAGAAAATTCCTCAAGATTTTTTCAATTTCCTTGCAAGTTTTAACGGAGATGGGGATTGAGAGGGAGATATGGACATATGGTTAGGGAGGCTACAGAGCACATGTTTCACCAAGATCAATCTACCAGCAAAAGATAAAGTTTTCATCTTCCAACCAGCTAATTTAGCTCTCATCTTATCAAGAAGCCTGGAGAAATGAGAATGCCTGGATGTACCAAAAAACATAGGAAAACCAAGGTAGGTAGTTGGGAGGCTAGCTTGGGGGATATCGAGGAGAGCAGTGATGGTGTTACGTCTCCTTGGACTACATTTCCCTATAAAAAGTTGGCTCAATGGCTTTAAGGAAAAAAAGAATGTCATCTACATATAGCAAATGGCAAGAAGTGCTTAAGGATAGGAGAGATTGGAGTTATGAGCCTTTGCTGCTTGAGACCTTCCAAATCCAAACTGAGAATATCTTCGGCAATGATGAATAAATACGGAGACAATGGGTCACCTTGTTGAAGGCCACATGAAGTACCAAAGAAGTCACATGGGCTTTTCTTAATAAGAACTGAACCCCTGGAGGTGCAAATTAGCTCCTTTATCCAATTAATCCATTTGGGTGGAAATTTAAAGAAATCTAAGGCCTTGAAAAGGAAGCTCCAATGAAGCTTATCAAAAGCCTTAGAGATATCCAGTTTTATACAAATAGCTCCATCTCTAACCTTGGTCCTTAATTTTTGGAAAAGCTCATAAGCCAAAGCCGCGTGCTCATGAATGGATCTTCCCTTCACAAAGGCCACCTGATGGTTAGAAATGAGCAAAGGAAGGATGGTAGAAAGTCTTGTGGCCAAGATTTTGGAAATGATTTTGTAAGTGAAGTTTAGAAGGCTAATAGGCCTAAAATCATTGTGTTTGGGGATTAAGGCAAGAAAGAAGGAGTTGGTTCCAGGAACGAGGTGGCTGGTGGTGAAGAAATGAGAGACAGCAGCAATAACATTGGGACCGATAATGTGCCAAGCAGAGGTGAAGAAAATACCTGAAAAACCATCAGGGCTTGGCGAACTATTTCTTTTGAGAGAAAAAAAAAAAGCATCTTTAAGCTCAAAAGTCGATGGAATAGCTGATAGGAAGACTCTTTGCTGAGGAGAAATAGAAGGACCTTCCATTGTAAACAAATCATCATCAATAGCAACAGGGAGGGCCTTGAAAAGAGAGGACAAGAATTCTGCTCCTTTTTTCCCTGATTAGCGCTTGGTCATCAAGAAGACTCCCATCAACAGTAATCTTATCAATGCGATTGAAGTTTCCCCTCGATTTAGCGAAGAGGTGAAAGAAATGAGTGTTTCTGTCTCCATCATGCAACCATTTGACTCTAGACTTCTGCTTCCAATGAGCAGCTTCCGCCTTGAGCCAATTGTGAAGGCTAGTCTTGGCAGAATTGAGATCCACTAGGAGTTGATCCGAAGGAGATAAATCATAGGCATTTTGGTGTGACAAAACCCTCTCCTCTGCAGCAGCAATAATAGCCTTCAACTGACCAAAGACTGATTTGTTCCACAATTTCAAATTTCGCTTCAAAGATTAAAGTTTATAGGCAAGAACAAATTGCAGGTTTCCTGTGACATTCAAGTTCCAGCTAGACTCAACTAAACCAAGATAGGAAAAATGTATTTATGTGAGAGCCACATCTCATCAAAATTAAAAGGAATATTAAGCATGATAAGAGGAGGTTTGTGAGATAGTAATAAAGGAGAATGATCAGAAGACAATCTTGGGAGGTGAGTAACACTAGGATTTGAAAACTTTCTAACCAGTGAGACTTGCAAAAAACACGATCAAGCCTTGCTGCAACATAAGCTTGACCTGACCTATTACTGGCCCAAGTGTGCTGGCTACCCTTGTAACCTAAATCTTTTAGGCCAGCTGCAAGAACCATGCCATTGAATTCCCTGACTGAAATGGGCGTAGGAGGGCACATGATAAGTTTCTCATGAGCCATAAGAATGGCATTGAAATCACCAATAACTTGTTAGGATCTTTCTATGTTGCTAATTTGATGGATGCACTATCACTTTCACTTTCATCTGATCACACACTCATTCATCGTATGTTAGACCTTGATTTCTGAATCTTAGACTTGCATATTCAATTGATTTTCAAAGACCTCATCCTGCATGTTTTAGAACTTAAAACACTCTTTCGAAAATCTATTTTTTCATGCATGATTTTGAAAAATCAAGTTAATCATCGAGGTTCTTGGAATGCATACAATCTCATTCTTAAAATCCTTTTTAGCATGCATTAAACATAATGGCTGGAGTTCATGTTTCAGAAAAAACACTTTTTCAAAGTTTGCACAGAACTCCTCCCAGGCCTGTGTACCCGGTCGACCGACCCCTGTACCCGGTCGACCGAGCCAACTAGCCGTTGGCAGAGAGCTGTTGGCTCTCCAACGGTCAGATTTCTGACCGTTTGTTCCAGGTCGACCGAGAGAGAAGGAGGTCGACCGAAGACACTAGCCGTTGGACTGTTTTTGTCTATAAATGCTCATTTCATTCCTTTCTTGGAGAGGTTGGTTGGGTGAACTTTTGGAACCATTTTGAAGCCTAAGAAAGGGGAATGAGCTAAGAAGGTTAGATAGCAAATGGAAATCAAAATCCTTGAGATTCAAAGGTATATACCTCTAAGTTAAATTTGATTTCCATACTTTTGAAATCCATGCATGATCAAACTTTTGTAAATTCATTTTTGCATGATTGCTAGCCTTGTTTGAGTTGTTTTGCAATCATCATATCACTTTACCATATTGGATTGTTTTGCAAAACACTCATTTCCAAATCACATGTGTTTTTAGTATTTAAACCTTCATACAACTTGTGTTTTAATAGGAATGTCTTTCCAAGTTGTTTCAATTACTTCATGTGATTAGTTCATCTCTTCAATCATTGATTTATGTGCTTAGAATTTTAAATGCATCAAGCATTCATTTAAGAGCTTCATTTTAGAAATTGATTGAAGTACACTTTCATACACCTTGAACACTCATCTTAGTTAATTGTTAGTGTATGATTGTAAATTGATTTTAATTTTTATATCAGCCTATTTAAGAGGCAAATGTATTAAGCTATAATTGTTTCTCTTCTAGTGTTTAGACACTTCATTGAGAAAGAAAAATCTATTGCTTGTAAAGGTTAGTGCTAAGCCTAAGAAAAGCATAGTGTAAAGGTTGTTGTTTAGCCTAGAAAAACATCATTGTAAAGGTTATTGCTTAGCCTATTGTAAAAGCATAAATAGTGGAAATCCGGTGGGGTGTTGAGCACAAGCCGGTAGTGGATGTAGGCATTGAGGCCGAACCACTATAAATCTTTGTGTTATGGTGATTGGGTTGTGGTGATTGATTTGTTTCTCTTCCGCATTATGTATGTTAATCATCACATATGACTAGTTTGTTTTAAAGAAAATAAAATTGGTCATAGTTGGTCACTATTAGTAGATCACCCTATTCACCCCCCCTCTAGGGTTAAGATCCCGGACTTTCAATTGGTATCAGAGCCTCGTGCTCTAATATTAGGATCAAGTGTTTGGAACTCTTGATTAGGTGTAAAAACCTAGAGTTTAAACCCTAGTGTGCTTTTCATGAAAATCATTAAAATGGACTCCACTATGCTAGATTGTGTAGATTCTCTTGTAGATTCTTCTAGACCCCTCCTTTCTTCTATTGGAGATTCAAACCTTGAATTTAATGAATCTAAAGTTGAATCAAAAGAAGAAGAAAATGATGATTATGAAGATGATATACATCAAGCCTATGAGGAATTATATGAACTATGTGAAGTCATAGCTAAGAAGAATAAAAAGTTAAGAGAAGAATCAAAAAGGCTAAACAAAGATTTAATCTCTTCAAATGATGAACTTAGAGAGAAAGAAGAAGTAATACATTGCCTAGACTCTAAGTTCATGATCACTTTGCACAACCTATCAAAAGCTCAAGATGAACTAAATGAAATAAAATTAAGTCATAATGAGCTAAATAAAGAAAATGTAAATCTAAGAGATACATTAAAAAGACAAGATGAGAACATTATCCATTTAGAATCCAAATTGAAAATTTCTAAAGATAATTTGTTAAATCTTCAAGATGAATTAAATGCATCTAAGAGAAGTTGTGAAGGACTTACCAAAGAAAACTCAACTCTAAGTGATCACATAAAAAATCAAGTTGAAGACATTGTCAACCTTGAATCCAAGTTAATAACCACCAAAGAAAATTTATTCAATGCTCAAAGTAATATAAAAACTTTACAACTTGGATCTAATGTAAATGAACTCAAACTTGAATTAAAACTTGCTTATGAAAAAGTAAACAAGTTTAATGGAATTGGAATTGAACTTACAAAAGTGAAAAATGAAAATTCAATTCTTAAAAATCAAGTCACTCAACTTGAAACTCACAAACAAAAGTATGAGTGCAAATTTACTCAAGGCGAAGAGAAATTTGAAAAATTATTTAGATTGGGTAAATCACAAAGAGATAGGACGGGTATTGGATTTGATAAGTATACTTCTCATGGCCCTAAAATCACCAACACATTTGTGAAAGGTGAGTCCTCAATCTCTAGCACTCACTCTACTTTGCCCAAAACAAAATGTCATTATTGTGGTAATGAAGGGCATTTCAAATTTGAGTGCAAATTAAGAAAAAATCATTTGTCTAAACCCATCTATGAACCTAAAAATGGAAAATCTAATTCTATGATGGTTAAGGCATCAAAATCAAAGGAAGACTCTAGAAAGTTCAAGCAAGTCAAACCATTCCAACAAGAGTCTCCCAAGATAGATTTTAAAAAGACTAAACAAATCAAAAGTAGTCAAATTAAATCTATCAAAAAGAAACCTCTCACTTTACCTCCTTTAACCTTGGAAATGAAAGAACTTTTGAAAAATGTTGAAAGACTAAAATTAAAATTCAAAAGGCATAAAGAGAGAGGAAAAGCTAAAAGAAATGAGAAAAATAAAAAGAAACATCAACCACCAAAGACTAATCATCAATCCAATTATGAAATTGTCAAACCTCAAGGATATGATGTCAAGAATAAAAGAAATCAATATTTATCTCCTCTAGTTGGTGGGATCTCATACATAGACTCCAAAGCTCAATACCTTAGATGGAAACCTAAGGTTAGACTCTTAGACAAATACTAAGACCTTATAATTAGATTAGACCAACCCTTTCCCATAAGTTATATGTGTTGTTGGTCTTAAGTCTAGTTCCTTCTATCTTTCTTAGTATTGTCTTCTTGTTCAAGTATCATTTGTTTGAGTTTTACTTGTTGAAAATGCATTTTGATTTTAAAAGGTATGTTATGATAAAAATGCATGTTTATGATCAATCTGACTTGAAAAAGAATTGCTTAAAGATACATCTTCTCAATCAATTGATTTGTTTTTCAAACTTGCTTTTATTTGAATGGATACATAGTTATTCCACATTTGTCAAAACAAATACTATTGAAAAATGAAGTGTCTTGGACTCACAAGTTTTCAATCATTTAAATGGACTTATTTAGAATTAATTTTGTAAAATCTCTTTTCCTAAATTGATTGAGCTTGTAGGATAGTTAGATTAAGGGAATCATTTGTTCAGAGAGTTTTTCTTGAGTTGGCAAGTTCTTCCTTGAATCTGAACAGATATTCTGTTTTCTCTGTTCACGCGGTCGACATCCTGGATTGGCCGGTCGACCGAAGAATCGTACACAGCAACTTAAAAACCCTGTTTTCCCTGTTTACGCGGTCGACATCCTGGATTGGCCGGTCGACCGAAAACACGTGAACAGCAACTTAAATAAGTTGCGCTGGGCACTATTTCTGTTTCAAGACAGAAACCTCTGTTGAGCAGGTCGACCCCCTGGAGCCCTGGAGCTTCTCAAATCCGAATGGTCCTCGTTTCCAATCCGTCTCTTTCATTCTTCCTTGGCAAGATCATCATTCTCCCGAGGATTTCTCATTGGATTGTCTTCTTCCAAACCAAGGCCTGTTTCAGCACTGTGTCGCACGGCAGCTGTGCTCCTCTTCTTCTCTGAACTCCGTCTAACTGTCAGCATGGAGACGCACTATTCTTAGTGTGTGTTGCTTCTAGTTTTTCCAAAAATACATGAGACTCCATCTGTTCTGGCCGTCCAAGACTGTCGAAGCACTATGTTGCTATCTCTCCAGCCGTCTGTGGTTGTTTTGCACATCCTTCATTGATTTCAGTTTCTGATGTGTATGGCTGATTAATTGATTGAAGTTGTACTTTCCATCTCCGATGAGGAGTGTTTGTAGCAATCTGTACACAGCTTCAAGCAACTGGAATCTGTGGAGAATTCTGTCACAAAACCTACACTCCAAGTGTTTGACAGAATGTCTGAACCATTGTTTCATCACAGTTAGCTACTGTTTTTGCTGAATTTGAGTGGGATCATTGTGCATCTAATTCCACCATTTCATAGGAGCAATTCAAGCCATTCCAAATGCTCCAACTCACTGTTAACTGTCTACTGGATTAGTATGAGTCCCTCTCTTTCCCAGCTGATACCTTAGTGCCCTGTGATTACCTTCTTTTGCATTTCAACCTAGCACTTGAGGACAGTCAGTGTACATATTCAGCTACTCAGTCATGGCCAGAACAAAACAAACTTTTAGGCAACCTATCAAGAAGTCAAAAACAGGCCAAGCTTCATCTTCTCATAGATCTCCTCCATCCTCTCCTGAAGCATCCCCTCCTCGTGAAGTCAGATTCAAACCCATCCCTTCTCCATCTTCGGTTGTCAAATCCTTCCGAAACAAAGGGATCATTGTGGAGAAGAAATGTGTAGTAGAAGATCTAGTGGATTATGGTGTCCCTGCTATCATGGAAGATATTGGCTGGGGTGGTATTCTAAATTGGAGTGGAAATGCCTTTCCATCCTTGGTTCATGGCCTTTATGAGTCTATCTGTGCTTCCACCAACAATTCATTCACTATCAGATTTGAGCATGGAGAAGAGGTGGTTACTACAAAGAAGATTGCATCCATCTTGGGGGTTCCTAGGTCAAATGGACCAAAGATAATATCTGAAGTCTTACCTCTTGAGGAAAAAGATGGAGTGACTCATGCTCTTTGTGGAAGAGCTGAAGTTTGGACAGCCAAAAATTCTCTTCAAGCTTCTCTCATGGTTCCTTCCCTTCGGATCATTCATATCATTTTCACTCATTCCATCTATCCAAGGAAAGGGAATAGGACTGAAGTAACTCCTTACATGGCAAATCTGTTGTTCAAAGTTATATCTGGAGATCGGGTATGCTTACCTTCAGTTATTATGCACCATATTCTCCGAGTTATTACTGGATCGCAGCCGTGTGCAGCTCCATTTGGATTTCTCATTACCCAGCTTGCTAGATCATATGGAGTGGTTCCTCCAGCTTCTGAGAGACCAGTGACATCCACTGTTTTCAACAAATCAAACATTCTCTTGATGAAGCTTCCACCACCTCAGCAAAGGAATCCAGTAGCTGAAGGAGATGCAGAGTTAGAGGCTGCGGAGATAGAGCCTGTAGATCCAGTAGCAGGTCAGCCTCCTCATCCAGAGCCCCCTCAGCAGCGCAGTCTGGAGGACCGTATGACCTCTTTAGAGCATATTGTTTCTACCATACGTACAGACTATCAGGAATTTAGGCAAGAGGTATCAGGAATGATGAAGAAGACTTTGAAGTACCTCTCGAACATCTCCAGCAGCTGCAGGCGTCATGATGATGCAGTGCCCCCGTCTCCTACAGATTCATCTTAGATCTTAGGAAAGTTTTTCACTTTTTGTGGGGAGGGTAGTGATAGACTTTTTAACTCTTTTAAATATTTGTCTATCAACTGACTGAAAGTTTGAATTGATTACTGACCATTATTTTGATTTTTGGTTTGGTCAAGTAATTATTGAAATATGTACTAGTCGTTTATGGAAAATCAATGAATTTACATATTCAAATTATTCATCTCATATCTTCTTGTTATATTCCTCAATTGATGAATGTTTATGATGCTTTGAACTAAATTTTCTTTCGATTAATATTTTTTTTTCTTAGCATCATTCATAACAGCATAGACAACCTCTATACATGATAACCTGTTCAGCATTTCATTTTTAATTTAATTTGGTAACAGGTGCTGCTGAAAGGTATTTGTTTTCTAATGTATACAGGTTCCTTTGCAATTCGATGACAAAGGGGGAGAGAACTCAAAAGAGCAAGAGAAGATCAAACAAAGAGGAGATCCAACAAAAGGGAGAGAAGACCAGATCTAACTAAGGGGGAGATCTGTCCAAGGATAAAAGAGGGAGAGCTCTAACGAAGGGGGAGAGATTGTTTCAAGAACATAAGAGCTGAAGTCTTAGAAGTGTTGTGATCATCTTAGTTGCCATCAAATTGCAAAGGGGGAGATTGTTAGGATCTTTCTATGTTGCTAATTTGATGGATGCACTATCACTTTCACTTTCATCTGATCACACACTCATTCATCGTATGTTAGACCTTGATTTCTGAATCTTAGACTTGCATATTCAATTGATTTTCAAAGACCTCATCCTGCATGTTTTAGAACTTAAAACACTCTTTCGAAAATCTATTTTTTCATGCATGATTTTGAAAAATCAAGTTAATCATCGAGGTTCTTGGAATGCATACAATCTCATTCTTAAAATCCTTTTTAGCATGCATTAAACATAATGGCTGGAGTTCATGTTTCAGAAAAAACACTTTTTCAAAGTTTGCACAGAACTCCTCCCAGGCCTGTGTACCCGGTCGACCGACCCCTGTACCCGGTCGACCGAGCCAACTAGCCGTTGGCAGAGAGCTGTTGGCTCTCCAACGGTCAGATTTCTGACCGTTTGTTCCAGGTCGACCGAGAGAGAAGGAGGTCGACCGAAGACACTAGCCGTTGGACTGTTTTTGTCTATAAATGCTCATTTCATTCCTTTCTTGGAGAGGTTGGTTGGGTGAACTTTTGGAACCATTTTGAAGCCTAAGAAAGGGGAATGAGCTAAGAAGGTTAGATAGCAAATGGAAATCAAAATCCTTGAGATTCAAAGGTATATACCTCTAAGTTAAATTTGATTTCCATACTTTTGAAATCCATGCATGATCAAACTTTTGTAAATTCATTTTTGCATGATTGCTAGCCTTGTTTGAGTTGTTTTGCAATCATCATATCACTTTACCATATTGGATTGTTTTGCAAAACACTCATTTCCAAATCACATGTGTTTTTAGTATTTAAACCTTCATACAACTTGTGTTTTAATAGGAATGTCTTTCCAAGTTGTTTCAATTACTTCATGTGATTAGTTCATCTCTTCAATCATTGATTTATGTGCTTAGAATTTTAAATGCATCAAGCATTCATTTAAGAGCTTCATTTTAGAAATTGATTGAAGTACACTTTCATACACCTTGAACACTCATCTTAGTTAATTGTTAGTGTATGATTGTAAATTGATTTTAATTTTTATATCAGCCTATTTAAGAGGCAAATGTATTAAGCTATAATTGTTTCTCTTCTAGTGTTTAGACACTTCATTGAGAAAGAAAAATCTATTGCTTGTAAAGGTTAGTGCTAAGCCTAAGAAAAGCATAGTGTAAAGGTTGTTGTTTAGCCTAGAAAAACATCATTGTAAAGGTTATTGCTTAGCCTATTGTAAAAGCATAAATAGTGGAAATCCGGTGGGGTGTTGAGCACAAGCCGGTAGTGGATGTAGGCATTGAGGCCGAACCACTATAAATCTTTGTGTTATGGTGATTGGGTTGTGGTGATTGATTTGTTTCTCTTCCGCATTATGTATGTTAATCATCACATATGACTAGTTTGTTTTAAAGAAAATAAAATTGGTCATAGTTGGTCACTATTAGTAGATCACCCTATTCACCCCCCCTCTAGGGTTAAGATCCCGGACTTTCATAACTGCCCAAGGACATTGAGTTGATGAAGCTTGAACAAGGTAATTCCACAAATCTCTTCTAGTTCTGTAGTTGGTGGAGCCATAAACGCCAGTAATAAAGGTATGAGAGCTGGTAGATGAATCAAAGGTGGAAACAATAATGTGTTGAGAAGAGAAATCTGAGAGGGACATGGAAAAATCTAAGGATCTTTCACCAAAGTGTGCTGACATTAGGAGGTTGATTATTAGAGAGAAAGGAGTCAAACCCAAAAGACTGGAGCGAAATAGAAGAAAAATAATGAAAATGAGCCTTAGGTTCAGAGAGGAAGATGATATCAGGATAATGAAAGGAGACAAGGTGGTGAAGCATCCTTTTTGTAGGGGTATTTCCAATACCACTACAATTCCAGTATAGGACTTCAAACATTAGGTGGGAGTGGAGGAGGGGCTCTAGAGGATTCATTGGTGTTGGGACCTGAATGCACTGGCTTTTTATACTTTGCTTTTTTATTCCGTTTGGAGGAGAAGGTAGAGAAGTCTACCTCCAAATGCACCTCATGCAGAGACTTGTCATAGGCCTGAGAAACAGTGGCGGACCTACAATATGCAGACCTGGGGCGAACCAAAAAGGGTTAAAATATGGTCCATGCCCTATTCCAGTAAAGTGATCACTCCACCCCAGATCTCGAAAAACCATTCGCTCTCGGTCTCAAAGATCTCCCAAACGAAAAACCTTGGAACCCTTCGCTAAATCGTTCTCCTTCCAAGCTTACGCAATTTAGCTTCTTTCTACACAATAGCAAAGCATAAAGGTTCGCCCTCTCACCCAACCTTTATACAATATGTGGAGAAGCAATATATTGATTAGTAGCAGGATATGAGTTCTTTATACTTAATTTGCCAAAAAAAATTAAAAAAAAAATAATGCCTTTAAACCATGCAATAAGTGGAGATTATTGGTAGTTGGCGTTGATTTTGACCTTTTAAGTTTTTAATTGATCATCATCCGCCCCACTCAAATGAAAATCCTGGGTCCGCCACTGCTGAGAAAGGTATGCTTCCATGGAAGCTTCAGTGCCCTGTTGCTGCTGGTGGTCGATAGAAAAGGACCACGTGCCAAACTGAGCTGACTGCATAGAATCTCGTTTTGGGACTTCCATGGATTGGGATTGTTGCAGGTTCAGGGGGACAGATGAAGATGACCTTATTTCTTGCTGCTGTAATGACTGTTGTGAGTCTTGGTTGGAGGCTTCCATTGTTTGAGACAGCTGAAGATGGTCCAAGTTTAAGGCAGAAGACTGCTGATGAGCTGGGAGGATTGCTACTGAGGAAGGTCTAGAGCTGGGAATGGCCGTTATGGGATCAATAAATGTACAGTGCTCAAGCACTGAAAACGGGTTAGAGAGGTTTAATTGAGGTGCCTGGATGCTACTCAAAATAGTTAACATAATATCTCTGGGAAGAGATGCCAAACTAGTTGCAAAAAAGTCTGCAACTGGTTTTTGGGGTTGGACAGGGAGTTCAGGCTTAGAGGTCGAAGTGGAAGCAGAAGATACAGACCGAGACTGAGTTGAAGTGGTAGAACCGTCCGAGTGAAGAGGCTGGGAAGCAAGGTATAGGGAAGTCGCCGGGGACTGTTGTTGGGAAACAACAACATGTTGAGAAGAACCATGGGTCACCTGGGCAGATTTGGCATTCTCTGGAACCTTGGTAATGCCTGGGATAGAAACTATGGAAGAGCCAAAAACATTGGAGGAAAAAGGGACTTTACCTAGGATTCCCTCCCTGTTTTGGACCCCAATGGGTATATCTTCTCTGGTTTTGGCACTTCTAGAACAAATGCCATCAAGGTGCCCTTTAGAATGACAGATTGAACAAGGCACATTTTCATAATATATAGAGACTAAAATATGTGTCCCCCCTTCTAAATCTACCAGAATTTGCTGGGGCCTGGGTTTAAAGAGATCAAAGTTAACTAGTATTCTAGAATAGGTAAGGATTTTCTGAGAAGCAGTAATTTCATCTAGTTTTAGGGAAGACCAATGGAGCTAGCAATAGACAGCAGAATGTGGCTACTCCAGCAGTGATAGGGGATTGCTTTGAGTCTGCTCCAAACTGGGGAAAAGGATGGCCATTCAAACGAGTCTTGGCCAGGGGGCCAAGGCAGGAGATGAAGTTTGGTGTTGGACACTGAGAAGGGCGATTGAGATAGAAGGAGGTCTCTATCTGCTCTAGAGTTGAATCTAAAAAGGAAATAACCTTTCTCTGTTACGGAAATTAGACATGTCCTAGAGAGATTCCAATGGGTTTGTGTATGTTGTTGAAGCCATTCTACCATGGGTCTCCTGCCTAGGAATCGTCCTATGGCTGAGTTAGAGAAGGAATTCTTGCTTGGTTCAATCATGTGGGAAGGGATCTTCACTGCAAGTTTTCCCTCTTTCCAGGAAGAAGGTGGGTAAGAAGAAGGGTGGATGTGCTGGGGGTTTGAGAAAAGATCCGCCCAGTTCTTCTCTTGAGAGGAAGGGGGAAGTTGGGGGAGTGGCTGAGGTTCAGATTCAAAGCTGTAAGAAGATCCCCAATTTGCTTTTGAGTGAGAGACAGGGAAGAAGAAGGCACACCTGGTAGGGGCGAAACATAGTTTGCAACTGTTGGAGGGTCCAGCGGTTTAAGAGATGGCAAGGGGGGAAGTTGGAGATGGCAAAGGGGATGGGATGTAGAGGGGTTGTTGCCCATTCTGCCCGGGGTTCGAATAACAGATTACGCGTAATCGAGATTATGACAGATTCAATGAATTGACAATCCATTAGCTCACAAATCCAACCAGCCCCACACATCATATTGCCCACTCATATATCTAACTAAGTATAAATAAATAAAAAATAAATAAATAAAAGAATTTTTGATTGTTTGCATTCTAGGAATAAGTTAGATATTCACAGTCACCTTTCCAACATAGAAAATCTATTCAAATGGTTATCAAGTACAAATTCCATGAGCATATTAGCTTTTGTTTCTCACCTTGAAGTAACCAAAGTCTCATATTTTTATTTTTTAGGCATGGATCCTAGTTTCCATCAAAGAGTATATTTTCCAATTGAAATTCTTTATGAAAAGTTTCCTACAACACAATAAAAAGTGATGACATTGATGCCATTTAATTTATGCATTGATAACTTAACACACAATTGAAAACAAAAAACAAAAAACAAAAAAAAGGAAGCATTTGATAAGTTCTAATTCCATTTTTCCTTTTCCTTTTCCTTTTTTTCATAAAAATAGTGACTTTACTTGTTAATGTGTGAATAGATAATAACTTCTATAGTTGAACATTTATTAAAGTGTATATCGATATTCCACAGTACAGAACATTCATGTAGAGCAATAGGAAAAAGCAAAAAGGTTTTACCATGGCCATAACATGTTCGAAATAAAGGTAGATCACATCATTTACTGCATGTTATATTCTCCATTCGTATTTTATTTTATGTTCCTCTTTGCAATTATAACTTTCGCATTCTCTATTTCAACTATAGAGCTCACATTTATTTAATAGGATGTGAGAGGAACACATATATGGCAAAAAAAATCTAAATTTTCAAATTTCATGAAGGAATGGTGATTAAGGTACAATCTGGAGATTCATCTGGAATTTTAAAAAGATAAATTAAGCATTAATATGGTGCTAGCTTACTAAGAACTTGTGAGACCCCAACCCAGGTTTGATGTGTTTAGCGTCGTTTAAGCCGAGTTTTAGTCTTTAAGTGGGATTAGAGGACGTTTAGCTTAAATTGTGAGTGACTAGATTTTCATAGCTTTGGGGAATTTGGAGAGCCATTAGGCTTGGTCTGACATGGCCCGGGGTGGCTTGTGTGACTAGTGTGCGTGTGGGGGATTTATTTGCATTTGTGAAAATTTCGGATTTCGAGTTCGATCGATAGGTCATATTAGCCCCTACAACTTTTATGCTCTTTCCATCCGTGTTCGAAAGAAATCTCATTTTTTCAGCAAAAAGGGTAAAACAGACTTTTCACATCAAAATCTGTGCAGGAATTTCAATGTTTGTAAACCATGAGGAAAATATATTTTTCGGAAACTAGATTTTTCGACAATCCATTTCTTCTTCTTCGCCAATCTCATCCGGGGCCCGCAATTGGGGTTTCCAAGCCCTAGAAGCTTTGGGGCCAGTGGGGCCCACAACCACTCAAACAACATTAACCCACGTAGGCTCTTCTCCTTCATTTTTCATTTTTCAGTTTCAGAAATTGTAAACCAGAACCTCTGCTCTCTTCCTCCCTTCTTCTTGGTCTTGCATGTTACACCTTTGGCCCAAAGGGAGATCTAAGTACACCATTCCCTTCCTCACCTCTTAAGCTTTCCAAGCATACCTTTTGTGAAGGATTTCTGCTGGGATCATCCTCTTCTTCAAGTGTTTCTTCTTGGTTAGAGGTCTTCTAGGTAAGCACTGAACTTCCCCTCTTAGATATGGGTTCCTTGGACCCTTATGAAGCTTCTTATCATGCATGCAAGGTCTCCTTTGGAGGAACCCTTTCTCTTTCAAAATTCTTGGGTTGTTGAGTTCTTTCCTGTGGGCCTTTTTGTAGATTGGAGTTCCAGCCATAGAGGGGAGTGTTTGGAGACCTTTTTGAGTACATCTTGAGGTAAGGCAAGTGATTGAATGAGATATGAATGTGCATGCAAATGATTTGTGAAACGCTATCTTGATTTCATATTTTTGAACAATGTTATGTTTATCTTACTTTACTTTGAAATTTAGCTTGCTAAATCACTATTTTTAGTGCATATAAGTTTTGGTTTAATACAATTTGTTCTGTTTTGGTTTCAATTCATTTGAATTGAGTTCTATGCTTGGGTTTTTTGGATTTGGAGCTTTGAATGGATGAGGTTTGATTGGCAAGTTATGATTTGATGAGTGTGTATGGTTAAATGGTGAAAGGGGGAGCTTGTAGGCCCATTTGACTGCATGGAAGGAATGGGTTGGAAGGAGAATTGTTTTGGAGAAGGAATGGCCTGAAACATAACCTGAATTGAATTTCCTGCAGGTGGGCGGTCAACTGGCGATCACCAGTCGGCTAGCCGACTAGTGACCGACCCCTGGTCGGTCACAATTCCAGAATGTGGAAAATCCTAGGCGAGCAGTGGCGGCTAACCGTGGACTAACCGCCAATCGGCGGTTAAAAAGGCAGTAGCTGCAGTTTTGACAGACGGACCGCGGTCAACAGGCTGTTAACCGCGGAACCCCTAGGCGGCTAATCGCCAGCCAACCAACAGGTAACCGTCTCCCCCTGATTTTTGGGAAAATATAGAGAAAGGTAGGAATTTCAATCACAAACACCTTTGGACCTCTTATAGTCGATGTGTACACTTGATATCTTAAACGTCGCTGAAATATGGGTACCAAGGAAACAAATGGCCGGCATTGGATCTCAAAGTGTATATCAACCCGATGTTTATGGTCTCATGGTGTTGATGAGGATGTGTACCGTGGACTCGTATTTACTAAACCAAACATTGTCTTGTGATCGTATCATCTTGAAAACAGTGTTCCAAGGTTTCTTTAAGCAACCATTTGGGAATCATGGCGTGGACTGTGTTTTCCGTACAAATCGTGCCAGGACTACTATTTCGTGAATTCTCAAGTGGTGTGTTAGTGATATGAGTGTGAGTAGTTCCCGAGTATAAAGGCGTCAGGTTTTCGTTTGAAAGTTCGTATGTATTTTTCTAGTCGGCACCACTAAGCTTGGACGACCTTGTCGGTTTGATCATTCGGCTTGGGTCCTTAAATACTTTGTGCCAACTGCAGTTTGGAATTCGTGAGTGATTTGCCCGTTCCGCAAAGGGACTCTCGTGTGATGCCCAGCTCTATTGGGTTACTATAATTATAAATTCGTGTGCTCCCTTCACTTCGTGTGACGGATATTAATTATCGTGTGTGCTCTAGTCACTTCGGTGACGGAGAATATAGCTTTGTGTGGTTGCCAATGTACTAGTTTGAACGGTCCAATCAATTTGTACTCCGATTTTATAAACTGAATTCTCCATGATTGCATCTGTTTTTTTTTTGTCATTTCTCATGTAAATGTTGTTTTATTAGTTGCAAAACTACTTGATATTACAGTATGCATGTACCTTTTCAATCGCCTGCCAGACCATCATGTCTGACCCTTCGTATTTGGTGCTCAAGTCCAGGTTACATTGCCCCCGAGGAGGAGCGTGAGGAGGCGCCTGCGTTACTAGAGAGTGCCAGTCCGACGATGTCATCTAGACATCGGGTTGGGCCCTGAGATGCGAATCATTTTAGGAATGTTTAGTTGTTTTGGGGATTTTGGTCTTACTAGCCTTTGTTGGCTTATCTTTTGGAAATGTCTAAAACTTAAAACTTATCTTTTGTTGGGATGCAAATATTACACCTCAACCTTATGGGCATGCTAGCTTTGTTTCTCTCTGACAAGAGTCTTTGTGTACTCATCTATGTTCGATTTCTTTGTGTGTTTGCTATACGCGCTTCCGCAATCGATTATAATGTGTGATCGTGAGGTGATTTATGTGGAATCTTCACTGCGGAAACCTGTGGAAAACAGCGTGAGCAGGCGGAATTTCCTGGCCCGCTGCGCCGTGAACCTGGATTAGGGCCTCAGCTTGGCTCGAACCCGGTCCGGGGTCGTGACAAGACTGGTATCAGAGCGAGACACGTTTTAGGCAATTAAAAGAAACTAGAAACGTAGGGACGTGGCGAGGATTCGTTAGATCTTCCGTTATTTAGTGTTGAGTGGGGTTTGGGTACATATTATGTGGTCGTTTATCTTGTACTACTATGTGGTTTTGCAGCACCATGCCTCCACATAGAGACCCAGCAAATACAAACCCTTCTGGCAGTAATAGTGGAAGTGCAGGTCCATAAGTTGATAATGTAATGCCGAATCAATTTCAACAGCTTATGCAAATTATGATTGAGCGGCAATAAAGGGCTAATGAGAACCAGGCCAGATTGCAAGAATAGATGGCTAAGAAGGACGAAGAACTTATACAAGTGCAGAGACAGCTTTTGGAAGTGTTAGAAAGGAGACCAGAACCCATGCCAGGTCCACCACAGGTCCTCAGATCGTTATTAACAACAGAGAGAATGACCCAAATGCATTAGGTGGATGATGGATTGGGGATTTTCCGGTTTAGACATTTTTTTTTCTCAAAATATATTTTGCGGTTTAGACATTTTTTTTCTCAAAATATATTTTGCTCTGAGGGGAAAATAATATAATATAAAAATAGATGAACTAAAATAAATGCTCAATGCTTTAAGTTTTAAGAAACAAAAAGAAAAAAAAAGACCATAGAAGTGTTTTTAGGAGTATACCACCATGTCGTAAGTATAACAATCTTCTAGGTCGCCTGCAGAACCCGTACATAACTTGATGTACAAAAAACTTGATGGAATGATGGGCATAATTGTATCAGTTATGTACAGTTTAGGAGACACCATCATGAAATAAGCCTTTCAAGATCTTACATGTGGTCATTTGAGAAAAATTAAAGGAAATGAAAATCTGAAACTTTGAAATAAATCAATTTAACAAAATAAGAAAATAAAAAATTTTGAGACTTAGAAATAAATCAGTTTACTAAAATAACGAAGTTAAAAAATTTGAGACTTAGAAATAAATCAATTTAAGAACAATGATGAAAATGGAAGGAAAAAAAAAAAAAACAATCATACCTGATATTCTGAGAAAGAGAGTCAACAATTTACCAACATTGTATACTTAAGATAAATTTCCAGTTTAAGGTCCTTATAACAAATTTCCTGCAACACAAATTTCTTGCGACAATTTAAGGTTCATGTATTTGGCAAATTCTTTTGAGTCTTCTCTTCTTTCTTTGGGAAAGTTGCTATTTTTTTATTTTGTCTATTTTCCTTTTTGTTCTCCATGTTTGGAGTCTATATAGCTACTGCCTTGTAGCAGTATTCTTTTGGGGCTTTTAGCCTTCGTATTCTTCTTTCCTCTTCTATACATTTTTTCATTTAGAAAAAAAATGTTCATGTATTTACTTTTCTGCATTGACAATATATCAAAGTATTATAGAAGTTATTAAACTTTTCTGTAACCTCCAACAAAAAAATACCAGGAAAAATTAAACTTTCAACATTTAGGGCATCTCTGTGCACTAAATTCATCTCCAGGATTTTATTTCTACATTGATTTCAATTTGTACAGGAAAAACCTCATTTTGTATAGTTTTAGTTTCTATTGTTTAATGCTATGAAAACATTTTCATGGTAGATCTGTCTCTACCTTTATCATGAGACTGCATTATCCAACAAAGCAAAGCACTATACAATAAAAGAATTATGGGGAAAGAATCAAATGTACCTGAATATACCGATCATCATACTCAAGAAAAAAATTCAAGATATTATTTCCTTGGTTAAGAGAGGTCGGGAAGAGGTGTAGCGGTCTCGCTCTCAGACCTGCAATCAAGAGAGCACCATTTGGATCACAATCTTCAGTTGAAGGTCAAAAGAAAAAAGAAAAAGAAAAAGAAAGAAAAACTGATCGATGATAAGCTTATGAGAACCCTAAAAATCAAGAGCACAAGGCCCTTCTCAATCTGTGCATGTCGAAAACTACCCATTGAAAAAAATTAGATGCAACCAAAAGGAGATTATCCAAATAGTTCAAGATATGAAGGATGCATATTGAGATTGCAACAACGACAATATAAGAGGAAAGAAAAGAAGGAAAGAAAGAAGTTCTATATTCGTCTTCTTTGAAAGGAAAAATCTCCAAAACCCTAGGCTTGAAGAAAACTGTTGCGTGCAATTTCCTGAGACGAGGAATGGTGAAATAATCGGCTTGTTCGAGGCAGCCAACCTACTTAGGAAGATGAAGAAGAAATATGTTCTTTTTCCTATTCCATTTATCTCTTTACATCACAATTAAATACATGACACATAACAGCAACTGATCTACCCACTCACCCACTTCCATGACACCTGACACAAAACTACTCTAACCACATCAGATCACACCCCACTCCTCATAAATTACTCCTAATCCTAAGGAACAACCAAACAACTTAATTGATGCTAACTCACATTCAAACAGCAACATAACTCACATCTGACACCTAAACCACAACATGATACTGGGCACTTAGACGTGCACGTATCAAAAACATAGGCATGGTTATGATCCAGTTCCCAATCATTCTCCCATGGCCAAAAGGAAACATTCATACATCAACTATCAATAAAAACACAAATGTTTTGGGCAGACTAAAAAATATTGGAAATGCAATCATGTTTTCCATCAGGATAAGAAAAGGCCAACCTAAATATCTACTTGTTAGATATTCATCAATGTTGTAGACTTGCATGGTCTCTACGAGGCAAATAATACATTAAATCCTCTACAAGTGGCAAAGAAAATTATAAATATTCAACTAAATTAACTTTTTTCATTCATATCATAGCAATCCATAGCTCCCAGAGAATGACAAAAATAACTTGTGTGACCAGTACGAAGGCTTGGCACGGGAATTTGTGAAAGCACAACATCTTTCTGGAATAAGATGATATTCCTCATTGGCAAAAAAAGATAACACGGACAATTCTTCTAATTCTTATACTACCATGCTTATGACGATTTTTTTTTCCTGCTAGTATACCTTGTAAGTATCTATTAGTACTTCATCATCATTTGGAAGCACATCTCTCCACATTTACAAAGACCACAAATTATTGCCTATAATCATATGCAAGTTGTAGAATCTTGGAAAGAAAACAGAGAAAAGAAAGGTACTTCCCAATCTACAATACTGTACTTGGATTGAAAAGCACTTCCCAATCTCAGCATGTAGAGAACTACATTCTATTGAAAAAAAAATTGATGGCATGAGTTTTTAGGAAGCAACCATATAAGAAAAATAGAAAGAATAAAGGGATTTAACCATGTGAATAGAGAAATCGAGGAAGAAACTTAAAACAGATTTTCCAAATGCCGGAATGATGATGGGTGAATGTCATTGGTGAGAGGCTACTGAAAACACATACAACAGAAGAAATTTCTCATGTTACTCATTGGATGAAGATGCTGATTACATTACACCCAGAACCCACACCCCTAGGGTCAATTACAACAAACTTTGTTGTAGAGAATTCTACATATTATTTCTTTGTAACTAATTTAAAAAACTAGCAGCTAAGATAAATTCAAAATCTTGTATCAGTAAGTGATAATTAATGTAGCAAAACCTTTCACTTACTTCCACATCCTTTTCATGACATTTATTTATTTTTTACTTCTTTCTTTCATATATTTTTTAAATTTTTTATGAGTTTCAAGAAAAAAAATTAAGAATACATTTGAAAGTTTAATATTTCTCTTATGCTTCTCTCTGTGTTTGGGTTGTTAGATTATTATCTAAAATGCTAATAAATCAAGTTCATAAATAAATTTTATACTTTATTTTATTAATCTTTATCCTTATTTTGTTTCAAGGTATAAAAAAAAGATAAATTAAGATATTGGAGTCAACTGAGAAATTGAATTAAGAATTACATAATTTCTTTTTATATAAAATTTTCAAATATTGGACGAAGAGTAGAAGACAAGTTCTTAAATGGAAAGGACTTGACTTCACTTTTTTTTACGCTTTGTTTATTATTTTAACAAAGAAAGAAGCCCCAACATCAAATCGCCATATCAAATCACCGATCATTCCAGTGTTTTAAAAAGCGCGCCCATGCGCGCGCCTCCTAGGCGCAAGGCGCATCAAGGCCCAGCAATTGCGCCTCAAGTGATGGGAGTTGAGGCGAGTTGAAACAGGCCCCAAAAAAGCCCCTAAGGCACGCGCCTCAAGTCCAGGCTCAAGGCGCGCGCCTCTTGCGCCTTATTGTCACCCAAGCTTTAAATTAAAAAAGAAAGAGATGTAAGGGGCTAAATGAAAATTTTCTAATATAAATAAAGATGCCCTGCCCTGCCCTAGCTACTTCTAGTATCATCCAACGAAAAAAAAAAAAAAAAAAAGGGAAGAGAACGGAGAAAGGAGAAACGGCAGCCAACGATCCGCCTGATTAGCAGCCAGCGATCGTCATTACTGCAGCCTGAAGAAGATTCACTCGCCTGATTAGCAGCCAACAATCATAATTTTTAACTCAGAACTCTAGTCCTCCTGAAAGAGAAAAGCATACCAGCAGTAGGAATCTCCGTCTCCAGTAGTAGGATTTCATTAGAAGATTTCTGAATGCTCTCAATACTCTTGTCCTCCTCCCATTGTTTTTTCTCTCTCTGCCTTTGTTCTCAAGATCTGGAAGTGAATAAATATGGACGTTTGGGGCAGTGGGACCCCCATGGCCCACTGTATGGATGATTTGGACCATAGAGCAGGAGGCATACCCCTAGTCGACCAAGAAGGACCTGGACCCATGTGAGTTGGGCCCCGTTTGGGCCACCGTCTAGACCCTTGAAGCATGAAAGGCGGGGTTGGCGGAAAGGCAGGGCAGTTTGGTCGACACCATTATTAGGACCCACTGCATGACCTGATCTGAGGTAAGGACCCCACATCTTACAGGGGACCCAGGGGCGACCCATGTGGTGGTGGTCCCATGTGGAGTGGGCCCCGTCTGCCCCATCATCCAGAGACTTCAATTCTGGGAACCGAGAGGCATTTTCATGAAGTTTTCTGTAATTGTTAAGGTTGCGGGGCCGAGTAAGGCTACCCGATGATGAATCAGAACCATGGGACTTCTTGTAGGGCACTGGGCGACCCTAGAGATCAGGTCTGATCATGTATCAGATCAGCAGGACCCACGGTTTGGTATATACCCACTATTCCAGATTCTATCAGCGATTTATTTGCTATTTGTTCATATCTATAGTTGTCTTTTTAACATGAAATCATCTTGCTGTGCATTGTGATTGATTTCTTGGTGAGACAGCTGATTTATGAATAGTCTCAGCAAGAGTTTGTGGCAAACTGCTGATTTATGAATCTTAGAATTAGCATTTAGAGTGATGGATGCTTTATGAATTTTAGAATCCTTCTAATATTCCTTGCCTTTTTTGTTCTAATTTGTGAATTATCTGTCTATACCAAAAAAAAAAAAAAAAAATTTTATCTATAATGTGCGCCTCGCTTTAATGAAACCCACGCCTCGCCTCGCGCCTTAGCGCCTAGGCCCTAGGGGACCTTAGCGCCTTGATGCGCCTCTCGCTTTTCAAAACACTGGATCATTCCATGGGTTCGAAGAAATATACAGCTTTCAAACACACATTTCTATTGTCCTTTTAAAAAAAAATTATAAAGAAATAAGCCCCATCGTGAAATCCCTAATAATTGTGTGCTCTATAAACACAAGTTACAAACACATTAACTAACTTCAGAGTAACATAATAGGAGAGCTTGGAACCAAAAAAAACCATATGTTCCTAGGTATTGAAATTAGACAGATTGTAGTGGAGATGAAAGAGAGGAAGAAAGAGGCACAAAGGAACACATATTTGCACATGGCAACAGAATGGACATTCATCAGTCTACAACTTTGTAGTATGTTTTGAAATCTAATAAAACAACAACAAAAAAAAAAGTATCTTTTATCGTCAATGGTGTGTTATTGGTGACAGTTTTAACTGTTTTTTTGAGCCATTGCTGCCCCTTTCAGGCAATGGGATTTTAATACCATTGACAATGTGATTTGAGGCTCAAATGCCCATTCGGCGACATGCACATTAGATGCGTATGGCAATGATCATGAATGATAGATTTCAAAACTTTGATTTTAAATGTAACCAATTTATGCAATTAAATCGACCGTGATGGATTGAAATTTAGGCATCTATGTAAGCAAGACATGTGATCATGTAGGGTACCAGAAAAAGGAGTTAGGAATTCCATCCAAACAGAATGATTTGTGTCGAAACATAATCTGTGCTTTCATACCAATTTGTGCGGCTTATCATGAAAGTTGTAGGGTTTCCAACAATTTAATTATCAAATACTGGGTTCTTTTAGGGTTTTATCAACACCGGTCAGGGTTTCACAGAAACTAATTGTGGA
Organism: Litsea cubeba; assembly: GCA_012931725.1. NCBI lineage: Eukaryota > Viridiplantae > Streptophyta > Magnoliopsida > Laurales > Lauraceae > Litsea > Litsea cubeba. The sequence continues at coordinate 7,259,643 of CM022949.1, read as the reverse complement.
AGAATAGCATTCATACCTTGGTAGTTACTGAGATCAAATCATTCGTAAGATAGAGAGGCAAAGGAGAGTAGTAGAGAAAGCCAAAGGAGAGTAGAGGGAGAGAGTAAGAGGCAATGAGGCTGTTGACGAAGAGGTGAGTCGCTAACTTGTACATTGGCGGTGAGTCGTTTCTGTCAAGAGAAAATGGAGGCCCATTTCTCCCATTCTAGGCCCACCCAGCACAGTGTATAACTCACGTGTGACTGGGCAAATATGCAGTGATTATCTTAGATTTTGTATCTATATTTCATTATAGTTAGGTTTTGGATTTAGATTTCATAGTACCAATAATATGCCTGGTTAAAGGCTTGTCTCTAAAACCCCAAGGGATAGGACCACGGTTTGCACCCGAAGGTCGAGGGTTCGAAACTACACCACCACAGTGGAGTTATAGGGTATTTACTCGGCTCCCCTGGGCCCGTAAGGATTATTCTAGCCCAAAGGACTGAGACACCTTCCGTTGAGAAAAAAAAAAAGCATTGTCTGTATATGTTGATCGGGTGTGTATTCCTTATATATATCATCTGTCGATCCCAAACTAGATTGGATTTTAAGGCCTATTTGGATGCACAATAAAGTGCAAGATTTTTTTATTTTAAGAAAGTTTTCTTACCTTTCACTTTGGGCTGTTTGGGTAACTTGAGAATTTAAAATATTATGTCCTTTCCTTCTAAAATATTCAAAGATTCTTTCCTTCACCCCTATACTATAGGAAAGAATCTTCTAAGAATATCTTACGTGATTTCACGGGTTGTATCTTACGGATTGTGCAATATTCATGTCTCCGGGTCTTCTCTTCCTCTCCTCCTTCTCTTTTCATCTCCCAATCTTCTCTGCCTCTCCTTCTTCTCTCATCCCCTCTTTGGATATCACTTCCACAGAATAAAGGTATATCCAGGGGCGGAACTACATTAGGGCCTGGGGGGCCCTTCACCCCCCCAACCCACCCAAATCCAACGCTCCTTTGAGGATTTGACCCTTTTCCTATTCTCAATTCCCCAGGACCCCAGCCCCTTTTCCAATACCCTTTCCAATCCCTTTCTAACCCCTTTGACCCTTTTCCAAAACGGCAAAACCATGTCCCTAACGAAGAAGAGGAGAGAAGAATAATAAAAAAAAAAAGGAGGAGGAGGAGGAGCGGCTAGGCGCCTAGGCCGGCTGGCAGCTGTAGCACACATAGCAGAAGAAGAAGAAGGACTGAAGGACCCCAGGTCAGGTACCTTCCTCCCTCTTTTATTTTTTTCTTTTTCTTTGTTTTTCTTTGCAACATCCATTCATTCTCTCTCTCTCTCTCTCTCTCTCTCTCTCTCTGAAATACCTGCATGAAATCTGTGTTTTCATTTTGACGGGTTAATTGTTTTCATAATTTCATTTGATTTATTTGTTTTTGTTTGGTGTTTTCCTCTTTGGTTAAAAAAATTGGGTTTTTCTTACCTTGTATCATTCTGCATTTCTGTGTTAAATGTTTCATTTGACTTATTCAATGAGTATAGAAGCAGTCTAACGGACATATTCACCAAGTTGTTTTTTTTTGTTCCTTGACACATCTCTTGTTTCTCGTCCCCTGGCTATATCACATCCATGTGACTATGTGAGATCAATCATGAATCATCCATGCACATAGTTTCACTCTTAAATCCCACAAGCACCTCATATTTTCACCGTTTGATTCAACATGTAGTTTACACCCAATTAATTCCCATCAAAAGCAAATACAAGTTAACAAAAAATGTAGACACTTTGTTGGCGAATATATATATTCACTTTCGAGTTGTAAAGAATGCTAGTTGTTAAATGTTAATTGAATAATTATTTGATGGTTGGATAATGTGGTTGTCGCTTTTAAAAAAAAAATGGTTATGTTAATGGAACAATTATGAGTATAACATCTTGCATTGATCGATCATTGTCAAAGACCTAATCTAATAATGATCTGTATTTCTTCTAGTTTATTATATTGATGTTTTCGGGAAGGAAAAACACTATGGAACAATTATGACTACCATCTTGCATAAATCATTATCAAATATCTCATCAATCTAATGATCTGAATGCCCCTTCTAAGAAGCAGTCTGTGCAGAGCCCATTTATGCAGAAAGAGTAATATTCAAGAGAGGTCGTTTGTTGAAAATATGCTTCTCATAAGAGGGCCTGAAGGCAGACGTGTAGAGTAGGACTATGTCGTAACAAGCAGTAGCGAAAGCTGCAAAACAAAAAAAGTGAAAAAAAAAAAGAGCTGAAGTGGATAACAATGTAGCCACAATAGCTAAACCTACGATAGTAGCTAAACAACAAGGAAAGTTTATTGAGTTGTTTGATGAATAGTTCATATTTTGAGAAAATAAGTACTTTTTTTTATTTTGGACATATAATAAATATGATTTTTATTTGATTTGTAGATGGGAAAGTCCTCTATAATTGATGGATTTTTTAAAAGAAAAAATCCTCAAAACTTAGAAGCCGATGCATCATAGCTGAAATTTAGTCTTGAATCATAATATATTTTTCATGCTTGAACTTACAACTATGTTGAAAGAAAACTTAAAAATATGATAGTTATAATAATTGGTGAAATAAAAACTTATTCAAGTTAATGGAGCAATTATGAGTATAACATCTTGCATTGAACGATCATTGTCAAAGACCTAATCTAATAATGATCTGTATGTCTTCTAGTTTATTATATTGATTTTTTCGGGAAGGAAAAACACTATGGAACAATTATGACTACCATCTTGCATAAATCATTATCAAATATCTCATCAATCTAGTGATCTGAATGCCCCTTCTAAGAAGCCGTCTGTGCAGAGCCCATTTATGCAGAAAGAGTAATATTTCAAGAGAAGTCGTTTGTTGAAAATATGCTTCTCATAAGAGGGCCTGAAGGCAGACGTGTAGAGTAGGACTATGTCGTAACAAGCAGTAGCGAAAGCTGCAAAACAAAAAAAGTGAAAAAAAAAAAGAGCTGAAGTGGATAACAATGTAGCCACAATAGCTAAACCTACGATAGTAGCTAAACAACAAGGAAAGTTTATTGAGTTGTTTGATGAATAGTTCATATTTTGAGACAATAAATACTTTTTTTTTATTTTGGACATATAATAAATATGATTTTTATTTGATTTGTAGATGGGAAAGTCATCTATAATTGATGGATTTTTTAAAAGAAAAAATTCTCAAAACTTAGAAGCCGATGCATCATTGCTGAAATTTAGTCTTGAATCGTAATATATTTTTCATGCTTGAACTTACAACTATGTCGAAAGAAAACTTAAAAATATGATAGTTATAATAATTGGTGAAATAAAAACTTATTCAAGTTAATGGAGCAATTATGAGTATAACATCTTGCATTGAACGATCATTGTCAAAGACCTAATCTAATAATGATCTGTATGTCTTCTAGTTTATTATATTGATTTTTTCGGGAAGGAAAAACACTATGGAACAATTATGACTACCATCTTGCATAAATCATTATCAAATATCTCATCAATCTAGTGATCTGAATGCCCCTTCTAAGAAGCCGTCTGTGCAGAGCCCATTTATGCAGAAAGAGTAATATTTCAAGAGAAGTCGTTTGTTGAAAATATGCTTCTCATAAGAGGGCCTGAAGGCAGACGTGTAGAGTAGGACTATGTCGTAACAAGCAGTAGGGAAAGCTGCGAAACAAAAAAAGTGAGAAAAAAAGGAGCTGAAGCGGATAACAATGTAGCCACAATAGCTAAACCTACGATAGTAGCTAAACAACAAGGAAAGTTTATTGAGTTGTTTGATGAATAGTTCATATTTTGAGACAATAAATACTTTTTGTTTTATTTTGGACATATAATAAATATGATTTTTATTTGATTTGTAGATGGGAAAGTCATCTATAATTGATGGATTTTTTAAAAGAAAAAATCCTCAAAACTTTGAAGCCGATGCATCATTGCTGAAATTTAGTCTTGAATCGTAATATATTTTTCATGCTTGAACTTACAACTATGTTGAAAGAAAACTTAAAAATATGATAGTTATAATAATTGGTGAAATAAAAATTTATTCAAGTTAATGGAACAATTATGAGTATAACATCTTGCATTGATCGATCATTGTCAAAGACCTAATCTAATAATGATCTGTATTTCTTCTAGTTTATTATATTGATGTTTTCGGGAAGGAAAAACACTATGGAACAATTATGACTACCATCTTGCATAAATCATTATCAAATATCTCATCAATCTAATGATCTGAATGCCCCTTCTAAGAAGCAGTCTGTGCAGAGCCCATTTATGCAGAAAGAGTAATATTCAAGAGAGGTCGTTTGTTGAAAATATGCTTCTCATAAGAGGGCCTGAAGGCAGACGTGTAGAGTAAGACTATGTCGTAACAAGCAATAGCGAAAGCTGCGAAACAAAAAAAGTGAAAAAAAAAGAGCTGAAGTGGATAACAATGTAGCAACAATAGCTAAACCTACGATAGTAGCTAAACAACAAGGAAAGTTTATTGAGTTGTTTGATGAATAGTTCATATTTTTAGACAATAAATACTTCTTTTAATTTTGGACATATAATAAATATGATTTTTATTTGATTTGTAGATGGAAAAGTCATCTATAATTGATGGATTTTTTAAAAGAAAAAATCCTCAAAACTTAGAAGCCGTTGCATCATTGCTGAAATTTAGTCTCAATTCAATTCAATTTATTTATTTCATTAGTGTAGATGGAAAAGACCGTGCAGGAAAAGAAATGAAGGAGAAGAAGAGAGTTCCTCTTCTTATAAGATGGGTTTTGTGGGCCCCGATCTTCATAAGGCTGAAAATGGCATTTGCGGGCCCCGAATGAAAACGACGAAGAAGACAAAAACGATCAGCGAAATTTTTACTTTCCAAAAAGTATATTTTTGTCAATTTCTGAAATTTTCAGAATTTGGGTACAGATTTTGTGTGAAAGGTCAGTTTTACCCTTTTCCTCGAAAAACGTGATTTCTGATCATTAAATCAAGATGGTCAAAACATGAAAGTTGATAATCTAAATGAAATGAGTCAAAACGCACAAAAATTGGGATTTTACAAACATCAAAGTTACACTCCAAAGATTCACACACAAGCACACGGGCGCCCCGGCCCGCGTCAAGCCTAAGTCAACGACTCTCGAAAGTTTCCAAAGCTAATCAAACATTCTAATCTAGCTTAAGAAAATAAGCTAATCGTCCACTAACCCCACTTATCAACTAATCACGGTTAAAAAATATAATTAAATATTCCAAACCTGTGTCGGGGTCTGACACACTCCTAATTACATTGCCCCATACCGAGGAGTGCAATATCATTTGAGAGATAAGCCAAGAAGATCCCAAAGAGTGCCCATGTAGAACCCAAAGTATTTTGACTCAGAGCTGTCATGCATAGGACATGCTTGATCATGAGCTTGCTTAAGAATATGTCAAGTAGTTATTATTTAAAATTTCAATAATTTTCGACTGCCTTATTGTCATTAGCCGTTAGTGTCCTAGTTCTTAGGGATGTGATCTAAGAGTTATTTAATTTTGATTAGCGTCCTATTTCTTAGGGATGTGATCTAAGAATTAGGAATAGTTGTTAATTCCCTTTTGTATTTAAACTCTTTTATAGTTATTAATGAGAAAGCTTATTCCAATTAAAATTCTTGTGGTCTATTCTCACCCTGAGTAGAATTCTATCTTCACTAAACAATTTTATAGCTTTGATCGGGACCTAACATTGGTATCAGAATCTAGTTGATGCGGGATATGGAAACACTCCTAATTACATTGCCCCATAACGAGGAGTGCAATATCATTTGAGAGAGTTTGCTCATGGAAGTATAGGCCCACAAGATGCCAAAGAACTATTCAACCTTCGCCATTCTTCCTTACGGAATGCAATTGAGCGTGTTTTCAATGTAATAAAAAATTGCTTTCCAATATTGAAGAATACTTCTTCTCATTCATTTGACATGGTTACAGATGTAATAATTGTGCATTTGCACCTTACACAACTTCATTCACATCCACTCTAACTGTGAAGATTGGATATTTGAATAGTATAACCTTCAATATGAGAATCAATCTTCTAAACAGGAGGATATCAATGAACCAGATGATGATTATAGCACGGATGGGCGACGTCGGGAGGGCAATAGAAATTTAGGGCCAGCTGAACCATAAGGCCAAGAAAGCAATTGCTTTAGGCCCCAAAAAATAAGGCACAAAAAAAGGCCCCATAATAGCAAATGACATCTTTTAAAATTTCAAAATAGAAAACTTGTTAACTGCCATCCCTTTATTTTCTCTCAAAAATATAAGGCCCCATAATAATTTGAGAAGATACGACCAAGATTTTTATAAGGCCTTTAAAGTGTTATTTATGCCCATTATATTTTCAAATCTGCCTCTTATATTTCTATGGCTAGGAGTCCAATTGATTTTAACACACCATTATATTTTTAGTAGTGCATGTGTATCAAATCTCAGCCATACATTTAGTCATGAACTTATTTCACAAATATTTCTCATTATTTTTGTGCATCCTATTTCAATAAGGGCCCATTCAGATTTGATCCATGATGTGGTTGTAATAAATCTATAGCTTGGGGTTGAAACCCTAATAATAGATTTTAAAATTCAAGATAAACAATGGGCCCCATCGGAATTTATTCACTTGCCCACAGTGCATATGAGTACTGTGTATCTGGAACATCCAATATGTGGGGCACACCTCTGAAGTCCATCTTGGATGGTCCTGACTTATTGGGGTTGGGGGGGGGGGGTTGAGCCAATAGGTAGTTGAATTTTGTGATCCAAAATTTTCATGTGAGTTTTAAGATTGGCCCAAAATTCTCATGTGGGTTTTGGAGGTGGCTTAAGATAGGTTAGCAAAACTTGAATATAAAAACTTAATTAGTAATTTCGCATCATAAAAAAGCAAGAAAAATAAATTTTAAATAAAATATTTATAATAATATTAAAACATAGAAAATGCCTAATTTATGATCGTCGCTTTAGGCCTCGAATTGTTTCGAGCCGGAGCTGAATAGAATGCAGGAAGCAATTGCAAATGCTATGTGGGATGAATCCAGCATTCGCACTAGAAGGCTAAGAGATCGGCATGAGCATCAATAAAAATATTATCATGGATTGTAGTTATCGTCTTGATTTCTTTTGTTATGAACTTTGACGGCAAACTATAAATTTGCATATAATTATTTGTTTACTCTAAAATCTGTGATGTCTTTGTTTTAACATATATTATAATCTCTAGCAACTGCCAAACAACAAAGTTTAAAATCTGTTGCATTCTTGAAAAAAAGCCAACAGCGACTATGTTGCAATATTATAATATTGCACTATTATATTCTACAACATTTTATTATGTTACTATTTAAATATAAAAATATTATATTCTGCATGCATACAAACGGCCGTAGACTTAATTAGATGTGTCACCATCCCAACTATCAATCAGGTCCGGCTCCGTTATTTGTCCTGATTAAAAACCATGGTCCATGGCTCCACGCTGAGTTTTCTCCTCCTTTTTTTTTTTTTTGTTTGTTTGGGTTCAGGTCCTTCTGATAATTGGATAATATGAGGTGATCCATTGACAACACCCCCAGTATATTTAATGATCACAAGCAGATGAAAATGATCCACGTGAGTGTATGTAATGAACCCCACATGCATGTAACTATAATGCCTCCTCAAGGGCCAAGATCATCAGCTAATGAATGATCAAATAAATAAAAAATACTATCAATTCCAGACAACACTTACAATTCACCACTTATATCCAGAATTACAATTCCAACAAATGAATACCACAACAAGAAGCCAAAGCAAATAAAAAGAAGAAGAAGAAAGAATATAACAATTCTACATCTTGAAACCAATTTATTTTGGTGGTCTTGTTCTCTTTTTTCATCTTTCAAGATCGAAACCTCGTATTACCGTCTATCAACTGGTGCGAGTATCATCTGCGAGGGATGCGAATCAGGACCAGATGATCTCAGCTCTAGAAACTCAGACGTTGGAGTTTGGAAGTCAGATCTCGTTCTCCTATGAGACGAACCATCAAACGAGCCCGCATGCTCCAATAACAGAAACGGGCGGCTGCGGCTTGAACTGTCCGAGAGGCTCCTCATGTACTTGCTTCCATCTCTTTTCTTCATGATGGCATTGAACACAAAAGGAATAAGGCCTTCCATCTCTTTCTCTATAAAGTCTCAATCGCTGTCTGGAGAAAATGGAAGCTTGGTGGCATGTATTTATAGCCTCGTAAAGATGAAGAAATTAAAGTTCAAGGAAAGAAGAAGAGATACGTTATTATTATTATATGACAGGAATATTATATCCTCTGGTGCTTGGGTTTTGACTTTTGATAGAGAGGGTGAGGCAGTCAACCCTGCTGAAGCATTTTGAATGTTGAATTTAATGTGGAAGTGACTAAATTGCCCCTTCTTTCATCTCCTGAATATGGCATTTCAGGAAAAGAGGTAAGGGTACTTGGGACTTTGAATTTTTCTTTTTAAGATTGGAAAATGTAAGGTTGACTTTGCTTGTTGCTGGAACTAGAAGGCCGTGATCACACAAGAACGCACAAGTGGGACTTCAAAATATGATTAGAATGTTGTTTTTTCTCCGTGTCTGTAGTCCATAAAAAAGCTGGCAAATGCGAATGTCGTGCACGGCTCCTCACGAATCTAGTGGAGTAGCAAACGAATGGTTCAAAATCGCGGTTTGCGGTTATTACATTGCGGTTCGCTGTTATTATGGTTCGCAGTCGTCGCATCATGGTTTGCGGTCGTTGCGGTTCAATGCTGAGCGAGTTTTTATTTGACCCAAAAAAAATCAGAAAAAGTATCTAAAATTTTCAGAATATTATAAAATGATAGAAAACAATATTTATTTTCATTAGTATACACTTTAAAACAAAATAACGGTCTCCTCAAGTTATAACATCCTGTATCATGGCTGTATCGCTGTTTATACTGAAATAAGCTAAAATATCATAAATTTTACTAATGCAATCATAATTTTGGACAAACTAATAATGTTAAACATTTAAAGTCGATCTATAATCTAGCAATAATACTAATAGAGTTAGTGCATGTGCATTACTCAACTCAATAACTCAATCATCTTAAGGTGTACTCGCCTTCAAGTTTCAAGTTTAAAGTAACATTTACCACATCAAAATGAATTAATTTGCTAACCTAAAGTAGTGGAGTTTGGACAATGGTAACTTATCTTGGCTTGATTTTTAGGAAAATAAAAGTATTTAACTCAATAAAAGACTTAGATAGATTTTTATACAAACTTTCAAATAAAAATTTTTCGGATTTAAATACATAAATTCAAAAAAAAAAAAAACAAAAGTGCTAAAATCTACAATATGGTGCTCCAAAACTCTAGATCTAACAAGCCTCAAGCATTTATAAGCTATTTTGAGGTCCAATCTTGGAAAAAACTCAAAAGTCACAAAAATCTTGCCAAATAATATCTCGACTTCCTTATTCTTTCCGACGGAGAAATCCACCAAATTCTTGAGAAAATATTGAGTTTTGGAGCTCGGAGAGGTCACACACAGTGAGAGAAAGGCTTAGACTTGGTTTGGAGAAGAAAGGAATGAAAAAGGAGTGAAAACACAACTTAAAAATAAAATAAATTATAATTGTAGGCCGATATTTTAAAAAAATCGGCCATTATAAAGGTAACGACCGATATTTTGAAAATAACGGCTATAACGGGCGTTATTTTGGCGATATTTTGCCCATAACGTTAGCGTTATGGGCAAAATATCATCGCAGTCGCGGCCATTACCGTTACATAATGGGCCGTTATTTTGAACCATGCCCAAATGCCTTCAAAGCCGTTTGGTACCAATCCATTTGATGTAGTGGGACATTGTAATCAAATGAAAATCCTTCAAATGGGCCACCGATCTGATGGGTTGAGATCAAGGTTCAGGTTATACAGGATAAGAAATGGCCGGCTGATCACGTTTCTCTTGGCACTTGTTTTGATGTTCATCTTTGTTTCACTTTCGTATACATTTTCTAAGCTTGTTTGGACTGGCAGGAATGTGTATGAAGAGAAGAGACCCTGAAAACATAATGGAATGTCCAGCTTGATCATTGGCTCGTGGATTCTATGATTAATGGTCATGATCTCGCGAATACATGAGTCACACTGGTATAGACGTATGTATTTTTAATAATATTTGCAGGATTTGACTTTTTTCTTCAAACACTACTTATCCAAAACGCCTCATGTGAGTCATGTCAAAAGGACTTACAAGATCACATAGTGGTGTAGTATATTTTAATTCAATATGCTTTATTTTTTTAATTAATTTGAAAGTCACCAAAGTGGCCTAGTTATGATAAATTTTGTATATTGAGATTAAGATTAAAGAAATCACCTATCTAATTGTGTGATAAACAACGATACTAAATGGCGATTTCATTTAAGAGAACGAGGATCACCCAAAGGTTTGGTTGTCTTTCAATAACTTGAAATTTGAACAAGGCATGCTTAATAAACATGTCGCGTGTTAAATTGTTCTATGACCCAAAGGTGTAGTCAACAAAGTTGTGCAACATGATGGCAACTTAATTAAAATCATGTCCGCAGCGATACAATTTTAACGCCCATTCATGTTTTCTTCACGGTGTTCAATCAAATATTGGCGGGGCTTACATCTTTTGAATTTAAGATCAAGAATATATATATCTAGATGGGATGTGTCTTGAATGGTCTGGATTATCTCTACATGGGCCCATGATGAAATTTTGGCACGTGTAGTTGCTGTGATAAATAATGCAAACTCAATTTTAATGATTTGGATTATCAATAAGTGGGCCCATTGTGAGTTACACACATCCCACGTAGGGAATGGAGAACATCCGCATGCAAAAGGTCTGCCACAAGAATAAACTCGCTGCATAAAAGAAGGTTTCTAGTAATGTCGACCAAAATAGGTGGGCCCCACTCCCCACCACCAACTTGGTTACTTCCAAACGGAGTGCTCGGGGGCAGAAAAACTCATAAACGACGTTCAACACCAAATGCAGAAAACTCTAGCAGAGAGAGAGATGCAGAAAACTCTAGCAGAGAGAGAGAGAGAGAGAGAAGGAGATGGAGCTGATGGGGATGAAACAAATGCCGATGGCAATGGCGATTTTGTCCGAATCAAGTTTGAGGCTAAGGGGAGGAATAAACCTGTAGACTAAGTCTCCAACTCTGCTACTAATCTCAAATGGTCCAACATGATTAGCAGACAACTTGCCCTTTTGTCCGAATGGAATGTGTTGGCCTTCATTGGTGAAACTTTCAGGAACACCATATCTTTCAACTGAAACTCAAGATCACTACGTCGGTTATCTGGATAGATTTTCTGCCTATTTTGGGTTGTCTTCAATCTCTCATGTGCAAGCTTAACCTTGGCACTGTCTCACCGATGATCATCGGTCACATCAACTTCTTCTTAACAAACTAGTGTTCTTCATTTCCTACCATAGAGAACCTCGAACGGTGTCATCCCGATACTCGTGTCAAAACTATTATTGTACGCAATATCCTGGGAATTATCCAGGTTTATGGGAATTTAACCTCGCACATGATATCCTATTGGAAAGTTCGTTCATGGGGACTTAAGGTCGGAGAGTTTGACTTGAATCCCCATGCAGGGGTACATATCGCACCTCAAGATGAGTGCAATCTCTGACAATTTGTATATCATCATAATCTTTTTATGATCTTTGGATTCTCTTTGTACTAGAAATGATATCTATATAAGAAAACAGTAAATGAATGGGCCTCACGCAGAGAAAAACAAAGAGGGATTTTGACATATTAGCCATCCTTAAAATCAGTTTTTTTTTTTTTTAATTTTAGATAATGTCTCTAGTTCATATCATACACTTTTTGCAGCCAGTCAGTAAATTCATTTTTTTTCTTCTTTTACAGAATATCAAAAAATGATATTTTAGAAAAATTAAATACTCATCTAACTGCCATTTTTCAGGTTCTATATATTACAAACTTCTTTTTCCTTAGATACTGCATAAAAGCCCGAGCATGGATCAGGGGCAAGCTCTGGTGACATTATCTGAAACAAAAATCCTTTGCCTTTGCAAGATTCTTTAAAACCAACTCAATACCTTGCTCGACTTGATCTTCCAAGTGGATTCAAGAAACTTCAATTCCAAAAACACCCCAAAGATTCACAGAAGTACCCAGAAATACAATTCCAACAAATGAGTGCCACGACAAACAAAACAAAATAAAAAGAAAACAAGAAGAAGAAGAAAGAATACAACATTTTTACATCTTGCAACCAACTTATTTTGGTGGATTTGTTTTCTTTTACATCTCTCAAGATCAAAACCTCTTATTACTGTCTGTCCTCTGGTGCGAGTTCCTCTTATGGATCATCTGCGAGGGATGTGAATCAGGACCTGGCGATCTCCACCCCAGAAACTCAGATGTTGGAGTCTGGAAGTCAGATCTCGTTCTCTTATGAGACGAGTCATCAAACGAGCCCCTGTTCTCCAATAACAGAAACGAGTGGCCGCGACTCGAACCATCGGAGAGGCTTTTGTACTTGCTTCCATCTCTTTTCTTCATGATCGCATTGAACACAAAGGGAATAAGGCCTTCCATCTCTTACCGTCTCACTGTCTCTCTCTATATATTCTCAATCGCTGTCTGTTGAAAATGGAAGCTTGGTGGTTTGTATTTATACCCTGCAGATGGTTGAGTATGTAAAAATAAAAGAAAGAGAGAGCAAGGAAAGAAGAAAAGATACATTATATATTATTCTTATGACAGGAATATATCCTCTGGCGTTTGGGTTTTGACTTTTTAAAGAGATGGGTACGTAGTCAGCTTTCAGAAAACAATTTGCACGTTGAAATTTCATGTTGATCGAGTGACTATACTGTCCCTCTCCTAAACTGCTAATTCCCTTGTATGGCATTGTGAAAATGGCAATTTCAAGGAAAAAGGATGTTTGGAGCATGTAATTTTCTTTGAATGCCGGACAGTGCAAAGCTGACTTTGTGAAAAACGTTGGGCTCGTGGATGCTGGAAATTGAAGACAGCTGCCATCACACAAGAACGAGCATGCGGGGTTTTTAATTTGATGATTTGAATGTGTCTGTAGTCCATAAAAGCAAGCAAACGGCTGCTGGTCAATCCTAGTTCAGTGCTACAGCTGGCACCATTTCGTTTGATTATGTGGGCCATGTCAATCAAATGAAAATCCTTCAAATGGGCCATTGATCTGATGGGTTGAGATCAAATTTAAGGTTCTACAAGTTAAGAAATGGCCGGCTGATCAACTTTCTCTTTTGACACTTGCTTCATTTTTCATCTTTGTTCCACTATGTAAAACACTTGATTTTGTTCATGCAAACCCTCCTATTTACTATTGGGAAGTTCCACATCGCACGTTGCCTAAGTAATAGGCTTGACATGTCCACTATACATGTAAGTGCCTCCCACCTATCAGCTTAAACTTTTGAATTGGTATATAGATTATTACTTCTACATGCACCGGATAAAACTACGGCAGTAAACATTCTCTAGTATATTTTTTGTTGTACCGTGAGGCATGTATGAAGAGTAAAAGACCGGACAGGGGGGGGGGGGGGGGGGGGGGGGGGTGTGTGTCAAAAGTATGATGTTGTGTTGTCCAGCTAGAGGTTGAATTATTTGATCAACTATTTCTCAAATTATAGCGACCCACGAATGCACTATCCTGGTTAAGTTTTAGGGTCTATTTGGTTACATGGATTTGAAAATTTTGTCCTTAGAAGGTAAAGAGTTTGAAATAGTGGGATCTCAAAATCTCTATCTAGCACTTAATTTTTGGATTTCTGAAAATTTTGTATCACAATAATGACATTCAGAATGCCAGCTCTGGGAAGTCTCACAAATCAAATGCAGATTTCGGAATCCCACTTAAACAGTAAGGGCCAGTTTGGCACTTTACTTTTAAAATCAAGTGGAATGAAGTGAAATAAAAAGTATGAATAAAAAATATAGTGAGTTATGATGGTATTTTGTTTTTAGTTGTTGGAGATAAAATCTTGTTGACTTTTGATATGGAAAATGGAGTTTTTTTTATCTTTTTTAGACTCAGACTCTAATGGTTTGATCAAGAAATAAGATGGGCTTCAGAAGTTTGGAATTGAGACCAGAGTACTAATAAAATCATAAATGGACTTCACAATATACACATGCTAGCATGTGAATGTGATACATCTTTCGAAGGTAGGTAAGCGTCATAATCAACCAATCCGATCATAAAAGTGTGAAGCACATGTCACAATTCAATGTCAATCATCTTTTAGCCAACACCACTAAGGTGAATGGATTTACAGGATTTTTAGTCCAAATTCATTATTATTATGTTTAACTGCACGTGTAAGAAATTCTTTCTTAGAAAATCTCGAACCCACTAAGGGCACGTTTGCAGGTTTTTATTGAAGACTTTTGTTGGAGTTATTTGATTTCTAAAATTGAAAGCACTTCAAGGGCCATTACGGATGATTTATTGTAGCAGGATTTTATTATTAATTTTTTTTTTAGTTTTATCTATTAAATGAAGACTACAAAGAATTTAGAGAGACAATGTCTGGTAAAAATTTGAAATTTCTAGATAGGTTGAACTCCACTTCATAAAAAAAAAAAAACCCAATAAAAATTGCATAATTCATATCCTTGAAGGGAGGGTTTAGAGAAACTCATTCTAGGCATAAAACAGAAAAGTTTTTCCTATGGACGTCCGTAACTATCTTCGAAGGTGAATTTCATACTCCATTTATATTGCTAAAGGGGCCAGTACCATGCATTATCGCTTGCCATTGGTTTTCATGCAAGAAGTCTGCTGCGAACATCTAGTGTAAAAAATCTCAAGGCATGTAACTTCAGTGATAGGAGACACGTCTGAAATTGAAACCGATAAAAATCGAATCTCCCTAATGCATTAGGCATGCGGGCAAAGCAAGTTATTCCACTGCATGTGTTTAATCTGATGGGAGGACTAACTCATCCAATTGAAGTGAAAATCCATCTACAACTAATGCAAAGAATGAGTCATTGGTTTTCATTTCACTTGTAGACAACACTATGGATTAATAAGGATCACTTGGGACCCAAGAGAGCCCGCACAAGTCGGAAGAGAAACCTACATCATGGGAAGGAGAGCCCACACAAGTGAGAAGATGAATCTCACAAAATGGAAAGGATAACTCACACACATGAGAAGACCTAGAGATCAATCCTAGGCAACCGGGTGAAATACGGAGTTGCCAAGGAATTGAGCGACCGCTTGTCGTCTTCTACCACTCGTGTGATTAGATTAATTAATGATTAGAAATATTCAATGTACCTGACCTTTCAGGTGTGTTTCTTTGAGGGGTCTTTTACACAAGAATCTTAAGAATTATTGTGTGATTTGAGATCCTCCCAATGTTATGCACCAGTTAGAATTCCAAATCCTCTTGGCATGGGGCGAGATATGAATTAGACCTGGTGCGTGGGCCATGCGGGCCATATCTACTTAAAAAGGATTTTCGACGACTTAACTGGGGCAATTAGATTTAGGTTAAAACACATTATCTGTCACACCCCGAAACCGGGCCCTGCAGTGAACCGATCCCGGAGTGCGAAATTTTGGGATAATTTGAAACTTTTTGTTGTATTTCCCAAGATCCACGTGAATGAGGATAATCGAATCTCATCACAATCAGAGTATATTTTCGCGGAAGCTAGACATGGTGTTACGACTCGGAATCCGTGGCCATCGGGTTCCGTGTCGCACTCAACCAACTTCATATAGCCATCAATAAACAGACTGGCATAAATCATACATCAGAGCACACTGAGCTGGTAGTAACAAGACTAATTAATTCCCACATGTTCAATTTACAATTAACAAGTGTCTTCATTACAAACCCAATAAAAAGGCTAATAAAGCCATACAAAAATATATCCAACTAAACAGAAATACTACCCCCATGAGATTTGATACGAACTCCGGTGCCAAACTTGACATCTAGATGATATCAATGGGTAGCCTCTCACGTCAGACCGGCGGTCCCACCGCCTCCTCTGATCAAACACCTAAAAATAAAAAGAGCGGAATCTGGCACCAAACAAATAAGGTCAGACACGACGGTCTGGCAAGCAAATAACAAATAATATGAACAAAAGGAACATACATAAAACCAGACGAAATCATCGTAAAACCGAATAACGAGTCTAACCAATAATAACCATAAATCACGATAAAACGATCGAAAGACCGAACATAAATATCAAAGCAATAAAAGGACAATCTCAGAAGTACGAATGTCTCAAAAGATAGTAGCCCGCATAAAGTATTTAATGGTTGGAAATACCTTTCAAATCCTAAATAAAGGCAATAATATGCTAAATGATCGACATCATAAACATTAACCAAATCGAAGCATAAAGAGTATAACCCACAAAAATCATGAAATAATGTAATATACAGATAAAACCTTGGCGACCACAAATAGCTAAATCCTCCTATTACCGAAGTAATAAGAGCAGACAGAGCGTAGCCACTGAACGTGCTACTAAAAATAGGATCAGAACCGTAGCCATACAAATGGGACCGGCAGATCAGAAATCAGAACCGTAGCCATACAAATGGGACCGGCAGATAAAACCGTTGCCATGGTCGGTACAGACAGAATCCAAGCTGCAGCTGGCGGACGAATTAAAGATCCCAAGCCGGGTGATCAGCCCGACAAGGTGACCTAAGCCTAGTGGTGCCTTTAGTTTTCAAACTCAAACCAATACAAATCTAACATAATACTAATCCCTTTGGCTCAGGGGCTCACAGCACATAGCTCTGGCCCCGTCTTGCCTCGGGGTTTTATTTTCGAAGTCATAGCCTCTTTGGCTCATGGGCTCGCACCACATAGCTCTGGCCCCGTCTTGCCTCGAGGTTTTTATTTTCAAATACTAGCCTTAGCAAAACAATAGTCTCATCGAAACAAAATCCCGAATGTGACGAACATACACCAATCTCTTTCCAAATCGAATCGGAGAAAACATACGAATATCGATGGTAAACCGTTCAAATACGCATCAAGGTGATTTGTATAAAATCATACGGTCAATCCTTTCGAACGTGGAAAACCACATGATTTTATAACAAATCATCGATGCTATTTAAATTAGTTCACCAAAGAAAACAAATGCAAATACAAATACAAATACAAATACATTTTTCTGACTTGAAATGGAATGGACAGTGGAGAATGACCTAAAGACTTACCAAGGAACCATCTCAATGCACATTTAACCTTTAAACATTGATTGATAGAGAGTGTGTTTGATGCCAATGAAAATCCATAATGTTTAAATGATAAAGTGCGCATTGAGACACGAAAGGTTCCCGGATAATTTCACCTATGTACATTCTCACATCATTCCCATTTCACCAATTTCCAAGTATCAAAGAAATGACAAAACTCTTAAAAACAGGCCCATAGCTGGCCTTAAACCAAGTCCAAAATCGCCTACTCATTTAACCCAAAATAGCCCCTTTAAACAAGGCCCAAACAATTCTTAAAACAGTCCAAAAACTAAGCTTGAATGGACCACAAAACCAACCTTAAAAACAGCCCAAAACAAATCCTTTAATGGATAAGAAACAAGTTTTGAAACAAACCCAAAACTAACTTGGAACAGGCCCACAAACAGCCCTTAAATCAGCTCTTAAAACTAGCTTTGAATGGCCCACAACACAGATTTTATAACAGCCCAAAACTCGGCCTTTATTGGCCCACAAAACAAACTTAAAAACAGCCCAAAACCAAACTTGAATGGCCCACAAAACTGATTTTTAAAACAACCCAAAACTGAACCTTAACCAAGCCCACGAAACAAGTTTTAAATCAGTCCAATGTCAGGCCCAAAGATGACCCAATATCAGATCTGAAATGGCCCAAAAACTGATTTGAATCAGGCCCAAGGAAGCCCCAACAATCCGGCCCACAAAACAGTCCAAACTCGGGCCCAAACCAGCCCCTGACTGAGCTGGGCCTCGCTCGAGCGAACCAGGTCCGCTCGAGCGGAGCCCAGACAGTGTCTGGGTCGCTCGAGCGGACTGGGCCTGCCCAGTCCAGCTCGGCAGTCTTCTTCTTGCAATTTTTGCATTGTTTTTGATCATTTTTCATTCCTTTCCTTCCATACAAAATTCCACAATAATTTGGGCCATTTCTTGACCTTCTAAACTCCTCAAATCACCATCCATGATCCTTCCAATTGATCAAACACAACACTTTTAAAGATCAAAGTTTTTCTCCTTTTCTTTGAACACTCTATTTAACACAAGGAAAACTAATTTTTCAAAGTGAGCAAAGTGAAGACAAACCTCCTATACAATGTAAAGCAATAGCATAAGTGGAATAAACATAGTGTTTCTTCATTCATTCAAAGCCAATCCATAAACCATGAAAAATTGAACAAAATAAGGAAAAAGTCATGAAGCTTAAACAAGAAACACAAAAGCATCATATTAATTGTGAAATTCACTTGCCTTGGTCAAGAGAAGATGCAAAAACACTCCATAAAAGTCCTCTTATGGCCTCAAGCTCCACAATTACAAAACCCCCAAAATAGCTCAAAAGAACCCTAGAAATCAATCATTTTCCAAACTCCATGAAAACCCATTGCATGAAAGATGAAAACACTCAAAATGAAGAGGAGAACCAAGATCTAAAGTTTGGAAAGCCATTGCAAACCTTGAAAAGCCCGAACGAAGAAGAGAAGCTTGGATGAGGGATCTCTCCTAGCTCAAAATCCTTGAAAATAGGGTCTTTGGAAAGCCAAGAGGGAGGAGAAGAACTTTAGGAGATCATTCCTCCAAGAAAACTCCAAGAAATGAGAGTTTCAGAAGAGAGAGAAAGTGCTGGAGGAGAGGGAAAGAGCCAAGCTCCAAACCCTTGCTGGAAACGAAAATGGAGGAGAAGAAGAGGGTTCCTCTTCTTATAAGATGGGTCTTGTGGGCCCCAAACTTCACAAGGCTGAAACTCACATTTGCGGGCCCCGAACGAAAACGACGAAGAAGACAAAAACGATCGGC
Source organism: Litsea cubeba (assembly GCA_012931725.1). Lineage (NCBI taxonomy): Eukaryota > Viridiplantae > Streptophyta > Magnoliopsida > Laurales > Lauraceae > Litsea > Litsea cubeba. Next base: position 7,240,473 of record CM022949.1, on the reverse strand, counting down.
GAAATTTCTACTTTCCGAAAAGTATATTTTCCCCAATTTCTGAAATTTTCGAAATTCATGGACAGATTTAGTGAAAATGTCATTTTTGCCCATTTTCCTCGAAAAACGTGATTTCTGAGTATCAAATCAAAATGATCAAAACATGAAAGTTGTTAAACTTCATAAAATGAGTCAAAATACACCAAATCCAGAATTTTTAGAAATCCGAAGTAATTTCTCATAAAAATACAAATCATATGGACCGGGTCAAACCAAAGTCAACGGTCTACAAAATTTCAAAGACTAAGGAAAAATCTAGTCAAACTCAAAAACAAGATCAAACTAAATCAAATCTCACTTAACAAGCTAAACCACGATTAAAACAATGCTAAACAAAAGGACTGGGGGTCGGGATCTTACATCCCCCCCCCCCTTAGAATCCATTTGGTCCTCCAAATGGCTTAAACCACATAAAAATCAAAATCCAAAAGACAATAGAAAACACTGACACCCTATGCTAGACCTCGGCAACTGAGAGACTCTCTTATCAAACCTGACGTTGCGATACACGGTCAACAACATTCTGATTCGGTTGAAGGCTTCACACTAATCCACATATCTGTCCAAAACATACTCCTCTGACCAAACTAGAGTTCAATAATCCTTCTAGCCAACCTTGGTGTCATCTGTCGTTCCTGCACTGGATCATTTCTTTTACTTACCTCATCAGTCACTGTCGGTCTAAGAAACTGCAAATTCTGCCTCTTTCTATCACTTTGGAATTCTGTGCCTTAAGTCCTACAAAGCTGTACACGGTACTCTTGACGCTTGGACGAAGATGTGATCGTAGACATGCTTTCACTGAAAAATCTTCATCCCGAAAAATTATGGAATTCCATATACCTACTTATACTGTACCATTCAGATTTTGGCTTCCAAGAATACCGTCAATCTTTCTTCGTTCTGAAATTACAACTCCAAATTCTATTGGTCTCCTGTCTCTGACTTGGTCTGTTACAACCCAGATGTCATACTGCTATACACCAAATGTTAAACTGCCATAACCTGCTGAGCTTTTCTGTGTCGAAACTTCGCATGGCTTGCCTCTTCAGATTTCATTCTCACAACTCCATATTCCAAATCTTTCTGTGCTGTACTCAGAATTCTTGCCCACATCTGATTCTATCTACTTGTTGTTCTTGATATTCTGCTTGATACTGTGTTATCAACAAAAACATATCTGCCAATCTGATGTTAATTCCCGAAGAACTGAAACTTCCAATCCCTGTCTTGAATGATGTTTACTCTCTCATAAATCCAACTTTGCCTCCAACTGAACTAGTACACATCTTGACATCCATCAACCCTTCAATTCTTACACTTCCAAACTCCAACCATAGGCTAATACCACTCATTCCATTCAATGCAAAACAAATCTTAAAATTTTAAACATAGGGACTAAAATAATTACTTAGCTAAATTTCATCATTTTAAAACATAGTAGAAATTGAACTTCCAAATTATCAAATAAAACTTAAATAAATAAAGTTTATCAAAGTCTGAGTATGAAATAACATTATTCGTTTTGAAATTCATGTTTCCATAACCCAACAAATCCTTGAAATACTCAACAACCTCAAATTAGGATTTTCAAAAATAAATCAAGTTCATGTAGTATGACCATACATTAAATTTTATTGAAATCCATTTCCAACCAAACATGTACAAAATTTTAAAATCGTCAAGGTTTTGAAATGTAAGTGTCAACATTTAAGAGAATTAAAACAAGAGCAAAATTCTAAGGTCATTGTAAGATAATATCTTATGAAGATTAAACAAAAATTCGAAACACAAATCCTTATGAAAACAAAATCATGTGACTTATGAAAAGAGTATAACGACATAGTTTATTTTAAAATAAGCTTTAAAGAAGAAACATAAATCCATTGTTTAAACTCTACAAAGATAGATCATAGACATTAAGGAAAAACTAAATAAAAGATGAAACCATCGCGAAAATCATTCTTACTAAGAAAAGGGACATCCAAACCACTGAGGTATACACTTGCATCTGCATGCTGTCCAACCCAATACCCTATAAGTCGGTGAAATTCTCAAGATTTCCTCTGTTGCCAAAAATCATCTTGACCACAACGAACCATCCACCTGGTATCCCTGCTGAATCAACTACACCGGCTAAGCTGCAAGTCACGGGAATTCTCAACCAAAACTATGACAAGGTTTATCGAATCCTGAAAATCCCTGAGTTTCTGGCACTAGCTTCCAACCTTACTAACTAAGGATCACTTCTCCCTTCATAGAACCAATAGCTGATATACCTTTTGCAGTCCTTCATCTCGGAAAGATAGTCTGAGTTCACCCAAAATCCACATTCACTTACCTTGGTACGCTACATGACGATCTCCAATTAGCTGTGAGGGGATCTTTGAATGCTGCTCAAGTCTTACTTTGGCAGGTAAATGTACATGTCTTCCCTCATAACCACAATGAAGATGCTGAAGACTGGAAGTCTGCTGATGTTCTCCGAAAACAACATACTAAGTCCACGAGGTTCTCAGTCTCCGACGCAAGCACAGACAAAAGACACTAAACAAGAGTATGGAGATTTTAAATTCTCCACCACTAAGGAGGAAATTTGGTCATCCAAATCTCCTAACAACAAAACTACAAGAAAAGACAAACAAAGTCTCCCGAACTGAAAGAAAAGCCGACTCAAATCCAAAGAAACAAGGACACGAGAAAACAAATCGACACAATCTAACGAATCCTCACCACACGTCTTAATGTCTTTAGAGTATTTTATTTCCTAGAAACTAACCAGCTCTGATACCAAACCTGTCACACCCCGAAACCGGGCCCTGCAGTGAACCGATCCCGGAGTGCGAAATTTTGGGATAATTTGAAACTTTTTGTTGTATTTCCCAAGATCCACGTGAATGAGGATAATCGAATCTCATCACAATCAGAGTATACTTTCACGGAAGCTAGACATGGTGTTACGACTCGGAATCCGTGGCCATCGGGTTCCGTGTCGCACTCAACCAACTTCATATAGCCATCAATAAACAGACTGGCATAAATCATACATCAGAGCACACTGAGCTGGTAGTAACAAGACTAATTAATTCCCACATGTTCAATTTACAATTAACAAGTGTCTTCATTACAAACCCAATAAAAAGGCTAATAAAGCCATACAAAAATATATCCAACTAAACAGAAATACTATCCCCATGAGATTTGATACGAACTCCGGTGCCAAACTTGACATCTAGATGATATCAATGGGCAGCCTCTCACGTCAGACCGGCGGTCCCACCGCCTCCTCTGATCAAACACCTAAAAACAAAAAGAGCGGAATCTGGCACCAAACAAATAAGGTCAGACACGACGGTATGGCAAGCAAATAAACAAATAATATGAACAAAAGGAACATACATAAAACCAGACGAAATCATCGTAAAACCGAATAACGAGTCTAACCAATAATAACCATAAATCACGATAAAACGATCGAAAGACCGAACATAAATATCAAAGCAATAAAAGGACAATCTCAGAAGTACGAATGTCTCGAAAGATAGTAGCCCGCATAAAGCATTTAATGGTTGGAAATACCTTTCAAATCCTAAATAAAGGCAATAATATGCTAAATGATCGACATCATAAACATTAACCAAATCGAAGCATAAAGAGTATAACCCACAAGAATCATGAAATAATGTAATATACAAATAAAACCTTGGCGACCACAATTAGCTAAATCCTCCTATTACCGAAGTAATAAGAGCAGACAGAGCGTAGCCACTGAACGTGGTACTAAAAATAGGTCAGAACCGTAGCCATACAAATGGGATCGGCAGATCAGAAATCAGAACCGTAGCCATACAAATGGGACCGGCAGATAAAACCGTTGCCATGGTCGGTACAGACAGAATCCAAGCTGCAGCTGGCGGACGAATTAAAGATCCCAAGCCGGGTGATCAGCCCGACAAGGTGACCTAAGCCTAGTGGTGCCTTTAGTTTCCAAACTCAAACCAATACAAATCTAACATAATACTAATCCCTTTGGCTCAGGGGCTCACAGCACATAGCTGTGGCCCCGTCTTGCCTCGGGGTTTTATTTTCGAAGTCATAGCCTCTTTGGCTCATGGGCTCGCACCACATAGCTCTGGCCCCGTCTTGCCTCGAGGTTTTTATTTTCAAATACTAGCCTTAGCAAAACAATAGTCTCATCGAAACAAAATCCCGAATGTGACGAACATACACCAATCTCTTTCCAAATCGAATCGGAGAAAACATACGAATATCGATGGTAAACCGTTCAAATACGCATCAAGGTGATTTGTATAAAATCATACGGTCAATCCTTTCGAACGTGGAAAACCACATGATTTTATAACAAATCATCGATGCTATTTAAATTAGTTCACCAAAGAAAACAAATGCAAATACAAATACAAATACAAATACATTTTTCTGACTTGAAATGGAATGGACAGTGGAGAATGACCTAAAGACTTACCAAGGAACCATCTCAATGCACATTTAACCTTTAAACATTGATTGATAGAGAGTGTGTTTGATGCCAATGAAAATCCATAATGTTTAAATGATAAAGTGCGCATTGAGACACGAAAGGTTCCCGGATAATTTCACCTATGTACATTCTCACATCATTCCCATTTCACCAATTTCCAAGTATCAAAGAAATGACAAAACTCTTAAAAACAGGCCCATAGCTGGCCTTAAACCAAGTCCAAAATCGCCTACTCATTTAACCCAAAATAGCCCCTTTAAACAAGGCCCAAACAATTCTTAAAACAGTCCAAAAACTAAGCTTGAATGGACCACAAAACAAACCTTAAAAACAGCCCAAAACAAATCCTTTAATGGATAAGAAACAAGTTTTGAAACAAACCCAAAACTAACTTGGAGCAGGCCCACAAACAGCCCTTAAATCAGCTCTTAAAACTAGCTTTGAATGGCCCACAACACAGATTTTATAACAGCCCAAAACTCAGCCTTTATTGGCCCACAAAACAAACTTTGAAATAGTCCAAAACTAAACCTTGAATGGCCCATAAAACTGATTTTTAAAACAACCCAAAACTGAACCTTAACCAAGCCCACGAAACAAGTTTTAAATCAGTCCAATATCAGGCCCAAAGATGACCCAATATCAGGTCTGAAATGGCTCAAAAACTGACTTGAAACAGGCCCAAGGAAGCCCCAACAATCCGGCCCACAAAACAGTCCAAACTCGGGCCCAAACCAGCCCCTGACTGAGCTGGGCCTCGCTCGAGCGAACCAGGTCCGCTCGAGCGGAGCCCAGACAGTGTCTGGGTCGCTCGAGCGGACTGGGCCTGCCCAGTCCAGCTCGGCAGTCTTCTTCTTGCAATTTTTGCATTGTTTTTGATCATTTTTCATTCCTTTCCTTCCATACAAAATTCCACAATAATTTGGGCCATTTCTTGACCTTCTAAACTCCTCAAATCACCATCCATGATCCTTCCAATTGATCAAACACAACACTTTTAAAGATCAAAGTTTTTCTCCTTTTCTTTGAACACTCTATTTAACACAAGGAAAACTAATTTTTCAAAGTGAGCAAAGTGAAGACAAACCTCCTATACAATGTAAAGCAATAGCATAAGTGGAATAAACATAGTGTTTCTTCATTCATTCAAAGCCAATCCATAAACCATGAAAAATTGAACAAAATAAGGAAAAAGTCATGAAGCTTAAACAAGAAACACAAAAGCATCATATTAATTGTGAAATTCACTTGCCTTGGTCAAGAGAAGATGCAAAAACACTCCATAAAAGTCCTCTTATGGCCTCAAGCTCCACAATTACAAAACCCCCAAAATAGCTCAAAAGAACCCTAGAAATCAATCATTTTCCAAACTCCATGAAAACCCATTGCATGAAAGATGAAAACACTCAAAATGAAGAGGAGAACCAAGATCTAAAGTTTGGAAAGCCATTGCAAACCTTGAAAAGCCCGAACGAAGAAGAGAAGCTTGGATGAGGGATCTCTCCTAGCTCAAAATCCTTGAAAATAGGGTCTTTGGAAAGCCAAGAGGGAGGAGAAGAACTTTAGGAGATCATTCCTCCAAGAAAACTCCAAGAAATGAGAGTTTCAGAAGAGAGAGAAAGTGCTGGAGGAGAGGGAAAGAGCCAAGCTCCAAACCCTTGCTGGAAACGAAAATGGAGGAGAAGAAGAGGGTTCCTCTTCTTATAAGATGGGTCTTGTGGGCCCCAAACTTCACAAGGCTGAAACTCACATTTGCGGGCCCCGAACGAAAACGACGAAGAAGACAAAAACGATCGGCGAAATTTCTACTTTCCGAAAAGTATACTTTCCCCAATTTCTGAGATTTTCGAAATTCATGGACAGATTTAGTGAAAATGTCATTTTTGCCCATTTTCCTCGAAAAACGTGATTTCTGAGTATCAAATCAAAATGATCAAAACATGAAAGTTGTTAAACTTCATAAAATGAGTCAAACCACACCAAATCCAGAATTTTTAGAAATCCGAAGTAATTTCTCATAAAAATACAAATCATATGGACCGGGTCAAACCAAAGTCAACGGTCCACAAAATCTCAAAGACTAAGGAAAAATCTAGTCAAACTCAAAAACAAGATCAAACTAAATCAAATCTCACTTAACAAGCTAAACCACGATTAAAACAATGCTAAACAAAAGGACTGGGGGTCGGGATCTTACATTATCCTTCGCCGATGCATCTCAAGATCGGCAATTAAGTATTCATAATTCCCAACGTAGTTAGTGCATCGTCTTTCCGAACGTTTATTTCCCAATGCTGTACTGCATCGAGGAAAATGTAATTCATGTCGGGAAAATATTCACTCCAAGACCCAGATGGCGCCATCCTCTCTACTGACGAGATTTTCACATAGGTTGAAATTCAAATTTTCAAGTATGAAACATAGCATTTGAAATTGGAAGGGAACAAGTACCATATCAATGTTAGAAACCCCTAACACGTAAAGTTTTAGTTAGAAATAACTATACGTAGTCTCCTCATCTGCCGCCATGCGCCTTATCGAACCATCAATAAAAAGTTGCATTTGGAAAAAGAGAAAGAAAGAAAAAACATAGCTTAAAATCTAAATAGCAGCCCAAAATGATGGGATTCATTCCCTTTTTTCTACTAAAGTCGGATTTTATTGAATGAAGTAGGGCTAGAAAATTATAGGCAACTTTGGCTTGGATATGGCACATATGTGCTACATCGACGAAGGGTTGTGTAATACCGTTTGCTGCCATTTCATGGTATGGATATATCTGATTTGAGTCCTTGTTTTTCACTTAAGTCCTTCGAAATTGGATCTGGGCTAGGCTAATATTACAACTTCAAAAACCACAACAACAAGAAACAACATAACTAAACTATAAATTACAACAGACTATACAGAAACAACGTAACAACAATACAAGAACAAAAGCAAACTAACAACACACCATCCACAGCAGCCTTATGTCTCCTCCCTTCAGGGACAAAGCCATGAATTTCTCCCAGGGAACAAAGAGGAAATTAGAACATTACTAAAATCTGATACAATAAGATGTATGAATGACAATGTGGAGTAATTTGACGCAATACATTACATATCAAATTTTCTTTTCTCTTTGATCTCAACTTTTACTAGTTTTCTCTTTTATTTTGATTTGGTTTCTGCAAAATTTTTATTTAAATCTGCCTTTCAATATTTAATATATATTTATTCTATTTTTAGAAAGGACATCACCTCTCCCCTCCGCCGAATCGTATTAGAGATTAATTTATTTCATTTTTTGTGCCAAATCGTACAAGAGTAAAATTTCTACGAGAATTATTAGTCCCTTTTTGTAAGTAGGCTCGCTTAGGAGCATCATGAGTTTCTCATGAGTGAGTGGGACTATTAGAAGATCTGGACTCATAGATCATTGTCATCTATGGATGAAGTTGCTGAAAACAACACTTGATTGATAGACTGTTGCCGGTGAGAGTTGGGTTAGGTTCTCTGTGGAGTATGTTCAGGTGTTCGATGTATAATAATAGTAATGTCTTTAGGCCCAACTTAAACTCGATTTATTTACTTTTCAAATTGAAATTGTTGCCCCAAACCCAACCTAAAAGAGTCAATACAGCCATTTATGTTAGCTTGTAAGGTCAATAATAACATGGACTCAATTTATTGGGTTGCTTTCGGGTTTGGGCTTGATGGGTGGGTTAGTCAGGTTCTACCTTACGCCATCACTACTAGAAAAAAGGGTTTTTATATCGGCTAAAAACCGATATAAAAGACCTATTATATCGGTTTTTGAGTGAATTTCGAACCGATATAAGTACCCCCGATATAAAAGATAAACGGAACCGATATAATAAGTGTAATATTTCATATCGGTTAAGCCTAAAGCGATGTAATATCATATGTATTTATATCATAAATTACTGTAAAACCGATATAACTTATAGCCAAACCGACATAATTAATATATATTATATCGGTTTCATATGGTTTTTTATATCGGTTTCATAATAACCGATATAATTGATTAAGAAATATAAAAAATATGTGATTGGTTTGTTATATCGGTTTCATATGGTTTATTATATCGGTTAAATTATAACCGATATAATTGATTAAGAATAACCGATATAAAAAATCTGTAATTGGTTTGTTATATCGGTTTCATTAAAAACCAATATAATTTCACAATTTATTATTTTTTTTAATATCAAAAGAACCTGCTGTACCACGATAAAAAAAACCTGCAATATACCTCAAAATACTAACATCTAAACAACAAAAACCTTTGTTAGTTTTTGGCTCATGCTATATAAGAAGTCTTCCAATTGGGAAGAAGAGGGTTGAATTTTACCTGTAGCTAAAACATGATTATAATCATATCCATGCATCCCACTATTTAAACATGAGCAAGCTAAGCTTAGAATACTTTGGGTCAGAAAAGTCATGCATTTTCGCTCTGTTAAAACAATCAAACCAAATACCATCCGGAGCGCACACAAACGCACCCATTACAAATTTCTCTATTGAATTTGTCAGGCCCCTTCCCATACTCTAATCAATCTAAACAAGATGGAATCACTCGATAGGTCAACTCCATAAATCTGATGGGTTTTGTGAAGTAAGCATAAGTCATATAAAAGACTCTCACCTGGTCCAGGGGAAATGAGGATTCCACTTGGGTTTTTCCTATAAACATGCAGAAGATAAATCATTAGTGGATAGTTTGCACTGCAGTAGTTAACAGTAAAAAAGATTCAAAACTGTAATACTGCAGCAATAGACTCTTCATCTTCATTATCTGGAAGGACAAAATGTAAACAAGGATTCAAAAAAAAAAAAAAAACACTTTACAATCAGAAATGATCCTAAAGAAGAGAAAAAGGTAACAAGCCCGGTAAAAGGACAAAACTCATTCAGCAGCCATGTTTCAAACACAAAAAAAAAAAAAAGGACAAGAAGAAATGGAAGAAGAGAAATGGCAGGACCCACATACTTGATTCAATCCCTTCTTCAATGTCCCCACCTGCAACAAAGGAAGAAGAAAAAAGGCACAGAGATAAATTATTTTCAAGGACTATCAATCACAAAGAGATTAATCCACTATAAAATGGAATTGGTTTATTTAAACACATGAAAGCACCCATCTGAATCGCCCATGAATAGAAGCTATGCATCGAGCTTTCTAATGGATGATGGTGCCCTTCATGTGTTCAATGCAAAAGAGTAAGAGGACTCAACTATCTGGATTCCATGCTTTTCAATGTGAAGGAGATAAGACAGTAGACAGCCAATGACAACGATCAGCGCCAATACCCACTCTACAAGAAAGAGAGCAACAAAATAAGAAATATCAGAAAAAACCCCAAAACTTCTTATTAGAAAATAACTTCTTATTCGAGCTGTTTGTGAATAACAAAATAATGTATATCAAAAGATCCTGATAATTCAAACCCTTCATGTGATTGATGGCAGTCCCAAATGAGCCCCACAAAAGAGAATGACACCATAATCTCATACTACATCAGGCCTTAATCAAATGAATAGATAAAGAATACAAGAACCAAAAAACAAATTTTGTTACTCTTACTGCCACATGTCATATAATGGATTTATAATGAGGCAGTCATCCTGCCATACACATGGGACCCTCTTCATTGATATCAACATCCAATAAATGCGCTCCAGCAGGAATCGCTCATGACCAGTAAACTTGTCTGATCAGGCAATCGAAATTGTTCATGAGCTAGCACACAGATAACACAAAATACTGTAATGGTTAAGAGACAACATTGCAAGAGATCAATTATTTGAATGTTTAAATTCATCTGGTGGGGGCAAAGAAGCAGATCACTCCGATGATATTAAATCAAAGAAACCATCAAAACAGAGACAATTGAAAACAATAAACAAAAGAATATTAACCATTAAATCAAATAGATAGTAGAGAGAAAAAATAAACAGTCAAACAAATGCATTACAGCCATAAGAACAAAGCAGAAATCCAATTCACAGAATTTGAAGAAGAAAAATGAAAGAATACTCAAGATTCAACCAAACCCATGAAAACACACCTTTGAATTCTCTTCATGGCATCCTTGCTGATCTTTGATGGATTATCATTTGGTTCCAACCTCTTCTTGAGCATCTCATTCCCCCATTTCAACCCATCCACAGTCACATCCCCACACCACAAGATCCCTTTTATCAACTGCCAAGGTCATTGAAAAAATTAGATTATACACATGCAAGTGACATCTTAGAATGAAAGAAAGAAGCACTAATTTTTTCAAAAAACCATAAAGATGTGCCCTATAAGTGAAATAATATAAAGGCAAAAACCTGGAAGCCAACATAATCATAAAGGCCCAATAAAATAAAACATGCTATACTCCCTCGAGGGGATGAAAACAAAGGACTCCACAAACAAAAAATCCATTGAAGACTTGCAAATGCAAACGGAAGGCACACCTGGTAGCCAAAATACCCTGAACAGTAAAAGGGGCAGACATAAGACTTTAACCCATTGCTTTATGGACTATATATAGCAATGAACGACTGGATCACAGGCGCTGATAGGTAGAACTAAAAGATTATCGTATACAGCATTGAATTTGTGGTGTTTCAAATAAATGAAAGACAGTTGATGTATGATCATTGTTCAGTTAAGGAATTTTAATCTAGAACATTCATAAAGAGCAAGCTTTTAGTGTTTCCCTTAGAAAAATAAAGAATCTTACAGAGAATTTCAAAGCTTGCAAAAATCTTGTAGCAAGATCAGGATCTGTTAAAGGTTGGAGTTCTCCTAACGAGGAAGAGGGCAGATATTACACTCTTTCAGGGGATCACTTCAATCTGTCTAATCAGGCACCTATTTTCAAGATTACTTTCTCAAGACGCAAAGAGCAAGGGACTGGTACAGGAGGATGCAAAATGAGAGTGAGCATACATAAGCCTGTCCAGGGCCCACTGCTCCCAAGTATTGCATGAAAGCCAAAACATCACATGATTCTCCATTTTGGGAAAAGAAATAGTGCCACAACCTCCATTTGCATATTTTCATAAATGATCTCCCAATAGATCTTAAAAGGTCAAACCAAACCAAACCAAACCAAGCCTTTTCCCACTAGGTGGGGTCGGCTATATGGATTTGACGACGCCAATCAAATCTGTTTAGGGCCATGTCCTCCGTTAGATCCATGTAGGCAAGATCATGTTTAATAGTTTCTTTCCAACTTCTCTTGGGTCTCCCTCTCCCTCTCCTACTCTTGGCAAACTCCATGCTTTCACACCTTTTAACAGGTGCCTCTGTTGGACGCCTTCTAACATGGCCGAACCATCTCAGTCGATTTTCTCTCATTTTATCTCCAATCGGTGCTATTCCTACTATGCCCCTAATCTCCTCATTCCTAATCCTATCTCTCCTTGTGATCCCGCACATCCATCTTAGCATTCTCATCTCCGCAACTTCCATCTTCTTGACATGATTATGCTTTACTGCCCAACACTCTGATCCATATAACAACGCTGGCCGTACCGCCACCTTATAATACTTTCCTTTAACCTTGAGGGGGACTTTCCGATCACACAAGACCCCCGAAGCACTCCTCCATTTGGTCCACCCGGCTTGAATCCTGTGACTTACATCAGTATCAATCCCTCCATCCTGTTGCACCATAGATCCAAGGTACCTAAAGTTTTCTTTCTCTACTATCTTTTGTGTGCCCAAACTTACTTCTATGTTACTAGGTGTCCTACTTTGACTAAACTTGCATTCCATATATTCCGTTTTGCATCGACTTAGCCTAAACCCTTTTGTCTCTAATGTTTTCCGCCACAATTCAAGTTTAGCATTCACTCCTTCTCTCGTCTCATCCACTAAAACAATGTCATCTGCAAATAGCATACACCACGGCACCTCATCCTGGATATGTCTTGTAATCTCATCCATAACTAGGGCAAACAAGTACGGGCTTAACGCTGAGCCTTGGTGTAGACCAATCGTGATAGGAAACTCCTTAGTTTCGCCGCCAGTCGTCCTTATAGATGTCACGACTCTATCATACATATCCTTTATCGCCTCAATATAAGCGACACAAACTCTTTTCTTTTCCAGAACTTTCCAAAGAATCTCCCTAGGAACCCGGTCATAGGCCTTCTCCAAGTCAATGAACACCATATGTAAATCTCTCTTACCTTCTCTATACTGTTCCATTAACCTCCTCAGGAGAAAGATAGCCTCCATGGTTGATCTCCCAGGCATGAAACCAAATTGATTCTCTGAAATATTTGTTGTTCTTCTTAGTCTTCTCTCAATAACTCTCTCCCATAATTTCATCGTATGGCTCATCAATTTAATCCCGCGGTAGTTCGCACAGTTCTGAATATCTCCTTTGTTCTTGTATATGGGTATAAGAATACTTTTCCTCCATGCATTAGGCATCTTCTTGCTCTTTAGCACTACATTAAAAAGCTTTGTCAACCAACTAATACCATCCTCCCCCAAGCACCTCCAGACCTCAATAGGGATACCATCTGGCCCAACCGCTTTCCCATTCTTCATTCTTTTCAATACTTCTTTAACTTCTTCCCTACTGATTCTCCTATAGAACATATGATTCGCTTCTTCTCTAGAAATGGTAAGCTGCCCCAATTGTATGTCACTACTACTGCTTTCGTTAAATAACTTGTAGAAGTAGCTCTTCCAACGCTCCTTTATCTCCTCTTCCTTTACTAATACATTTTCATCCTCATCCTTACTGCATTTAACTTGGTTTAAGTCCTTGGTCCGCCGATCTCTAGTTTTAGCAAGCTTGAATATCTCTCTTTCGCCTTCCTTAGTGTCAAGTCGCCTATATAGCTCCTCAAATGCCTTTGCCTTGGCCTCACTAACTACCTTTTTGGTTTATCTTTTTGCTTCTTTATACCTCTCCAAGTTCGCTTCAATTCGATCCTTTTGCCAAGTTTTAAAGCACTCTCTTTTAACTCTTATCTTGTCTTGGACGGCTTCGCTCCACCACCATGCCTCTTTCTGTACCGGAGCACCCCCTTTAGATTCTCCTAAGACTTCTTTCCCTACCCTCCTAATAGATCTTAAAAGGTCAATGTTTCTCAAATCTAATGGTTTACTGCTAACATCCAACAGTTCATATGGGACCCCATGGACAATTTCATGATTCACTTGTTCAAACTTTTGCCAGAAAATGGAAAGATGTATTTACCTAGAGATTGAAAGTTAAAAAAAAATAATAATAAAAATAGGACAAAGAAGTACTCTCTCCTTCCTTCACAGCTATCTTCTCCTTTCTACTTACCCTTCTTCCTCCTTTCTTCCTTCTCCCCCTTTCCTTCTAGCTTCTTTTGCTTCCTTTCAATAGCCTTGAGAAGTTCGCTGGGTGTCACTACAATATAGAACTTACATCAACATTAATGTCAAGCTCAGTTAAGCATGGGCAGGCTCATGAGAAGATTACTGCATGTAATTCCTAGAAAATGGAGGCTGGAGTTATGTTGAGATTATATCAATGAAAGAGAAATCAGAGTTTTCCAATGCATAGAGCTACGCAGGAAACCTAAGTAAAAAATCTTGCCAAAAAGCCCACATGATCTAACCGAAAATCACACAAACCTTACAAGGAATTGTGCAAAATTCCCAAAATTCAAGAGATGATCATAAAAAATTGTGGGACATCCACGAAAAGACTGCATATGAATTCGCATCGATTTAATTTTAGCTACAATCCTGGCCAAACATGTGAAAAGTGGGCCTCATGACTGGAAAAAGTGGTTAATATTCATCTCCAAGTTTGATCATAGCAAATCGTATGGCATTCCACAATTTATTGCACCATTGCCGATAACCAACGACCCTTTGTATGTCCAAGTTTATCCTATCAGACTAAAGAAAAGAAAAAGAAGACTTGATTGATATAGAAGATAAAGAAAATCAGAGGGTAAAGGTCACAACCAAGAAACTCATAAAAAAGAGAACCTGAGCTGTATATGATACGAGAGCAAACCGGAGTGCATCTGCACCACATTCGGCAATTCCAGTTGGAAAGTCTTACTTTTGTCCTTCCCTTGCAATGATCAGCTCACTTTGATCCAAATTACCCTCTTCCAATCTTTTATGGAGGCCTTCCAACGATATTCCTTATATGACCTCAAGTGGGTTAATCACATTGCCCAAGGATTTTGACATTTTACGACCATGTGCATCACGAATCATAGGGTGCAAGTAAACCTGCAGTAACTCAAAAGTATATTATCAATTCTGCACTTGTGCTCTAAAGACCATCAAGGTAAATCATTTGCTGCAAGTTGAATCATTCATTAAATATCACATTTGTACAAATATTACTACCACTTCTTTACCCAGAACACTTGTAAAACTTGTTTGTAGGTCAGTACTATGAGATCCTGGGGATAGGACACAGAGTGGCTCAGATATTTTCATAGTCTGCTAGGAATAAAAGATTCACATGAAGTAGAAGTTAGACATGCTTTGAAGATATTTAAGGACCAATATGACAACACAGTGACCCAATAATCATAAAGGGAGATACATCAAAATAATTTTCGCGGTCACAAATATGTCTGAAGCAGATGTTATTCATTAAAACAACACAGTGACCCAACTGTTATTTGTGAATGCAGATGTAATATATCATATACTATATAGTTCCATATAGATCTATCTCAAGTTCCAATACTTGAAGTTCTCATTCATAAAGTCTCACTTTCTCTGCTTAAAAAAAATTCACCATCATAGTCTATGTTATCCGGCAGGTAGAATATTACATATTTGTGTAAAACAGGTCTGACACCAATTGTGGAGTGTGTAGATGGAACATCATATTATGAAGTTAGAAACAGGATCCATGTAAAGGTGACTGTAACTTGCTAGAACATGACATTGGCATCTACCCTTGTTTGTTTTTGGTTGTTTTACTTCATCAGCAAAATAACATATGTAAAAGGAATCACAGGTTACCTTTCTAAAAGGAACATCACCTCCCAGCTTCATACCCAGCATCACCATCCGGGCAACCCAAAAAAAGAGAATGTCATGTCCAGTTTCAAGCACTGATGTTGGGTAAAATACCCTGAAATCTGTTGTACCATCCAAGCACAGATAATGGAAACAGACCAGAAGAAAACCATGTGTCTAGTACATCTGGGTCTCGAGCAATCTGAGATTTCTTTCCAGAGAACAGGTTATTTGCCTCTGAAAGAGCTTCTTCCTCATTTCTTCCAACCACCCAATGGTCATTGGTCGTCCTCTAGCATCACATACCACCTGCTGCACACCCACCTGCTGCACACCCACCTGCACACCCACTGCCTCCTCTTCCTCCACCACCCTGCACACACTCACCCTGCACAGCCCACCTGCTGCACCACCCTGCACAGCCCATTTTTCTGCACCACCCTGCATACACCCACCTGCTGCACACCCACCTACACACCCACTGCATCCTCTTCTTCCACCACCCAGCACAGCCCACCTGCTGCACCACCCTGCACACACCCACCCTGCACAGCCCATTTTTCTGCACCACCTTGCACACACCCACCTGCACACCCACCTGCTGCACACCCACTGCATCCTCTTCTTCCACCACCCTGCACCCACCCACCCTGCACATCCCATTTTTCTGCACCACCCTGCACACACCCACCTGCTGTACACCCACTGCATCCTCTTCATCCACCACCCTGCACACCCACCTGAACAGACCTCCTCTCTTACTTTCCTCTCTCTCACCCACCTCCTTGCCAACCAAAAAAACAGATGCAAGAACTGTGAGGGGAAAACACAACTTTCAATAAAAGTCTTATGAATAAATTGTAACATCTAATTCCACTCCACAACTTTCAACCTCTGTTCATATAATCAATACACACATTCCAATACCTGTACATGCATTTTCACAACAATCGAAGTATAGACCAAAAAATCCAAGTCCATTCCATGATTCAAATTGAAACTAAATGTATTAACAGATACAAAATTCAAAATTCAGTAAAAAGGGATAACTCCCAAAGCTCAATTACTAAAGAAAAAGCCCATTTCAAACTCAATTCTTGAGGACTATGTCTTCAATCTTGCATCATCTAGAAGAAGGAAACTGAATGAAGGAAAATAGAGCCATACAAGAAAAGTTAAGGTTTTGAAGGTCAGGTTATGGGATGTACAAAAATTTGAACTATATATTCTTCCATGGGATGTACAAAGATTTGAACTATATATTCTTCCATGGGATGTCCAAAGTATCTACATTGTCTTCCATGGGATGTACAAAAATTTGAACTATATATTCTTCCATGGGATGTACAAAGTATTTATATTGTCTTCCATGGGATGTACAAAAATTTGAACTATATAAACAAAAAAAACAAAAGTATGTATATGTACTATGTAGCATATGATGCCTCCGTGTACCGCTGCTTCCCCGATTAGTTCTCCAATGAAAAATGGACCTACAAGGCATAAATCACTTCATCGATCAATACTTTGCAGGAGAAGCCTGGCTAACATATATATATGCTTCATATCTCATGCATGAAGAACTATACAGTAAAATGACAAAACATGCATTCATGACAATTTAGAGGCAAAAGCATAGAAATTAATGTACCTATTCTCCATTGTTGATAAAATCTAAAATGTATTCAACTAACTCCAAACGTAAATCATTAAGCTCCTCGTCGACATATGTCGCTGCCTCCCCAAGTTCTTTCAACTTAGATTTTGTCGACACGAGAGGATCTTCCATAAGGTGCTTCATAAATTTCATTACATAAACCCCGCATTCCTTTTTCCCCGTTTGCTTAGGGCACTACATAGAGACCATAAAAAAAAATACAAAAAGGATTAGGAAGTATGTGTGATATCATAAACATAATTATTCATTGCTCACCTTCACCAATTCCCAAGTCGGATTTCCTTTAATTCTTTTTCCCATTTCCATAGCTGCCACTTTCATCGCACTTCACACAAAGATATCCATTAAGACTTAGTATTTTAAAAGAGAAGCCACGTGAACAAATGAACAAGAAGAACTAATGAACTACTCACTCATTCACTATGAACTTTACATTCAAGTCAACAACCTTGCGTACCAAGGAGTCCAACCAGAACACTTCCATTGATGTCATATCAATGACTAATAGAAGCCAATGACCCCCAATCCATAAAAGCGGACGGATTAAATGACAAATAAGATTTAATTACACACAAGTGGATATAAAATGACTACTAAGATAAATTGAAGACACGTGAAAATATAGTACACCCTTACATGGTGGAGTATGGAACAAGAATCAGTTGGTCCTTCTTTGCAATTTTCATTCTCTTTATCATGTTGCGTTTCATCTCTTCTTTGTCTCCAAAATCATTGAAATGTGCAGGATGGGAAAATCCATATCTTGCTTGAGAATTTTCAAATCTATCCTAGAGAAACCTAAAGAAATAAGGTAAATAAAAGAGTCATAACATCAAATATATTAAAGACTGATAGTTCTTACGAAAAGACAAATAGTTTACCTTTGGTATGCAGTCATTGAGTTAACCTCTAGCTTCTTCATGTTACAAAGATCTAACAAATCAGATTTTAAAAAATAATTAAATTCTATATCTTCTTCAAATACCCCTTTCTCAAGTGGAATACTTATTTGCCTTGATTTCATCATCGTTTCTATAATCTTGGCAAACTTTTGGAGCTGACTTGCCCCTTCACCATTAGTTGCATCATCATTTGTTGCATCACCATTAGCTGTAGAAGAATCATCAACCACACTCTACATGGAATTCCAAATAAAAATGACAAAGTTAATTACGGTAGTGTAACTTAAGCATAACTAATAAGAGTTGGAAAATACACTTTACCTTATCACCTAATATCACCCATTTTTCAGGCCAAGCCACAAATGAGTTGTGTGCATCTAACATAGTGGTCAAAATACCACGCACAGGTATAGGAAGAGGGGAATCAGGACATAATACACAATCAATCGACACTCGTACATTGTGCTCCCCTAAAGAAGTATTGTGAATTTTTTCCAATGGTCCAGTCTTCCCATAAACCTTTCCTTTCGCAACAATCTTGTCCCTTGATCCCAAAGCCAATCTACAATTCTGCATCTTCAAATAATATATATAAGTACTAAATCTTACATCGACTAATGTATATAATACGTTGAAACTAATGTTGGTTGTAATTTCATAATTTAATAGCCAACCCATAAAACATACTTGCGGGGAACTAAGAATTTTTGATGATGTCTTGTTCACTTTTGAAGTACCACCATCTTCAAGCTACATGTTATAAGAGTTAAATACGAATTCATATAGTTATTAAGCAATGCATATAGTTAGGTCCCTTAGTTAAGAAATCATGTATTCAACATATTCTACCAAAACAATAAAAAACTGTGGTTTGGTAAACTAACTGTTGACCTCTTAAAACGCCGCTACTATTGGATGCAATATTTTCTGAATGGGGAGAGTTCTGATGTGTCTCTTTATCCTTCACAATTTGTTCTAAAATTCTCACTCTTTCCTGAGATTCATGTAACTGGGCCAACAACTCCTCACTATACTTCTTTGTTCCGCGTTTTGGTATTTTGAAATAGGCCATTGGAGTGACATGCTTCCCTTCCCCTCTAACTCGTCCACAATGCTCCGGGGTACCCAAAGCCATAGTAAGAACATCATTGCTCCCCTCAGTCATTACAGCCCCCTCATTTACTTTCTTTTTCAGATCATCCTACAATAACCATGACACCAATGAATCCCGAGCTGTATGTATACAGCTAATATTCAAATACCTTAATGCATGGTCATGCAAGGCCCTTAGGGAGAATACTCTACCTTTGATGCACTCTTATAAAAAGTCTAAAACAATTTACAATTTTTCTGAGAATGGAAACTTACAATTTTTCCTACTACTTCCCTTGTGGAATCATTTGAATATTCCCCGTTTTTGTTTTGACGAGCCAATTTCCATTTGACACTCCTATCTTCATGATCAACGAAAATGCCTGTCTCTATGGATTTTTTTTTCTATACATGAAATATGAAAACACAATTAAACATCTAAGTTAGTTTAGTTCAACCGTAAGAAACTATTTAAAATAGTTCTATACTAAATGTACTTACAATATCTTCTTCAAGACCCGCATAGCCTGATCTGCTTAGTCGGTGTGTATACACATTAATGGACTGCCTTTTAGATTGTAGAATGTTTAACTCCTTAAAATTACAAAGAAGAAAATACATTAACGTACATACATCAGCATATAAGACAGTGAGTGTCGCCAGTGTGGCTCAGTGCTATGTGAGTGAGTGCAACAGTGTGGCTCCACAAGTAATCTATAGAAGTAGATATATACCTGAAACTCTGGGGTCAACCTTGAATGCACAAATTCAGTCCAAACTAATTTGTCGATAAACATATACTTTGTAGGTGGCTCCACAAGTAGTTCAGGATTATCTTCGAATGGAAGTATGTACTTAGTAGTCAGAGTTGTCCTGAATGTCCTCCACTTGAGGCCAATATCAGATATAACTTGAGCCCTCGTATTTTCGTCCAACACAAATCTGGTCTATACCAAATGAATTAAATGGTGTGCGACTACCCGTAATATTTTCATGCCAATTAATACAACACAAGATGCACATAAGAATGTGAGGAATAAAATGAGGATTCCCGAATCATAGTACGACCAGTAATTTGCTTAAAACAAATATTGCAGACTATACAGATGTTTTCACGGAGTCTCATGCAATTGACTTATCGACCTATACGTAACATTGTGTGTGTGCGCGTCTCAAAAATAGGGCATGCATGCTGAAATGAAAGGGGAAACTTATCACATAGACAAATCCCAAATTATGAGCAGCCCAAACATGTAAGTAGCAAAGACCACAAGTTCTGTTTAGAATGCTTCATAAACCTAAATATTAATGCAGATGACGGGGACAATATCAAATAAACATGGAGATATCATATAGAAAAAATATGTTGTTTTAAATAGTAAAAATGACTTATAGCTTAGTAAGGCACATATTATTCTAAGGTATTCCAAAAGTAACAGGAAATCACATATTTATTTACCTTCATTGTATCCCGTAAATCTCTTTCCAGCTGCCCTTCCCTGAGATCTTTCAATTTACACCAATCACTAAATGTGTTAAGTGGGACCATCACTCTTGCCAAAGCCCCTTCGTAACCAGCTATTTTCCTTCGTACTTCTTGTGGTGTAGGCCTACCCTTTTGATCATACTCAACAGTAATTACATTTCCATCCCAATTCTTGGTCAACTCAAGCATTAAAGTTGTCCCCCTAGCTTTCCTTTTTTTTTTTTAATACGGGGTTGACCAACATTACTTATGTTGTCCTGTGATTCACCATTCCTTTCTAGATCCATTACTAACTGTGAGAAAAAAAAAACATACATATCAATAAATATATTGTATGTAATGGAATAGGTAATACATACAACGATGCAATGCATAGCATACTAACACTACCACTAAGTGTGACATCAGCTCAAATA
Organism: Litsea cubeba; assembly: GCA_012931725.1. NCBI lineage: Eukaryota > Viridiplantae > Streptophyta > Magnoliopsida > Laurales > Lauraceae > Litsea > Litsea cubeba. The sequence continues at coordinate 7,219,363 of CM022949.1, read as the reverse complement.
ACCTATATATGCTTCTTAAAAACAAGTACATAAGGGAATATTTAGCAATAAGAAACACTTACACAAAAAACACAATTATAATACATTTTCAAATATTAATGTCAGTCCAAGTCCCCTCAACATCTTCACGCGTGTACATTGCCTCAGATTCATTTATAGCATCCAATGGTTCATCATATTGCATTAATTCAGGACGAGTTTGATCTTCAATGCCAGCATCAAAGAGGACTTCTTCATTGTCATCAACATTATAGGTTCTTTCAAGAGTTGCTAGAGCAATGGACCATTTATGATTGACTAGATCAGGTACATAGAAGACTTTCTTTGCTTGAGAGGCTAAAATGAAAGAATCAGATTTATAACCAATTCTAGCAAGATCAACTATGGTGAATCCCAGCTCATCTACCTTAAAGCCAGTCTTGTTGTCAACCCAATCACACTTGAACAATGGGATTTTGAAATGACTATAATCAATCAACCATATTTCCACAATAACACCATAGTACCTTGATTCACAGAAAACAGGATTATTATCCTTTGCACTAGACACGTTCATCGCCGTGGCCACTAGACTTACACCACTATTCTGAGTGACATGTGAAGCATCACGATCCTTTGTGGTAAAATGACAACCATTAATGGAATAACTATGATATTTCATAACATGTATACGATGACCTTGTGATACCCATCTCAAGATTTCTGAGATGTTGTTACTGGTGACACGCCGATCTTCAAAAACCTGTGTTCCTAAGAAAATTACTCACATTTAGTAAATAGACACAACACAAGTCTTACGGTTGACAATTGTTACCTCATTTTGATCCAAGAACTAAAAGAATGGTTATGTTCATCTTGTAACCATTTCTGAATTTTGGACTGCTGAGGAAATGTTTTCTTTAGGTGGTTCATGTGTCTCCTGCATAGTTTTCCATACAAACCGCATGTTAGCTCTAAAACTAGTATAACGCTTTAATTTGTAAGTGAAGAAGTTAAAATATAATTACTCAATATAGGGTTGAACAACACTTGTGTTGTGCAATACATAACAATGTGCTTGCTCCAGGGACTTAGCATCAACTTCAACAAAATCACCTCCTGGTGGATTCTTTCCAGTCACAATTTCAGGGTAACTTTTATCTTCAAATGGTGGAATTCCAACTGCATCCAATCCAGAGAAGTGCTCACTGCAAAATTCAACCGCTTCCTCCGCAATATAACACTCTGCCATGCAACCTTCTAGACGGTAACGATTTTTTACTTGACCTTTTAAAACCGACATATACCTAAAACATAGTAAACCATTGATTACTTTATATATTTAAAACTAGTAAATTGTACTTGATGAATATTTAAAGTTATTAATACCTCTCAAATCCATACATCCATCGCAAACAAACAGGGCCCCCAATTTGAACTTCTCGAACGAGATGGACGGTTAAATGAACCATAACATCAAAGAATGATGGTGGGAAATATTTTTCTAGCAAACACAAGGTGACCGCCAGATTCTTCTGAACTTCAAGCAATCGAGGTACATCTACTACCTTCGCACATAATTCATTAAAAAATGAGCAAAATCTGATAAGTACAACTCTCACATGTTTTGGTAGCACGGATCGTATAGCAACAGGAAGTAATTGCTGCATCAACACATGGCAATCATGAGATTTCATACCCCCCAACTTTAAGTCTTGCATAGAAACCAATGCTCTGAAATTTGATGAGTATCCATCGGGAACTTTTAACTTATGCAATGTTTCACACACACTAAATTTCTCTTCTTTGGATAATGAGAAACAAGCTGGTGGTAAGTACGCTCTATTTTGACTTACATCAGGTGCCAGTTCATCCCTTAAACCCATATCCTGCAAATCAAGGCGACTATTCAGTCCATCCTTTGTTTTACCTGGAATATTCAACAAGGTTCCAATAAGACTCTCACAGACATTTTTCTCAATGTGCATCACATCCAAGTTGTGTCGAAGAAGCAAGTGTTCCCAGTAGTCGAGGTTAAAAAAATTGACTTCTTCTTCCAACAAATTCTAGCTCCATCATCACTAACATCTTCCACTCGCTTCCTCTTCAATGAAGTCGATCTTTTTGATTTTTTATTCTTTTTCTTGGGCTTCTCTTTTGGTACTGGTTTCCCCCACAAGGTTTTGATTCCATTAACCTTTTCTGCCACTTCTTCACCAGTCAAAGGAATTGGTGCTGATCGAAACTCTTGCTCACCATTAAATGCTTTTTTCTGTTTCCGAAAGGGATGATCTTCTGGAAGGAACATTCGATGGGCCATGTATACATTCTTCCTCGAATGTTTTAATCTGCATGATTGTGTCTCTTCGCCATATATGGGGCAACCATGATAGCCTTTTACAACACAACCAGACAAATTACCATATGCAGGGAAATCATTAATGGTCCACAACAACACTGCTTTCAATGTAAAAGCCTCTTGTCGGTAAGCATCATGAGCTTTAACCCCTGTATCCCATAGTGTTTTCAAGTCATCGATTAATGGTTCTAGGTAAACATCTATGTCGTTTCCAGGTTGTCGTGGACCCGATATCAACATCGTCAACATCACAAACTTTCTTTTCATGTATAACCAAGGCGGGAGATTGTAAGTGACTAACATTACTGGCCAACAACTATACTTGCTGCTCATCGAACCATGCGGATTGACCCCATTTGCTGAAAGTGCTAAGCGCAAATTTCTTGGCTCTTGTGCAAACTCCAGCCATTTATCATCTACCAACTTCCATGCAGGGGAGTCAGCGGGGTGGTGTAACTTATCGTCAACCATTCTCTCATCAGCGTGCCAAGTCATCTGTTTTGATGTCTGTACCGACTGAAATAATTTCTTAAACCTAGGGATAGGTGGAAAATACCATAGAACTTTTGCCGGCACCCCCTTACGTTGCTCAGTCAGGTTCTTATTCACTTTGTATCTTGACTCACCACAAGTAGGGCAACTAGCTTTATTCTCATTATCAGATCCCTTTCTATAAAGCATGCAATCATTCGGACATGCATCTATCTTCTCATAGCTCATCCCATACACAGACAATGTCTTTTTAACCTCTTTCATACTTCGGGGCAGTAAATTATTATCGTCGGGTAGCGTATCTCTAATGATTTTCAACAACCGTGAAAAGCTTATGTCAGACCACCCACTCCTCGCTTTCTCATTAAACAATGTAACTACTGCAGATAATTTGGTAAACTTTAGACAACCTTTGTATAAAGGTTCCTCAGCCTCTGCAATAATTTTTTGAAACTTTTCAGGATTAGATGAATAAAGGTCACAAGTGGTCTGAGCCAATTTTAATGAGCTTGCAGCATCATCTGGGGGTGTAGTATCATCTGGGACATCACTCCCAAAATGGTGTTGGTTCGACCTACTTAAAGGCACACTTGAGGGAGCTTCACTAGGAGATGCTTCTCCATGCCATATCCACCTAGTATAACTTTGATCGATACCATGGAAAAACAGATGGTACTCAACATCCTTAGCTACAAATTTATTGAGATTCCCACATGTTTTGCATAGACATGGCATAGGATTAAGTTCACCAAACTTCTTTTTGGCAGACATCAAAAAACTTTCAACCCCTTCCCCGTATGCAATAGAAAACCGATTCAATGACATCCATGACTTGTCCATTGCTGTATAATAGCCCAATAAAATGCTGGAGACAAGCAATAATCAGAAAGTCATTACCATATAATGATAATATTACGTAAAAAAAAAACACGTGTATAACTTATTAAAAATAGATATATTCAAACAAATACACAAAACAAAACTACGTAGTATAATAATTTAAGATTATTGAACTGGTTATAATAATATTTAGATTAGGATTTATGAGGGAGGATTTATCTCATTCCACGTTTGGCTGGCCCCAGTGGATTCAGTGATGATTTCTACAAATCCACATTTGGTAAGCATATCAAAATTCATAGAGAAAAAGATGAAATTCAAAAGATCTAATGACAAACAAATGCCTGAGAAGAGTAATGTAGAAAATCCACAGAAAAAAAATGACTAACATTATTAAGATGAAATAAAAAGATCTAATGACAAACAAATGCCTGAGAAGAGTAATTTAGCTGCACACAAAATTTGACGACAACTGCACGGCCCCAATGAACTATTCAATAAGTTGGGTTTGTCACGATTCTATTTCAATCCAAACACTCCAACAATGCAACCAGTTAATGTAAATCCCATACAATGATTTTGTTCATAAAATGGGTTTGACTATTTGTTTTTTTCAGAAAACACAGGTCTATTCATATATGTAAATTGACTTAGAAAATGCAGAGATATTATTGTGTGTTGAAGTGACTATTCATGTCCCACTTACTGTAAATTGTGCATTTGAGGATAACAACTAGCTCAATTGTTCCCCTGTGACAAAAAAAAAATCATCTTCCAAAACCCAAATAGACAAGCACCTACAGTACCAACCAAAACCCCAGACCATAAAACCCAAATAACCAACCCCCTAAACGAAACCCATCTTCCCAAACCAAAACAAACAAAAACCAACTAAACAAACACCAGCACCAACCAAAATTAGAAAACCGAACTAAACAAAACACCAGCACACCCCATCCAAGACGTCTACCTCTCAGGCCCTGCAAACCCAAGCAAAACACTAAACAAACCAGCACCCCAAGATTGTGATGTACATTGGGTTTTGGGGTTTTGAAGGTTTTGGACATTTTCAATCTGATGAAGAATATGAAAGCACTCAGACAGGGATCAGGCAAAAGACATCTTCAACTCAGGAAGCAAAGCAAAAGGAGCCAGCCCAAAGTAATTGGAAGAAAAACCTGCTACAGAAACAGAGCTATCCAGCAAGCAGGGAATGAAAGACCGAGATGGAGTAGGCAGCAGGAGAAGCACCTCGAGCTATCCAGCAAGCAGAGAATGAAAGACTGAGATGGAGCAAGCAGCAGGAGAAGCACCATCTAATCGAAATTGCAAAAACCCAAGACTTGAACTACTCATAGAGCCCTTCAAAACAGACAAAGGAAGGAAGGTGCCGAAAATTGCTGCAGCTACAATCCAGCTGATAATTCACCCCTTCAGACAAAAAAACCACCCTGCAACCAAAAGAGAAAGGAACCTTTCTGCAGGAAGAAAAACTGGGCAACCAGGGGGGAAGAAGAACCGCAGATTTCAACTGCTCAGAAAGCCCTGCAGACCAAACCAAGCAAGAAGGAGCAGAACCCATATGCAAAATCCACGCCAGCCCTGCATTCTGAAAACCGCCTTGCAATCAGAAAATGAAGGAATCTGCTGACTGTTAGGGGAAAAGCAAAGAATGTATACAGAGCTACGTGCAGATGAGAAAATCCAAAGATTGTAAACCTCACGAACGAGAAACTGCAAACAAAGACATGGGCGCACGATTGATGGAGAAAGAAAGAAAAGGGAGGGAAGAGAAAACAGGCGGGAAAGAAGGAAATAAAGGGTGGGAAATGGTAGTGAGCCCACAGTGAAAAATTATATTGAGTAATCTGATTAAATGAAAGGGACATATTATATCGGTTTTACTAATAACCGATATTACTAATTTTTAAAACCGATATAAATCATTGTATTTTTGTAGTAGTGTATATATATCGGTTTTACTAATAACCGATATTAATAAATTTTTAAAACCGATATAAATCAGTGTATTTTAGAAGTGTATATAATATCGGTTTCATAATAACTGATATAAAATACATCAATTAATATCGAATCTTTGTTAACTGATATGATATATAGAGATTATTATATCAGTTACAATGTAACCGATATAAAAAATTATTAACCGATATAAAAAATATTGACTGAAGATATTATATCGGTTTTATGAAAAACTGATATAAGGAAGTTTTTGTAACCGATATAAAAACTCTTTTTTCTAGTAGTGCATATAGGGTTGAAATGGGTTGGGCTAGGCTAATGTTGGGTTGACATTTTACAGCATCGAGCAACTGCAATCCAAATCCAAGTGAATAGGGGAAGTGGGTAAATCAACAGTGTACTACTGAGAGAAATGGTTTGAGAAAACCTTTCAAAAAGGAGAGAGAGAGAGAGAGAGAGAGAGAGAGAGAGAGAGTCCTTTTGCCCTCTTTTGTCATTCCATTCTATTGTTATTTTAAAAATTGAAGAGGGGAAAAAATAGGAAAATTAGCACCATATTACACATTAAAGAAAATGTAAAAGCCCTCCTTATCTTTTGTTTTTAAAAATTCCACTGGGGCAACTTGCCCTTCTGGTGTGCTCTTAGGAATTAGGATTGATGAATACCACTAAAATGAGGAAATAAAAACTTCAAACCCTATCTAGAAAATAAATAACCACTCCAAATGCAAAATGAATATTGATGATGCCAAAATTGGGTTTCGGACACCACCGGTCAAGTAATAAATGCTTAATGCAGTAAATTAATGAGAGAGAGAAGGGATTATAGTGGTCCGGTCAAGATGACCTACGTCCACTTCATAAAGGCAGAGGTTGCCTGTGGTGTTTTACTTCCTCAATGATTATTACAAACTAGAGGAATACAAGAGTCGAAGTGAATAGAGAGAGATCCATCCTCCTTCAAGTACTGGTGGGGCTCCTCGATTTATAGTCCTCCCCTAACAGATGGGGACGACTCTTCAGCAAAGTTCGTCCTTGGAGCCCTCGAACTACCCTCGCGCTGGACGAGGCAGGTGAGATATTTCTCCGCAGGACCTGGTAGGAGCGAGACTGCTTCCGAAGCAACGTGGCTGCCCTGACTTGGTCTCTTCGTGGGCTTGGACCTGAGATTCAATGGATGGATTTGGACCTGGACTTATCACGGACTGGGTCATTTGGGCCTGACCCATCAAATATAACGGCAGCATCAGGGGTGGCATGAGTGACCCTATTTATAGAAGTTAGTTAGTATTAAAATTTAAGAGTTTGCTGAAGCTATTTTAAGAGAAACAGATTCAAGTCAGCTGTGTTGGATGAGCTGGACCCAAGTGGGTTGAACTGTCATGAATGGGCTGAACAGGCTGAACCTGTTGGGTCTGTGTTGGGCTTAACCCATACGACTTGAAGTCCTTAATAAAATTGTGTCAAAATGATAATGTGGATGTTTCCATCCAATGGGCGAGTCCTTTGAAAATTAGGGTGGTTCTGATTTTGGATGACCCCCCAGCGTCATTAACATGATGTAGGAGAACATTTCAAGGTTGTTTTTATCAATTCAATAAGATGCAGAATCCTAACAAGTTTTGGTCCTCCTGCCATGTCATAATCAACGTCTATTGTCCGCACAGTGCCATCCATGGCCCTAATTTTGATCCAATTTTCGTATTCCAACTGAAAATTGTGAATTGAATTGACGACTGATAGGAAATGTCCCAATATAAATTTGGGCTGAATGGAACCATCATAAGCTCCAAAGTCAACTAAGGGACAAAATTGGGGGGATTTTCTAATTTGTTTTGTTTGGTCACTTTATGTTGGGTTTTATTTTGGCAGAACAACTTTTTTTTTTTCTGAAGGTAATTGTATTTATGTGGGGAGATTTCCAGAACTCCAGGATTACGCTAATCACAGCCATCAGATGGGACTAAGCACCCTCACGTGCCATCCGCGTGACATCCACGTGGCACCAAACTCACCTCGACTAGCAGGGCAGAGGCCTCAGCCGAAGTCAGACAGCTCCAGGCCGCTAGCGCCGAGCTCGGCTACCCCATGTGCCCATCTCGGCTGAGAGCTCCACCTCGGCTGAAGGAGCCGGGACGAAAGCCGAAGCACGAAAGAACCTCCACTCGCACCCCTCATCCCCCACGTCATCAGGCACGTGGAGGAATAAGGGCGCGAGCTAGTGAGACAGATGCGACATCCGGCCGTCCACAATCTTCGCCAGATCACTGACAGGGCGGCATCCAGCGGCTGAAGCCACATCAGGGCAAGGCCCGAGGGCAGATCCGATGGTACTCCTACCGCCAAAAGCGCCAAACACAATCTGGCCCAACAAGACACGCATTTAATGCGATATGGGCTGATCCGACTGCCATTAAATGCAGAGTGGGCTGGATTGGACCGCATTTATTACTTTGTGGGCTGATCATGACTTCCCAGTCGAATCATGGGACCCACACCAAGATATCATCCAAAGATATGACCCAAGCCTCTATAAATAGAGCTTCACACCACATGCAAGGTACGCACAATTCAACCCACAGAGCTGTTACTCTGCCTCTCTTCTTCCTCTCCTTCCATTGCTCCAGTTCACTCACTGACTTTGGCATCGGAGAGCCTTGCGCCGCCCAGGCCAGGGTCCTCTGACCGTGTGTTCTTCTCTTTCAGGCTTTCGGACGGTTCCCAGTCATCACCACGTTGGATAAGTCCTCTAAGGCTCCCCAGTTATTGTGGGTCATTATTTTCTGCACCTACAATTGGCGCCGTCTGTGGGAAAGTAATATCCCAATCTTCCCAACCTTCCCAACCACCTCAACCTCAATCTCCCAGAAGCCATGCCTCCGAAAGCTAGGAAAGGCGGAGAATCTTCGAGAGCAGCGCTCGAGCTGCCAGCACCATCGGCAGACGTCCCTCCTCAGGGGCATTCCCGAATGGTGCATGGCACATCTGCAGGCGAGGGCTGCTTAGGCTCGCAGCTTTTCGTCGAGGTCCCCCTCCAAGAGGGACTCGAGGCCTCGTTCTCAGCAGACGAAGTTACGCCACCCCGACGCGACGAGCGTCGGCATGAGCATCCTCGCAAAGATAAAGCCGTTACCGTGGAAGAAACGCGTCGAGTTCAACCTCCTGCCGCTGGAGGAGATGTCGCAGCTCAAAATGCTCTCCTCCAGAAGCAGGAGCGGTTAATCCGCGAGCTCCAGCAGCAGCTGAGAGCAGCGCAAACTGCCTCGTTGAGGCAAGTCTCTGATCCTCAGGGAAAGAAGAAGGACGCCCCCAGTAGGGCAGCCCAGCCTCCTCGCGAAAATCTCAGAAACCATCTGGACCATAAGCGGAGCCAGATCCATGACGAAGGCTCGAGCAACAGCCGAAGTCATCGTAGCCGCGATGGCCGAAACCATAGCCATCACAGCCCGAACCACTCCAAGCGAAAGTCAAGAGCCCAGACTCCAGAAAAGGATGACGAGCAGGAGCGATTTGACAAGCGCGTCAGGTTGGCTCTTCAGCGCAACCTGGACGTGCGGGACCAGAAGCAGATTTGTGGCCACACTGATCTAGGAGCCTCGCCCTTCACGAGGGACATCGAGCGCACCCCCTTGCCCAAAGGTTCTCTGTCCCGCGGTTCGTCCCCTACGACAGACTGTCCGATCCATCTGCTCACCTCCGCCACTTTTCCCAGAAGATGTCCATCTGGGGAAACGAGGGCCACCTCAACTGCAAGATCTTCTCCTCCAGTTTGGGTGACCTCCCTCTGAAGTGGTTCTGCGCCCTGCCAGAGAAGTCGATTTCGAGTTGGAAGGAGCTCCAGCTCTCCTTTCTGAAAAAGTTCCAAGCTTACAGCGCCGTCCCCAAGAAAGAAGGGGACCTTCTCGCCCTGAGAATGAAGCAGGGTGAGACCCTCGCCAAGTTCGCCCGACGATTCTGGGCGGTTTACAGCCAGATCGAGGGCACTAGGGAAGAGATAGCAATCTACGCCTTCCAGCATGCCCTGATCCCCGGCCACGACCTCCGGAAGGACTTGGTCGGAGACCCTCCAGAGTCCATGCCAGAGCTAATGTCCCGGATAAAGCGCTTTGTCGCCCGGGAGGAAGATGAAATCCAGGCCCGGGAAGAGGACGAAAGGCCGGAGCCCGAGCACAAGAGTAGCCAGCCTCGGCAGAGAGGCGGGAGGTCCTTTCAGAAGCAGGAGCCCAAGCAGGCCTGGGCCGCCAGTTCGGCGAAGCCTACGTCGCCCCGACCTGGGGGCACCTGGAGGCCCAGACCTCCCACCAGCGCCGGTCAGAGCGTCAACGTCGTCTTCAAGGAGCCGATATACCGTATCCTAAGCAAGATAAAGACCAAGCCATTCTTCAAGTGGCCACCGCCCTTGAAGAATGAGCCCACTTCTGGCAACCGAAGCAAGCTCTACTGCTCTTACCACAAGGGTAAAGGGCATAAGACCGAGGACTACAATTCTCTGAAGTGGTACCTGGAGAAGTTAGCCAGCGAAGGCCACATTCCAGAGTTCATCAAGGCAGAAGATGCCGGCGGCAGCGAGGGCTGAGTTCACCAGGGCACGGCCCGGGAGCCAGACAGTGAGGATTCCAAGAAGATCATTAATGTGATCCACCTGGCGTCCTCAGTCCCTTCTCCCTCGTCTCGTGGAGGCTCGCAGGCCCGCGCCGAGGCCAGGCGAGTGTCGCATGGGAAGGAGGTGATGAAGGCCGAACTCGCACCGGCATCCAAGAGGGCCCGCCGCGACCGACCCGCAATCTCATTCTCAGATAAAGATCTGGAGGGAATCCAGCTCCCTCACAACGACCCCCTGCTCCTCACAATGAAGCTGAGAGACTTCACCGTGAAGAGGATCCTCGTCGACTCCGGCAGCTCTTCCGAGGTCCTCTACTACGATTGCTTCAAGAAGATGAACCTCTCGAAAGCAGACCTCACGGAGGTCCGTGCAACCCCTGCTAGGGTTGTCCGCCATGCCAGTCTATCCCAAGGGTAGGATCACCTTGGAGACCCGGGTCGGCGGAGCCTCCGTGTTGGCCGACTTCCTGGTCGTGGACGCCCCTTCTCCCTACAACATCATTTTGGGCAGAACGTGGCTCCACAAGTTGGAAGCAGTTCCTTCTTCCCTCCACCAGAAGCTGAAGTTCGTCCTCGAGAGCAAGGAGGGCAAGATGAAAGTGGTCACGATGGAGGGAGATCAGCAGCAGGCCAGGCAGTGCGTGCTGGCCGCGGTCCCAGCAGTGAAAGAGCCCGAGCGCGTCAACCTCGCCAAATTCGAGAAAGGCCTAGATGAAATCGGCCGAGACCCCGAGAAGAAGAGCATTGAGGACCTGGCCGAGGTCAGGCTCAACTCGGCAGACCCAGATAGGTTCTTCCTGATCGGCACCCAGCTACCAGACAAAGAGAGAGGCGAACTCTCATGGTTCCTGATGCAGAACGTCGATGTCTTTGCTTGGAGCCCAAGCGAAATGCCTGGGGTTGACTCAAAGGTCATGTGCCACAAGCTGAATGTGGACCCCAGCCACAAACCAGTAGTGCAGAGGGCCCGAAGGACAGGGCTGCAGCAGACAGACGTGGTCGTCGAAGAGGTCGACAACCTGCTGAAGGCAGGAGCCATCCGGGAAGTCCAGTACCCGGTCTGGCTGGCCAACACGGTGGTGGTTAAGAAGAAAACTGGTAAATGGAGGGTGTGCGTGGACTTCACAGACTTGAACAGGGCCTGCCCTAAAGATAGTTTCCCCCTTCCAAAGATTGACCAACTGATCGACGCCACCGCTGGTAACGACCGAATGAGCTTCCTCGACGCCTACAGAGGCTACCACCAGATCCCACTATTCGAGCCTGACGAGGAGAAAACGTCATTCATAACCCCCCGCGGCACTTACTGCTACAAGGTGATGCCCTTCGGGCTAAAGAACGCGGGGGCAACCTATCAGCGCCTCGTGACAAAGATGTTCCAGGCTCAACTCGGCCGAACGGTAGAGGTGTACATCGACGACATGGTCGTCAAATCAGTGCACTCCAGCGACCACCTGGCGGATCTTGGCCAAGTCTTCGACATCCTTCGCGCGTACAAGCTCAAGCTAAACGCTTCCAAGTGCGCCTTCGGCGTAGCCTCTGGCAAGTTCCTCGGCAGCTTGGTAACGCGGAGGCGGATAGAGGCTAATCCAGACCAGATCACCGCGATCCAGGACATTCAGAGTCCCTCTACCACGAAAGAAGTCCAGAAGCTCACGGGAATGGCTACAGCACTCAATCGCTTCATCAGCCGGTCATCAGATAAGTGCAGGCCTTTCTTTCAGCTTCTAAAGAAAAATTTAAAATTCCAGTGGACCCCTGAGTGCGACCAGGCATTGGCCGCGCTCAAAACCTATTTGATGTCACCACCCTTACTCTCCACCCCAGCTCCGGGAGAGGTTTTGTATTTATATCTTGCGGTCTCGGATCACGCAGTGAGCTCCGTCCTCATCAGGGAGGACGAGGGAATTCAAAAACCAATTTATTATACGAGCAAGACCCTGCTCGATGCCGAGACCAGGTACCTTTTGTTGGAGAAGCTTGCGTTGGCTCTCGTCAGTGCCTCCCGCAAGCTCTCCCATTATTTCCAATCCCACACCATTGTGGTGATCACGGAGCATCCACTCCGTTCAATATTCAAGAAGGCTGACTTTTCAGGGCGAATATCAAAGTGGGCAGTTGAACTGGGGCAGTATGATATACAGTACCGTCCCCGAACTGCGATCAAAGCCCAGATTCTGGCGGACTTCATCGTTGAGTTCGTCTCGCCCAATTCGGCTCCGACCCAGCCCGGCACGGCACTGGGGGGCACAGGGCACGAGCCAGAAGTGACTGAGGTCGAACAGTCTCCCGCCCAGGCATGGAAGATCTTTGTCGACGGATCGTCCACCTCCAAAAGAGCTGGCGCTGGCATAGTCCTCCAATCGCCAGAGGGTCTGGTCATAGAGCAGGCTTTCACCTTGGACTTCAAAGCGACGAACAATGAGGCAGAGTATGAAGCACTGATAGCAGGGTTGAACAGCGCCCAAATCCTCGGAGCCCAGCACCTGGTGATCTTCAGCGATTCTCAACTGGTGACTAGCCAGCTCGCTGGAGACTACCAGGCCAGGGACGACAGGATGGCGGCCTACTTAGCCCTTGTGAAGAAACTGCTATCTCGTTTCCAGAAAGCCGATGTCAGGCAAATATCTCGAGATACCAACACGCACGCAGATGCGCTTGCAAACCTGGCTTCTGCCGTCGAAGCAGGGAAGAAAAGGACCGTCGAGGTTGGGTCAATATCAAGGTCAAGCTTAGAACTCCATTCATCTCGGCTTGTCCTCTGTGCTGACCTCGGCCCAAGCTGGATGGATCCAATCATCGCCTACTTGAAGGACGACCGGCTTCCTGAGGACAAGACTGAAGCCCAACGGATTAGACTCAAGGCAGCTCGATTCTGGCTCTCTCCCGAAGGCAAACTCTACAGGAAATCCTTCACAGGTCCTTACCTCCAATGCGTCCACCCGAGCAAGGTGGACGACTTCCTGTATGAGATCCACGAAGGAATCTGCGGCAGTCACATAGGAGGTCGATCACTGGCCTACAGAGCAATAAGCCAGGGTTACTGGTGGCCCTACATGCAGAAGGACGCGCAGGTATACGCCAGGAAATGCGAGAAGTGCCAGAAGTTCTCCCACTCTCTCCATCAGCCAGCACAAGATCTGAGTCCCCTCACTAGCCCATGGCCCTTCGCTCAATGGGGCCTGGACATTGTGGGGCCTCTTCACCGAGCTCCAGGGAACAAGAGATGGCTGATAGTCGCTACGGACTACTTCACAAAATGGATAGAAGCTGAACCGTTGTCTTCAATCACGGACAGGGACTCCAGGAACTTCGTTTGGAAAAACATCCTAACGAGGTTCGGCATCCCCCGGACCCTGATTTCGGACAACGGGACTCAGTTCGACTCCAAGTCCTTCAGAGACTTCTGCCAAGAACACGGTATCAGAAACCATTACTCCACTCCGGCATACCCGCAGAGTAATGGCCAGGCAGAAATCTCTAACAGAGTGATCCTGGACGGCCTGAAGAAGCGACTGGACAAGGCAAAGGGAAGATGGACAGAGGAGCTTCCGAGCGTACTATGGGCATACAGAACAACTCCAAGGAGGTCCACCTCGGCAACACCTTTCTCTCTGGCCTACGGGATGGAGGCGGTCATTCCTTTAAAAATCGGCCTTCCCACCCTTAGGACAGAGCTGGTCGACCAAGGCCGAAATGAGACGAACCTAACAATGGAGCTGGAGCTGGCAGACGAGCGCCGAGAAGCCGCAGCCCTGCGTCTGACCGATTATCAGCAGCGGTTAGCCAGGGCATACAATCAAAATGTCAAGGAAAGGAGATTCTCCGTGGGAGAGCTGGTTCTAAAGAAGACCCCGCCAGCTGACAAAGAACCAAACGAAGGGAAGCTGGCCCCGAACTGGCATGGCCCGTTCAGGGTAGTCTCACTGGCAGGGAAGTCAGCCTACAAACTTGAAGACTTAGAAGGCAAGCCACTGCCGAGACCGTGGAACGCATCCCACTTAAAGAAATTTTATTTCTAAAGATGTAATGAATCCCAGAATCAATGAAAGCAGCTTTCGCCCTGTCATCAATCTGTCATCTCTCTTTGACTGACTTCGGCAGCTCAAGGGTCTACCGCCCTGGAAAAGGCCTCGAGTTCGAACACTCGGCCGAATTCCTAAAGTCCGGGTTTTATCCCACTCAAGGGTCTACCGCCCTGGAAAAGGCCTCGAGTTCGAACACTCGGCCGATTCCTAAAGTCTGGGTTTTATCCCACTCAAGGGTCTACCGCCCTGGAAAAGGCCTCGAGTTCGAACACTCGGCCGATTCCTAAAGTCCGGGTTTTATCCCACTCAAGGGTCTACCGCCCTGGAAAAGGCCTCGAGTTCGAACACTCGGCCGAATTCCTAAAGTCCGGGTTTTATCCCACTCAAGGGTCTACCGCCCTGGAAAAGGCCTCGAGTTCGAACACTCGGCCGAATTCCTAAAGTCCGGGTTTATACACCCCTCAAAGACCGTTGCCGAACTCATGCTCACATAGCCGAGGCAAGCGGAATTATGAATCCACCTCGGCGCAAGGCAGTTCGTCTCGGCCAGAGCCAGCCATCTCAGCCAAGGTCAGTTTTTAACAAAGAAAGAACTGTGCAAGCACTGAAGCACAAAAAGGCAGCACAAAAACACAAATATTCCAAGACAGTGCAGGAAAAGTAAAAGAGAAGACAAAAAGCACTGTACACAGTTCAAGTGATCGCAAAATTCTTCCTTTTTATTCATTGTAAACTGCTTCATTACAAGAGTTACAGAACAGAAAACAAAATACAGAAAGGAGGATCGCAGTCCTCTAAAAACAGAAAATAAAGTGAAAGACTGGGAGACTCTGATCTTCACCGACTCTTCAGGCTGCAGGCTCGAAGACGCCGGATCGTTGCCTGGAGGTTCTGAGGGATCCTGAATTTCACCGAGCTCTACAATACACTTTGGTTGGTCAGACCAAAGCAATTGCAGAGCCCCTCCAGTTCTGAGGCCCTGGACCTCGCTGAGCTCTTCAACACCCTCCGGTCAGTAAGACCAACCGAAGTTTGAAGAACCCCCAGGTCCAGCGGAGCCTCAATCCCACCCCGCGTCCGGCGGTCGCTCAAGACCGTGCCAGACGCAGAGGGCCCGACCATCCCACAGTTGCAGAGGATTCCCCTGCAACCTGACCAGGGACGATCGGCCATGAACCCGCGTTCAGAGAGCGCGTGGTCCACGGGGAGTTCCTTCAGAGGGCGCGCAGACCACGACGGGCTTCCCCCCTTGGAGAAAGCCGTCCACAGGCGCAGGGGTTCCCCCCGGATCAAATGCTTCTGAACACCCACTGGACATGGCTCCTACGTCTATGTGAATTAAACTGTCCTAATTCCTTTTCTTTTCTTCTCCCATGGCGAGCCTACCATCTCTATTTATAGGAAGAAGAAGGGCTCAGTCTCCAAAAGAAGTTATGGGGCGAAGTCTCCCACGCGCTACATGGGACGCACGTCTTCCTGTCTGTTGACCAGCGATCCCTGTGGCGCCACGTGGAGACATCCGCCCATTTCCCTCATCGGCCGTATCACCATGCTTACTGCTATTTATGGCCTCCAGAATACGGAGAATCGGCACAGACAGCTATAAGGACCGTTTGACTCTCTCTACCTCGAGGGTCACGCGTCATAGTAAAAGCATTCAATACCATTCAATAGCACATCCAGAAGCAAAAGAAAGAAAAATGCAGGGAAAAGTGCACAAGTAAAGGAGCCCGTTTTTCATTAATAACAGAGAGTATTACAAGGCTGAGAGAAAAAGTATTACATATAAAAGGCCAAGGGAAGAAAAAGGAGCAAGGCTACTGTGGTTTCGGCGACTCCACCAGGTCGATCACCATATCTGCTGGACCAGTGGCTTCGGCCGAAACCGTGACCTTGCTTGGAGCGTCGCTGGCAGAAGGGGCTTCAACCGGTACCTCACCTGAAGTAGGGGCAGAAGAGGCCTCACCTTGAGGCACGGCCGAAGCGTCGCTGGCGACCGGGGCATCGTTCGGCGCCGGGGCAGCTAGAGCGTCGTCTGGAGCAGGAACGACTGCAGGAGCTTCGACTGGGGCACTTTCAGCTGCAGGAGCGGAGCTCGGCTCAGGAGCGGGGTCCGAGTACTTCGGCAGGTCCCGATAGACAGGGTGGTCTTCGGGAACCCCCGCACGTCTCAGTGCGGCCAGGCATCCTTCTTCGAACAGAATGGAGGTGATCTCCTCCACCTGCTTCTCATACAGCTCCGTGGCATGATCCACCCCCTTTTGGAAAGCGGATTGGGCCTCGGACAAAGGGAGGCCTTCTCCTTTTCCAGCTCGGCGTTCGCCATCTTCAGCTTCTCCCTTTCAGCGCGCCCGGCCAGCACCTCCCCGCGCAACTTCGTCCCCTCGGCCGCCGATTCAGCCTTCGATCTGGCCAGCTCTGACTCTAGCTCGGCGGTCCTCTTGTTCCTCGCCCAGACCTCGCCTTTCAAATGGTTAGCTCTCGACGTGAGCTCGGCGACATCAGCCAGAGCCGACGCCAGCCGAGCAGACTCTTCAGCGCTGGCCTTCTTCATCCCCTCCATTCCCTTCCGCAGCTCTTCCAGCTCCTTCTTCAGCCTATCCCTCTCGGACTCCAGCTGAGTGACCCTCGCAGCGTTCCTGTCACTCTTGCACGTTCTGCAAATGGAAAAAGTGGGTCAAACCGGGGCAGTTGAGCTAAATTACTTGAAGAAGAGCGCTGAGAACACTTACCAGAAGGTTAGCCTGGATCGCCGAGACCATTAGGCTTTCATTGTCAAACCTCTCGTGCGTCTCCATGTCTCGCGGCAGAGCGCAGACCTTGGCGAGAGCTCCGATGACGTCGGCATTCCCCATCAGCCGGTCCTCGACATTCAGAGGCTTACCGGGTTGCGTCTCTATCCTCGGTCTCCATGGCGCTGGGGCAGCTCGGGGTCCGGAGGCTGACCCAAATCCCTGCCCCGCCGGGGTGGTGAGCTCGCGGGTCGTCCCGCCGGTCGACTTGCTGGCCGGCACACTCTTCTCAACTGGTGCACTCTTCTCAGCTGGTGCACTCTTTTCAGTTAGAGCCTTGACTCCGGAGGCCCGTGCAGGGGTTTTGCCCTTCGGAGGCTGTTCAGCCCCCGAGTCCTTCTCCCCCGCCTTGGACTTCTTCCTGGGTGGGGACCCCTCCTTCGAGCGATCCGGCGAGCGTCGCCGAACTCCCCCGCTCGGAGCGGGGGCAGGAGCAGAAGAAGCGCCAGCACCCCCCGAGCCCGAAGCTGCGCGGGTACTGGCAGATGATGGCACCCCAGAAGATGATGACCTCTGCCTGAACTTGGCCGCCAGGTCTTTAACAATTGGCTCCCTTGAGCTTCCCTCCATGTCTTCTTCCCGATCGGAAGAATAAGCATCCACTATCAGCGTCAGGTTCGGTGGCTCCGAACTAGAAGTGGACGCCTCGGCACCAGACGCAGCTCGGCTCGCGGCAGGATCGGTCAAAGGGATCCCGGCAGGCACGGCAACGGAGACGGTTGGACGATCAGGGTGCGCCTCGTCCACTTCGGCTACTCCGGCCTCCTGTAGTGACCGCGGTACCTCGACGAATACCCAAGCAGCTTCCAAGCCGACCTGGTCTCGTGCCCCTTGTACCTCTCGACCCTATTGACGTCCTCAACGTTCCTCCTCCAGCCGTCACTCGCAGCTCGGCGTCGCCTCGCACCTGCCTCTGCACAACAGACAATAAAGGTGTCAGCTCGGCATCATCAAAATCAAGCAAAGCAGGTAAGAGAAAAGAAGCGATGTTTACTTGGGACAGTCCCGGGGCGACGTGGGACCATCAGCCTCCTGCTCTCGCCAGCGCCGAACTCCCAGTCCCCCGACACACAGAAAAAAGCTTCTTCGGCATTTTTACTTTAATCTTCCAAGGCCAGGACGAAGCCTCTTCGCTGCGGCTTCACCCGGAGATAGTATTTTCCTTCCCCAGCCTTGCAGATATCGTAGTTATCCTCGATATCGTGGACACCCAGGTCGGTCCCCAAAATCTCATTCAGCTTTGCCGTGCCCATGATGACCTTATAGCCATTGGGCATCAGCTGGCACGGGGTAAGGGACCAGGTACTAAGGCAGGCCCTAAGCAAGGGGTGCAGAGGAAATCTGACCCCGCCCTCGATCACGGAGATCAGAGGGAACGGCATCCAGCCGCAGGACCAGCGCATCGTGGCATAGTCGACGGAGTCCGCCGGCTTGAGGAGGACTCCCTCCGGAATATTGTAAGTGGCCCTAAATCTGGCTATGCCCTCTTCAGTATCTAAATCGAACCTAGGGGTGCCCATGTCTAAAAATGGTAACAGCAGAAGTTAAACCCTAAAGGTCGCGAAGCCCCAAGAAAATACTAGATAGAGGCGCGAAGCGACTTACAGAGACAAAGGGGCAACTCAAAAGCAGATCCGGGCTCGTCCTATGGTCGTCCTCGCTAGAGAGATCTCGAGCAGCAGAGCAGAAATCAAAGATGAAGGCAAAGGCGAAAAGAAATCAGAAACAAGAAGGGAAGAAGACGACCCTATTTATGGAAAGGGAACCCTCGGCGCGCGCTACTTTCGAAATTCGAAAGGACGGATTTCGCGATCCGCGCCCGTTCCATCAATAAGACAGCGCAATCAGTGAAGAGGCTACGCGTGTAGCCGTCGATTCGCTTCCCAGGACAGATAGGGGGCAGAGCATTTATTGCTTCAGAAAAGTTAAAACGACACCAGGCAATGATCGCCGCATCCCCAGACGAGTTCTCTAGCTTTCGACCACTAAAGGCTAGGACGCTTAAGAGGTCAAAAGCTAGGGGGCAATTGTGTGGGGAGATTTCCAGAACTCCAGGATTACGCTAATCACAAGCCATCAGATGGGACTAAGCACCCTCACGTGCCATCCGCGTGCCATCCACGTGGCACCAAACTCACCTCGGCTAGCAGGGCAGAGGCCTCAGCCGAAGTCAGACAGCTCCAGACCGCTAGCGCCGAGCTCGGCTACCCCATGTGCCCATCTCTGCTGAGAGCTCCACCTCGGCTGAAGGAGCCGGGACGAAAGCCGAAGCACGAAAGAACCTCCACTCGCACCCCTCATCCCCCACGTCATCAGGCACGTGGAGGAATAGGGGCACGAGCTAGTGAGACAGATGCGACATCCGGCCGTCCACAATCTTCGCCAGATCACTGACAGGGCGGCATCCAGCGGCTGAAGCCACATCAGGGCAAGGCCCGAGGGCAGATCCGATGGTACTCCTACCGCCAAAAGCGCCCAACACAATCTGGCCCAACAAGACACGCATTTAATGCGATATGGGCTGATCCGACTGGCATTAAATGCAGAGTGGGCTGGATTGGACCGCATTTATTACTTTGTGGGCTGATCATGACTTTCCAGTCGAATCATGGGACCCACACCAAGATATCCTCCAAAGATACGACCCAAGCCTCTATAAATAGAGCTTCATACCACATGCAAGGTACGCACAATTCAACCCACAGAGCTGTTACTCTGCCTCTCTTCTTCCTCTCCTTCCATTGCTCCAGTTCACTCACTGACTTTGGCATCGGAGAGCCTTGCGCCGCCCAGGCCAGGGTCCTCTGACCGTGTGTTCTTCTCTTTCAGGCTTTCGGATGGTTCCCAGTCATCACCACGTTGGATAAGTCCTCGAAGGCTCCCCAGTTATTGTGGGTCATTATTTTCTGCACCAAGTATAGACAAAATACAATGATGCATTCATATTTCTGAGCATTGTGAGCACAACTAGCTCACACTGCAGAGTAACTGAAGCCAAAAGCCTTAAATTAAGGCAGGCCTTTCCCACAACCAAGGAATGGCTAAGGAGAAAATGACCCACAGCCAGGTCATGAAAAAAAAAAAATAGAAAAAGAAATCCAAGCCAAAACCAAAAATCAGATGGATGTGATGTCCATCATCTCAGCTGCAACTCGAGATAGGAGCATATCATGAGGAAATATTGGCAATTGAGGGTTGCAAACAGAGGCTTTGATCTGACGGACTAGGGAAGCGACCTTCCTAGCTTGCACCCTCTTAAGCCATGGTGACAAATTTGGATTGGCAATAGAGTATCTTAGAGTTCTGCTATGAGAGGAAATATTCAGTTGACCGATGTACCTAACTGCTTCAGAAATGAGAGAGAGGGCAGCATCAAACATGTTATCCGTTCTCACCAATCTGGACCAACTTTCATTTGTAGAGGATATTCTGTAGAAACCCACGAAGTAGCCATTCTACCTCGAGATGAAGAGGTTCCAACTTTTTGTAATTATGCTAAATTTCACATGGCTTGAAAGAGGAGGTGGAGCAAGCACGTCCCAGTTGGCATCCAGAGGAGGGGACACATCAAGGCATAGGAAAAGAGCTCTAGATCTAACCTGAATCAGAATCTCCATTAGAACAAATTCTTGTTGCCTGACAACCGTCTTGAAGATTTGTTGATTCCACTCTTTCCAGACATTCCAAACAAATGAAGGGTAGCAGAGCTTGGCTAAAGTTAGATTTCCAGGCTTGCTTTGATTGCATTTGTCAAGGAACCTGTGTATGCTTTCTTCCATGGAGTGAAACCCTTGCAAACTTGTGTTAAATCTAGAGGTGATTGCGTCCCAAATCGGCCTTGTAAATGGGTATGAGGTGAAGAGATGAGTTGAACTTTCAGTGATAAGTGATGGATTTGGATGCGGAGACTCCGACACGCGACCGGAGATCTATGTGCGTTCCGGCGATTCGAAAGCTACGCGGATCTCTTCGCCTCTTGTCTCTCCTATGAGTGGAATAATACCTTTATATAGACAAGTCCTAAAGAATCACACTTATTAAAGACTTCTTCGCCAAGAAACCCTATGCCATTAATACGCATCAGCCTTGTGGCGATCCCATCAAGGGTGAAACACGTTTCCTCTCAGATGGGAACTTCGGCCGTTCGACGAGGACTTACGCCCAAGTTCGAAACCAAACCAGATCAATCGAAGCGATTCAACTACACAAAAGGTGAACAGAAAACATACAGCTGGTTCTCTGGCGATGGTGGTTTCCGGCGGCGTCGAGAAAACATACAGCTGGTTCTCCGACGATGGTGGTCTCCGGCGGCGTCGATTTATAAACAAACAGGTCTGGTCGGCTTCACTAGATTGGGCAAGGACAAATCGATATTCTTCCTCTCGGCCATGGAGCTTCGACTTTTGGCACCGACCAAAGCGTGGGCTGGAGAGGAAACATGTGCTCTATTTCTTTTGTTTTTGGGTCTCTCTCTACTGTATAATAACACTGTGGAATAGCAGACGTTTCTCTACTTTATTAATTAGGAAATATAAATAAAGGGAAAGATTTTGTGGGGATGGCAGATGGCAGCAGCACTAGTTGGATTTTGGGGAAGTGGAAAAGCCAATTGCTTCCTATTGCATTTTAACTGTGAAGTGTGAACAATGAAAATGAGCCTAATTATTCCCTCCCTTTTTTTCCCTGAAAATGAATAAAAGGGGAACAAAAGAAAAAAAAAAGACAACAATAAATGAACTTTGGTAGTTGTTGGGAGCTCATAACTTGTATTGCCGACTAAATTGTGATAAAAAAAATAGTATGAAAACCAATTTTTTATGTATATTCCATGCATTAACTTATGGTCTTATACGTATTTTATTTAGACATATTTAATTGCACATCTACCTCTGTCCCATATTATTTGTCTGGCGCACAAAACGATAAAGTAAAAATAATACAATTTTTATAAGAAAATTTCAGAAAAAAATCAACAATTCATTAGATATCGACTAGTTCTTTTAATTTATGGAAAAAGTTTGAATTTTTTGTTGATCGAAATGGATTATTTTTTAGTCATCGTTTTGCAGACGGGACAAATATTATGGGACGGAGGTAGCATTTTCCCTTTAAAAATCAAAGCTTAAAAAAAGTTATCATTTCCATATTTTAATTTCAGGGGATTCTAATTTACGGTGAAAGGAAAAATAGCAAAACATGAATTTCAAAAAGCAAATGATATTGCATCACAAAAATTCAATTGGCTTGCTAGACACTTTGGAACTTTTTTTTTTTTTGGTCATAAATTATCCAGTCAAGAAAAACGAAATTATGTATGATTTTCACAAAATTGCCATATCATTTCAAATAATTAAATCCTCTTAAGTATTACTTCGGAAATAAAATTACATATGATTGCCACAAAATTATGAACAACAAACATGAAAGGGGATTAAAATATACGATCATAGATAATAATTCTCATAGTATTATTCAATATTTCAATCAAGTAAAGCCTTGATAAAAAAAGAAAAGAAAAAGTAAAGCCTTGATAAGATTATGCTTAAAATCAAAATACTAGAACTCTAGAGAATAGGATTTAACTTCTAGTATTTAACTAATTCTATTTTCATACACCTTCGAATTCAAATCTCCGATTTTTATATTTGTTTCAATCCTGTAATTTCATGATCACAAATAATAGTCTCAGTTTGTCATTCTCTAACCAAGCTAAGTTCATTTAACCTATGTATCATGATCACAGATGATTATCTTCCTTTGTCATACTCTAACAAATCACAATATAACTAATGGGTGTCACATTAAATCTTACTCTATATGTCTCAATCCAAGCTAAGTTCAATTCAACTTGCAATGCATGTACAAGTCATGATATCCCTTTTGTCAGACAGCACACTATAACTAATAAGCGTCACATTGAATCTTACTTTGTCTCCATTCTATGATTTCACAATTACAAATAATAATCTCCATTTGCCATACTCTAACCAAGCTAGTTCAATTCAAGCTATAATGCTTGTACTTTACATGATCATAGATGATGATCTCCCTTTGCCATACTCTAACAAAGCACAATATAACTAATGAGCATCACATTGAATCTTATAATATGTTATGATTTCATGATTGCAAATAGAAACCTTCAGTAGTAGTAAAGTCGCACTCCGAACTGCAGCGAGAACGATATTTCTGGATTGGGGCGTGTAATTTTGGCGATAGGAACCGACCTATTCATATTACAGCGAAAACGAAATTTTTGGATTGGGGCGTGTAATTTCGGCAAAATGGTTGTGCAATTCAATTTCGGCAAAATGGTTGTGCAATTTAATTTCGGCAAAATGATAATTTAATTAGATTACATATGCAATTTAATTTGTTGAGGACTTTATCCGAAAAAGGACCTTAGATGGTCACTATACGAAAAAGCATCCACTAGTTCATATGATACGAAAGTGGTCCCCTGAGACCACTTTCGTTTTTTTTATTGAAGTTTTCATTGAGCGACGAAGTCGTCACTCGTTTAAACCTTACAAAACTCCCGAAATCCTATTTTTCCTTTCTTCCTCCCCATCGTTTTTTCCCATCTAGTGATTTTGTTGCCTCCTTACTCAACAGTTTGCAACATGATCTCAGAGGTTGTTTTTCAACCTATTTTGGATTGAAGCATCATAAATTCAAGCATCATATCATGTGGAGGTATTCTTTTTGTCATTCACCCATTGTTTGTTTTTCAAAATAACAATTCTTGTGGGTTTCTTCATCTTCTTTCAATTTCCTTAACCTATTTCCAATATAGCATCATAAAGTTATTAATATTCATGCACTACACGTGTTTTTTGCAATGACATCCCAGTTTGTGCTTAGAGATCCATTGAAATGCAACAAATGATGCCCTCATTGATCATTTTCATGCCACAACCACTTTTAATTATGTATAAGCCATGGCAGAGGGCTCCTAAAAAAATAAAATAAACAATAAATAATTTCCTTTAAACAATTTTTGGGCCAAGAGAAAAGATACAATCAGCTCAAACCATATGAACTGAACCATCAAAATTTGGAATGGTGAAGTGAACTACCTGAAGCTAAGTTTGGTGGACTCCAAAGTCCAAACCTTAATGAAACATGACTTTTAAATGGAACATATCATTTATCAATAAGCCTTCGATATTGATGATAATATATCGCAATTCCTTTACAATTTGTTCAACTTCAAGCCTATAAATTTCTTGATTGATCCCTTCAAAGACCCACCAATTTTCCTACTTCTGAATGCCCCATAAGATGATAAATAAAAAAAGCAAGCATCATTAATAGGAACCCCACAAAAAAAAGTAATGTAAAAAGGGCAAAAAAAAAAAAAAAAAACACTAAGATCAGCGTCGACATCGTTGCCCAATCGTTTATGAAGTTTTGCTGAAGGGGTAGAATAAGCGACGACGTTGTCTTTTCGCAGAATCTTGAAACACTTGGTCCCATTGAAATGAGCGGCGACGTCTTCGCTCCGCAAAATCTTGACATGCTTGATCCCATTGAAATGAGCGACGACGTTGGCGCTCGTCGAAAAAGGACAAAAAAAAGAGAAAAGTTTGGCGGGAATACCAGTTTCGTATCATATGAACTAGTAGACTCTTTTTTCGTTTAGTGACCATCTAAGGTCCTTTTGTGGGTAAATTCTTCTAATTTTTTTAATTATAACACATTTCTCATGCAAAATGGTTGTTCCACGTTGCCACCTACCAAGAAACGTGGCATGACTTGCCAAGAAAATCCAAAGGGCATAAAAAGCTTTGGAGTATTAATATACAACACATCTTCGAAAATGAAAAGAGAAGATGGAAAGACTTTGAAGCTACTGAAGCTTCCTAAATTTTCCTTGAAAATGATCAAAATGGCACTTGCCAAGAAAAACTTTCGTTACTCTCCTACGCAATATATATACACATCAACAGAGTATGGAAGCGGACCAATAATTCTGATTTACACTTCAAATTCACCATGGATCTTAGTCAAAACATATATTCTGAAGATGAAGATCAAGAGGTTGAAGGGCCATCTGCTACCCCACTTTGGAAGTATGTTACCAAAGTTTCTGGTGAAAAGAAATGTGGAGGTGGATCAACAAAGTTTATTTGTAACTTCGAATGCCAAACTAAGCATTTCACGGGGTCTTATTCACGAGTTCGAGCCCACTTGATAGGCACAAATCCAGGTGAAAAGAAACAGGGCATAGGTTTATGCCCCAAGGTAAGCAAAGAAATAAGGGACTTTCTGAAAAATGAGGAAGAAGATGCACCAAAAATCTTCGGTGGAAATGCTAGGGCCAAAAAACTTCAAAGACCATGGGTATTGTAAGCATTTCATCGTAATATAAGTGCTAATTTTATCCAAGTGTCAACTTAAAACTGAATTTTTTTGGGTTGTTGCAGGTAATGACACAAGCTAATTCCTCTCCTGGTATGAAGAAAACAATTCCAAACATTTTTCAAGTAAATGAAAGGGAAGATGTGGACCAGAAAGTTGCCAGATTCTTTTATTGTGATGGCATTCCCTTCAATGTTGCGAGGTCCCCTTTTTTTGCAGATATGGTTGCTAGCATCAATAATGCACCAAAGGGGTTCAAAGCCCCCAACTATGAAGAGATAAGGACTACTTTGTTGGACAAAGAACAGAGCAGGGTGCAGTGTGCCTTGACCCCTTTAATGCAAGATTGGAGCACACATGAATTATCATGGTCAAATTTAAAGAACCAGCATTTGATTAACATTATGGCCGTGTCGGGTGGTAGAGCTGTTTTTGTATGATGTTCCTGGAATTGATAAAACTATACTAAATATTGCCAAGTTGATCTTCAAGGCCATTGACTTTGTTGGGCCTCCAACGTTGTGCATGTTGTACCTATTTTTAGTATTTTTGGTCAATAATTTTTTTTCACGTTAATCTCAAGTTCTCAACTAGTATTACATACATGTTACAGGTTATCACTGATAATGCATCCAATTGCAAGGCTGCGGGGGCAATAATTCAAGACAAACATCCACACATCTTTTGGTCTGGTTGCTTGGCTCATACTCTGAATTTGTTGATGAAGGATATTAATAAGAGTTCTGATTCCTCTTTATCTTTCTTTAATGAGAGCTATACTAAAGGAAAAGCAGTGGTGAAATATATAAAGAATCACGGTCAATGTCAATTCTTATACAAAGCACACTCGAATTTGGAACTCCTTAAAACAAAGAAGACAAGATTTGGGCGTGTTTTCATAGTATTGCAAAGGCTCGTAACAGTAAGAGCATCTTTGGTTGCTGCGATTCTAAGCAACCAGTGGGACACCTTAAGGAGAACCTCATCAGATCCAAATCAACATGACTTTGTCAAAAAAAGTGTCATGGATGGGGATTTTTGGAGCAAAACCAAGAAAGTTGTTAAGATAACAAAACCCATATATAAGATGCTTAGGTTTTGCAACACAGATAAAGCCATTATTGGGGAGGTGTATGAGCAAATGGACACGATGTTGGGAAACATAAAAGATATTCTTTCAGATGATCTGGTGGTTTACAATTTAATTCACATGATTGTCGTGGAAAGGTGGAATAAGATGAACATACCTTTACATTGTCTTGCTTACGTTCTTATGCCCAAGTACTATACCCATTCTTGGCTATCAAAACCAGCTCCAGGTGGTGTGAGGAGGATGAAGCATCACTGTGATGTGGAGGTTCAAAAAAGGTATTTGGATGCAATTGATAAAATGGTTCTTGATCCGAGTGATGCTATCAAAATAAGACATCAAATCAGTGACTTTATTAGTGATAAGGGTAGTTTTGCACAACCTCAAGCAATTACCGATCGAGCAACTATGGAAATACTGTCGTGGTGGCATATGTATGGTGGGGGGACACCTGAGTTGTATTCCTTGGCACTTAGAGTGTTGTCTCAAGGTGTCAACACATCTTGTGCTGAGAGGTGTTGGAGTGCCTACTCATATATTCATAGTGTGGAGGAATTGGCTCAATTGTGATCGGGCAGAAAAACTTGTCTTTGTGCATTATAATCACCGGTTACGTACGAGGTATAGAGATGATTATGAGTCGTACAAAAATTGGGATGTGTATGATGGAGAGGTGAATATCGAACAAGCTTTGTCGACCATAGAGGAAAGAGATAATTTGGTGCTTTCCGACAGTGAAGATGATGCCGCCCCCATACTTTCACCACTCCCGCAACAACATCCAATTTTCCACCAAGTTCTACAGCTGCTTCTGCGACTTCATCAACTCCTCCAAGTGGCCAAGCTTCGACGGAAAAAACACAAGCTCAAAAGCTACTGGAAAAAGCAAGAGGGAAAAGACAAAAGAAATAAAAGAATGTTCTTTACGAAATAATTCCATTTTCTATTGTTTGTTAGAAGTTTTTAACTTCCATTAGCATATTGGGGTTTTTTTCTTTAAGACTTTGGATTTTATTATCTTGTAAGAAGTATGTCGTATTTGGTATTAAGGTGCATGTTGAATTGTTATGATAAAATGGGAATTTTGTGTTTTGTAATCCAAGTGGTTGACTTCTTTTTCTTTTTTTTTTTGACATTTAATTACATTAAAATATATAAAAATCTTATATTTTTTTAATGGACGCTCCCACCCTTCTATGATCATCCGCACCCCCGCTCCCGCTCCCGCTCCCGATCCCACTCCCGCTTCGTGCAACTAAGCATCGGAGCACCGCTTCCTCTTTCTCGCCGGCCTCAAGGATGGAAGCAACTTAATGACACGTGAGAGTGAGAGTGAAAGCGAGAGCGAGAGAGGAAAAAAGAGGTTGGAAATTAGTGAAAGGTCCCTAAAATGGAACATTTAAAGGCTCTGGTCCTCGCAAGTTCCGTTTAAGGGCTCTAGTCCACACAGCTAGACATTTTTCAACCAGAGGTCCCTACATACGCCAAATCACATGTTTCGTGACTGATTTGCCCCTATAACTGCCACAATACATCACATAGTAGTGTCTTAACACGTCACGCAAATTTAACCCCAAATTAAGGTCATAAGCGATCATTTATGACTGATCTGCCCCTGTATTTCAATGCAAATCTCGTTTTGAATTTCAAACTGTAATTGCTAGTGAAATTGAATCTAGAAGAGAAAATAATTTCTAATAGAAATCATTTTCATTCGCTCTATTTGTGAAGACAGATCTTGCAAGCTTCTAGTTTGTAGATCCATCATCTGCGAAGCAAATCCAACGTTGGCGAGGTAAGCGAGGACCTCCGTTCAGAGTAGAGATTCTGCAATCTTCTTCTTTTAATTTGTAAATCTGTATAGTTTTCCTATTCAGGGTCATTTCGATCTGTATGGATTCAGATTATATAGAATTTTGATCGGTACAGTTATGTGTAGATTTTTTATTGTTTTTTTCAATTTTTATATGTAGACTTCTAAATGGCACAGGCGCTCATGCTTCTCTGCAAATTTGGAATGTTTACTGCCGTTATTCATTTGAGTGAGAACATGAGATATGACGATTTGATGCGTCAAGTTTGTAACAAATGGATGAACTTGGCAGTAAACATGGTCTGTTTGACGTATGCATTGCCTCACCACCCAAAGTGCTTGCTGGACAGTGATTCGGATTTGTTGAGCTTGTTCATGCTGGCATCTTCAATGGGAATGGGAAGAGTGAATGTATTTGTATCAGAAGTGCACGAATCAGAGGACGAGGATCAAGAGGACCATCGGGATGATTTGGCTTAAGATGCTCTGGCATTAGTGGATTATGAGGGTACAAATATGGAGACAGAGACAGATCTCCTTCCACAATTTTGTACACACAAAGAGAAGATTTTGTTGTCTTCGGGCTGGGCAAGTGGTCTAACAGATGTGGGGAAGCAGTTCAAACGTCGAATAACAGCCGTATGTACTCTGAGACAATTGTTGATTTGATGATCGATCATATTCGTGAGAAGCCGCTGACCAAACCGATTGATGCCATCCATCACTTTTAAGGCGAATTACGGGCTTACCATTACATACCAACACGCATGGTGGGGGGTGGAAAGGGCTAAAAACAAGTTGTATGGTGATTCGTCACTTTCTTTTGACCATCTTCGTTGGTATGTTAAGGTGGCAGAGGAGACGAATCCAGGAAGCCTTTTTGTGTTAGATTATGATCAATCAACCATGTGCTTCAAGCGTCTCTTTGTGTCATTCTATACTTCAATTGTTGGTTTTAATCATGTTCTTTCTGAACGAGACATTTTTGAAAAGATACAAGCGAAATCTGTTGGCAGCAACAAGGAAGGATGGAAATCAAGGTAAAGTGACATTCCGTCGATTCTGATATTCTTGACAATTTTTTTATTAATGATCACCATTTTTTGATATTTTGCTTATTAGCTGAAATATAAAGTTTGTTTATTCATGTCACAGGTTTGTTTCCTCTTCCTTTCGCGGTGATGGACTCAGACGGATGATAATTGGACATGGTTTTTGCAGAAATTAAGAAAAGTGCTGGTTTATGATCGCACCATCACTTTTATTTCTAATAGAAATCCTAGTCTCATAGAGGGTGTTTCACGTGTGTTTCATTTTGCTCATCATGCTTTCTGCCTTCAACACCTGAAGGCAGATTTAAGGGACAAGTTGTCAGGTGGATACACGAATAAATTTAGAGAGAGAATGGTTATGATGCTTTAGGAATGTGCATACACCTCGACCGTAGCTGCATTCCATGCCAAGCTGCAGGCATTGAGGCGTGAAGGTGTGTCCAATGTAGACAGATTTCTTCGTAGATTGCCTCATAAAAGATGGAGGAATGCCTACTTTAAGGGTCAGCAGTACGGTGAGATGTGTTCGATGCAGCTGAATATTTCAACTCCTAGATTAGAGAAGCTCGCCATCTTCCAATTACAAAGATGGTGGACACAATCAGGGTTCAGATAATGGAACAGATGGCCAATAGGAGGGAAGTTTCCAGCAGATGGAAGGCAATCATTTGCCCAGACATGGATAAGAGGCTGGATGCTTCAAGCAAGCTTGGAAGGCTGTGGACTGTCCGTCATTCGAGTGAAAGTGTTTATGATGTTCACTCTTACCCTTCGATCACTGTGGACATTTATAATCACATTTGTTCCTGTTATCAATGACAGATCAATGGCTTCTCGTGTGCCCATGCTTGTGCTGCGATTCAAAAGAGTGGAAAGGACCTGAATCCTTTTGTGGATCACTATTTTCACGCTCAGACATACCATAATTCGTGCATCATCGAAGTAATAATTGATTGCTTTAGCGGATTTTGGTCGTAAGGAATTGTAATGTAGCAAATCTCCTTCTTTCTGATCCAGCATCCTTCCTTTTTCCGTTCGAATTCATTGGAAAATGCATGAATCTGTGGTTTGTAGTTCTACTTGGGGAGATCTGAGGGTACAGAATCTTGTCCCTCATTTCGGCCGTTGGCGCAGTAACGAATTTTTGCATTAATAAAGATTTTGTAACTATTTATGATATTAAAACAATCTAAGTGGTGACACGGTTAACACATTTATTGTCTATTACCCAGCATAAACTCGCTATGTAGCATGACTTGTCTTGATGCAAAAGGCCTTCTTGTCAGACTGTCGTGAGTTGCTCATGGATTTTTGTTTGTTCTCTATATAGCAACTCAGCATAAAAATCAATAACTTGATCAATTCCAAACACATAATGTTAGGCATGTCACGTGAACATTACCATTTTGAGTATATGTCTAAAATCAAGTAATTGTCAATGTTTCTGTGTCAGTGTGCTTACGCTGCTGGACATTTCCCCTCTACTGAGAACTACAATGATGTCCTCGTAGGATATAGCATGTATCGCTTCACCTCCCCAAACTAGCACCCTGCAAATGCAGTTTTACAAGGTGCTCAGTTAGTCGACAAGTGATTAATGTTTTTATGACATAAGTTGTTTTACTTAGTTACATATGATGGTAACTTACGCATTGCCCTCTGCTTTGTAAATCTGCTTTAGCTTTTCAATGTCGGCCGCATTTATTTGCTTAGTAATTGCATTTTTTTGGGAGATGGAAGATATCATCCAATGTTTTTCCAGCCCATTCCAATCCCTTTTTTGTATATTCAATTGTCATGTCCTTCAAGAGCTATTGCAGCTTAAAGTTATTTGATTCTAGATTTATCAATTTTCTCTTCAGGCCTTTCACCTCTTTTTTGCATTTGCAGCTCTTGAAGATTGTACATCTGACATATTTACAGTATGTTTCAGCTGCTCTTTGAGGGAGCTGACCAGCCGAGAGGATTCCTCTAGAGTCTGATGGATGTTCACTTTACGTGTTTCGAGGGAAGTCTTCTCCTGTGTCAAGTGCTCAACTAACAATAGAGCATCATCTCTTTCATTGAGCAAGCCGGTGATCTTGTTTTCTATTTCAAGCCTTTCCTTTTTTAGGCTATTGTTTTCTACTGATGTCCTTTTAAGTTCAAATTTTGTCTTCTCCTTGGTGAGTTGATTGGCAACTGAACTTGCCCTGTCACGCTCTTCAGTAAGATTCTTATGAAAATTGGGCCCCATTGAACTAAGTCTCCTTGTCTCTCCCTGCAACTACTGATTGTGGCTATCTGGTCCCTGACGCAGGAGAATAAATCAGGGAGTTGGATTGCCAATGGTCTATCCCCAAGCCATGGATCAAGCCAAAAGTGGATCTTCTCACTCGATCTAACTCTAACTCTGATATTAGATATAAAAGCTTCCTTAACAGAGAGAATTCATTTCCATATACTCGATTGCCGATATGAGGGGTCTTTAATTCCCAACCACACCTAGAGACGCCATATTTAGATACAACCACTCGGCACCATAGGCTTTCTTGCTCTTCCCCTAATCTCCCCAGCCACTTGCCCAAAAGGGCTTGATTCAATTGCTTTAGGAGTCTAAGTCGCTGACATGTTTGTTGTAAGATACTTCATCATAGAACAATTAAAAAAAAAAAAGTGTTGAGGGGCAGAATATGTAATCATTTTTTATTAACTTTTACTGGATAGAAAAGTTGAGACTTTTTTTATTGGCATGAAATCTATGTTTGGGTGTGAATCCCTCGGTTTGAAGACAAACACAAGCATATTTTATAGTGTGTAATACTGTAATCTAAATCCAGGAGTGGGATACACTTAACATATATTCGTGTGGACCCCTATGCATTCTTATAGTGCACTTGCATGGATTAAGGATTGAAATGCTAAACTAGGGTGACCGAATCATGTGCAAATGACAAGCCAGGGACCTACAAATTAGAGATAGAATTGAGTTGAATAGTTTGAGTAGTAGCAGACAGACTGCATACTAGTGCTCAAGTTGAAGTATACTTGAAAACAGTGAGGAGCATTTGGTTAGAATTGAAAAGATATTAGTACCCAGTCTGATAATTTCTCTGGAAGAAACTCTAGAACAAAGTAAAGGACTTGATGAGAAGACTGTAAAAAGGATTATTTGTGGAGACAAGCTTAGTGGAATGTGCGATTACCAAGTGACATTTTAGTTAAATGGGGACTTTATAAGATGGCAGTTTAACCTGCACTGTTACTAGAGCAAAATGTTGGAGAAGGAAATGAAAAGGCAAAGTATATGTGGCCAAGATTTGTGTGCTAAATGGATGCGGGGGTTAACAAAAATAAAGGAAGATATAATTAGGATTAGTACAAGATAAGAAATCTACAGGTCGCTCCAAGAGAAAATCAAGAAATATGATATGTGATTCTTTGGGAATGTGCTTAAGGAACTGGCAACATACCTCGTGGAAGTGTCGAAAGTACAGTGAACTAGAAGCAAAACTGAGAGAGGCTAATAAAGACTTAAAATGAAGCAGTTAGAAGTGACAATAAAATTGTGGAGCCACAGAACCACAGCTATAAACAAAGATGAATGGAGAAGTAGAACGCACAAAACCAACCTCAACTAAAATACAGAAGTCTTCAAGAATTTGTGATATTTCACAAGGAGGTGCAATAAGTATGTTGTTTAGTAAATAAAAAAATCCACGGTTCTACAAGGAGGTACAATAAGTATGTTGTTTAGTAAATAAAAAATCCACGGTTCTATAAATTTTTTATATAAAAGTTACAACTACCTTGCCAAGTTGCACTGTACTCAATGAGTCATATTGCTTCTGTCGGGCCAAGTGAAATACCAAGTTAATACTCCATACAAGCCAAAAGCATTTTCGAAAACATGCAGCTTTCGTGCAAACAGACTGACATTAAAAATAAATAGAAAATATGCATCATACCCCAAACTTAAGGAAACAGCCCCTGCACCACTGAGCAATGGTCTCCCCACTTTCCAGGCGGATAGCATCCCCAGGGTTAATAGCACATGACCCTGCATGCTGTGAAAAAACTCAGTTGAGACTTAAAAGTACTTATCTTTTATATATACAATTCCAAATCTGCAATACATGTTTTATGCCAATATTAGTCCAAATTTTAACAACAGTTGGCATCAGTAGTGAAATCACCAGGATACCTCACAAAATTTAGCCACTGACATCAGCAAACCATGACATGAGCAGACAACTCCAAGAAACCCAGTGTCACTGAAATACAAGTCTCCACCTGTTACAGATCAGTCAACAAACTGCAGGAAAGTGTTTAAATACAACTGCAACTTCACAAGCAGCAATATGCGACCCTCGAGCGGAGAATCTGTATTGAATGTTATGGAATCCTCACTATTATCTGATGGGACACACTATGGAGGTACCATGTGCCCAAACTAACTCAATTTAGAACATGATAGCAAGCAATCTGAATTTCACTGTTTTAAATTAATTTTGAGTATTTGATATATTTCTTAACCATTTTATTTTCGACAAGCAGAATTAGAGTAATGACTGTCCCAATAGAAAGATCTTAATGTATGGTGCATCCATGACAGGGCATGTCACATTTAGAGTCTGAGAAAGATTATAGGCCCCTGTACAAACTAAGTTACTCAAAGTCGAAGGGTAGCATGCATACCTTCTAGTCAAGGATCATCTCTTCTTCTTTT
This sequence comes from Litsea cubeba, assembly GCA_012931725.1. Taxonomy (NCBI): domain Eukaryota; kingdom Viridiplantae; phylum Streptophyta; class Magnoliopsida; order Laurales; family Lauraceae; genus Litsea; species Litsea cubeba. The sequence goes on along the minus strand of CM022949.1, from coordinate 7,185,261 downwards.
TTTTTAACACTAATGAGAGTCTCCCCGAGTTATTTTACCCAACAGGACTGGGATCTTGTCATTCTTGATGTCTTGACATCACATATTATAGTGAAAAGAGAGAAGTGTATGAATTATACAACATAGGGGCCAAGTGGCCAACAAGAGATCAATATGACTGACCAGCAAGTGTATAATTCAAAGTGTGCACTCACTTGTTCCCGAACAAAAGACATGTGGCTTTCCTCTTGCAAATGCAGATGGAAGAACCAATGAAGCAGATTCAACCTCTGAAGGCAATTTTGGAGAAGTCTTAATATTCATAGTGTGATGCTGATTGCCATTTGTGAAACCTGCTCAAGCAAGTCATCCCAACCTTAGAGAAGATACTTCCATCTCCATATCATTGCGATGTACTGAACATTGCAAAACTTGTTTAGCAGAGTCTGCACCAGTGCCATGAAGATTTAGATTTGCAGAATCGAGATTACTGTGCAAAATAGCAACTCCGCCATAGGATGAAGCTGGCAACAGCCTGGATGTAATGTCTGGACAAAATTCAACTGCACTTCCAATGCTTTCACCGTTAAGAAGCTGAGGAAATGGTGCAATACGGGTACCTGGAACTCCAAAACCATTGCTGCTGACTTCAAAGTTGGTATTATGAAGAGGAAGCTTACTAACAGGAGCTTTTGGATTTAACAATTGCTGAAAATCAGATTCTAATTGCTGTGAAGGTCCAGAAAGAAGAGCTAGAAATGAATTTCCAACTTCAGGTTTGTCTGATTTGTAGGAGCCCAAGTTCAATGTGTTGAAAACCAAGGGCTCTGGAACGATTGCATGCTCCGATAAACAAGAACGTTGTGCAATGTAGGGATGGAGGAGATGACCCACATTCACATCCATCTGCAGGTTGAAAGAATCCAAATTTGGTTAACAAAACAAAAGACTAGATTTTTTTTCAAGAAAAAATTAAAACAATGATAAAAAAAATTGAACAAATCTTATGTGAAAAATAAAATGAAAACATGCTTACCAAAAGAAGAAATAGAATAAAAGCAAAGCTTGAAAACTAATTCACAAAGCCTAGTTGCCAAGTTCATTGTCTCTGCCAAGATGTTTTTGCTCCAGTAACTGAACCAAATTGAAAACAACCCAAGCCTCACCAGGCTGAAATTTCAGACTTTCTCAGACACAACTAAGTCTTCTATGCTTTTAAATTTAACAGTCTTTCAATGTATTTAAGGGTATTTTGGCATTTTCCTATTGTCGCTTTTTAAAATAGCTGGGAGGCTGAAAGTTTCCACAGCGGGACAAGAAGAGATAAGTTCACCCACATAGAATGAAAACTAAGATTCCAAGAGTGAACACCTTCATAATGTTAATAGACAATGAATACCTTCAAACAGCCCAAATATAGATGGTGGCTGCTCTTGCAACCTCAAACACTCCCCATTATTCAGAACTCTTTGCTTTGCTAGAAATTGTAAAACAACATCAGGAAAGACTGGATAACGCACATTACAGATTCTCAATTAACTTTATTGATGGCAATAAGTTACATAATTACAAGAATGTTATTATAAAAATATAAATATAAAACCACAATACCATTTTTAATAGCCAACTACCTCACTTGCCCTCAAGCTGAAGCATAGATGTCCACATGCCCTGATTGGCAAGTAAATCAAGAAGGATATTCTTGATAACTTCTCTAAATCACGAAAAGAGAAAACAGAATTGGAATTGGTTTTCCTTCTTGATCAAGCACCTCTCTGCTTTTACATCTTAATGAAAACCTCATCCTATGTAATTAGATTACATAGGACAAAAGAAACTAATCTAAAAGACCATAATCACGGGCATGGTGCTCTAAAAGTGTATGCACATGGTATTACATATGTGACATATGATGATCTGTAGGACAACCAATTATCAAATACCCCAACCCCCCACCCCCAAAAAGAAAAAAAGAAACTGCGCGCACCAACCAGCAGCAATTCACCAGTAAAAACCGAGTTTAAATCTTTGGTCATGGCTTTTGTAAAGAGATGTGCCAAATGAAGATTAGAAGGCACATGCGGCAAGGTAAGTATACTGATCAAGCTCGTGTCAAATGAAGCGGTAATTGACCTAGATATGCTTTGGCCATTTATGGAAAACAGGACTGGAGGCAATTTAAATACCACTCTTGTTGTAATCATGAACAAGGGTAGGTATAGATTGGGAGAAGGACAGTTCAAACATTAATCCCCAAAGCCAAATTGATCTCCGAGCAAGCAGAAGACGCGTTTAGCATCAGTAGAAGACTTGGAGACACGATCTTGCCTCCTACGTTTTCATGAAACAAAAGAATCACCAAGAAAGACAAACTGTAGAGCATAGAGTATCCAGGCATCCAACCCAATCAACATAAGCACAAGCAGTCAATGTAAGAGGAGATTCACGTGGGAAGAATACACCATGCAATGGTGTACATCGCAGGTAGTGAATAATGCAGTGGATAGCTACCATATGTAGAGGGTGCGGGTCATGCACGGATTGATTGACAATATGAACGGCACGAGCGACATCAGGTCAGGTCATTGAGATAATAGAGGCTTCCAACCAGTGTTCAATTTAAAGAAACTGATCAGAAATGCGATCACCATCATCACTGCGTGTTTGGCAATTAACTAGTTAAGTTAAAGTTAAGTGAATCCAAACAAGAAATGACAAGGGGTCATATCAAAAGTACATAATTTTAAAATTCCCTCCGAATTTTTCAAAAAAAAGTCAAAAAAGCAACCTCTTTTATCCACTAAAAGACAAAAAAAAAAAAAAACTCCACTTTTCTATACAAAAAGTCAAAAAGATTTCATACCAAACAACTAAAAACAAAACACCATCATAACACCTTATATTTTATTATCTCTTGATTTGATGCTTCACCTCACCATACTTCAATTCACAATATATCCAAACAGGCCCGGTATTTGACGTTGAGATAAAGAGGAGTTCTAACTAGCTTGGAATCAATGAGACGAGCAAGAGCAATGAGATCATGTGTATACTTCTATTGACTGAGAAGAATATTGGAGGCATAGTGGACTTCAAGACAAAGAAAACAAGTCATATGACCAAGGTCCTTTATAGGAAAGGAATTATCTAGGAAATCCTTGATATTGTGAATGTCAAGAGAATCACCCCCATTGATTAAGATATAGTCAACATATACCAGAAGTATACTGATGCCAAAAGAAGTGCTTCGGATAAACAATATAAGATCATACTTGCTCTAACAAAAGTTTGCGATGAGAATAGTACTTCAGAAAATTTCAAACCAAGCTCGAAGAGATTCTTTCAATTCATAGACAAAAGTAGTCTTCCCATTCATCTAGAGTATCAGCCAAGAGTGAGATACAGCAAGAAAAATGATGGTCCATGCGGGTAATCATTTTGGCAACAGGAGCAAAACTTCTCCATAGACAAGTAGTACTACGCAGACGTAAATAAATGATAATCTATGAATCAGCCAAAAAATAATAATCAAGCTCATAAATTTTAGCATCATTAACAGCCTATTGTTTGAGTTTTGTGGGATCAATTCCATCAATTAATCTGTAGAAATCTCTCCCTTTAATAAAAAGGTTCTACTCGGGTTGCAAATGGAGAACAATATACTTCATCATCAAACCTATCTATAAATAGAGTAGAAATTAATTCTTGAGAAAGAAAAATCAAAAGAAATCAGCTTTGCAAAAAAAAAAAAAACTAATGTGACCGCAAAGGCTAAGAGGAAGGCTCAAGAGATCAATGCACTCGATGACCCACAACAAGAAACAACGACAAAAGCAAACAAGCCCAGTCTTAAAGTAATTATAGCAAGCAAGGCAGCATAATCATCTACCTAATGTAACAATATCTTCAATGAGGCAACACAATTTCACAAATGTTGCATTTTGCACGATGATTCCTTATAGCCTATAACCATTTTTTTACCAGCTAAGAACATATATGCATAAAAGGCTTAGATAGCTAGGTTTAGGATTCAACGCAAGTGAAATACCAACTTCCCATAGCATGTCAACCATACAAAGACCTATGATCAATGCACTTCTCCAAAACCATCCACTCCTTTCATTGTTTTCATGCCTACAAAAAGTTAGTATCAACGGCAGAGAAAGTGACCACATAACCAATGCCTCAAAAACACAAAATCCCATTCACCCACAACCATTGGCCTGCTGCCCAAGAGACCACCATTTTAAGTTGTTTGCTCCAAATCAGACATTAGGGTCGCTTGGACATGCAGAATAGGCAAGAACTCATGATGCCCCCATTGCATCTTTTCTATTTCTATTGGCTCCTGGTAGAAATAGAACGCTAAACATAATAAATCTTCACATGATCCCATCGTTCAAACATGTTTTGAAGGAGGGAAAGGAGGAAGGACAAGAGAACGAGAAGAGAAGACCCATCTCAACAATCAAAGACCAAACTTCAGAAATTATTTAGAAAGGTTCTGGTCGTGAAAAATCTTCCCCATTCTTTAATAGGAATTCATTTTGCATGTAAAACAGATTCCAACTAAAATGGCTCATCATCCACACCTTATATTGACAAAATCATCTTTCCACATCCCATTTTCCACGAAAACAAACCACCCCATTTTCACTTAAACATGGCCCAAACATTTCCACTAATCCAGTACCCCTTTTCACACTTGAATCTTCAGAATGCAGAAACATCATATCTACCATCATTCCAATGAAAATAGAGATAGTGAAAAACCTGATTTCGGTATGCTGAAGATGAAGGAAGTTGCAGAGGAGGAGGAGGAGTAAAAGAAGGCTGTGAAGGCCACGTGGAGCTGCATTTCATCTGCTGCCATGAGTTATCCATCGAATGAAAGCTGTAAAAATGCAACTCTCCCTCCATCCCATTTCCATGTTCAAGACCAAAAAACACAACATTACAAAACTTTACAAGGAAAAAGGAGTAGAGGGGGTTGGGGGGTGAGAGAAAATGGGAAAATGATTTCAGTGGAAACAAACAAGACAAGTGTGGGAAATGGACGGAAATAGGAAAGATTGGAAAGGGAGACGAGAAAAGCTTCTTCTTTCTGCTTCCTTTAACTCTACTACTACGATGGTGGGTAGGGTGGCGAGAGTTGCAGAAGGTGGAGAGGTGAAAGTGAATTGAAATGATGAAAGAAAGGTGTGTGTTGTAGACTTGTAGTTGTTCAGAGCGGAGCAGGGCTGGTGACTTCTGAGTGATATTATGGTGTGATGGTTGGGGAGATATCCACCGTTGGATGGTGGATGAGATGGGAGGGATTGAGAGCCGTTGGATGAAGAGAGTGATTGGAGTGTGGGCCGTCGATTTGCGCAGGGTGTAAAAAAAATCCGTGAATCCATGAATCCGATCCGGTCCGCAGATTTTAATCCGATCCGAAGGCTAATGGATTGGTAACGGATTGAAAATCTTGTAATCTGTTAGCAACGGATCAGTGGCAGATTTCATTCTCCATCCGTGGATTCGATCCGATCCGATCCGTTAACATTAAATATAAATAAAAAAAATTTAAGAGGTCCAGATATAAATTAAAATGTCTAAATATAAAAAAAAGAGAAAACTTTAACGGGTCCAAATGTACTATAAAATCTTTATCCCCAAAAATAAATTAAAATGTCTAAATCTAAGCATGTGGATGGCTCTGTCTAAGGTTTTCACCGAAAGAAAAATAAGAGGAGAGCCCCTGTGATATGGAAGAGAGAAAATGAAGAGGGACGGTTGCTGGAGATGAGGGCGCGGTGATGGAGTCTGATGGCTGGCAACGACGATGGAGCTGCTAGAGGTATCCATCTTGTGCAAGGTACGCCTCTAACTCAAACTATCCTTTCTTCTTCTCTTCTACTCTCTTTTTTCTATGTTTTGTTCTTTCTTTTTTGTTTGATGCTGCTTCCTCTCTCCGGGATTTTTGTGTTGCTGTTCTCTCTGTTTTCTTCCCTTTTTTTTTTTTTTTTTGGCTCTGTCTTCTTTTCTGCTCTTTCTTTTCCTTCCGGTTCTGCTCCCTTTTTTTTTCTCTCTCTGGGTGGTGGTGATGATGATGGTTGCGATGAGGGGAAGGAGGGTTCAGTTGGGGCTAGGATGTGAATCAGTTAAGGGAGATACAAGTGTGGGTTATTTGGGTTTAGGGTGGGAAAAAGGTTCAGTGAAAGGCTCGATTGGGATGAGATGAAATGATGAATGGGTGGTGATGATGGTGATGAAAGGGTTGGGTGTATTGCTCTTGTTGCGGATTAGGGTTGTTTTTATGGCGCCTTTTGACATAACCGGATTGTAAGCAGGTTGAGTAATTTGGGAGAGTGGATGGTTTTTCTGCTTTTCTTTAATTGTGGGGTGGTTTCAAAAGTTAGAAATGGATAAGGGAGAAATGATTTTTGTTGCATCCCAGAGTTCATGCTGTTATTGCGGATTAGGGTTTTGTTTTCATCTGGTAGTTTTATTTTCATCTGGTACTTTGCTATTTCTGCTTCTGGTTGCTAACGGATTGAACGGATTAATCTGATCCGATCCGGTCCTCCACGGATCAGATCGGATCGGATTTTAAGAGCCATGGATTTGGTTACGGATTTCAAATATGTCAATCTGTAGGTAATGGATTGGTGACAGATTTGGCCCAATCCGCACCAATCCGATCGGTGTACACCCCTAATTTGCGGTATGTTTTTTGTCATATTTGATTTGGCTGGTTATGGAGCCCGTGGTTTGAGAATCTGAAGTGGAAGACTGGGGACAGGAGTGATGATGCGACGTGTCATTGGGGCAGCAGGATCGATGAGGTGCTGCGCTCAGAGAGTAGTTATGAGCGGGCAAAGGATATAATGGTGGGGAGGTCGGCTTTGCTATTATTGGGTTTAGGGCTCCACGGAGGGATTCTCCATAGAGTGGTGCTATTGGCACCACGAATTTTTCTCTCCTCGCCGTAGTAGAAGACAAAAAAATTTTTTTCCTAAACTACCCCTCCTCCCTCTCTTCCTTTCCTCCTTCTCCCTCCTCCTCCTCCCTCCCTCTCCTACCCTCCACCCTCTTCCCTTATCTGCACCCACCCCCAGTCACCGGCGGGGAGGGAGCCCCAGCCGGCAGCCAGCGGCGGAAGCCGCGGCCGGCTGGCCGGTCTCCCTCCCCCTCTCCCTCTTTCTTCCTCCCTCCCCTTCTCTTCTCCCTTCCTCTTCTTCAATTCCCTCTCCTTCCCTCCCCTACTCTTCTTCTCCCTCCCCCTCCCCCTCCCCCTCCCCCTCCCAGTCGCCTGCTGCAGCCCCTACTCTTCTTCTCCCTCCCCCTCTTTTTCCCTCTCTCCCTCCCTCTCCCTCCCTTTCTTTGTGTTATGGTCATGCCGACAGTCGTTAGTGTCCCTCTCACTCTCTTTCCTTCCATCTCTGCAACTATTTCGTACAGGCAATGACATCGACGAATTGAGTACCCATTAGTTCTATCATTGGCTTCATTTCATCCATCCTTTTCAACGTTTTCTTTCCCACAAGGATTGTGTTTGAAGTTGTGAGCGTACGAATAAATAATAATGCTTTACTTAACAAGTTACACCACCCAAATCGCCAAATCCCAATCCTCTTTGCTTGGTAGTGATTTTGGGCAGGTTGGATGTCAAATACAAGGACAAATGGACAATGGTGAATTCACAGGGGGGGCCATTTTTTTGGATGAAATTTCGACAAAAAAATTATTGGTCAAACGTGCTCCCACAATGGATGATTATCCTGAGAATAAAGAGTAGCCCAGCTGTTGTTGGGAGACTAGCTCTTTCAATCCACGTGTCCTCTCCGCTACACGAGCAAGAGGTCCAATTCTATGGTTTTGTAGATGGGAATGAGAGGGAGGGAGAGAGGGAGAAGAGGGAAAGAAGAGGGAGACAGGAAGAAAGAGGTAGAGGGGGAGGGAGGCCAGCCGGCCGGGGCTCCCTCCCCGCCGGAGACTGGGGGGGGGATGAGGGAGGGTGGAGGGTGGGAGAGGAATGGAAGATGAGGGAGGAGGAGGAGGGAGAAGGAGAAGGAGGGAGAAAGGGGGAGGGGTAGTTTAGGAAAGGTTTTTTTTTTTTTTCGCGGTGGGAAGAGTAAATTTTGTTGGGCCAATAGAGCTCCCCTTCTTCATAATGTAGGAATCTTTTTTTTTTTGTTTGTTTTTGGCTTGGCACAAGAGCAGTCTAGACGAGGAAGTCATGTTTAACAATAGAAATTTCTCATTGGAAAAGAGATTTTTGTTTTTTTGTAAAGTGTATAAAATTTATACCTAGCAATTATAGATTTTTGAGGATTTGGATTATTGAAAATTCTATTTTTTAAAATTTTTAGGTTCAATCTGCCCGTAGGAAATTCACTTTGTCTGGTATGACTTGTTGGGTAACTCTAATTTAATTAATAAGAGTTAATTAAATTAAAGTTTGAAATAAAAGCTCTAATTTATAATTAGATTGTTTAGTAAAATCATTTAAAAAAATCTTAATTCATAATAGAGTGTTTGGTGAACCTTAATTCTATGTTATTTTAAAAAATGATTAAAGAAACTCGTGTTATATAATTGATTCCTCATTGAACCTTTGGGCTTGTTTGGATGCACAAGAAAACACAAGAAACTAATATTTTATAAAATATAATTTTTCATTTTTTAAAAAATAGAATTTTGTGCGTTTGGAAATTCAAGAAAATTTTGAAGAAAAATATTCTTTTCTTTAAAAAAAACTCAATATTTTTCCCAACAGCCCCCTCCCCCCCAAAAGTTTTCTACAAGATAAGAATCTTTCAAAATGACAATTACAAAGTGGTAGAGTAAAATAAAGACTTTAATTCACCAAACCTATCATGATGTGTTTGTTTACATATATGGTAAAGTAAAGTAAAAGTAAATGCCATGGCATGGTAAAGTTGGGGTAAAATAAAGGTGGGATAAAATATTTGGTAAAGTAAAGTGGGAAGGAATGGTAAAGTAGTTTCTTTTTATTTGACTTTGCTTTATCACATTTATCATAGTATTATATGTTAAATAAAAAGTGACTTATTTACAGGTGTGGTAAAGTGAAATAAAAATTGATGTCATATCCTTGTAAAGGTGAAATGAAATCTATATTACTAAAGGGATGTAAGAATTCCTGGAAGAGGATACCTGGCATGTCTTGGAGAGGGACACGTGGCAAAATCCGATTATCAATCTCATCTAATAAAAATGAATCTGCCATCTAAAATTTCTCCATCTCTCCCTCCCTAAAATCTCTCCTTCTCCATGTATACACTTCATCTCATTCTCCATCTAAAATTTCTCCATCTCTCACTCCCTAAAATCTCTCCTTCTCCATCGCCACACCACTCACACACACCGCCCTGAAAAATTAAAAAAAATAATAGGAATATGAATTCAGTGGGTCCTCTTAACTCTTTAGATTATCTTTTTGTTAAAAAAAAATAATAGTTCTCCATCTAAAATTTCTCCATCTCTCACTCCCTAAAATCTCTCCTTCTCCATCGCCACACCACTCACGCACACCGCCCTGAAAAATTAAAAAAAATAATAGGAATATGAATTCGGTGGGTCCACTTAACTCTTTAGATTATCTTTTTGTTAAAAAAAATAATAGGAATAGGAATTCGGTGGGTCCTCTTAACTCATTAGATTATCTTTTTGGAGAGTTGTTGTAACCGAGAATGTTGAAAATTATTATTATTATAAGTTTAGGGTTCTAGAGAGCATTATTCAAAAAATGATAGACAATTAGTGTGAGGGCACAACGGGCATTGAGAATAGCCAACAAGATAAACCCAGATAAAAAAGCGAAGTAGATTAAGATTAGAGCATGTGAGGGTACCACCTCTAGGACCAAAGTGATCAATCTGGCCATAAGATTGGAAATATGATTAAAGATGTGATTAAAGACGATTTTCTGCGTATTAATGATATTCCATAATCATATCTTTTTTTATACCGCTTCATATCTTTTTTTATACCGCTCAATCTTACTATTGGATCCACTCTAATTAAGGTAAAATTCAAAGGCATGTCCATTCCTCCCTTCGGTTTCTTAATTTGATGATACCTCATATATTAAGCGGGCCTTTATTTTAAGTGACACATATTTATATATGTTCAGGATGGATAAACTTACAACTATAGAAGATCATCAAAAAAGAATCAAGTATAAGATGTCTCGGTTCTTAAGGTTGTCGATTTTGCGTCGTAAACGAACTATGCAATTCGAGGGTATTCAGGAGGCCACATATTCTCACAATGGATACCACTTCATGCATACAAGAATCGGTAAAATATATACATCTTCAACATCTGCATAACTCGAAATCATATCTTATTATATATACAAAAATAATAAACAATTGCTACCAATGAATTCTAGGTGCAAATACAAATAATGTGAGTCACATCTGTCAATCGATCCAAAATGAACAAGATCAACCAGGGTATAGGAAAAGAGTCATGCAAATGGAGGCACGACGTGTGAGATCCACAATCTTGCATCTTAGGTGGCAACATCATGGTCATTCAAATGGGACGTCGGGCAGCAAACTAGCTTCAACATCTCATTCCAATCTAATGTCGGGCAAAACAATCGCTTCGACATCAAGTACTTAATTTTAATTTTAACTACTCACTATTTTTTCCCGAAAATAATGATTTTTTAAAGGCTGATAGAATAATTTAATTACAGGAAATAATATTTTCTTGAGCTCAAGGAGAAGAAATATCTCCACGCGTTGGAGCTTCGGTTCCAGAGTTGCAGCATGCTCTCACTGTGGATCTTTTATGTGGCTTGAAGAAAGAATAAGAGACAGTTCAATTTCAAGACCAATGTTTAATCTATGTTGTCATCGAGGAAAGGTCATGCTACCACTACTACCTAACACACCTGAATTTCTACAGAATCAATTCCTTCAATCTAGATTCAAGGAGAAAATAAGAACATACAATTCAGTGTTGTCCTTCACGTCGATGGGTGGTAAAATTGATCATTCTTTGCTCGATGGAAGAGGACCATATCATTTCCGAATAAGTGGAACGAATTTTCACAGGATCGGTTCGTTACTTCCTGCGCCTGGAGACATGCCTAAGTTTGCACAACTATATATATATATGACACGGAACATGAAACATCCAATAGATTAAGGGCTCTTCAAGGAAACGAAGACGTAAATGATTTTGACTTGACTGTATTGGAGGGCTTGCAGACAATGCTAAACGCTACTAACCCTTACGTACAATTGTTCCGTAACGCGAGGGATACACTCTCTAAAAATGGTAATCAAAATTTGCATGTCCGAATTCTGCATTTACGTGAAGGAAGACAATACGCTAGACCGACCACAAATGAGGTTGCGGCCATCATTGTCGGAGATGAGTTTGAAATTACAGGAAATCGTGACATCATTGTTCGAAAGTTAGATGGTAGTCTCCAGAGGATTAACGAAACACACCCTTCATACATGCCGCTCCAATACCCATTGCTCTTTCCATATGGAACTGATGGATGGACGAAGTTCATAAAGTTCGCACCTGGGTCTAACTATATGCGTGAGGGTGTATCGATCCGAGAGTTCTATGCATTTAGACTGATGTCTCGGGATGGTGAAGGCACTTCGCTACTTCAAGGTGGTAGACTTTTCCAACAGTTTGTGGTTGATTGCTACGCGGCAATAGAGCAGGAAAGACTTAGTTTCATCAGGAACAATCAGAATGCTTTGCGTGCAGATTTGTATAGGGGTTTACGAGATGCGGTCAACACTGGTGATACGGATGCGACTGCAGTTGGTATGCGCTACATTATTCCTTCATCGTTCACTGGTGGTCCAAGGAATATGATTCAACATTATCAGGATGCTATGGCGATTTTTCGTACGATGGGATTCCCCGATCTATTTGTAACATTCACATGCAACCCAAGTTGGCCAGAGATTAAGCAACAACTATCACGATTCCCTGGTCAACGCACTGAGGACAGGCCAGATATAGTTGCAAGGGTATTTCATATTAGGCTGAAACAACTGATGGAGGACCTTAAAAAAAATAATTTTTTCGGCAAAGTCATTACAGGTATACAAAATCGGGTCTTAGCATGAGACTTCATTATCTATTCATAATTTTATTACTATGTTGGAATTATAAATTTTTTTATTAATTACAACATTCACACCAATCTTGAACAGATATTCATGTCATTGAGTTTCAAAAGCGAGGATTACCACATGCTCATATCATCCTCACTCTGACTAGTGAAGACAAACCACAGTTACCAGAAGAGATTGATGACATTATTTTGGCGGAAATACCAAGTGAGGTTGAAGATTCATTGGCGTTCGCGAATGTGACGAGATGCATGTTACACGGGCCTTGTGGTTTTCAAAATATAAATGCTCCATGCATGGTAAATGGAAAGTGCTCGAAAGGTTATCCAAAACCATTTGTCGGTTCAACGACAACAGCGGAGAATGGATTCATGCTATACAGACGTCGAAATAATAACATGACGTATAGAATCAATAGTTTTGATGTCGATAACCGATGGGTTATTCCATATAATCGTGATCTCATTGTAAGATATGATTCACACATAAATATTGAGCGGTATGCCCACAGCAAGGTCATTAAATACTTATACAAGTACATTCATAAGGGTCCAGATCGTGCAACGATTGTGATCGAGGATAATATTGTACAATATGATCAGAATGGAGAACGTATGTACAGATGTGTGAATGAGATCAAGCAATTTCAAGACGGTCGATACATATCTTTTGTCACACCCCGAAACCGGGCCCTGCAGTGATCCGATCCCGGAGTGCGAAATTTTGGGATAATTTGAAACTTTTGTTATATTTCCCAAGATCCGCGTGAATGAGGATGATCAAATTCCATCACGATCAGAGTATATTTTTCGCGGAAGCTCCACATGGTGTTACGACTCGGAATCCGTGGCCATCGGGTTCCGTGTCGCACGCAACCAATATCACAAAGCCGTCAAATAGGCAGACTGGCATAAAGCATAATCATAGAACACTGAGCTGGTAGTAACAAATCTATTATTTCCCACATATTCAATTTACAATTAACAAATGTCTTAATTACAAACCCAAAAGAAAAAGGCTAACAAAGCCATACGAAAATAACCAACTAAACAGAACTACTACCCCAAAGATTTGATACGAACTCCGGTGCCAAACTTGACATCTAGATGATATCAATGGGCAGCCTCTCACGTCAGACCGGCGGTCCCACCGCCTCCTCTGATCAAACACCTAAAAACAAAAAGAGCGGAATCTGGCACCAAACAAACAAGGGTCAGACACGACGGTCTGGCAAGCAAATAATCAAGTAATATGAAACCAAAGAACATATATAAAACTTGATGAAATCATCGTAAAACCGGATAAATAGTCTAAACAATAATGACAATAAAACATGCTAAAACGATCGAAAGTCCGAACATAAATATCAAGACAAATAAACGAACAGTCTTTAAAGCATAAATATCTCGAAAAGATAACCACCTAAGCAAAACATTTAATAATTGGAAATACATTTAAAACTGAATAGTAGAGACAATACAATAAAGATCGATATCGTAAACATTAAATAAATCAAAGCATAAAAAGTATAACAACAAGAATCATAAAATAAAGTAATATGCAGTTAAAACATTGGCAACCACACATAGCTATATTCTCCTATTACCGAAGTAACAAGAGCAGACAGAAGCGTAGCCACTGAACGTGGTACTAGAAATAGGATCAGAACCGTAGCCATACAAATGGGACCGGCAGATAAAACCGTTGCCATGGTCGGTACAGACAGAATCCAAGCTGCAGCAGGCGGACAAATTAAAGATCTCAAGCTGGGTGATCAGCCCGACAAGGTGACCTAAGCCTAGTGGTGCCTTTAGTTTTCAAAACTCGAACCGATACGAATCAAACCATAATGCTAATCCCTTTGGCTCAGGGGCTCACACTACATAGCTCTGGCCCCATCTTGCCTCGAGGTTTTATTTTCGAAATCATAGCCTGTTTGGCTCATGGGCTCGCACTACAAAGCTCTGGCCCCGTCTTGCCTCGAGGTTTTTATTTTCAAATACTAGTCTTATCAAAACAATAGTCTCATCGAAGAAATCCCGAATGTGACGAACATACTCCAATCTCTTTTCAAATCGAATCGGAGAAAACATACGAATTTCGATGGTGAACCGTTCGAATACACATCAAAGTAATTTGTATAAAATCATACGGTCAATCCTTTCGAACGTGGAAAGCCACATGATTTTATAGCAAATCATCGATGCTATTCAAATTAGTTTACCAAAGAGTACACATACAAATACAAATACATTTTTCTGACTTGAAATGGAATGGATAGTGGAGAATGACTTAATGCCTTGCCAAGGAACCATCTCAATGCACATTTAACCTTTAAACATTGATTAATAAAGAGCGTGTTTGATGCCAATGAAAATCCATAATATTTAAATGATAAAGTGCGCATTGAGACTCAGACGATTCCCGGGTAATTCCACATACATTCATTCTCACAATGATCCCATTCCCATTTCACAAACTTTCCAAGTATTACAAGAAATCCCAAATCTTTTTAAGACAGGACCATAGTTGGCCTTAAACCGGGCCCAAAACAATCTACTCATTTAGTCTAACACAGCCCTTTAAACATGGCCCAAACAGCTCTTAAAAACAGCCCAAAACTTAGTTTGAATAGCCCACAAAACAGGTTTTAAATCAGCCCCAAAACTAACTTGAACCAGGCCCACAAAACAGACTTTAAATCAGCTCAAAACCAACCTGAACCAGGCCCACAAAACAGACTTTAAATCAGCTCAAAACCAACCTGAACCAGGCCCACAAAACAGACTTTAAATCAGCTCAAAACCAACCTGAACCAGGCCCACAAAACAGACTTTAAATCAACCCAAAACTGAACCTAAGATGACCCAATATCAGGTCTTGAAATGGCCCAAAAACTGATCTTGAATCAGGCCCAAGGAAGCCCTGAAATCAGGCCCAAAACAGTCCCCGAATGGGCTCAGAAAATCCTTGAAACAGTCCCCAATTCGGACCTGAACCAGACCCAAGGCAGAGCTAGGCCTCGCTCGAGCGACCCAAGGTCCGCTCGAGCGAAGCCCAGACAGAACCTGGTCCGCTCGAGCGGCCCACTGGGTCGCTCGAGCGGACTGGGCTCTGTCCCAGTCCGGGCTGAGTGCAGAATGCACTCTTTTGTGCATTTTTTTCTGATTTCTTTTCCTCTTTTTTCCATTTTTGAGATCTTTTTCATTCTCAGTCTTTCACACAATTTTCCTAGATCATTTGGTCCCTTCCTTGACCTTTCAAACTCATCAAATCACCATAAATTAGAAATCAAATTAATCAAACACAAACTTTTAATCAAAGTTTTCTCCCTTTCTTTTGGACCCAAACACTTAACATAGAGAAAGCTAGTTCCCAAGATGACCAAAGTGAAGATAACCTCAAATTCATTATAAAACCATATCATAAGTGAAATCACACACAACATTTCTCCATCCAACCAAAAGAAATCTATGAAACATAAGAAGATTAGAACAAAGCATAAAACATCATGATATGAAGCAAAGTAAATAAAATCATCATATTAATTGAAATCCACTTGCCTTGAGTCTAATTGAGAGAAATAAGACTCCACAAATCAAGCTCTAGAATCTCAAGCTCCCAATCTACAAAAACCCCAAAATTTTCCAAGGAAAACCCTAAAAATCCATTTTTCTCAAATCTCCAAAGAGAGCTCTTGCATGAGTGATGAAAACACTCTAAACAAAGAGGAAAACAAAGATCTAAAGTTTGGAAAGCCATTGCAAACCTTGAAAAGCCCAAATGAAGAAGAGAAGCTTGGATGAGAGGTCTCTCCTAGCTCAAAATCCTTGAAAAAGGCATCTTTGGAAAGCTTGAATGGAGAAGAAGAACTTTAGGAGATCATTCCTCCAAGAAAACTCCAAGAAATGAGAGTTTCAGAAGAGAGAGAAAGTTGCTGGAAGAGAGGGAGAGAGCTCTTGCTCCAAACCGTGCAGGGAGAGGAAATGAAAGAGAAGAAGATGGTTTCTCTTCTTATAAGATGGGCTTTGTAGGCCTCGATCTTCACAAGGCTGAAAGTGGCATTTGCGGGCCCCGAACGAAAACGACGAAGAAGACAAAAATGATCAGCGAAATATTTACTTTCCAAAAAGTATATTTTTCCCAATTTCTAAAATTTTCGAAATTCATGGACAGATTTAGTGAAAATGTCATTTTTGCCCATTTTCCTCGAAAAACGTGATTTCTGAGTATCAAATCAAAATGATCAAAACATGAAAGTTGTTAAACTTCATAACATAAGTCAAAATACACCAAATTCAGAATTTTTAGAAATTAGAAGTAATTTCTCATAAAAATACATATCATATGGACCGGGTCAAACCAAAGTCAACGGTCTTCAAAATCTCCAAGGTTATGGAAAAATCCAGTCAAACTCAAAAACAAGGTCAAACTAAATCAAATCTCACTTAACAAGTTAAATCATGATTAAAACAATACTAAACAAAAGAACTGGGGGTCGGGGTCTTACATCTTTGATTGAAGCATGCTAGAGAATATTTGAATTCTACTTGCAGAAACAATATCACTCTGTGCAGAGGTTACAATATCATTTACCAAGAGAACAGTTTGTTATGTTTAGGGACACAGATGATGTTGCATCCGTGGTTAATCGGGATGGTATTCATGAAACAATGTTCACGAAATGGTTCGAAGCAAATATAAACCACCCGGATGCCAATGACTTTACATACGTTGAGTTTCCAGCAAAGTGGGGGGTCTGGAACACAAAGCAGAAAATGTGGACAAGACGAAAACAACGTATTAGTATTGGTAGGCTTGCTTATGCACATCCAAACTCAGGAGAACGTCATTATCTGGGTATCCTGTTAAACAAAGTTCGGGGGGCAAAATGCCATGAGGATATAAGAACCATTGGAGGGGTGGTGCACCCAACTTACAAATCAGCATGCTTTGCACTTGGCTTACTCGATCATGATGGTGAATGGCATGAAGCACTTAACGAGGCCTCGAAGTGGGCTACAGGTTCACAACTCGGAAACATGTTTTGTTCAATGCTCATGTTCTCAGAAATTACAAATCAGGCAGAATTATGGAAAAAACACTGGGTGAACCTTACAAAGTCGAACGAGGACAGAGCTTGGAGACAGAGATATACGTCTTGATGAAAGTGAATTGAGAAATTTAGGGCCGCTGGATATCGAGCGTATACTTAATAGGAATGGTAGGTCCTTGACAGAATTCCATCCTATGCCTATGCCATCTTCTCGGTTGGGCCAATTCATTACAAACAAACTCATAAGGGAAGAACTCGATTATGATAGCACTGCTGAAAGCCATTTGTTTGAATCTTTACATGTCGGCTTAAATGATGATCAAAAGAGGGTCTTCAATACGATAATGGATGCGTACGAGAGACGGACAGGAGGTCTATTCTTTGTTTATTGTATTGGAGGAACTGGAAAGACATATCTATGGAGGACTTTAATAGCAAATGTAAGGTCACAAAATAAAATTGTTCTTTCGGTAGCGTCATCGGGCATTGCTGCTCTGCTTTTGCCAAATGGAAGAACAGCGCACTCCCGTTTCAAAATACCATTAAACCTTCATCAATCGTCATGTTGTTACATCACCCATCGAACCGATTTGGCACTACCTTTGACGCAGTTGATCGAACATTTAGAGACATTCTTCAAAATACAAGTAACTGTTCTTCGTATAAAGTATTTGGAGGAAAATTATTCGTACTTGGAGGAGATTTTAGACAGATACTGCCAATTATAACAAAGGGGGGACGTGAACAGATAGTTGGAGTTTCATTACCAAAATCGAGTATTTGGAAATATTGCCAGGTTTTACATCTGCATATAAATATGCGTGTTACAGCAAACAATGTCTCCGAAGCTTTAAAATCTCGGTTACATGATTTTACGGAGTGGATTAAGATGGTTGGCGAGGGAAAGATATCCGGGACGTCTTTTGGAAATGATAATGTTGTGAACTGGATCAAAATCCCAAATGAGTTTCTCATACGAAATGATGAGGGGGGAGTACATCGGTTGATTGAATCGACTTATCCTGAAATGCTTAATAGATACATTGATTTGTCGTACTTAAATGAGCGTGCAATACTGGCTCCGAAAAACATCGATGACGACAAGCTAAACTCCGTGATGTTATCGATGATTTCAGGTGAAAGGCGGGTATTTTATAGTGCAGATAAGCTATGTCCAATGTCCGGGAAATCTAATGATCATGTTTTGCATCCTCCAGAATTTCTGAATTCTTTGGACTTTTCGGGATTACCAAGTCATACTCTTGAGTTAAAAGTTGGAGCTCCGATAATGTTGTTGAGAAGCTTGAATCAGTGTTTGGGATTGTGCAACGGTACCCGATTGGTTGTTGACAAGATGGGGGATAAAGTCATACAAGCTAAAGTCATAACGGGGTCCCGCATTGGAGAAATTGTATTGATAAGTCGTGCTATCCTAACACCGACGTCTGTTGATTCACCATTCGCACTGAGGAGAAGACAATTTCCTATCAAGTTGGCATTTGCAATGACCATAAACAAGAGTCAAGGACAAACTCTAAAAAATGTTGGGGTCTATCTACCGAATCCTATGTTTTCACATGGCCAGCTATATGTAGCTTTGTTGCGTGCTACATCTCCGTCGGGTTTGAAGATGTTGCTAATCAATAAAGAAGGGATGCCAAATGATATCACAAAAAATGTTGTGTACAGGGAAGTCTTCAACGATATCTCCCATTAAAATATGTTATGAGGTTTGAAACTTTGTTGAATTTAGTGTAATAGTTGGTTGGTTTTTTCTTCATTTGTCGATATTGTTATTTTATTATGTGTTTGCTAATTTGTCGTTACATTTATTTTACATGTATTTTATAATGTGTGCCAAGTTATTAAGTTGCTTCCTGTGTTATTACTAATTTGATTGATCTGTTGTTGCTTTCATTTAAATTATAATTTATAATGTATTTTGGAAAACTCTAACCCAGATGATATGAGTACACCACTCGAATATCGTCGTGGAAAAGACTCTCTACGTGTCAGGGAATGGGCAAATGAGTTCGAAATTAAACCATTTGAAAATGACACACCAATAGCAAGGCACGGTTCCAGAAAAATACAGCTAGCTCAGTGGCTGAGAGTCTGTGGAGACTTCATCCCGGAAAGATATATAATTATCAAAATTGCTGAAAGTTTGCCACCAGCTTGGAATGCTGTAAAAAGGAGGATATTTGAGATTTTTTGACCATGGCATGCAGTGGAGTTTGTCGACCTCTTGGAATCATTTGAGAAGTATGTTCATCCTTTATGGATACAGTTCAGGACAGAGAAAATGATTGAAGGAACGGGTGTCAGAGAACATTTGCTAACCAAGGAAAGGTTGTATTACGATCTAAAAAGGAGAGGGTTTGAACCAAATATTGCAGATCTGGTACGTTCCATAATAAGCACTCTACCACCTCCTTGGCCTGTACATGACATCCATGCTAAAGTCAAGACTAATTTCGTGGACATGAGGGAATTAGGAGAAATGTTGGAAGATATTGAGTTAGACCTTATAACAATAAGGGTTTTAGAAGATTTAGATGATGGACTGGAAAAAAACAACAATGAGATATGTAAGTCAATCTCCATATTCCAGGTAAAAATGTCCTCTTATGATGACTTATGCGATATTTTCAATTGATTATTTACCATTAACATAATAATTTATTAATTATTAACATAGTTTTTATATGCCTACAGGTCCACCGTGAAGCACTTGAAAGATGGATTTACAATTACTCGGCATTAATATTTTATTTGATATTGTTAGTGTCCTAATTTGCACATATTTATTGTCTTTTCATTTGTATAAATCATACGAATGTGTATATTGTGAACCCCGTGTTATTGAAGCTACATTTACTTGCTTTATTCTGTTGTTTTATTGTTAATATGTTTTCATATTAATATTTTTTACACGTGCTCTGGCTACATCAAACTCAATGTACAACTTGCGAAAAGAATAAAATATCTGGAAATAAAAAATAAAAAATATATCAAATTAGAAACAAAAAGATGGACACATAAAGGTTTACTAATTAATAAACTTAATAAAAATAATATGTATAAATCTGTGCATCTAATGTTTCTGTGGTCCGTGCATTGCACGGGGATTTACTAGTATGTACTAAAGCAAAGTGGGAGAGAGAGTTGTACAGTATAAAGTTACCTTTTGTATTGACTTGATTTATTATACTTTACCATAGTTTTATGTTATAAGAGACAAGTAACTTAAGATAAAAACATGGCAGTTGAACTTTATTTTACCACACTACTTTTTTTATCCAGACGTGGTAAATTACATATAAATTACTTAATGAAATTACTCAAATAATGTAATTTACTTTAATCACGGCACCTTCCAAACAACTCAATTTAAAATCTGTAAAATTCTTCAAAAATCGCCAAATAGCAAAAATATTGTAATATTATAATATTACATTATTCTATTCTATACTATTTTATTCTTGCAATATTTAAATCTATAAATATCTTATTCTGTAAACATTCAAATGGGCCCTTACTTATTTCATGTTGACATCTTCCACTCCACTTAAATGATATGGCTCAAATAAGCCATTCCACACCCTCAATCTCTAACGAAATTTGAATAAAAGTCTTGATAAGAACCATTGAACAAACTTATCTCCTAACCTAAGTACCCTCAAATAATCTCATTTAAGCATCATTACCAACAAGAAATTGAGTTCCTTTCATACACAGCTATCTCAAGTTTTCAAACATATCATGTATCCAACAAACTTTTACAGATTGTAAATTCACAATCCACATAAAATCTTCAATCTGCAAATCAACAAACTATCTATCTAAATGGTAGCATTACATAAAATAGAATCCTAACACTAACCATATTAACAACCATTAACAAGGTCATACAAACCATCCACCAAAATAAAAATAATAAATAATTATGATCATGGAAATCATCCATCAAAGAATTAAACAACCATTAACGCATTTTTTTATAGACCAACCAACAAAAGGTAAAAACAATCATTGATCATGTTCATAAATCATGTTTAAAAACCATCTTCTAAAATATAAAATATGTTGAGATCTCTCAAAGTAAATCGTTTTAACATTCAAATACAATCCACGTAATTAAGATATCAATGTTTGTTCAAAATCTCAAAACAAGTTAGGCAACAAAACTACCGTCCACTATTGACATACAAAAAAAAAATTGTTAGGAAAAGTCAATGGTCAAAACAGTTGAAATAAGGTTACTTCTAAAGGTCAAACCAAGAATTAAGGCTAATGGAAGCTCCAAAATGTGACCGAGAAGATTTGCTCCAAGTTTTGAAGCCATCGGAGGTCAAAATAAGTAGAAGTAGAACGGAAAATGATCATTGTTATCCACTTCCGGTGAACCTTGCAGGACACCACAACCAGTGGATGGTTCTTGATGGTTTTCGCATGTTGCAACTCATGGTCACACCCTTTTAACTTAGTCCCACAATCAGTCAAATACGGAAGCCCACTGGAAGTGAATAACGGTGCAGTTTAACACTCAACCACCTACTTTCTGCAACTGCTCCCACTTCCCCACGACTTACAACTATTTCTTCCCCTTTGAGGTCTATAAAAGGAGCACTTGATGTAGCATTCCTTTACCAAGCATCTTCTACAACCAGCCAGAAACTCTATAAAATCTTAACCAACAATCTCACTTAAAAGAGAAAAAGCCAAGGTAAAGATCTTCTAGAATAATGAAAGGGCGGCCAAGGCAAGGTTTTAATTTCATAGTGCTTCATTAACTTAAGTCTTAGACAACTTTTTTTGTTCTCTTTACTTAGGAGAAAGGGAAATTCAGTCTCTTTGTGGTGTTTATCACTCTGACTTATCATACAAAGGCCCCGGAGTTACACTATTAAGAGTCATCCTTTTGTCAGTATTCACACTCACAACTCCCTTGAAATTTGTCTTCTTCCATGAGGGGAAAACAAGTAATGGATTACAGATATTGTTTAAGGGATAACTGCTCATCATCTTGAGTTTAAAAGCACTATGACCATGTCAAAAGTACCTTATATGCATCTCAAAAAGAATGAGAACTTGTTGGATACTTCTGCAAATCACAGTCGGACGGAATTAAGCAAAGAAGAGTGGATTGCAAGCCACTTCCGAGCAACTCTTAAGATCGTTAGTCACTATTGGGAAAACCAAAACTCCATTGGCAGTTCTTGATAGTCCTTCAGTTTCTCTCTTTTATGTAGTCCACTTCATTATTTTCTGTTGTGGTTGATCTCCTAAGACAAATAGAGGAGTCATATAAAAATATTGGGAATTTGACCATACGGGATTTAAAAAACCAAGAGTTTCTTAAAATAGTGTTGACCAAAACTATATCCCAAATGTGGTTATTATACATGGGGCCCCAAATTTTTTTCCCAATTCTACCCATTTTGTGCCATATTGCACAATTTGTGCGATATCGCACAAACTAAAGGTGAAAATAATCGATTTTCCTCTTATATTTCCCTCCGTTCCCATCTCCTCACTACAAGAAAGTTGGCATTTTGCCGCAAAATTTTTCGCGGCTAAAGGTCTTAAAGTCGCCAATAAAAGTTTTAGTGGCAATATTTTTATCGCGGCTAAGCTATCGCTAATAGTGCTGTCACTAATTATTTTAGCCGCGATTTCCAAATGTCGCAGCTAAATGTTAAAATTTTAGCTGTGACACTAAAACTGTCACTAAAAGTCTAATATTTAGTGACAAGATTTACCGCCGCTAATTAAAAATAATAATTTCCACTAAAATTATAAAGTCACCACTAAAAAAAATATCATAAGCATATGAAAATGGAGTTTTATTGGCGACTTTGTAGTCGCGGCTAAATGTTTAACTTTTAGCTGCGGCTACAAGTCGCCGCTAAATATTTAACTTTTAGCTGCGACTTATTGTTGCCGCAAAAAATTAAACTTTTAGCTGCAAGCACAAAATTGATACTAAAAGTATTAGTTATAGCAGTTTTAGCGGTACATTTAGTGGTGACTTACAGTCGCAGCTAAAAGTTCAAGTTTTAGTGGCAACTTACCTCATACTTTTACTAGCAACTTGTTGCCGCGACTAAAAGTTTAGAATTAAAAATAAATAAAATATAATTTTAATTTATTAAATTTGATTTCTTTCCATTTATTTGTTTTTCATGAACATGCTCATACAAGATGAAAACAGTAAAATTTCCAATCACCATCAGGTATTGAAACATAACTTCAAATTCAAAATCATCAAGTTCTAACGTATTTAGCAACTAAAAGTTTAGAATTAAAAATAAATAAATAATAATTTTAATTTATTAAATTTATTTTCTTTCCATTTATCTGCTTTTCACGAACCTGCTTATAGTTATACAAGATGAAAACATTAAATTTTTCAATCACCATCAGATATTGAAACATAACTTCAAATTCAAATTCATTAAGTTCCAACATAATTAACTAGTAAAAGTTAAGTCTACATTATCATAATAAAATAAAACCTCAAATAAAATATAAAAAATTATGATCTTGGGCTTTTGACCAGTTATGAATCACATGGGAATTTGCCCTTTATCTTTGAACTGCTGGAGGAGGGTGGTGAATTGAGACTTTACTGAAGCTTGCACCTCATGCATCTGTGCTTGCTGCGAGGTAACCTGAGACTCTAGGGACTCTAGTCGTAAAGCCATCTCTCTTTTCTCCTTTTCCATTTCCTCGAAGAGCTTTCTATCCTCCTCAGCTCGCCTCCTGAACTCCTCATTCTCCCTTTCTAGTTGCACACGGATCCACTGCCCAGCTGTACATGTTGTGGGCTTTGGACCAGCCCCACGACCACGTATATATGCTGATTGCTCTGGTCCAAGCACTGCCTCAAACCTCTCGGTCTCTGAATTGCCAAAATCTGCTCCATTAGAGTTTTTGATAACTGCATTAAAGTCGGCACCTTCATCAAATTGAGTATCCTGGTAAGCTGTCTCTATAACTACCTTTTCAGTGTCAGCACCTTCATCTTCCCTTGGCGGGTAATTTGCATCAAGCGATGGGTTTCTGCGAGGAACTTTCTTCGCGTGTTGCCTCCTATTATGGGAACTATAGAAAATAGAGTCAGTAGAAACAAACTAATCCAGGAACTGGATAAACAATTATAGCATATAAAGTCAATGCCAAAAGAGACAAATAGATATTTCTAAAACATATACATGGATATTTCTAAAAGATTAGGGTCTTGCTGGATTAAGGGCACTACAATCCAAGAATTCAACTCGACATGACCCCTCAATCCTGCTCTGAGTCTAATGAATCCAATTTCAAGTCATTCTGGCAATGATGTTTTAAATCTGCCATCATTAGAAAATATGAAACATAAATTGGAATAAAGTTGCAACTCAAACCACCCATGGGTCATGGCTTTGGGTCAATTGGTTGAGACATGGGCTAATGTAAGTCCCATGTTTGCAGGCTATATCATGGTTTGAGCATGTTGGAATAAGGGTGCATATGTAAGAAAGCCATACTAAAATGGTTTATATTTATTTCCTACTAATGTCCAATGATGTGAAAGCTATCAAGAAAATGTGCATAATTCAGGTTCAGTAGACTGCAAGTGCCCTCATCCAGAAACAATAAAAAAGAATGTCTTGATATAATAGAGACTGATTTGGGTGTCGCTCCTATGATAACAATTTCCAAAAGAAAGAGCTTAAAACAATGGACATTGTCTCCTAAAATCAATGGCGCACACAGCCTAAAACCAGTAGTACCTCATTTTGGTTGGTGGAAAATAATGCATCAGAGAAAGAACTCATAATGAAAAATTATGCTCCTGCATTCTGGAGGGAATGAAAAATTAAAACTTACAGGCAACATCACATAAACTGGAACATATGGAGTGCCAGAAAAATCACGCTCCTGCATTCTTGGAGTTATGTCCATTACCTAGATAAATAAAGGGAAAAGAATGAAGAAGGCATATCAAAAAATTTGGTGATAGCGCATCAAAATGCTCAATGTAAATACAAGCAGAACTTATAATAGATGGTCAATGGAGGAGAGAATCATGCAACTTTTGAAAAATATGAGCACCTTGGGGTCTTCAAACGTGAATTGATATGGAACATAATCTATTCAAATTGTTAATATTGTAATTGTTTAGGTGTTTATACAAACAACTGTGAACATACAAATCAATGGACAATGGTGATTTTATTACATCAAGATGACACCTAAAACCATGTGTCCATAAATCTTTCTCATTTGGAACTAAGAGCTTAGCAAATGAAAAAAAAAGGTAAAGTTTCATTCAATCAAAAATGAGGATTGAATGCGAATATACAAAAAAAAAAATACCATTAAATAACCTTCCCTTTTGTGAAAATTTGAAAGCCTAGGCCAATTAGGTGGGTGCTCATGGCCCCCGTCTCTTCCCCACCGGAATCCCCACTCTAATTTCCAATTCCAGGCCTAAGGCTGAACAAGCCCAAATGAAATTGGGTTTTCAGGCTGGACATGAAACATTGACTTGGGCTCATTGAGGGCCTAGTCAACAAGTGAACTCATCTCTACTTTCTGACCTTTAATTAATGAAGCAACCACTAAAAGTAAATATTTTGTTATATCCTTTTGCTCTGTTTTTATTTATTTATTTATTTTTACTTGTCCTCAGCAACTGCCTATTTCTTAATTCAGATGAGCCTCTTTCCCACACCCCCTTCCTCTCTCTCTCCCAATGGAAATAAAGGACCACGCCCTAGAGGCTTCTTCCTCTACAACAAGGTGAGATCCTCTCTCTCTCTCTCTCCACTTTTTAAAATCAAATCCATCAACTCAAATCTAATTCTCAACAATATGCAATATCTAAGTATTATTTGTCAATCAACTTTCTTCATGATGGAACTATTCTGATTGTCATAATTCAAACCCGGGAAAAGTTTGGATGGACCCAAACTGTATATTCTTTCCACTCTCGTCATTGATAATTTCCTTAAAAAGATAGTTACAGAAAAGAAAGAGTGCAAATAATAATTCAATGAAATTCTTGATTGGGCTTTAAAATCCAATTTTGTTCCAATATGGATAAGAGATCATATGTTATACTACTCAACTCTTACGGTGTCTGCCAAAAAATTCTTAGGAATATTGATGTTAAGTGAAGTTGCAGATGGTGGTCCAAGGAGACTGTGGCGGTTGTCATAGGTGCAAACAAGGGCATTGGGTTAATTTAAAAAAAAATGAGGTGATGAGGTATAATTGTGGAGATTCTTTGGCTAAACAATCATCCTCAGCCTTGTTGGATGGTGATGGAACCTTTGCTCTGAGTCTCAGTTACTTTTGAATCATCGTTGTCAAACTGTGGATCTGAAGTTTCAATCAATTCATATATACCATAATATGAATGATTTCATGGTTGAATTTGAACGGATTTGGTTGATTTCAGAATTACTTGGGATGATCTAATTAAATGGAGAACATTAGAATTGCCTGGGTGAGATTTGGTCCAGGCAAGGGGGTGGATTGGTCACAAGAAGGTTGGTTTCATTAACCACAACCGGTCCCCTGCAAAAAGATTGCACTCGCTGATCCCTCTCTTGTTGTATCATTTTCCTTGTAAATAGCCTACAGAGTTGATAATTTTCGTATGTTTTGTGAAGCTCCTATCACAACAATAATATAGACCATGCCTTATTAATTTTTTATCCCATTATTAATTTAAGACTTTCACATACTCATGTAATAGAATTAGAATATGATGTAAAAACAACTCGCAAACTATGACTACTCATTATGAAGAGATTGTTAACTAAAAAACAGACCTTAGTTACAGAAAAAACATACAAATGATTTTCTGAAGACATCTTAAATTTTTTTGAAAAGAAGGACAAACTTTCTATTCAACATTGAAGTTCAAACTTACCCAAGATTGGGCAAGAGAGAAAGAGAAAGGGGAGAGACAGAGTGAAGTGGTCACAAGAAGGCAAGAGAAGCAAACATCATCCAGAAACAAACCAAATTAGACCAAGATGGTCAAAGATTTTTCACAGCCTTCTCATTAATATCGTGATGAAAGCTCTAGATTTTAAGAAACATCCTAATATTCTCCCAAGACAATGAAATCCCGAGAATGAGATTTGTTACAACGGTCAATGCAACTCCACAAGGTTTAAGGGGATCACTTCGTTCAGCAAGCATCACCTAAGGCCTGATTGATTACTCATGAAAAGCAAACCTGTACTTACCAAACCATCAGCCAAAGTTTTGTTTATACACCTCTATGATGTATAACAATGCAGTGGAAGGTGAAGGTGAATATGATGAATAACAACTCCCTACGACTTTCTGGTATAGACCTAACCCACCATATCCAGTTTTTTTTCTAGATTTCTCAACTTCACATTTAAAAAAAAATCTTCTATACAAATCCTAAGGGCCCGTTTCTTGGAATTCATGTCTGCTGGAAATTACAGAATTCTAGGTGCTAGAATTTTGAAATGCTGCTGAATCCTGATATTCCTAAATTCCCTATTTCTTTCATTCCGAAATTCCTGTCAGAGAATTTCATCCAATCTGAATTCCATAAATTCCATGTTTCATAACTACTTGAATTTCTAAATATTTATGCATTATATGTATGTTTACATAAGGCTAAAATATTCATGAATATAACAACCATTATAAATCTCAACCAATATGGGCTAGGATTGTTCTAGTTCAGACCCAGACCGGGATGGCCCGAAGTTGGTCCACACAGTACATGAGTAGGACCGGTTCATGCCAATTGCAAATGTGATCCGCATCATGCGCAAGGTCCTCCCAACCCAGGCCAAGATCTCCGATGACGCTAAGGAGACAATTCAGGAGTGCGTCTCATAGTACATCAGCTTCATCACAAGCGAGGCCAATGATAAATGCTAGAGAGAGCAGCGCAAGATCATCATTGCTGAGGATGTCATGTGGGCCATGAGCAAGCTCGGCTTTGACGACTACATCGAGCCCCTCATCGCCTACCTCCATCACTACCGTGAGCTCGAGGGAATAAAACATTGGAAGAAAAACACCCAAAAATCATTTTCTTCCCTTTCCATGAAAACACTTTAGAAAAAAAAAAGCATACAACAAGATGGAAGAAAAATAGAAAAAGAAATCAGGTGGGGAAGAGGAGTTCAGAGGAAGAAGATTACCGAATTTGATTTTTGTGCAGTCGCATAGAATAGAAGATGACAATCGACCAGTGGGAGAACCGGAGATCTATCGGAATGCCTAGAGTTGCAAACGAAGTCTCCCGGAATGACTGGATTTCTAAATGCTAGAGTAAAGGCTAGCATTTGGGAATTCCACCTTTTTTGAATTTTGAAATGCCACTTACCTCAAATGCTGGGAATTCCCATAAATGAACATGGAATTTCTGACTGGAATTCAGGAATTCCCAGACAGCCTGAATTCCTGTCAGAAATTCTTGTAAAAAACAGGCCCTAAATGTTTAATCACTAGAATTTCATATTTTCTTGAGATCTTATTTTATCCTTATTATTCTTATCATGCCATTGCATCTCCAATAAAGAAAAATTAAGTGTCATCCATATCCTTAGATGCCTTCTCTTCTAGAAAAAGAAAATTTGTATCTTGGTGGAAAAAGAGAGCAGAAACAACTTTAAAAGATAATAAGAGCAAAATAAGGTGATCAGATGAGTTACTTTCAACAGTTATTTTATTAAGCGGAAAGGGAAAAATTTTAAGGTAAACCCTCTAATTAAGACAATACCCATAACCAACAAGTATTGATCCAACAAGATTAAATATTGAACATATGATTTTAGCACAACACAATAGCCCTTTCTTCAAGTAAGCTGACTTCACAGATATTTCTCCAATCCAATCTATAAGTGCCAGAGGTGTACAAAATTACCCGCGACCCGACCCGACCCGCTAACCCGACCCGACCCGTGGGTCAATGGGTGGGTCACTCCACCCAGAATTTTTGTGCTTAACCCGACCCGTGACCGTTGGTACGGGTAACGGGTCTCACGGGTCGGGTTACCGGGTGACCCGTGAACCCGTTTTTTTTTTTTTCCATGTAGAAGACCAAGGATAAAAATCCAAGAGGGATACCCACTTGTTAGAATGTGGTTTTAATTTCTCTTAGATGTAGTTCACCGACCAATTTCTAAATATTTGAGTTATTATATTGGTCTCATGTCTATGAACTCAAGGCACATGTATACTATAATATATTTAGTGCGAGGAACATTTGTTTTATTCTTATCAACAGAATAAGGTGATCTCACATGGAAAACACGGTACGTTTTGAAGCCTTATTACATTTATTTGACATCGGTTTGTTTAGATTTGTTGAATCTTGAATCTTGAATATATTGTTGATTGTATTTAATCATTTAATTGGTGACCACTGAATTAATGGTCAAGATGAGAGTAATTAATAGTTTAAATTGGACATGGATTTCAGGTCACACCGCAACCATATTTTTTTGTACACCTCTACCCATGCTACAAAAGAAGGCCAGCAAACAACCGCAATCACTTTTTACTTTTACATCCAATCACTTTTAGTTCTCTAATAATTATCTGAAAGTTGTTTTCATAAACAATTTGGTCTTCTACATGAAAAAAAAAAGACCCGAACCCGACCCGTGACTCGTTGAACCCATGACCCGTTTGACCAGTGACCCAACTGACCCGTGATGCAAACGGGTCGGGTTCGGGTGCGTTTTAACCCACAATAAATTGGTCGGGTCGGGTCTGGTTTGACCCGAAACCCGCGGGTTTCGACCCGTGAACACCCTTAATAAGTGCACAAAAATTCACAGACCTGGGGGTAGTGTTTTTGAGACTCACTGAGGAGGACGGATGCTGAAGCTCCTTATTGGTGATGGAAGAACCGCTGCCTGAGAACCTGAAAGAGGGAGAAGAAACAGGTCAGAGGACCCTGGCTGTGGGCAGCGTAGGGCTCTCCGATGCCTAAGTCAGTGTGCGAACTAAGCAATAGGATGGAGATTTTTTGGGGAAAAAGATGGGCGTACCAGAGTGGTGTTCTCTTTTGGCCCTCTTTTGTATTGAAGCTGTAGCTGTGTTTGTATAGAAGGAGAGAGGAGGCAAGGAGGTAGCTAACTGTCCCATCATAGCCTACCTTGTCAGGTACTAAGGAAGTAGAGTCCCGTCGTAGCCTACTTTTCCTCAATTACAGTCCCATCGAGCCTTATCCTGGCGCCTCGGGAGCTGTAGAAGCCGCTCTGTCAGAAGATATGGGCGGTGCCCTTGTCTTGTCGTATCTTCTGTTACGTGGATGAGTGTGCAGCTGTCAATGGTCGTCCCGGCATGGATGCCGAGATGTATGACCAAGGACGAAATGAAGAAGGCCGGACTGGAAGATGCCGAGCTGGAGACTAGAACTCTGATGCTCTCGAGGTCTTGGCCGAGATGGAGTTGACCGAGGCCAAGACATGGAGCCAAGGTAGGAGCACCTGGTGCTATTGCTGGAGCATTTGGCCGAGCTTGTGGATACTGAGACCGAGCCTTGCCGAGATGGATTAGCTCGTGCGGGAGCCCGAAATGGAGCAACTGGCCGGGACTTCAGTGAGCTCGGAAATATCCCCACACAATAGCCCCCAGCTTCTGGGCTCATTTGAGTTCGCTTTGAGGTCAAAAGCTAAGTATCATGGAGGATAACACTTGTGTCTTTGAGTTGTTTCTCGCTTGAAATTGGTTGTCTTCAGTCAACTGGTTCGTCACCAAATGAGAGATGGAAGCATGACCAGCTGGCTCGTCGCCAGAGGTGTAGTCTTGCTAGAAGTATTCTGCTACTACTACTGAGAAGGAGGCGAGCTGTAAACTGGTACTGCTGCCGAGCTAGAGGAGGAATTTCCTGCCGAACTGGAGGCTGACGCTGCTGCCAAGCTATGTATATTGCCTAGCTGGAGAGAGCTAAGTTGGGGAGGGGCTTCCTGCGGAGCTAGAGGCTGGCGCTGTAGAAAACCGAGCGAACAAGTTGGCTCGTCAACAGAGGTGTACTCTCGTTGGCCAGCAATCTGGTACTGTTACCGAGATGCTATGTGGCCGAGACCAGTATGAGGTCGTGCCAGCGTGAGGCCGTAGCCAGCACGTGGACGGACCAGCAAGAGGTCGTAAATGCGACTTGGTGCTGCTATTGCTTGTGCTCGCATGAGTGCAATATTTGGCGCGTAGCCGAGACCAGCATGAGGCCGAACCTGCATGAAGCGCGTAGCTAGCACGAGGGCGACACCAGCATGAGGTGGGGGCGCGTAGCCTGAGACCATCATGAGGCCGAACCTGCGTGAGGCGCGTAGCCAGCACAAAGGCGACACCAGCATGAGGTCGAACCTGCGTGACGCGGGCGACACCAGCATGAGGTGGGGGCGTATAGCTTGAGACCATCATGAGGCTGAACATGCGTGAGGCGCGTAGCCAGCACGAGGGCGACACTAGCGTGAGGCCGAGACCGTCATGAGGCCAAACCTGTGTGAAGCGCATAGATAGCACGAGGGCGACACCAGCATGAGGTGGGGGCGCGTAGCCTGAGACCATCATAAGGCCGAACCTGCGTGAGGCGCGTAGCCAGCACGAGGACGACACCAGCATGAGGCCGAGACCGTCATGAGGCCGAACCGCGTGAAGCGCGTAGCTAACATGAGGGCGACACCAGTATGAGGTGGGGGCGCGTAGCCTGAGACCATCATGAGGCCGAACCTGCGTGAGATGCGTAGCCAGCACCAGGGCGACACCAGCATGAGGCCGAGACCGTTATGAGGCCGAACCTGCATGAAGCGCGTAGCTAGCACGAGGGCAACACCAGCATGAGGTGGGGGCGCGTAGCCTGAGACCATCATGAGGCTGAACCTGCATTAGCTAGCACGAGGGCGACACCAACATGAGGCTGAGAATCTGGCGCTGCTGCCGCGATGCACGAAGTCGAGATTTAGCACGTAGCCGAGATACAAGAGATCGAGATCTGGCGCGCGGCCGAGATGTAGGAGCACAAGGCTCCGAATGACTAATAGCGGTAGAGGACTGTGCGATCAAGGCTGACAGTAGAGGATCGTGCCGTCGAAAATAACGATAGAGGGTCGTGCGATCGAAGTCGACAGTAAAGGGTCGTGCCGATGTCGTCGAAGCTGACGGCGCCATCGAAGCTGATAGTAGAGGATCGTGCCTCATGGTGGCAGAGGATCGTTCCATCTAAGCTAACGGGCAATCGAAGCTGATGGTACCGTAGGGGCTGATCACACTGTCGAAGCTGACAGCAGAGGACCGTGCCGGGAGACGGTAAAGGGTCGTACGATCGAAGCTGACGGGTGATCAAAACTGAAGGATGATATAAGGCTTTAGTAGCCCCCCGAGCTAGCTGGAGATTTCCGCCGAACTGGAGACATTTACCGAGCCGGGGGTTTCTGCCGAGCTAGAGGCATCTGCCGAGCTGGGAATACCCACCAAACTGGAAATCTCTGTTGAGCTGGAGGTTGTCTCGTTGTCTTCGTGGAGGTCGAAATGTTATAGAGCGTGGGCTTCGTCTGCTTCTTGCCTGACAAATTGGTTTATCCTGGCCATGAGTGCTGTCATAGTGACCACGGGGTGCAGGACCAAGTCTCTTCGAAGCTCGTTGCCTGGCGGAAGAGCTTGTTAGAAAGACAAGGTCACTATTGTATTTGAGGTGCTTTCGATCTGGCTGCAGATAGTCCATAACCTCTTGGCGAATTGTGTGATGTTCTCGGTCTCATTCATTCTGAGGCCCATCAGGTCGGCGGCTGACCTGGGGATAACCCTACGAGCTTGGAACTTCGCCATGAAGGAATTCCGGAGCTACTGCCAACTTGTAATTGATCCTTGCGTGAGTGCGCAGAACCATCTTAGGGGGAGGTCCTCGAGACTGGAGGAGAAGACTCTGTAGTTCAGGTGGTCTGCGTCGCCCCACAGCGACATCCTCTGAGTGAAGTGCCGGAGGTGTGTTGCTGGGTCCGGGGTCCCATCGTAAACGACGAACCTCGGGACACTGAAATCTTCAGGAAGGGGGAAGTTTTTGATCTCTGGAGAGAAGGGGGATGTGCCGAAATCATCAGAGCTCAGCCGAACTCGAGCGAAACCAGCCATCTCCATGTTCTGCTGTAGTACTTGCTCGATGTGTTGATCAAGCCATTCTTTGAAGTCATGGTTGTTACCCGAGCTTTCGCCATGAGCTCGGTCGCCTTTGTTGTTCTTCAGGGTGCGCCTTTTAGAAGGTGGAGTCGAGGTCGAACCTTAGAGGATGAACCCGATTGAGTATCCTGCTGTTGGACACTCGCTGGACCAGATCTTGCTCCGGATCTTTCCTAGCGGGGGACCGTTGCTAGGTGTGTTGACAATGTCAATGGTTCCTTTTCCTTTCTAGTTCTTCGAGGCATGGTGTTATGGAAGATGGCTTTTTGCTCGTTTTTTCTCACAGACGGCGCCAATTGTAAGTGCACAAAAATTCACAGACTTGGGGGTAGTGTTTTTTAGACTCACTGAGGAGGACGGAGTCTAAAGCTCCTTGTTGGTGATGGAAGAACCGCTGCCTGAGAACCTGGAAGAGGGAGAAGAAACAGGTCAGAGGACCCTGGTTGTGGGCAGCGCAGGGCTCTCCGATGCCTAAGTCAGTGTGCGAACTAAGCAATAGGATGGAAATTTTTTGGGGAAAAAGATGGGCGTACCAGAGTGGTGTTCTCTTTTGGCCCTCTTTTGTATTGAAGCTGTAGATGTGTTTGTATAGAAGGAGCTGTAGATGTTTGTATAGAAGGAGAGAGGAGGCAAGGAGGTAGCTAACTGTCCCATCATAGCCTACCTTGTCAGGTACTAAGGAAGTAGAGTCCCGTCGTAGCCTACTTTCCCTTGATTGCAGTCCCATCGGGCCTTATCCTGGCGCCTCGGGAGCTGTAGAAGCCGCTCTGTCAAAAGATATGGGCGGTGCCCTTGTCTTGTCGTATCTTATGTTATGTGGATGAGTGTGCAGCTGTCAATGGTCGTCCCGACATGGATGCCGAGATGTATGATCAAGGACGAAATGAAGAAGGCCGAACTGGAAGATGCCGAGCTGGAGACTAGAACTCTGCTGCTCTCGAGGTCTTGGCCGAGATGGAGCTGACCGAGGCCAAGACATGGAGCCAAGGTAGGAGCACCTGGTGCTATTGTTGGAGCATTTGGCCGAGCTTGTGGATGCTGAGACCGAGCCTTGCCGAGATGGATTAGCTCGTGCGGGAGCCCGAAATGGAGCAACTGGCCGAGACTTCAGTGAGCTCGGAAATATCCCCACACACAATCAAATCAAACCAAAAATAGAAAAATAGAACATGTGTGGGGATATTTCCGAGCTCACTGAAGTCCCGGCCAGTTGCTCCATTTCGGGCTCCCGCACGAGCTAATCCATCTCGGTAAGGTTCGGTCTCAGCATCCACAAGCTCGGCCAAATGCTCCAGCAATAACACCAGGTGCTCCTACCTTGGCTCCATGTCTTGGCCTCGGTCAGCTCCATCTCGGCCAAGACCTCGAGAGCAGCAGAGTTCTAGTCTCCAACTCGGCATCTTCCAGTCCGGCGCCTTTTTCATTTCGTCCTTGGTCATACATCTCGGCATCCATGCCGGTACGACCATTGACAGCTGCACACTCATCCACGTAACAGAAGATAAGACAAGACAAGGGCACCGCCCATATCTTCTGACAGAGCGGCTTCTACAGCTCCCGAGGCGCCAGGATAAGGCCCGATGGGACTGCAATTGAGGGAAAGTAGGCTACGACGGGACTCTACTTCCCTAGTACCTGACAAGGTAGGCTATGATGGGACAGTTAGCTACCTCCCTGCCTCCTCTCTCCTTCTATATAAACACAGCTACAGCTTCAATACAAAAGAGGGCCAAAAGAGAACACCACTCTGGTACGCCCATCTTCTTCCCCAGAAAATCTCCATCCTATTGCTTAATTCGCACAATGACTTAGGCATCGGAGAGCCCTGCGCTGCCCACAGCCAGGGTCCTCTGACCTATTTCTTCTCCCTCTTCCAGGTTCTCAGGCAGCGGTTCTTCCATCACCAACAAGGAGCTTCAGCCTCCATCCTCCTCAGTGAGTCTCAAAAACACTACCCCTTGGTCTTTGAACTTTTGTGCACTTACAGAAGAAACCCATATGAGATTCATCGAAATAAGAGAACACCCAGAACATGGATTCGTTGATTTCAATAATATTGTGTGGGAAATCACGAGATTTGGATAGAAAAAGCTCTGTTTATTTGAACCAATTAGAAATGGTGATTTTGATTCTATACCTTGGTGGTCTTCCCGGGGAGTAAGATTCATGCGTTAGTTTTCGAAGGAGGGACGGTTTTCTCGATCAATGAATGGATCAAAATCAAGAGAAGAAGAAAATACCTTCGTAGCAGAAGTCAAAGTGCCGCTGCCGATCGAGGTGGAGGAAACCTTCCACCGAAGTCGAAGTGTCGCTGCCGATCGAGGGGGAAAGAGGGAGAGAGACCGAGTGGGAAAAGATCAAATATGGGAGCAAGGGGTGTGGGTAAGGTGGGGGGAGAGAGGGAGAAAGCGGGAAAATTGATATCTATAGGGTTTTTCTAGCGCGGGAGTAAAGAATGCCCAAATATGGGCCCGAGGGAATTTTTCTTGCATTTTCTTTTTCATGCGCCAATAAGACTGCCATGAGCCATAGGTAACATTAATAATCCATCGAAAAAAATAGACGGCCCAAATCAGTCAGTAAAACCAAAGCGTAGGAGTCATTCATCAGCCCTTTTGACGTAGTGCATCGAATTTATCACTTTTAAGCCATCTAAATAAAAAATATATACGATGGTAGTACCAAGTCTTTGGAGAATCCCCTCTTTTATCTAATGGACCCAAGTTATTTTTTTTAATTGAAAGATTTTATAGTGAGCCTACTTATAAAAATATAACCATTAAAAATAAATGCCTCCTCTTGATGTGGGTCCTCAACAAATTTTAATTGAACTAAAATTGAGCCCATCGGATTTGTCACTTATTAAGTCACCTGAATTAAAAATATAAAGGTAAAATTCAAATGCTTTATAGTAGTCAATCTAATGAAAATCCCATCGGATATCGAAATTTTTTCTTGACCTACACTCCTGTAATAGAACCCACTTATAAAAAAAACTAAATCACTCATAACAAATGCCTCCCTAATAAGCCCTCAAATAGATTTTATTCCTATAGGAAATGGGTTCAATCTCATATTTATTATTTTAAAAAATGTCAATAAATTATTAAGAAAAAGTTCAAGTAGTGCTCTTGTAGCCAATGTGGGCTACATAATTGATCTGTAAATTAAAAAGAAGACCATAAAAAATTATAATATGAGCATATTAAATTGATAAAGATCAAACAGTGATACCGGATGGCATGATTTAGGGGCCAATATTTTACTCTATAGTTGTTACTAATGGAAATCAACATCATTCTCTAGCATGTTATAATGTTATGGATTACTTTATAGCTGGCTTTTATATAATATATTTTTAATGGAAATAAAAAGTCACCGCAAAAGGTGGCGAAAATAAGACAACTAAGCATCTAGCCAAGAAAATAAAAAGTTGCCACTAAACTCCTAGACCATTAGTGCCAAAAAAATAAAACTTGTCACTAAATCTCCTTCCCCTCCAAAATGACCTTTAGCTACAACATATAAGTTGTCATTAAATGTGATCACATAATACCTTTAGTGTCAACATCAAGCTTCGCCACTAAAGGTGAGTTTTTAGTGGCGAAAATTAAATTATGGCAAAAAATGTTGCCATTAAAAGTCAACTTTCGTGTGATATATCCTTAGTGGCAATATAAAGTAGCCATAAAAAATAGAACATATAGTGGCAAAAAATATACCGCGGCTAAATGTAAGAATCTAAAAAATTAGTGACGATCATAAAAAGTTGTCACTAAAACCTACACCATTAGTGGCGATAAATTAAAACTTGCTACTAAATCTCTTTCCCTCTAAAATCTGAAGGCGCCAAAAATTCCGCTAAGGAATTAGTGGCGAAATTTAGCTGCAACATATAAGTTGCCACTAAATGTGGGCATTATAATACCTTCAGTGGCGACATCAAATTTTTGCCACTAATGGTGGGTTTTTAGTGGCAAAAATTAGACCGCGGCTAAAAAATCTGCCACTAAAAGCCAACTTTCTTGTAGATTGAACAGTTTGTGTGAATGGAGATGGGAATGGAGAGATATATAAGAAAGAGATTGAACAGTTTGTGTGATATCGCATAGATTGTGTAATATTGCACAAAATGGGTAGAATTGGAAATAGAATTTGGGATGCCATGTATAGTACCCACATTTGGGATATAGTTTTGGTCAACTCCATTTTGAGAAATTCATGGTCTTTTATATCCCGTAACGTAAAAATCCCAAAAATATTTGTGAATAATTTGCATCCAAGTGGTGAGAAATGTAGACTCCATGACAAAAACTAAAATGAGTATATAATTATCATGCATTTGGAGATATTTATGTGCAGTAAGCTATCATGTCCTTTTGTTTGCTGAATTTATTTGGATTTGTGTTGTCATTACCCAATGCTCCTTCAAAAAATTTTCAACTGACATCCAGACCATATTCGCTTTCAAAAAAGAAATTGTGCCCAGCAGGCTGGGATAAACGATGATTTTAAATCATGGCCAAAATGGGACTAGGAATATGAATAAAACAAGCTTGTCCTACCCACAAGGAAATTTCATTAATTTTTCATGAATTTCACCGAAATTGCCACCCACTAACACAAAAAAAAAAATAGTAAATTAGGATGGGCAGTTTTGTAACTTCGCCCCTCATAATCTTCCTCCTTATAAAATGTGAATCCCCCATTGAACGAACCCTAAAACAAAATATACCATCTATTCTCAAGCTTTCGCCTCTGCCTGCTCCGTGCATTCGCTCTCTCTCTCCCCTCGCCTTCACACGACACGCCCTCAGCCCCTCTCCCTCTCTCACCCTCTTCCTATCTCGCATTCGTCCTCCCTCTCTCTGTGTTCCTCGCTCTCCTAGTCGCCCTTCCTGTCTCTCCCCCCCTCGCCAGATTTTCCTATATCTCAGTTTCTTTCTCCGTCTCCCCTCTTCCTCTATCTCTCTCTATTTCAAATTGATAAGTCTATAAAATTGGGTTAAAACATCATTTCATGTGCATTTGTAGACTTAATTAGGACAAATTGAATCATAATATCATGATTTCATACATTTGAACATAAATGTGGACTTTTAGTCAAAATCTGTTTAAAACCCTTAATTTTGCATGAATTTATGATATTTATAGATTACATCACCCTTGGGTCCCACTAAGATTCTAAGCACTGTGGCCTCATTGCATCCATTGCATTAATTCATTTTGCATTGAGTAGGGCCCATGCACTCCATGCATCTCATGAGCGCATCTTTAATTAATTCATTGTTAATGACTTGTTTATCTTACTGTGTAGGAATTGTCACAACAATGTGGACCTACATGAAAAAGAGAATTTGAAGAAAAGAGTAAAGAAAAAAAGAGAAAAAGAAAGAAAGAAAGAAAAGAAATAAGGGAACCACCCCTTGGGCGTGCTTTCCTATGCATGCCTAGTAAGGGGTACGTCCCACTTATGGCTGCACAATTCTTTCTCTCTTTCCAAGTTTCCAAGATTTCTCTCCTATCAAGATTTGAATTTCAAAACAAGGAAGGAGTATTTTAGAAGAAATCTTTGATGATTTTGGACTAAGAAATTTTATCAATGAAGAATTATGATGAATCACCAAAGAGAAATAGAAACCAAGAAGGATAAGAAGATCAATCTCAAGAAAAATGAAGGAGATAAGAGATTTTGAGAAAAATCATCCTAAGGGATGTGGACGTCCAACACTGGGGCCCACTTGCCTTAGACATCCACATCACCCCTCCATCTTTCTCTCCCTCTACTCAATCCACACCATTAGATCTTCTCTCCACTAGGGCTGCACAGAACCGGACCGCTGACCAAACCGGACCGGATTTGCAGTTTTAGTGGTCCAAATCTGATCCGGTCCGAATCGGATTTGAAAAACCAGTTATTTCGGTCCGGTCCGGTCCAAGCCCTCCGGACCGGACCGGACTTATTAAAATAATAAGTTTTTTTTTAATTTTTTAATATAAGATGAGCCCAGCGCATTATGGGTTTTGTACTTGCCTTAGTTGCCTATAACTAGTACCCTGGGTTACAATCATAGGCCCAGGCTGCTTACAACCACGTTTAGGCCCAGCCTTGATGACCAACAAGGCCATAACGGATCAAGGTGGTGCCCCCACTGTTGAGTGCTTTTTTGGTGCAGTAGAATAGTAGATACACTTGGCCATTGATTTTTTTTTTTAATATTAATCTTAATCAAATGGCAATGGATCATTGACTCCTTGAAGGCCTAGAAAAAAATAAATACATTGACAATTGACAAAACCATGGCAAAAAAGCATGCCCCACCTTCTTTCATTGTCTCCATCTCAAATCAAACTAGATACACCCTTGCCTTAATCTCTACTCAAATACAAGGAAAATCAAAACCGACACCTATAGTGCATCAAGCAGTATCTTTCCACTTTTCATCCAAATCAAGATCACTCGTGAAATCTTAAGATTTTCAATAAGTGGGTCTCACTTTGGAGTTTCGCTTGTGGCTCATCACAACAATGAGACGACACCTCGTTGGGATCAATCATCAATATGAAAAATCAAATGGTCCATATCATGGTCCCCCAGTGCATGGGTATGTGCCAAAGATCTCATCTGAAAGGACAAGAATAAGGCCAAAGATGTGAGGTGAAAATGAAAAAAAAAAATAGCTTGAGAAAAAAATTGAAACCGGTCTGGACCACTTTAAGTGGTCCAACCGGACCGGAAATCCGGTTGTTCAGCCCTACTCTCCACTGCAAGAATAAACCTCTAAGACCCACTACTGGAAGACCCATAAATAGTAGAAGATCAGTTTAAATTTCAAAAGGAAACTACTTTGCTTAAGTCAAGCCTAGATAGAGTTTTATTTTGAGAAGAGTTTGAGCCAAAAGAAGGAAAAAAAACTATAAATAGACCCTAGGGTTGGACGTCCAAACCATGCTCTCCTAGGCCTGGACGTCCCGCTCCCCACTCTCTTCTCTCTCCCCCCCCCCCCCCCCCCCCCCCCCCCCCCCCCCCCCCCCCCCCCCCCCCCCCCCCCCCCCCCCCCCCCCCCCCCCCCCCCCCCCCCCCCCCCCCCCCCCCCCCCCCCCCTTCTAGATCTAAGTTTCTCTAGTCTAGTTCTCCACTTTTTTCATTTTTTAAAGGCAGCTTTAGGCCTTGTTTAAGCAAGATATAGTTTTAGGAGGAGTAGAAGCTTTGTACTTCAGAATGTTATCAATGAAAATATCAATTATCTTTTGTGTAATGGTTAGTTGATTTTGTGATCGATGCTACTGATGAAGTTAATTAATCTCTAACTCTTCCTTTATGTTCATATGTGTTTGATTAAGTATTGATGTGCTTGAATGCTTAGAAGGCTTGTCCAGTTGTCTTCACACCAGTAGGTACCTTCCATATTGTATTTCTTAGTGCTATAGTAAGCTTTTTATTATCCATGCTTATTTTTTAGAGGCCATGCTTGGGAATATGTACTTTTGTATGGTTTATCCTTAGATTTGATGGCTAATTATTTAGTAACTTCGGTAATTTAATGATGAGAATGATGTCTTGGGTATTTGCTAAGTTTTATAGGAAAATAATATCTTCTGAGAAAACTGGTTTTAAAGTATATTATTCGGATTTGGACGCCTTGCCCGGATTCAAATTTGAAGCAGAAAAACTGAGCAAACATGTATTTTCATTAAGAAAGTGATTTTGAATTGCTTGATGGATTCTGGATGACTTGATCAATTTTATTATCATTGTTATTTCATTATCTTATCGCTTTAATTAATGCAACTGCATTATTAGTTAATTATGACACCATCTTAATTAGATTTTATTCTTGATTCGCTATTTGCAGGTTCGACTTGTACTTGTCGTTGTCTATCCGTAGACCCGTGCACTTGCGGTATTTTAGTGTTGATTGAAATCACGATCACAAATCCCTTTCTTCCTCTCCCTCTTCCTCTTCTATCTCTCAATCTATGCTCGGAGATCATAGCTCTCACAATCTCACTGCTCACGGTAAATCATTATTTGCTTCCTTTTATGTATTAGTTGGAGGCCCTTTTAGTTTTTGCTTCTCCTGTTAATTTGTGCTTGCGTGGTTCATTAGTTTTTACTCATTTAATGTTAGTACCTTTTTTATATTTCAGTGAGTTGTTATCCATACAAGTTTTGATCTTCATTTGTCAGTGTTACTCTTTCTTCTTTTATAGCTTCCGTGTGTGATTTAGATAATGTTATGGGAAGATGGGAATGGTACCGTTTTTCTTATTGGATAGTGTGGTCTTGTTTGTGGGATTCATGGTTTCAGATTTCAAATCTTATTGATGATTCTCATTTTCTTTTGTTTGATGAGTCATGGCCTGTTCTATATTCTTTTCTATTTGGTTTGCAGTTTAGCTTACTCATATACACTAGATGAAGACACTAAAGAAGGAATTGCACCATTTAAGCATCATTTTAGGGTGAATTAGTGACTTAATTGGGTCAAAGCATCAATTTTCACTTAATTTCATCATTTCATGCAATTTTTACTTAGGAATTGGAATTTTCACATTTGCTGCATTATTTAGTATTTTATGCAATTTTTCTTCGAAGAGTCCTAGTTAGAGTAAACTCTGTCCAGATAGGTCCCATGTTCAAATTAGGCTATTCAACATTTTACGGGTTCAATTAGAATGTGTAGAAAATGTAGGATCCGCAAAACCCTAGAGAGGGCTTGGAGAACAGACCTACAAGCATTAAGACTTTACAATGGGACCCACATCCCTATGGGACTTCCCACACTCTCTCTCCTCATCCAGGAAGATTTTAGCCTCCAGATTATTCCCCTATCCTTATCTCTCAAGAAGTTTCAAAGTTGTAGAAATTATCAATAGAGAGAGAAAGATTGAGCAAATCGAAACCAAAAATGGGCCCCACCTCATCTTGGACATCACACTCCCTCTCTCTTTCTCATCCTGAGCATCAAAGAAATTTTCCTCTCTATCTCTCTCGATCCCATCCAGATTCGCAGATAAGATAAGAAAGAGAGATACAGTTGCACTCAAACCGAAACAAAGCAGAAGAAATAAGGAAGCAGAGTGTAAGAAGAACTCCACGAACTCCACACATGTAGGGGACGTCCAACACTCTCCCATGGGCCTCATCTCTCATGTATGGAAGAGTACTATTGTAGGAAGAAAGTCTGCCCCATTTTTCTCATAATAGCCAACCAAAAATGATCATAACTTCCAATCAAACCATCAGATCAGTGAAATCTACCAACCATTTGAAAGCTTATTCAGAGAAGATGTCCGTGGAGCCCAAGATCAAGCAAATCGGGGCTGAAATGACCAAGTTATGACCTCGGGAAGTTGGCTATGAATTTTCTAATCGGGATTACAGTTAGTTACAACAAAAGCGGGCCCAACTTAGTTCAAAATTCAAATTAAATCCAGAAATATTAGGAGATTAGGACTCTCTCTCATCTTATCTCATCCAAACTTGGAGCCCATTGGATTATCCTCTCTTAAAGATAAGAGCAAGCAAGAAAAAAGATCAAGAAGGACTTTGTGCTAAAAAACTAATTAAGGGGAGCAACCCCCATGTGGACTGGACATCCACTCTTCTCCTCTCTCTTCTTTGTTCTTTTCTCTCTCTAATTAAGTGTATTTTGAGAATTATTTATG
Organism: Litsea cubeba; assembly: GCA_012931725.1. Lineage (NCBI taxonomy): Eukaryota > Viridiplantae > Streptophyta > Magnoliopsida > Laurales > Lauraceae > Litsea > Litsea cubeba. The sequence goes on along the minus strand of CM022949.1, from coordinate 7,142,250 downwards.
AGTATTCTGGAGCCCTGTTCCAGAAATTAGGACTAAACAAGAGAAATATGAGAGATCTATTGTACTAATCTGAAGAAATCGATGAGAAACTTTCTGAAGTTCTTCACTATGGAGTAGTAGTCTGCTAGATTAGAGCATCTTGATGAAGTTAAGTTAGTTTTTTCTGCCCTTTTATGCAATTCAATTTAATTGTTTGGATGTCTCTATATTATGCATGCTTTATTAGAAGAATAAATTTTTCTTCATGTCTATTACGAATTTCTGCTTAGAATTCCATTGATTGCACTTTGATCATATATGGTGATAAGTCCTTAAAAATGCATATTTTCATACACATTTTTGGACCATTTTAAGGACTTATTAATCCAAAAGAGTCTCATTTAAGGAAAAATCATGTTTTTATGCATTTTGGGTTTATTAAAGCGCATTCATGCATAATTTGCTAAAAAATCATCATTATTGGATAAAATCACGGAACCTGCCATTTTTGGAGCTCTATTTTTGGAGAGTTTTACCCATGAACTAAATTAATTCTTATTCTTCATTAGTTAGTTCAAGTAAGATCATGCATAATGATGTGCATTTTTATTTTTGGGCCCACTATCATGCATTTATGATTTTTATTCAAAATCATTATTTTAAATCTAAATTTACTTTTGCCTATAGGAATTGGATGAAATGGGCCCCACAACCAAGGAATGAGATAAAGAAAGAAATTGAAAGGAGAAAGAATATTTCATGAAACTCTCAAGACATGCAAGGAAGGAAGATCTTTTGCACATGGTGAGAAAATGCAAATGTGGAAAGTGAGGAGCAAACACATAAAATGGCTCACGCGAGACAAGATTTGGGCTGGATTTTTGCTCCAAAATAATCTCTCAAAATCTCAAAGTCAAGGAAAGATTTTCAACATTTGGAAGAATGCTACAAAGTAGGATCTAAGGAGAAGATATAGGGCATCCCATGCCCCATATAAACACCACATAGGACGTCCCCTCCTCCTCATGGTTGAAATTGTCCACCTCTCCCTCTGGCATAATTTCATTCCATCTCTCCCTCTCTTGCCTCTCATCTCAAGCCATCAAATGGGTTCTTCTCAAAGGCCACACCACCACCCTTGTTTTCTCAACTAGAAAGAGGGATTCTCAATCATCCTAGCATGCATTTTTGTTGTTTTTAATTCTCAATCTTATGTACTCAATTGCATACTAGTATTAATAAAATTGTTTCTTTTTAATTCTTGTAGTGATTTCTTGTGAATCTTGATATTAGATTTGTGATCCATACAATAAGGGTTAGTTCTTATTTTTGGTTAAACATTTTTAATTGGCTTGGAATAATTACTAACAACTTACCTTAACATCCTCACAATATACCTTGTTTTCTACGGATACATGGTATTTTTGGAGGCAATACAATGTGAAGTTGAAAAGGTTGACCAAGAAAAGTTTAAGAATCCAAGTTTAAAATTTATTTATTAAAAAGTGAGGATTTATCATTCTCAACCAGGATTGACAACCCAAGTTAAAGAATGGGATCCTAGGTTTGCACTTCTAATTTTTTTGGGCCCAAGATTGAGAGATTTTAAAGAGAAACTCACCACCTTTGATTTATGCACACCATCTTTATCGTCTGCATTTTTTTTTAATTTCTGCACTTTATCTTTCCATCTTTACATCAACATGTTAGGATTATGTTATTGCTGAAAGTGCATTAGTTTTCATGCATATTTTTCATATTTTAAAACATGTGTAGTGGTGTAGTTTATGTTAATTTCTGAAATTAGATTTGAAAGTCACATGAGCTAAATATGTCTGGATTAAAAAATAGCCCTTTGAAATTTATTACACAGGGACAATGGCTTCAAGACTAATTTTTGGAACCTTTTGCATAATTCATATAGTTCATGTAGTGCTTAGTCATTAACGTCCCATACTAGCTGTCATACATGGCATTTCAGATTTAACACTTTTATCCACCTGTTCTGTTTTGGAATTTCATGCTTCTTAGGATATTAAAAAAAATTCAGCAGTAACTATGGTTTAGATAGGTTTTGGTCTAGTGATAGGTGTCAAGCATTAGGAAGTAAAAATAAAATAAAATAAAAACTTTGCAGTAGTTCATGCACGTCCATGCACTGTGTCCCATAATTATTTCTTAGAAGAGTGCATCCTCATCATTCTTGTATTTTATTTAGGAAAATTAATTCTCAGATTTGCATTCATTTAGAAAGTGTATCATTTAGATTCTTATCTTAATCTAGTGTTTAACTTAGGAAAGTTAATTTGTTTCTAATCTAGTGTAGGTTTCTAATTTTAGGGAAATTGGTTTTAGATGGATGATTTGTTTCCAATTTAGATTGATTTGATTTGATACATTTTTTTAATTGATTTTCTCATAACTTGTTTTATTTTCCAATTTTGTTTGTTAGTTTTAATTTTAGTAAGTGATATTTTTAGAATCTATATTACTAAAGGGATGTATACACTTCGTGGGGATTTCTGGAGGAGGACACGTGGCATGTCTTGGAGAGGGACACGTGGCAGCAGCCAACCTAAAATGGTGTTCTGCTAATGCAATCCCTAAAATCTCTCATTCTCCATCTAAAATTTCTCCATCTCTCCCTCCCTAAAATCTCTCTTTAATACTTTGATCATTATCAAGCAATTCATGGGTCCCAGCCCGCATCAGATTATTTCATGGACAGTTAGAATATAGATGGTGGACCCCATTTATCTTGGTCCCACTTAAAAATATTTGGTCAATTTTTTAGGTCTACGATCATTTGATCATTTGATCTTTTTAAATCGTTTCATGGGTCCCATCCCGTATAATATGGTTTTATGGATGGTTAGAATAGAGATGGTGGACCCCATTCATCTGGGGGGTTCCACTTAAATAGATTATGTTTGGTCAATTTGTGAGGTCTATGATCATTTGATCATTCGATCTTTATCAAGCAATTCATGGGTCCATCCCGCATCATATTGTTTCATGGATGGTTAGAATATAGATGGTGGACCCCATTCATCTTGGGGGTCCCACTTAAATAGGTTAGGTTTGGTCAATTTGAGAGGTCTATGATCATTTGATCTTTATCAATCAATTCATGGGTCCCGACCCGCATCATTTGATTTTATTGACGGTTAGAATAAAGATGGTGGACCCCATTCATCTGGGTCCCACTTAAAAATATTTGGCCAATTTGTTAGGTCTCCGATCATTTGATCCTTTGATCTTTTTAAATCAATTCATGGGTCACATCCCGCATAATATGGTTTTTTGGACGGTTAGAATAGAGATGGTGGACCCTATTCATATGAGGGGTTCCACTTAAATAGGTTATGTTTGGTCAATTTGTGAGGTCCATGATTATTTGATCCTTTGATCTTTATCAAGCAATTCATGGGTCCATCCCGCATCATATTGTTTCATGGATGGTTAGAATATAGATGGTGAACCCCATTCATCTTGGGGGTCCCACTTAAATAGGTTAGGTTTGGTCAATTTCAGAGGTCTATGATCATTTGATCATTTGATCTTTATCAATCAATTCATGGGTCCCAGCCCGCATCATTTAATTTTATGGACGGTTAGAATAAAGATGGTGGACCCCATTCATCTGGGTCCCACTTAAAAATATTTGGTCAATTTGTTAGGTCTACGATCATTTGATCCTTTGATCTTTCTTAATCAATTCATGGGTCCCATCCTGCATAATATGGTTTTATGGACGGTTAGAATAGAGATGGTGGACCCCATTCATCTCGGGGGTTCCACTTAAATAGGTTAGGTTTGGTCAATTTGTGAGGTCTATGATCATTTGATCTTTATCAAGCAATTCATGGGTCCCAGCCCGCATCATATGGTTTTATGGACGGTTAGAGTATAGATGGTGGACCCCATTCATCTTGGGGGTCCCACTTAAATAGGATAGGTTTGGTCAATTTGAGAGGTCTATGATCATTTGATATTTATCAATCAATTAATGGGTCCCGGCCCGCATCATTTGATTTTATGGACGGTTAGAATAAAGATGGTGGACCCCATTCATCCGGGTCCCACTTAAATACATTAGGTTAATTTGTTAGGTCTACGATCATTTGATCTTTATCAAGCAATTCATGGGTCCCAGCCTGCATCATATTATTTCATGGACGGTTAGAATATAGATGGTGGACCCATTCATCTTGGGGGTCCCCCTTAAATAGGTTAGGTTTGGTCAATTTGAGAGGTCTATGATCATTCGATCATTTGATCTTTATCAATCAATTAATGGGTCCCAGCCCACATCATATGATTTTATGAACGGTTAGAATAGAGATGATGGACCCCATTCATCTTAGTCCCACTTAAATATATTAGGTCAATTTGTTAGGTCTATGATCATTTGATCTTTCTTAATCAATTCATGCCTCACCTAAAGAATAAGATATTTGAAAAAAAAACATAAAGATCAAATTAGCAACAAAAAAAAAGGACTCACAAGTTTACTAATTAATAAATTTATTAAAAATAATTCATATCAGTCTCTGCATTTGGTGGTTTCGTGGTTATCCACGGGGTTTTGCTAGTATTTTCTAATTGGATGTTCTAATGTGTTTTCTATTTTGCAGCAACTTGATCTTTTTAGATTTAGGTATTTAGTTTTAGGAGATTTTTTATTGGGTTGTAATTAATTCTTTTAATTGGGTTGTATTAAAGTTGGAATGGTTTTAATTAGTTTTTAATTAGGCTAGTTTAGATTTCATTTAGGACAGGTACAAGTTGGAAAACCTTATCTTAATAGCTCCCTGTGGATCGACCTGGTCTCACCAGATTATTACTACAATCGCACCCTACATTTTAGGATTTAACCTCTTTGATAGTCTATGTTTACTTGATATATGATGCTTGGATGTTTTCAATGTTTTATGAGGTGAAGGAGGTTTTGGTTTTTTGATTAAATATGAAAAATTGTTCTCTAGATAGATAAATCATCTGGATAGGAAACATTGATTTGTTTCTTATCTGAGTTAGTTCGAGATAAAACTGTGTAATTGATTGTATAAATTGGTTGATTAACTACTTGATGAATTCTTGATGTTATGATCTATTATCATCTACATATTAGTTTTATTCAATGAAATTTTTAATTCATACGCATCACTTTTTAATTATTGTTTTTCAGAAAAAGGAGAGCAGATTTTTAATTAAAGTTCAAAAGTGCTCCCCGTGGGTTCGACTTATAATTGCCACTCTCTCATCAAGGCAAATGTGCACTTGTAGTTATTATTGGATTGAAACAAATTCCACATCAGATATGATCACTTCAAATTCCAAATGGATATTTTAGTCAACTAGGCTTGCAAGGTACGAAAAAAACTCACTAATAGGAAAAAATGTAATTATATTTATTTTCAACAAAAAACATTAAGCCCTTGTTTGGCATCTATATTTTGTCCTCTAATTCTCTAAATCTCTAAAGCGGGTAAAGATTTTGAAATTAGAGGCGTTTGACAATAATTTCTGCCTTCGCCTGGTGTAGAGAAGTAGAGGCAATACCTCTTAAATCCACAGCCCCCAAAATGATGCTGTTGAAAATGAGGCGGTTGAGCAGTGAACTCAGCCCCATAACACAGTAGTTCGATTTCTTATTAAATTCTTTTAAAAATAAGAGAGTACAAATCAAGACCCAAATCGTTGGAAATGGTCACAAGATCAAACAGAGCTATGAGACCAAGTTTCAACCGTTGGGATCATCACCAATCTTGAGAAATGTGCAAAAAAGTGAACCATTGGATTCGATTTTTTGGATTCTATGGGCCCCAAACACAAAATCCAAATCGTTATATCTCTTTGGAAGGCTGAAAACAACAATTAGGCCAATTTTCAAAGCTTGATCCTTGTGGATGTCGAAATATTTGCAAAACAATATAAGCCGTTGATGTAACGTTAATGTTCAATTTTGGATTAGTCCATAAGTAGTCATGTTTTTCTCTCTTTTTTTATTTTATTTTTTTATTAGTAAATCACAATCCAAACCATTGGAAATGTTCACAAGATCAAGCCCAGCTATGGGACCAAATTTTAATCGTTGGATTATCACCAATTTGATGTGCAAAAAATGTGAGCCAATGCATACGATTTTTTTTTTTTTGGATTATATGGGATCCAAATACAACATTCAAGCCATTAGATCTCTTTGGAAGACTGAACACAGCCATGGGGTCAATTTTTAAGGCTCAATAACTTATGGATCTCGAGATATTTATGAAAAACTTTCAACTATTGATTTTGAAAAGTCCATTTAAAATAGATCATTGCATTACCAAACACTCATTTTGATTCTAGCCTCTTTTTTATGACTCTTTTTTTTAATAGCTCCATTTTGATGAGTCTATCTAAAAAAGAGAAGAGATACCAAACAAGCCCTAAATCCACTAGAAACTAGAAAAATCTCCTTCAGACTTGATAGATTTCTCAGTTTCATTAACCACATTTTTTTAAAATTAAATAAAGAAAATTTAACCGAAATCCCAAAAACTATCCATGGAATTTGAAACGCTTCATCAACTACATGTGCCGCCCTCCCCCTCCTTTCTCCCCAGCTCTAACTACCTACCACAACAATTTCATTTCAGCTAATGACATGTATTCAATGAACTACTCTGCATTTTTCAATTTCTCAATAGAAGTCTAATTCTAAGTACTCAAAGAAGTATGAAATAACATACTGCATATTGCATCACTGGTGCTGCCAATTATATCAGCTAAAATGTTTGCAACAACCAGATTTGTTTGTAGGGCCATATGTTCATAATCTGTCATCTCCAAACCAAAGGAGATAGACTGGCTCCCCACACAAGTGAAATATGTTTTTTCACCGTTCTTCTCTTCTCTCTGCTATTCTAACTCATATACGACCAATGTTTCTATCGTTATGTCCATATCCAACTGGGTGGCTTCAATCATTTTGTCTTTTGTATCCTCTTCTTCGTCTTCCCCATCTTGTTCTTCCTCTTCATCTCTTTCTTCTTGCTCTTCTCCTTCATCTCCATCGTCTCCTTCATGTTCATCTCCTCATTTCTCTTCCTCTTCCTCTTCTTCTAATGTTTCTTCTCCTTCACTGTTCTTTTTTTTTTTTTGTTTCTTCTTCTTCTCCTTCTATTTCCACTAAGTCCATTCTTCATGACTGCTACTGTTCAACAGCGACAGGAATCGTTGCTCTTCAAGCAGTGTCCTCTCTAATGTGTCACTGAGGACCTGCGTTTAGTAACAATGTTAGGCTGAACATGCTATAGTAAAAACTTAGATAAATTTAGATATTGAAAATTAAGATAAAAAATTCTTATTATTAGATAAATCACCTCATTAGCTTGTAGTGTATAAAGGGGGTTTTTCTTCAGTGCCATACTCAGTGTTCTGAGATTCCATTTTAGTATCCTTGGAAAATGTATTGACTCATCTGGACTGATAATTGTTGTGTGTTCACACAGCCAATACTGTTACAAAAGCAAAAAAGTCATATATAAATCATTCATTCTTTGTAACGTCAAATTCATCAGTATAAGAAGGTAGTTCTCTACCGTACCGGTAATGCAATAAAGCAATCAATGACTCTATCAGAACCATGACTTCTACTATGCACTGACTCGAGCCTTGACGCCGCCGTTCTCTGCTCCCTCCCTATTTTCGTCTTCTCCTCCAAGACCCACCAGGACCCACTTGAATGCGCCATTTGGTTGTCCGAGTTTGAAGATGGCGAGAAGGGTCGTCTTCTTCCCAAATGCAATCACAGATTCCACAGAGGGCAGGTGTTGCCCAGCCATCGCTGAGGAGAACGAGAAGGTCCGCGCTCCGTCCTCCTTCTTTTCATCGTCGGATCTACGCACACCATCACTGGTGTAGATACAGGAGATCCATCGATGTTGGCCTAACCGGAGAAGTAGACGAAACAGCAAGGCGTTGCATCCCAGATTTTATTTACAAAACAGAACGAGCTTCTATTGCAGAAACACAACTGGGAAGACAACCCAGTTGGGTCAGGCACTAGGCCAGGTCCAGGTTCGGGTCAGTTCTGACCCGTCTGCAGTAGAAAGCCCAGCAACCATAGTCAGGGCTGACGTCAGCACACGCCAGTAATGCAGTCAAACAACAGTTTGACCAGATCAACGACCAGCTTTCAATCTCAGTTTTTGGGGCCATCTGGACTCCGATTTGCGCTCTGTTTCTTCCTACAAACTCGCGTCGACCGAAGGCAGCAAGGATGTTATTCGTTTTTTGACAAATATATATGAGTTTTTATGAACTTTATCTGAGTTTTTGTGAAATTTATCTAAGTTTTTGTCACGTTTATCTGAATTTTTAACAAATTTATATGAGCTCATGTCAAATTTATCTGAGTTTTTCATTTTTTATCAAATTTATTTGAGTTTTACGTAAAATTTTGAGTTCTAGACAAATTTATCTGAGTTTTTGGCTAATTTATCTGAGTTTTGGAACAAGTTTATCTGAGTTCTGGACAAATCTACATGAGTTTTTGGCAAATTTTTTTTTAAATTTAAAAAATTGGTTTATCTTAGTTTTGGCAAATGTATTTACATTTTTTTAAATTTTTTTAAATTTTTTTATTTTATTTACGTCTTTTGGAATTTGTTTGCGTCTTTTAAAATTTATTTGAATCTTTTGAAATTTATTTATATTTTTTAAAATTTATTTGGATCTTTTGAAATTTATTTGCATCTTTTTAAATTGATTTTCATCTTTTAAAATTTATTTATATTTTTTAAAATTTATTTGGATCTTTTAAAATTTATTTGCTTCTTTTTAAATTTCTCTGCGTTCCTTTGAAATTTATTGCATTTTTTGAAATTATTGGCTTTTTTTAAATTTATTTTCTTTCTTTCGAATTTATTTGTGTTTTTTAATTTTATTTACGTATTTTAAAATTTTTTTCATCTTTTAAAATTTATTTACATTTTTTGTAATTTATTTGAATCTTTTGAAATTGATTTTCATCTTTTGAAATTTATTTAGATCTTTTGAAATTTATCTGCATTTTTTTAAAATTTATCTCTGTTTTTTTTAAATTTATTGCTTCTTTTTTAAATTTATTGTATTTTTTGAAATTATTGCATTTTTTAAATTTATTTGTGTTATTTTAAAATTTATTTGTGTGTTTTTAGAATTTATTGAAAATCTTGGAATTTCATTAATCGTGGCCAATTAAATGGTAGTTGAACATTATTAGTGGGATATCCCACCAATAATGGGATATGATATAAAGAAATGGTAAATTAGACATTTCTGGTAGGAAAGTGTGAGAGAGACCTTTGGTTGCATGATTATTTTTTTGTGGATTGTTTGCAACAAAGTTATGCTTTGAGGGATTTCGGCCAAAGCCCCGGCGTCTTTTGTTACCTCCAACCAATGAAGTGGAAAGTGTGGGATAAGAAACAATCATTGGACTCTATTTGGATACAAAATAATGTCCGAGAGATTTTAGGATGCATACATTTGGAAACTTAGGGACTAAAGATTTTAGGACCAAATATCTAAGGCAAGTTTCCCAAAGTGACACTCGAAGAGATAGAGCAATCATAAAAGAGTCATAGGGATGTGAAATAGCAATAGGAAATGGACCCTTCATTTGATAATATCTCTGTCTAATAAAGACTTGATGGAGATTTGGACATCTTGCGAAATCTATATTACTAAAGGGATGTATACACTTTGTGGGGATTTCTGGAGGAGGACACGTGGCATGTCTTGGAGAGGGACACGTGGCAGCAGCCAGCCTAGAATGGTGTTCTGCTAATGCAATCCCTAAAATCTCTCATTCTTCATCTAAAATTTCTCCATCTTTAATACTTTGATCATTATCAAGCAATTCATGGGTCCCAGCCCGCATCAGATTATTTCATGGACAGTTAGAATATAGATGGTGGACCCCATTCATCTTGGTCCCACTTAAAAATATTTGGTCAATTTTTTAGGTCTACGATCATTTGATCATTTGATCTTTTTAAATCGTTTCATGGGTCCCATCCCGTATAATATGGTTTTATGGATGGTTAGAATAGAGATGGTGGACTCCATTCATCTGGGGGGTTCCACTTAAATAGATTATGTTTGGTCAATTTGTGAGGTCTATGATCATTTGATCCTTCGATCTTTATCAAGCAATTCATGGGTCCATCTCGCATCATATTGTTTCATGGATGGTTAGAATATAGATGGTGGACCCCATTCATCTTGGGGGTCCCGCTTACATAGGTTAGGTTTGGTCAATTTGAGAGGTCTATGATCATTTGATCATTTGATCTTTATCAATCAATTCATGGGTCCCGACCCGCATCATTTGATTTTATGGACGATTAGAATAAAGATGGTGGACCCCATTCATCTGGGTCCCACTTAAAAATATTTGGCCAATTTGTTAGGTCTCCGATCATTTGATCCTTTGATCTTTTTAAATCAATTCATGGGTCACATCCCGCATAATATGGTTTTTTGGACGGTTAGAATAGAGATGGTGGACCCCATTCATATAGGGGGTTCCACTTAAATAGGTTATGTTTGGTCAATTTGTAAGGTCTATGATTATTTGATCCTTTGATCTTTATCAAGCAATTCATGGGTCCATCCCGCATCATATTGTTTCATGGATGATTAGAATATAGATGGTGAACCCATTCATCTTAGGGGTCCCACTTAAATAGGTTAGGTTTGGTCAATTTCAGAGGTCTATGATCATTTGATCTTTATCAATCAATTCATGGGTCCCGGCCCGCATCATTTAATTTTATGGACGGTTAGAATAAAGATGGTGGACCCCATTCATCTGGGTCCCACTTAAATATATTTGGTCAATTTGTTAGGTCTACGATCATTTGATCATTTGATCTTTCTTAATCAATTCATGGGTCCCATCCCGCATAATATGGTTTTATGAACGGTTAGAATAGAGATGGTGGACCCTATTCACCTGGGGGGTTCTACTTAAATAGGTTAGGTTTGGTCAATTTGTGAGGTCTATGATCATTTGATATTTATCAAGCAATTCATGGGTCCCAGCCCGCATCATATGGTTTTATAGACGGTTAGAATATAGATGGTGGACCCCATTCATCTTGGGGGTCCCACTTAAATAGGCTAGGTTTGGTCAATTTGAGAGGTCTATGATCATTTGATCTTTATCAATCAATTAATGGGTCCCGGCCCGCATCATTTGATTTTATGGACGGTTAGAATAAAGATGGTGGACCCCATTCATCTGGGTCCCACTTAAATACATTAGGTCAATTTGTTAGGTCTACGATCACTTGATCTTTATCAAGCAATTCATGGGTCCCAGCCTGCATCATATTATTTCATGGACGGTTAGAATATAGATGGTGGACCCATTCATCTTGGGGGTCCCACTTAAATAGGTTAGGTTTGGTCAATTTGAGAGATCTATGATCATTTGATCATTTGATCTGTATCAATCAATTAATGGGTCCCAGCCCGCATCATATGATTTTATGAACGGTTAAAATAGAGATGATGGACCCCATTCATCTTGGTCCCACTTAAATATATTAGGTCAATTTGTTAGGTCTTTGATCATTTGATCTTTCTTAATCAATTCATGCCTCACCTAAAGAATAAGATATTTGGAAAAAAACGTAAAGATCAAATTAGCAACAAAAAAAAGGACTCACAAGTTTACTAATTAATAAATTTATTAAAAATAATTCATATCAGTCTCTGCATTTGGTGGTTTCGTGGTTATCCACGGGGTTTTGCTAGTAGGAAAAGATAAGAATGTATCTAATATCATGCCTAGAGAGGCTGGAACTAGGAGTGTTCATGGGCCGGGCTAAGGCATATCCAAGCCCGACTCGGCTTGAGAGACACTGGCTCAAGTCCGGCCTAAGCCCGACATGGGCTATAAAAGTTAGGCCCAAGACTGCCCATTTAATAAGCCTCGCTGAACTGGGCTTTTCATCACTTTCGTGGGCATTAGAATACTAATTAAATTTAATTACATGCATTTCTTACACAAGCTGGGCAAGGCATGGCATGGGCTTTCTAGTACTTAATCCAAGCCCAGCCCAATTATTAATCGGATCCTAATTACATATCCAAGCTCGGCCCAAAGCGGGCTAGGCCGGGGTCGGGCCAGCCCCATGAGCACCCCTAGCTGGAACCTAAGATAAGTTATGGGATTTGCAGCAAAATAGAAAAATGAACCATCAATTAAGAATATAACCTCTATCTATAAAGAGTCTACCGAAATTTGGGATTATTGCTACTCAAAATTGAAATCAAAATTGGCTCCAAGTTTGTCAATTGAATCCTATCCGTTTCATATATAATAATGAATAAGTACTAACTGTTATTTGTAATTTTATAAACTACGACCTCTTTGGTTTCATTAATTATATGTATTAAATTATAGACGGACATTGGTGATATTTTTATAACAAGGCCCGCGTTCAACACAGGCCTTTGTTGCTAGTAACTAACTAAACCTTTCAAAATAAATCCTATCCCCTCCTTTTAAATTTTCAGTTGAAAAGTGCCCCCTCCGATTGAACACCATGAGTCCATGACAGAATCGTGATAGGGTATTATCGTCCGTGGTGCTAATCTGATGTGGGACCCACTCATTTTAAAATTCATTTATTACACACTCAAATCGCATTATTTTGGTTATCAAAGTTACTACCCAATAACAATAATTGTGTTTGAGAAAAGGATCAGTGGGAGTAAGGATCGACCATGATTTCACCTAGAATGACAAATAGGTCAGGACTTATGGATGTAAATGGGTGCCCGATTCTCCGATTACCTGAAGGCTTCTACTTGTTAAAAATCAGATTTAAGTCCTTACTTAGGCCCTGCTAAGTAATTGAGTCCGGGTCCGAGTCTTTTTTTTTTTTTTTGTACCCGTGACCTAAACGGGTCCGGTTCCAGTTCCACATTGGTTCGGACCTGTGGACATGAAACTCGACACATTACCTCAATTTTCGAGAATCTCTCCTTAAAATTAGATTTTTTTCCATACCATTCTTTACCCAGACCCGGACCTGGACTTGCCCCATATATGGTTCTAGTTCCAGGTCCGATCCCATCTTCTCCTTAACAGTTCCGGTGGATCTAGACCGGAATCGACTCGTTTATATCCCTATTAGGACTCATTCAGGGGCGGACCTATGTATGGTTTGTTGGGGGCTTGAGCCCTCACAAGCCTAAAAAAAAATGCCCATTACGCTTATATGGGATGCTTGGCCCAGCCCCCATGGAACAAAGGCCATCAGCCCCCATGGAACAAAACTTACTCTCTTTCTCTCTAGAAATCCCAAAATCAGTGACAGATAACCCCCTTTGATTTCGTTGCTCACCGCGATCTCTCTCCTCTCCGTATCGGTTCTAACTAATTTTTAGGTGTTGCAAGGTGCTGTTTTAGTAGAGATGCTTTCTCTCAAAAATATTTTTTCGAAACGATGATGTTAAAAATGGGGAATTTCTGAAAACCCTCCATCTTTTGAAAACCCCCATTTTTTAAATGGGTTCTCTTAATTCACGAAAGATTTTTAAGAAACGAGGGATTTTCTTTAAAATCCCCATTATTGAAATGGGTTCCCTTAATGGAGTTGGATTTGATTTCAACAATAAAAAAATTAAGAAGATATTCAGATTTAAGACGGGGAGGATAGATGCTTCTAATCCGTCATTATTGTTTTTTAGATATTGATGTATGTTATTAATTGTTAGCTAATTTTATTTAATTTTGTTGCAATATTTGGTTTTTTGTAATTGTGATTTGTGTTAGTGTTTTAGGAAGAAGTTTTAGATTGAATTTTAGGAAGTTGTTTTGGTTTTGATTTGAACAAACAAATGAATAGAGATCAAAGGATATTTTATTTTGGTTCAAAGTTTGTTTTCAACTAAAGTGCCCAAACAATAACGGGTCAAATCCATGAAATGCTTTGCTAGCTATTCTTCAACAAACTGCATGGATTTATTTTTAACAAACTTTGCAAAGTACTAAAAAGCTTTTCGAAGTGCCCAATCTCCAATTTTTCTAGATTTACAGACTTTCTTTAAAAAAATGACAAAATAGAGGTATATTGTACATTGACACATCTTGCAATAGAATTGCTACATTTACAATTTGACTCGGAAAGAAAAAAGTATTGAATATCGTTTTATTCGAGGGCAGATACTAAAGAGGAGTCAATTTACAAATGGGGTTTAATTTCATCATCTATGAGTCTCCAGCCTCTAAGTCCGTCTTACTTTTGATTAGACTCTAGATTCCCTCAGGACAACTCTCGTATTACGGGAATGAGCAGAGATACATAATTTACTTGTTTTCTCTTTTCACATATATAATGTAGAGAAAGTATAATAAGATAATGATTGACTTTTTAATTGACCATAGTCAGCCCCCCTCAAACGAAAATCCTAGGTCCGCCACTGGACTCATTCCATATAAAATCGACTATTCTAAGTGCCAAGATACCAAAATATTTAAGTGGGCTCAAATATGTGGATTAAACCAAAACTAACCCCTTTAAGTAGGCTATATATGGTTTATACGCATTGAGTGTGGGTTGAGCCTAACCTGACCCATTAAGTGCGGGCCAGGTTTTCCTTCGTACAAGTACAACCGACATGTATAATTGTGGGTTAGATCATGCATGCGAGGTTAGTGGATTGGGATTGTTTGTAACTACATGGGAACATGCATTGCTATTTGGCCACGTAGAATTCTATGTAAGACCTTTGAATGAAATGATCTAGCATTAATCAACTTAATTCAATTTTACTACTAATCAAATATTACTTGTTGAGAAATATGTCGATTTGGGGCCATCCAACAGATTTCTTGACAATGCATGGTTCATAGCGAATAAATTAAGTACTTATTGTTATTTGTAATTCTATAAACTGCGGCCTACTTGGTTTTCATTAATTATATATATTAAATAATAGATCAATATTGGAGATATGTTTATAACAAAGCCCGGATTTAGTGCAGGCCTTTGTCGTTAGTAAATAACTAAACCTTACAAAATAAATTTAATCTCCTCCTCTTCCATTTTCAGTTCAAAAAAGGCCCCCTCTGAGTTCAGATTGTATGGGGGCAAGATTACTTTAGGAGGATATCGTAGGCTATAATTGGTCCGCTCGCGATCACGATAAAAAAAGTCCCTTTAAAGCATTCCGATTCCATTGAACACCATGAGTCCATGACAGAGACATAGAGACATGGGATACACTCAATTTTAATTCATTCATTACACACTCAAATTGCATTATTTTGGATTGAGATGAGAATACCAAAAAAAAAAACATTTAAAATGAAAAATAGCAAGTTTTAAATCTTTCACCCTTTTTTGGTGGTTCCTCTCCGCCTCCCCACCAGTCCTGTTATGTTAATATTTACGCGACTGTGTACATGCGAACCCGATCGATTTTTTCTCTCCTTTCTTCTTCTTCGTCGTTGGCTTTCCTTCATACGTACCAAATATTTTCACTTAACGCCGGTGCTTAGATTAAGCTAGAAAGAGGAGAGAGATAGAGATAGAGAGAGAATGTATGGAAATTCAGGAAAGCTCGGGAGAGGAGGCGGTGGCGGAAGAGGAGCATCGAAGCGGATGCTCCACAATCCCCTCCCTCTTCCGCCTCCTCACCGTCCGGCCGGCGCCGCTCGCCTCCCTATCGGCGCCGCCTCTTCTCGCAATCGCACCGCCGGGCCTGGCCCCGGTGCCGGCGGCGCCGCCCCTCCTGTGCCGGAGGAGACCTTCAGCTTGGCATCGAACGAGCCTCTTGCATTCAGCATGATCATGCGCCTCACCCCAGACCTCGTCGACGAGATCGGGCGCGTCGAGGCCCACGGCGGAGCGGCCAGGATCAAATTCGGCCCCAATTCAAACAACCCTTCTGGAAATGTAACTCACCCAACGCTCGAATTAGTTAAAAGAACCTTTTTTTTTCCCTTCTTCCTTTTGAAGTTTAGGATTTCCATTTCATACTTCTATTCTCTTTTGTGTGTCAATTGCTAAATTGGATTGTGAGAAGAAGCTGGAAGGATGTGCCAATTTAGGGTTGATGCTTGTTTATGCGACCGTATTGATTCTTTTTTATGTTGATTCATCGGTTTTTGTTTTCTTTAGGTTATTGATGTTGGTGGTAAAGACTTCACATTTACATGGTCGCGTGAATTGGGCGACTGCGATATTTATGAAGAACGTCGAAGTGGCGAGGATGGAAATGGTTTGCTTGTTGAATCTGGGTCTGTATGGCGCAAGCTAAATATACAGCGCATTTTGGATGAATCGACTAAGAACCATGTGAAAATGCGGACAGAGGAGGCTGAACGTCAACTTAAATCGCGAAAGTATGTTACAGAATTCTGATGCTTATTTGTTTCATTCAGTTATACTTTTGCATGCTTATCTTTATGTGCAATCTTCTTTCTCAACTTCATTGGCCCCGTTTTACCAAAAAGAAAGAAAGAAAAAAAAAAAAAACAGAAGAAACTTACCTTCATTGGGCCCGTATTTTGTCATCTATATTTTCACATTACACTGTTGAAATGCGACATGTGTTGATCATATGAATGGAAAGGTTGATTTATTCTCTAAGAGCTAGTCCTTGAAATTCCAAGGCTAATGAGGTGATTTGAATATTTAGTTGTATTATCATTGTGGAAGAATGTGATTTGAATTCTTATTTGTATTACTATTGTGGAAGAAATTGATTTTAAACAGATTGAAGGATTTCATTGATAATCTGTGCTTAGGGTCTATGAGTACGCTTGCGGTCTATGAGTAAATCAATTCCAACTTGGAATGGAGTTACTTGTTTGGAAAATCTTCTGCTTGTGTTTGGGTTTAATTGTTTATAAATTTTTGGTCTAAATTAAGTGATGGGTACTTTTTCGGATTTAAGTCAAGAGTGGGCCAGATTGTTTAGGACCTTTCCTGACTGAATCATGTTAGATGTGAAACTCCTGAACATTCCTGACAGAACATTCTTACATATGTATATTATGATTCTGAAGAACGTACCATTGTATAAATTTTGGTTTAGAAATGCGAAAATTCTTTGCAACTTTCTTTGGTCTGGCAGTCACCTTCCCTGCAAGAAGAAACAAATCAGTTGGAATGTTATCTGTGTCTTCCAAAAGGAGGAAGTCTGGGATTTCACTGAATCTCCAACATCTATGATGCAACTATGATCAAATTGGGTGGCAAGTTCATTCCTCTTCCTAAATTTGGGCAGAATGTTTCAGTAACAGATATTGTAAAGAAGGCACTATGTGGAACCACTCTAGCCCCATGGTAGGTTCATGTGCCTGGAAGAGGATGCACATTCCACATCCTTTTCTTCAACATAGTTCTAAATGGATTATTGGTGATGGGAACAAGGCTTGGTTGCTTCAGCCCAACTGGTCCATTTTGCCTTAGCGTCGAATACATAGGGAATTACTGACCTCTAGCTGGTTCCAAACTGTAGGCATTTCTCTGGCGTCCAACCATAGTATAGAAGTTTGTTTTGGACCCCATTACGGTTTGGCTTCCAAACATAAATGATTCAGCCAATTTGGAATTTTGACTAAATCTTTCAGAGTTATGTTTAGAAAAAAAATAGAAATATTAGAAATATATAGAAAAATATCAGATTAATATTAAAATTTAAAAATATGATCTGATACTTTTAGTTAGTTATTCTACTAAATTAACTCATAATATGGTATAAAATATTAAACACATAATAATGTTGTCGACATAGCCGGTCCCAAGCCCGGACAAAGGAGGAGGATTGTGCGTTAGGTAGCCGACAGCCAGCACAATACTCAGTTGGATTTCTTTATGGATTTGAGACCTAATGAAATTTCGTGGGGGCGTCCCCTACTTAGCGATGCGCTGTATGGTCCGGGTACAGTGATAAGTGAGCAAGGACCGCTGCATTGGCGCCCGGGTGCCTTGCTAAATAGGCAAGGGTCCTCACACTTTATTGGACGAGTGTGGGGGGTAAGGAAGCTAGTCCAAAATAGAAGGCTGAGATTGGGTACTTGGAACATTGGGAGCCTAACTAGGAAACTTATGGAAGTGGTGGATACAATGGAAAGGAGACGAATCGCAATTGCTTGCTTGCAAGAGACAAGATGGGTGGGACACAAAACCAAAGAGATTGAGAGGACTGGATATAAGTTATGGTATACGGGACTTAATAGATCGAGGAATGGGGTCGGCATAGTGGTAAACAAGGACTTAAAGGAAGATGTAGTTAATGTAAAGCGCTATGGAGATAGGATTATTGCAATTAAGTTAGTGTTAGGAGAAGAGACAGTGAACGTAATTGGTGCTTATGCCCCCCATGTGGGCTTAGGAGATGGACATAAGGAGAAGTTTTGGGAAGACTTGGAAGGAGTGCTACTAGAGATACCCCAAGGAGAGATGGTCTTCATAGGAGGAGATTTGAACGGTCATGTAGGACGCGACGTAGATGGATACATAGGAGTACACGGGGGACATGGGTACGGTAATAGAAATGAAGAAGGGAAGGATATCTTGGAGTTTTGAGTAGCTTATGATCTCATGGTAACTAACACCTTTTTTAGGAAGAGAGGAGCACTTGGTGACTTATAAGAGTGGCTGATCGAGGACACAAATTGACTTTTTCTTAACTAGGAAAAGAGACCGCTTAGCTTGTAAAGATTGCAAGGTTATACTGGGGGAGAGCTTGACTTCCCAACATAGGTTGTTGATCATAGATGTGCAGCTACAAAGGTGGACTAGAAAAAAGTTGTATAGATGCTCAAGGACTAAATGGTGGAAGCTGAAAGGTGATAAGCAACTAGCTTTAAGGGAAAGAGTACTAGAGGAAGACGTTTGGGTGATAGATGAGAGTGCAAATAATATGTGGGATAAGGTAGCAAAGTGTATTAGGAGGGTAGGGAAAGAAGTCTTAGAAGAATCCAAAGGGGGTGCTCCGGCACAGAAAGAGGGATGGTGGTGGAGCGAAGCCGTCCAAGACAAGATAAGAGTTAAAAGAGAGTGCTTTTAAACTTGGCAAAATGATCGAAATGAAGCGAACTTGGAGAGGTATAAAGAAGCAAAAAGAGAAACAAAAAAGGTAGTTAGTGAGGCCAAGTCAAAGGCATTTGAGGAGCTATATAGGCGACTTGACACTAAGGAAGGCGAAAGAGAGATATTCAAGCTTGCTAAAGCCAGAGATCGGCGGACCAAGGACTTAAACTAAGTTAAATGCATTAAGGATGAGGATGAAAAGGTATTAGTAAAGGAAGAGGAGATAAAGGAGCATTGGAAGAGCTACTTCTACAAGTTATTTAACGATAGCAGTAGCAGTGACATACAATTGTGGCAGCTTAACATTTCTAGAGAAGAAGCGCATCATATGTTCTATAGGAGAATCAGTAGGGAAGAAGTTAAAGAAGTATTGAAAAGAATGAAGAATGGGAAAGCGGTTGGGCCAGATGGTATCCCTATTGAGGTCTGGAGGTGCTTGGGGGAGGATGGCATTAGTTGGTTGACAAAACTTTTTAATGTAGTGCTAAAGAGCAAGAAGATGCCTAAAGCATGGAGGAAAAGTATTCTTATACCTATATACAAGAACAAGGAGATATTCAGAACTGTGCAAACTACCGCGGGATTAAATTGATGAGCCATACGATGAAATTATGGGAGAGAGTTATTGAGAGAAGACTAAGAAGAACAACAAATGTTTCAGAGAATTAATTTGGTTTCATGCCTGAGAGATCAACCATGGAGGCTATTTTTCTCCTGAGGAGGTTAATGGAACAGTATAGAGAAGGTCAGAGAGATTTACATATGGTGTTCATTGACTTAGAGAAGGCCTATGACCGGGTTCCTAGGGAGATTCTTTGGAGAGTACTGGAAAAGAAAAGAGTGTGTGTCGCATATATTGAGGCGATAAAGGATATGTATGATAGAGTCGTGACATCTATAAGGACGACTGGCGGCGAAACTAAGGAGTTTCCTATCAAGATTGGTCTACACCAAGGCTCAGCGTTAAGCCCGTACTTGTTTACCCTAGTTGTGGATGAGATTACAAGACATATCCAGGATGAGATGCCGTAGTGTATGCTATTTGCAGATGACATTGTTTTAGTGGATGAGAAGAGAGAAGGAGTGAATGCTAAACTAGAATTGTGACGGAAAACATTAGAGACAAAAGGGTTTAGGCTAAGTCGATGCAAAACGGAATATATGGAATGCAAGTTTAGTCAAAGTAGGACACCTGATAACATAGAAATAAGTTTGGGCACACAAAAGATTGTAGAGAAAGAATTTAGATGCATCCTTCAAAAGTCAAAGGTCACAACCATGAAGTTCATAATGGAATGAATTCAGAAAATTCGTCATTTTTCAGAAAATTCGACTGAATAGGAATGATTTTTTTTTTTTTGGTGGGGGTGGGGGTGTTCATTTTGTTTAAAAGGTCGAACCAAAATAATTAGGAAATTTCGTCTAAAACGAAACAAATTTCATAATTATGCCTCTGGTTGTCCAATCTGCCTCTCACAGTGAAACATGCATCCAACTGTTTTTCCATTGTACTTTTGCCTCCAGAATTTGGAGATGGGTCTTCTCCATGCTTGGCAAAGCAATGCTATTTCCTTTCTCCGCCTCTGCTATCTGGTTTTCTATGGCAGTCAGTAGTGGGAAAAAGGACTTTAGGTGCTATTTTCTTCATATCTTTGCACTCAATATTGCTGTGGCTAGGAACATGTGTGTTTTTTTAAGAATACTCAGCCCTCATTGGACGGTGTTCTTTCCAAGCTGAAGAATGATCCCAGCTGGGTTCTTCATGATCTGAAGCAAGATTACAAAGAGCATCATATCTCCACAACTTTCTTAGTGATTTGTCTATTTAGCTTTGGGCGGCTACCCTTCACAACAGTTTTTTTGTATTTTGCAGTTGAGCTCTGTTTGTTCTCAGCATGTTTCTCCTCCTGCTCTGAGTGATCTTCAGCTTTTTGCTGGCTCTTGCTCTAGCCATGGGTCGGTTGTGTCTGAAATTCGGCTCATTTGCCCTTGGCCTTCAGTTTCATTTTTTGCTGGTTTCTCAATGTCTCGTAGGTGTTATTTATTTTTTATTTTAATCAGCAACAACAACTTATCATTAAAAAGAGAGGAATAGAAAGAACAGCAGGCCTGCAACCAAAAATGGAACGGGGACCAAAAGGTTTAAAAGCATTATGCCTTCACCAAAAACAAAGAGAACTGCAATTAGGAAATAATTATAAATAACTAGGTAAAAGCGGCAGACAGATGGAATCTTTCCATCCCTTGCTTAGCCGACTGCCCCACATGTTGGAAATCCACAGAAATTGAATAAGAGAATGCCTTAATCTCATTGAAATAAAGTTGAAACTTCCAAGGAGGCAAGGCAAGAGAAGACCCCTAGGAGATAGCGTATAATGAGTCACCCTCCACCAATAGCTTGTTGGGAAACAGTGAACAAAAATCCAAAGCACTTCCTAGGATAGCTAGCGCCTGTTCTTCATTGTACTCCATGTAACCCACAAATTTGGAGAACAAGGCCACAACTGTCCCATCACTATTGTGAAGCCCCTCTCCAATCCCGACTGGAGAGCAAGGCGTGAGAAGACCCCAGGAGATAGCATATAGGGAGTCACCCTCCACCAATAGCCTGTTGGAAAATGGTGAACAAAAATCCAAAGTGCTTCTATGATAGCTAGTGCTTGTTCTTCATTGTATTCCATGTGACCCACGAACTTGGAGATCAAGGCCACAACTGTCCCATCACTATTGTGAAGCCCCTCTCCAATCCCGACTGGACTTGACTTGTCTTTTGCCTCTTCCATCTACATTAAATCTCAACACACCTGGACTAGGAGCAGCCGAAGAAACCAACTTCCTCACCCTTGGAGCCCCACCTAAAAGAGAGGCCTCCCAATTGTGTAAGACCCCGTTCATCCTGATGTTGTCAAGCTCACTCCTACAAGAGACCCACTTGGCTATACTCATATGCACCAATTGAACAACATCCTCCGCCACCATGGAAGCTTCCCCTGAACACCCTACCATTCCTCTCCTTTGAGACCGACCATAAGATAGCGAAGGGAATGACCTCCACAGGACTGCCTCACAACCAAAGAAAGGGCTCAATCTCCATGCCTCAAACAAATCCGTTATGACCGTGGGAAGCACCAATGGACACAACTCTTTGCAAGAAAGTGCTTCCACCCAAAATAAGACAAGTCACAATGGAGGAATAAATGATCCACTGTTTCATTAATCTCCCCACAAAGTGGACACAGGTCTGAGATATCCTTAGTCAAAATGCCTCCCCCCTCGAGGAGATCTGCCGCATACACCTTTTTTTTTCTTTCGAAATCACAAGCCAACAGAAAGTATCCATTCTTGGAGGAGCCAAGCCCAACCAAACAAGGGAACCGGAAGGCATAAAATCCGGCTCCACTCCCATTCACCTAGCAAAAATGTTATAAGAATACTCGATAAAGGTCCATGTTCTGACTCCTTAGACTGATACAAACCTCTTTTGAAGGACACATCCCAAAACACATAACCTCCTGTGAGCAGATTGCATATAGGTTGCAGTCCAGCTCGTGGGGCCCACTTAGATGCAAATTAATCAGTGGGAGGAGGCCAGGTGGAAAGGTCTCTTCATGGACAAGGGGAGCCAAAAATCAGCCCAACTGTATTGTCCTAGCCCTTGAGTTGACAGCCTAAAAGTTTGGTGGCTTCGTCACAACTGTAGATTTTCTTGAGATTCAATCTAATGGTGAGTGAAGGTTCAGTGGGTGTAAAATTGGGCCTGATACCAGATCATGGGATGGAAAGAGTACAAAGGGGCTGCATTGATGAAAGGTGGGTACAAGTGAGCCCCACCGTGCTGGACTGCACTTGCAGTTGCTCGTAGGAGAACATTTTCCAATAGTATAATGACATTAAAAAAAACACAAATGGTATATCTTCTTACATATAGCTATAACAGATTAGAGATTTCTGTAGTAGCTGTATCATTCTGTGCCTGTCATGTGCATCATCATTGGGATGAACTGATCTTTTCCCCAACGGTGGGAGGGAGGGGGCATCTGTTTTGTGCAAACTTTTTCTGAGAGTTGTATCAGTGTGTGCCTTTCATGTGCGTCAGTGTTTGAATGAGCTGATCTTTTACCTAATCGATGGAGGGACAGAGCCACATAGGGAAGGAGTATGTCTTTTGAGCAAACTATTTCTGGCCTGTTACTTGGATTTAAGGATTCTTTATATCACTATTATGCATGATTGATGAACATTACTTGGAAGTCACACACGCACGCGCATGTGCGCGTGCATGTGTGCGTGTAGATTGGAAATAATAAAGTTTTAATTATATACTTTATCTTCTTGAATTTTCCCTATATATACATTCTGATTCCTTTTCCTTTTCTTCTGATTATAGAGCAATTGTGTTAGACCCAGCAAACCCATCTGTAAAGAATCAAGCAAAAACAATGGTTGCAGCTGCCATTGAATGTGAGTTCTTACTTGGTTTTTCTCAATTGTTCTCTCTCTTCTGTTTTTTGTGTACCTGCATGTGTTTGCTCCTAATTAGTTATGCAGTTGTAGTCCAAACAAAGCCTGCTGCAAAAGTTACATGTGTCCTACCAATAATTCTAAGTTCTTGTTTTTGAGTTGACAGGCATATAAAGGAGCTTTACTGTTCATTTCATCAACATAGATTAGTGTTCTGCAAATCTGCATTAAGGGAAGCTGATCTTCCTTTTTGCCGAACACATCATTACTTTGGTTTCCCCTTGCAATATTAGTATTTTTCCTCTCATTGATTATATCTCCTTTGTTATTTGTCCCCTAATATTTTTTTTTTAAAAGGAGATAAAGTTACTGAGCTGTTGTTGTTAAGAACTTAAGATTAGAACAAAAGCTTCCTCAATATGGACATTCCCTTCTTATTGGGAGAACCCAATCAATATCAATATTCTGTTTTCCTAAAAATGGTGAGTTGGCTAACCAGAGAATAATATATTTTCCTGGAGCTTCACTTCGTATTAGATAATCTTTACCCCTGATGCGACTTTTTCTTTCTCCTTTTGATTGGTAGCATAAATTTTACTTCTAACAACGACACGTACAAGTGGATATGTTTAATCAATCATACATCATTCACCCTTAAATGAAAGCAAACAATGCTGTGTCCAAAATCGCATTGATTTACATGGATCCTCTATCCTTCCAGCCTCTTATAATCTGTAAGCTTTATGTATTTTATTTTATTTTTGTTTATTGAAAAATGTGGAATGTTAAAGGTGATCATTGAACCCAAGCTTTAATCTAACATATATTTGAAGGTTTCGACGTTTCCTTTATGCATTTGTTAGTTCTCTTTTGGATGTCACTGATTTGTCACACATCTAATACAAATGTTGTGTTGCTAGCAAATTCAAGGAGGATGCCCTGGAAACAGAAGAAGGAACCTGCATTTAAAAAGAGGAAAATAGAATCAAGTCCAGGTGATGCCCGTCACTTCTGATTTATGTTGAATTAGTGATATAAATCTTGACTTAGAAATACCGTTGTTTTTGTTGATGATATTCATGTTTTGAATCACTAATATGCTTGACCTGTGTCTTTGGGCTTTTGTTTTGCCCCAGTTTCCTTTTCAGGTCCTCCAAAATCTATTTTGAAACCAGGAGTCTCCTCAAAAACAACTGCTAAGGACAGACTCTCAGTGTCGCCTTTGCCATCACCACCTGAGCGATTGGCGGTTTCTGCATCTCCTCTCGGGATTGGAAATCTTTCAAAGGGTCAACCAAGTGCAGATGAAGTTATTACTAAGGTAATAAGTAAAGAGGAGATTTTCAACTCTGAGAAAGAAATTCCCATCAGGGTTGTTCATGCAGCAACACAAGAAGTATCTGGACATAGAGTGAATGTAGGAGCTGCACCAACAGATTTACGGAGCACTTTGATTAATCTACTCTTGGAGAATCCCAAGGGGATGAGCGTAAAGGTAAAACAGTAGAGATATAGTTTCCTGACCTAATGAGTCGACTAGACTCAGCCAGTTACTGTGTCGAGTCAACTAACAGACTCAACAGGTTAATGAGGCGAGTCGGTAAATTGATTTTTAAATTTCTTATTAAAAATATGAAAATTCATAATAACTAAAGTATAGAAAATAATATAAAAATACAAATAGGATACACATTTTTTGAAATATTGCATAACTCATGTAACTAATTTTCAAATTTCACGCATATTTTATTTCTACCATTCTACAAATTGTATGGCCTATATGAGTTTTGTGTTTTTTTTGGTCATGTAAGGATATGATTGGCTCTGGATGCCTTCATCTACTCAGCTGTACCCACGCGAGTCAAACTGGGTTGTGGATATGGTTTCAACCAAAACTCATCCAGACCGAGTTCAAACCTACCCAGTAACCTATTATGTGACAGCGTTAGGTCGATCAATCAGGTTCCTAGTCAACCCATTGGGTTGGAAAAGTATGGTTGAGGCCTTTCTCATTTCGAGATAACATGGGAGCAATTGTATTCCAACATCTATCAGAATATACAATTAAGAAACACTCACAGGTCTTGTCTGTATTCTTGAAGAGAAAAAAAACTCCTCTATTTGTATTATGCTTCATGGTTAAGGTGAATTATAAGGACCTTGGTGTCCGCAAATGCACAGTTTGCTTAGCTAACAGGAACCTGTACATGTGTGGTCCATGTTTCTGTGATCAAGACTATTCATATTATGGGCCCCTGTAGTCTCGTGCTTAGCTATTCATTATAGGGGCCCCACTATTTTAACTTGCACCAACCCATTGGCAGTGGCCTTAACTCTTCAATGTGTCGCATAGGGCTCTTTTCCATGCCATGGGCGACACACCCAGGAGTTCACTGCTATATTCGACAATGCTCTGTTCTTTTACCAAGAAAAAAAAAAAGAAGCAATGCTCTGTTGGGTGACTTAAAATGGGCAACTTTTTATTTTTGTTTTTATTTTGTTTGGGGGGGGGGGGGGGGGGGGGGGGTGTGTTCTATGCATATGGATATGGGGATAAAATCTCAGCTTGATTCTACATCAGCTGTGTAGATATCAATGCCTCAAGATCATGGGTGGGAAAGAGGAAAAGTGTTAAAATGTAAAATCCAATGGTGGATTTAGGTCAGATATGTTTCGAAATTCAATGGTGGATTTTGTTCAGATGATTGTCTTATTAGGTTTCATGCTAATTCATGAGAGGCAATTGGTATTTGGTAGGAAACATGATCATAGGTGGGCCTCACATGTGTGGTCGTGATAATATCATGTGCTACAGTCACCTGGTCATTTACTTATGTATTATATATAATCATATAGTTCATTACTTATATAATTATATGTATGCATGTATGTAAATTAGCATAAATATATGTAATTTAGGTACCTGAGCCGTAGCCCAACTTCGATTTCACTTGGCTTCAAAATCTAGCCTTTAGCCCGTGGTTGCACCTAAGAGAGGCTGCCATAGAATGGGCTTCAGATAATGGGACAAATCCAACCCAGATCCATGGGCCAAGCTTGGGTCAATTGTGCCTAAGCTCAGGCTAGGGTTGCTCCAGGCCCAGGCCTGACTTGCTTTGGTGGGGTCTTGGCCTTGGGTTTTAGTACTCGGGCTAGGCTTGGATCAAAATTTTTGGCCCATTTAATATATGGAACGGGCTTGGATAAAGTGACAAATAGGCTGAAGCCCGACACAAATAAGTAATACGTGTAGATTATTAACTATTTTACCTAAACATGTGATTAGAAAGCCTGGCCCGGCCTGGCTCTATTGACTAAACGGGTTGGCTCGGGCGTAATGTGTAAGGCGGCCTGTATTGGGGCCACGCATTTATGCCGTGTCAAGCTTGGGCCATATGCAGGCTTGTGTTTCTAAAGGCAGGGCCTGGATATACGTCATCCCAGCCCAGCCTGGCCTGGCCCATGAAAATCTCTAGCTCAGGCCTCATGATTGGCGTAACACGCCCAATTGTGTACAGGCCTTCCAATTAAAATCATATTTCCTTTCTTTCTTAGGATTATTGTTTCCCTTTTGGTATCTTTCTTATTTTAGTCTTATTTTTTAGGGTCTAAGTTCAATGAATGTTTTCAAGAAAAGAAAGGAAATCCATGTGTAAAAGAATCTTCTTTCTTTAGATGGCCAAGATGCCTGTTTAAGGACCTCTTATTTGTTTCTTAGAATAATCTTCCATAGTATTCAGTTTTTCTCCTCCCTTTTGGATAGAACCCTAGAAGTACTAGAGCTAAGCTTGGCTTGGAGGTGCGTATGATTAGGGGGATCCTTCAACACCAATCTGGCTGCATCACCATGTCCGATTAAGTCCGGCCCAAATTGCATTCTCATGTAGGCAAGGAGCGCGGCATGGAGTTGGTGTAGCTGAAGTAGTTCCTTTATTGTCTCAGCCACGAGGTTGTAGGTTTGATCGCAGTTCCTTTAATACATGTTACTATTTTTTAGTTTTATTAACTGAAGTAGGTTTTTTTTTTTTTTTTTTTTTTTTTTTTTTTTTTTTGTAAATTAAGTAGTTTTTCAAGCTGCTAAATGCGGCGAGAGTGAGACTAGTTATTTTACTGAGTTTTGGCATCGAGATCCTTTTTTTTTGGCAAATGGAGAGTCAATTTATGGAAAGATCAAATTTTCTGTTGCTCAATGGGTGTTAATATATCCTATGTTCAAAGATTTTTCTGTAGACCAAATCTTGTACAACCGGATGGAAGTGGCTCTGTTGTAGCTCTGTTTAGGGGTTCCTGTATTCCCTTTGGTCCCTGTTTTCAGGAGATCCGATGCTGTTGTTCTCTTTTCAGTACAAGTCTCTTGTACTTTTTCCTTTAATGAAATTAACCATTCAAAAAAAAAAAAATCCTTTTTTTTATAGCATTTCACTTATATTTTCTGAAAGGTAAGCTGACTAAAACTCGCAGCCCCATGGTTGACTTCTTTTAAATTGACTGGTAACAGACATGAGTTGAACCTACAACCCAAAGTTTGCAATAGTGAGCACCTTCCACGACATGCCCATGGAAATTTTTATTGTAAGAAAAGGAGTAGATGTTAGGTGTGGTACAATCTATCCCCTATGTTTTACTAGTTAGTTATTAAATGATCCAATAAAAGATGGAACAAAAGATCTGGTGAAAGGGAACTGTCGGTGCCCCAAGAAATTCTCCTGTTAGCAGGTTTCCTCTTTTAAATAAATAAAAACCCTCCTTTTTTCTTCTTTCTATAAACTGGTATTCTTTCCTTTAAAATAAAGCTACCATGATTTTTATACATGATGTAGTGTCCTCTGCGCGGGATGGATTTTTCTTCTTTCTATAAACTGGTATTCTTTCCTTTAAAATAAAGCTACCATGATTTTTATACATGATGTAGTGTCCTCTGCGCGGGAAGGGCAACCATTGCACGTCTCTTACGCTTATGGATAATCTTGCCTTGTCCTTTTTTTTTTTCCATCCGTGCATCATCTAAACCTCAAGAT
This sequence comes from Litsea cubeba, assembly GCA_012931725.1. NCBI lineage: Eukaryota > Viridiplantae > Streptophyta > Magnoliopsida > Laurales > Lauraceae > Litsea > Litsea cubeba. The sequence continues at coordinate 7,113,695 of CM022949.1, read as the reverse complement.
CTGACACCGATGAACTTAAAAAGGATGGGATGCGACAGTGATAGACTTTACCACACAGATGATGATGATCATCAACAAAAAATAATGATAATGCAAGATATCAAAAGAGATCATAATTTATATATTTTATAGTCATAATCACATGATTATTCTTCCACAAAAGCACCATGCAATTGTGGGGGAGTGTTTGAAATATTTGGGTTTTTCTTATAGATAAAAAAGAAGAGAGAAAAGTTAGGAGAGAAAGGATAGTTAAAACTTGACTTTGAAATTTCTTCTTCTGTATCCTTTCTCTAAATTGGGGCACTCATCTTTATTTCACATGCTTCTTATAATAATTTACTAATCTACTAGTAGCTCAATTGGTGAGGAACCTCCTTTCCACAGAAACAACCAGGGATCAATCCCTGGCTGTAGCACTGATGGTGAGGTACTTGGGTGAGTGTCTGGATGTAGGGGTGTGAGTATTTACCAGAGCCCCAAAAAAGTGCTTCTTGTAGTAAAATTAAAATACCAGTACAAATTCAACTGTAACAAACCTTTTATAAGAGGCTCTGTTAAAGGATTTTCCTGAAAATATTATATCAGTATTGTTCTTTTCTGACGTCACTTGTTGAACATATACAAGTATTAGGATATCATAGACGCGCCTACGTGTGAAGGATTGTGTGTACCAGTAAACTATATGTTTGTGGAGACTTGGACCCTCTATTTCCTCTGACATTCAACCAACCATTTTCTTAGAATTGAATGCTGATGCATTGTTTACTCTTTTCAAGTCATTGTTACATGCTTTGGAAGAAGACACGTGTGAGCTGGAAATTAACGGTTTTTCTTCGCATCCAAACAGAGGCTGTATTCTAGAACAGACCTTTGGTTATTCTGTAGTATTCATCAATTTGATGTTGATTGACTAGGCATGTAAAAGTAGCACATGTATGAGCTCTTGCCTATACTGGGAAAAAAAAAAAAAAACTTGGACATTCTATTTCCTGCAACATTCAGCCACCATATTATTGCTTAGAGTTGAATGCTGATGCATTGTTTACTCTTTTCGCGTCACTGTTACATTGATGCAGCCCTCAATCCATGAATGAAAGTGTCAAACTCCACAACAAGGGCTTACCAGATCCTCAACAGATTACTAGCGAGAGACTAACTCCATTGTTACATTGATGCAGCCCTCAATCCACGAATGAAAGTGGACAAACTCCACAACAAGGGTTTACCGGATCCTCAATGGATTCCAAGTGAGAGACTAACTCCACAATGGGATTTGGCCTAATACCAAGAGTTTCAGCACACACAAACACTCTCAATCATAGCGAGGCACTCACAATCACATAGAAATGAGGACAAATCTTTATTTAATAATGAAAACTACCTCTCCTAATGTTGGGTTACATAATTACATAGGATGTGATGGGACATTCCTTCCTAAGTTCGAATTCTGATTCCCAAATCTTCTCTAATAAAGAAAGGGAACTAAATCTCCTAAAAACTTGCAATATAGCCCAAATCAAACTAATTCTTAATTTAAAGACTGCTAATTAAAGCAAATCTTCTAATTAAGTGGCTGGTCCTGTTGGGCATGTGGGCTAGGCCCAATGGGACCTGACTGACCTATGGATCATGGGTCTGGCCTGCATTGTACATGCTTTGGTAGAAGGCACATGTGAGCTAGGAAACCTTTTTTTTTTTTTTTTCCTTGAATGGTCTGAGCTAGGAAATTAAACATTTTAATTTGCATCCGAACAAAGCTTGTATACTAGAACATACTTTTTGTTTTTCTGTAGTAGTCGTTTACCAATTTGATGTTGTTGTTTATTAGGTTTATAAAAATTCCACATATGTTACTTTTGCTTTTACTGAAAATAATATCATACTCCTTGACCAATTGTTCAATGCATTACTTTTCATCTAACTTGCATGGGTGCCGGTATGTTGGAACTTGGAATCTAACACCAGTACCAGGTGTCTGATTCAGCATGTCTCAAAACAAAGGATTCTTGCATTCGATGTAATAGTTAGATTAATTTAAATAAAGAATTATGTTTAACTAGAAAATGATGTGCAAAAATATCGTTAATAAGAGTAATTTACAAATCTTACTTTAAACAATCAGGTAATGATCATATCAATTTCTTGCTTCACTTCCAAAATAAGAGAAGGCATAATATATTTCATCAATTGTAAAGCAATGTTTAAAGTATCACTATAGGAATCCGTGAAGAATTGGTGTTGTATGTGACATGGATAAGTGGCTTGTTCCATTGTGTCCATGTAATGTACCTTTTCATAAATAGCATATTGTCTTTTTCACTAATGTCATTAGAATACCTCATAGTGATTGAACAAACAGAATTCTATCATACCATTGCGTGTGCGAGAGAGAGCACTTCTTTACTTTTGATACAATCTATCTTCCTGAATTTAGTAATTGCTACAAAGATTTAAATCTTCCCTTATTTAATCATCTTCTTTCTCCTGCTGATGGCATATATAGGCTTTGGAAAAAGCAGTAGGGGATACCAATCCTAACTCTGGCAGAAAGATTGAGGCAATTATAAAAAAGGTGAGTGAAAGGAAATTTGAGATTACTTGACAAAGATGCAGCGATCTTATTTCTTCGTATTTTATTTTGAGCATCAGATTGCAACTTACCAAGCTCCCGGGAGATATATATTGAATCCAGGAGTGGAACTGGAAAATTTTAAGAAACCTTCACCTGAAAGCGGAAGGTACCTTGCATCCTTGTGATTAGTGTTGATTTATTCTTGTCCTATTCAATTGTTTGATGGATACTTTCTTGTAATGTATGATTTAGAAGTGTTTGAAGGGGAGAGAGAGGAGACAGAGCTGTACAGTGTTTGCATCTTTTTTTAGTGAATAGTCTTCAATTCAGTTTGATTGCAATGTATTGATCGAATGTTCTCTCTTTTCAGTTCTCCTGAGTGTGTAGGTGATCAAACACCAGTTGCTAAATCAATCTTCCCAGAGAAGACAACATCTGAAGAATTTGAGCCACAGACTCAATTGGGCTCAGGATTAGGAGAACAATCAAATGTTTTGGAAAAAATCAATGTAGAACAAATTTCTTTGGATCTCTTTGGTAGCGACAACAAGGCTGGTGATAACAGTGAAGGTAAGGCAGGTAGCTCAAGTGAGAGTGGGAGTGATAGTGATAGTGATAGTGACACTAGTGACAGTGGAAGTGACAGTGGAAGTCAAAGCAGAAGCAAAAGCAGAAGCCCTGCGGGAAGTGGAAGTGGAAGCAGCAGTGACAGCGAGAGTGATGGTTCCTCCAGTGGCAAGGAGGGATCTGATGAGGATGTGGATATCATGACAAGTGATGATGACAAAGATGAATCTGAGCTTAAGTTAAAAGTGCCAGAGTTGAAGCCATGCACATCACCTGGCACATGGGAAACGTATGATGATGGTCATGAAAAAATTGGCGGTGATGAAATTAAGTTGGATGGCCATCTTTCATCAGCGGCCTTAAATATGTTGGACATTGAGAAGTATGATGACATGGTAGATGCAGTTGATATTACTGATGAGTCACCTGTTAATAATGTCAAGATTTGTGAAAATCATAAAACTGAAGTGGCTTTGAATACTGAATTGATCCCTCGTGATACCAAAACCATATCTATGGAAGAGCCCTTCTCTCAAGGACGATACAAGCAGTCAGAGCGACTGCAGATGTCTCATATTGGAAGTTTTGTCAATGACACAAGAGAGCAGATAGTGAAGCAGAGCACAGATGACAAACAAACAATCGTAAAAGATAATTCGGGTCCTGAGCAGTTCAACCTATCTGAAAGAGTTTCAAAAGCCAAATCCAAACGGGCTTCTGATCTAAAGCCCCTTTTCCATGAGGAGAAGCCAAGAAGTGCCAAGAAGTTTAAGTCAGGAAGTGCTTTACAAGATCCATACAAATATAATGCATCACCTATAAATGATAAAGCTAATAGGGATGGAAATGCAGGCTCTGGAAAGTCTATGGCATATGAAAATGGTCCCTGGGCTCAGATTGATGCAAATCAGTCAGGTCAAAGAATTGGTGATCTTAATACAAGGGGAAGGGCTCCTGACATTATGGAAAGACCTGGAAAATCCAATGAGAACTTGAGTAGGGGTACTAAACATTCTGAAAGGGGTTTCAGTTTTTCCAATGAATCTGCTTCAAGAAATGTCCATTTACAGCCCAAGTTTCAGATGCAAAAAGAGAAACTGCAAAGAGAAATGCAAGATGAGGATGAAAAACCTTCTACAAGAAGTTTTCGGGAAAGTGATTTTGGACACAAGCCATCGATGATGTCTGACCCTCTATTTAGGAAATCTGAGGAGCAAGGTGGAAAGGTAAAAGATAATGTGCAGACAGTGCACTTAAACCCACGATCAATGCCTGAGGATAACAGCAAATCTGATGTGAACCGGGGAAGCATGCTGAAGAGAGAGCTTTCAGATTTGGAGTTAGGTGAATTTCGTGAGCCTGTCCCTGAGGAGACACACGGGGTCAAGCGGCCATTTGAGAGGAAAAACTCCTTCAAATCATCAGAGAACAAATCAAATGCTTCGGATAACCCTATTTATGATTTAGGTAAAGGAAGGCCTGTTGGAAAGCCGATTCAAGAATCTAAAAAGCCATCACCACCCAATCAAAGAGTTGGTGGTCATTGTAATCAAGATGTGTTGTTCAGGAAGAAGCTGTCAGAAGATGATCTGGAAGATCCTACAAGGCCACAACAAAGATTTATTCCATCTCAAGCGCAGCAATTTCCAAGAATAGACCGCGCTGATGCAGAAGCTGGCTCTCATTTGGATAAGTTGGCTGACATGGCCAGTAAAGTTAAAAAGAATGAGGCAAAAGAAAATCCAGGGAGCACTCTAGAAAGCCATATGAAGACGCAGCAACATGATCCAAAACATGCAGGCCAACTGGCAGGTTTCATCACTGTCAAAGAAGCCAAACAGCAAAAATCTAATACACTGATGGAATCAGCTGATAAAAGGAAGGATAGCATTTGGACGGAGAACAATTCTAACGGAGGAAAAAGGAGGGAATCTTCTTCGGATGAAGATGACTCATTGTACTCCAAGTATGAAAAAGATAAGCCAGTGCTCAACGGGCCAATAGAAGATTACGCACAGTAAGTTTCTTCTTCTTTTTGGTTGTATATGTGCATTTTCAAAACACAGAACAGTCATAGGTGTCCTAAACAGTTATAGGAGTCCCACCTGCCAATAAATAAGCGCATCTGCATCTAATGGACATTTGTAGATGTGTCTGCCAACGAATTGGTATAAAAGTCCACTGTATGCATTGACTCCTATCAAACAGGCAGACACATGCGTAGTGTAGGTTTACATATGCATGCGTCTGACTATAATAATGCCTTATAGTTCTACCTTCTAATGGAGTCCGCTGGTTGATTTGTGAAGTGGCAGCTACACTAGTTAGTACTCACAAACACTATGTTTAAATGATTGATGCAACTGTCATTATTTAAGGTAATAATTATGCTTAGTAATTAGTAAGTAGTGGTAACAGTAATTTTTAAACAGAAAATGTGATCAATTCATGGAATAGTACTTCTGTGATATTTATATCATATTCATTCACATATCATGTTATTCTATGCTATAATCATGTTGATTATATGACTCTAGGCCAATCACTGTGATTAATACTTATACCAACAGTCAACACTCATGTAAAATTCATATATCCATGGGTATCTGTTTCTTGGACTATCTGCAAACCCCAAACAGAAATTTGGATTTAGATCCAGAACCTTCACAAATCTCATGAGCTTAAGACCTTCACTAGAATCCAAATTCTCACCAGAGCTCTGACCCCAAGACATGATCAAAATAAGAGAAAAGAAACAAATGACATGTTTTACATGTCACCAATTTGACAGTGGGAACAACTCTAATTGGAGTTAAGTTTTCCTTGATGATAGAAGGTGGGACATTGATTTGAGCATTTTGGAAAACCATATAAAATGTGTTACAAACAGTGTCACATTAACATATACTAGTTTCTAAAAGAGATGTCACAAATAAACCAATCCAAACCAAACCAAGCCTTTTCCCACTAGGTGGGGTCGGCTATATGGATTTGACGACGCCAATCAAATCTGTTTAGGACCATGTCCTCCGTTAAATCCATGTAGGCAAGGTCATGTTTAATAGTTTCTTTCCAACTTCTCTTGGGTCTCCCTCTCCCTCTCCTACTCTTGGCAATCTCCATGCTTTCACACCTTTTAACAGGTGCCTCCGTTGGGCGCCTTTTATGGATTTGAGACCTAAAAGTGATGTCACAAATACCCGCAAAATTTTAAAAATACCCCATTAATTTTAAAAATACCCCATTAAAAGCAGATTTTATTACTGCATTGTTAAGAACCCATCAATGTGAGGAGAATTTGAAAATACTATTAAAGTAATAATATCATGATATTTCCCTAGAATCACTATGTTTTATGACATTTTATGTGCTTCTAGATATTTAAATATCATCATCATCATCATCAAATCCTCGTTGCATCTATTTTTGGGTCCGCTGCTTGTTGTAATGGAAGTTTTATTTTGGCTGTTAGCCTACCTGATGCAACCCTCCTTTATCCGGGCCTGGGACTGGTAGTTACTACAAACTGGTGGAGTTACTTTTAGATATTTCAATTTATCTTTTATTTTAAATTAGTTTATTTTTGCAATATCTTCTCGTTAATAACCTAAGAAAACCTAAAACTTTATAATCTACTGCTTATAGTGCTTGCATTAATGACCCATCAACATTATTTGTGACAAAGGTTACAAAAAGACGGAAAAAAGAATCTATACCAGTAATTTTAAGCAAGGAGGGTCCATCAAAGAAGGCAGCTTATGTAATTTTTCTAAGGATTTTTTAGCATTCTGAAATTTCAATTAATCAATAACGAAAGGGCTCAATCGAAGAGAGTGAATAAACAAATAAAGGAGTCCAACATCAACCCTTGGAATCTCATCCTTTGGTTATTCCATGATAGTTGTATGGATAACTGAAAATTACTGAAAGGTGCCTTTGCAACTTCTGTGTCCCACGTATTCTTTAAATGACATATTTTACTGAACAAACTCATAGGCTCATATCTATGGTGTTTAAATTTGGCCCATGGTTTGATCACTGAGTTAGGCAAGTTGAATGAGTCTAACCATAAACCAATTACTCTGCCAGATTCACTTGAATTACTGGGCTCAAATTCGCAGTATGAGTCTTTTACGTTTCAGAATTTTATTACTATGATTGAGGGATGTCCAAACTCTTGATAGTTTAGTTAAATCTCTCTGTAGATGAACTATAGGTGGAAAGGGGAAGAGAATTGCTATAGAATCCCCGTAGCCTGGAAATGGACAGGTGAATTACAGAAGGCCAATAGGTGATTAGAATTGTTCAACTTGTTACCCAAAATGTTGATTGGTGCTCTTTACAATCTTGATTGTGATAAGGAAGTATGACATTCTGTTCACTTCCTGTATCAGCTCCTTCCTATTCTTGCACTAAACTTGGTTAAATAAAAATTTTCCCTACCAGCAAAGTTATTGTTCCCCATTCTAATCCATTTGAGTTTCTTTATGGTGAGAAAATTGCTGTCGGTTGTTACTTAAATATCATGTTTTGTATGTAAATATAGTTTCTGGATAGAGTTCTATGCACTTGTTATAAGTGTGTATGCGTGCACTCAATCATGCATGCTCAGTGATGTAAATGCATTGGGTTGGGACAGGTGCATGTTTGAGCCTCGAACTGGACCCAATTAATTTTATATACCGTGCATTAGGCTGACCCCCATGGACCCTATTGAACGTTGACACAACACGGGGCCCAACTCAAAATCAATATACACTAGAAGATTACTGTAAGTAAGGGTGGGAGTTGGTCCAATCTAATGCTCCTATCAACTGCTCTAAATATTAGTATTAGTCTATTGCTATATAAAATAATACTGTATCGGTGTTATTTTATATAATTAGTAAGGATGGGGAGATTCGTGAAGATGTCAGACATAGGATAAAAGTGGGATGGTTGAAGTGGAGACTTGCTTCTGAAGTGCTTAGTGACTGACGACTGCCAACAAGACCGAAGGAAAAATTTTACTGGATGGTGATTAGACTAGCTATGACCTATGGAGTAGAATGTTGCCCAATCAAGAATCAACGTATATACAAAATGGATGTGGCAAAGATGAGAATGTTGAGGTGTATGTGTGGTAAAACTAGGAGCTGAGAACGTTGACGTGGATGTGTGGTAAAACTAGGAAGGATAAAATTAGAAATGAGTGATTTCGAGAGAATTTAGGGGTAGCATCAATAGGGGATAAAATTCGAGAAATTTGTTGGAGATGGTTTGGGCATGTCCAACGAAGGCCAGCAACGGTGCCAAGAACTATAAGTAAAAGTTTGGCTATGTAGGTAGATGGCCTACCAAGGGAAGGGGTAGGCCGAAGAGGATGTGGATGGAGGTAGTAAAAATATATTTGAAAAAGTGCAACTTATTTGAGGATTTGGCTTAGGATTGATCGAAATTGAGAACCAAAATTCATGTAGCCGACCCCAACATAGTTCGGACAAGACTTTGATGATGATGATGATGATGTATATTTAATATAATAATATATATTTTTATAACAATAAAATCTCACTATAAAAGAGGCGGACTAAAAAAAAATTAGCCTAGCCAAGAAACAACAAAACGACTATATAAAGAAAAGAGGAAAACTACGTAAATAAAACAGTAAAAAAATATTAAATGTAAAAAAAAATAAAATGAAACACTCCCTCCTTTGGAGAGAGCATCGGCCATATTATATTATTATATAATAATATATTATCTCACATAATAAAAATTTCGGGCAAGGACCCTATTGAAGACCTAGATTTGGACCTAATTATCATTCAAAACCTTTGACTAACTGGGTAATTAGTGGTCCATTGACAACCCTATGTTCAGATATTTCAATTGAGTGTATATGGTCAGTTGATGCTTGTAACGACCCATCCCACTACCAGTATAGTATTGTGTGCTTTGGCCTAGGCCTCACGACTTTAAAATGCGTTATACTGGGTTAAGGCCAGGTCGCTCTTGTAAAGTTGAGGGTTAGGATGCTCCCTTTTTGATGTGGGAGTCTCATTCCTCACCCTTGTTTTGGGAGTCAAGGCGGAAGTGCAACCCTATTTGGGGTACCGAATCCTTTGGGTCTCACATCCTCCCACACCAGCAGATAGAGCCATATTTGGCTTTGATACCTTTTGTAACGACCCAGCCCACTACCAGTATAATATTGCCCGCTTTGGCCCATGGGCCTCATGGCTTTAAAACGCGTTTACTGGGTTAAGGTCAGGTCGCCCTTTTAAAGTCCAAGGTGAGAATGCTCCCTTTCCGATGTGGGACTCTCATTCCTCACCCTGTTTTTGGGAGTCAAGGCGGAAGTGCAGCCTAGCTTGTCGTACCGAACCCTTGGGGTCTCACAATGCTTCTTAGTTTGCATTGTAAATGGATGCATTGAAGAAATAGTTCAGATGGCCACGTTGAGCATGAGTCATGAACAATTGACCTTTGATATAATCTAAAAGTTACCTTTAACAACATATGTATCTTATAAGAGGTTTTAGAATCTAAAGTCTTTAAAATAAGTCGTACAAAGATGGGTGCAACTTTAGTGGGGATGTGCAAAGAGATGAACTTCCCACGAGAATTGAAGCTCAAGAGGCATCATAAAGCGATTCCTTCCGATACTTGGCTTTATAATTATTAAGGATGGAGAGATTGAGGATGAGGTCGAACATAGGATAAGAACATGATGGTTGAACTGGAGACTTGATTCTGGAGTTCTTTTTTATTAGTGCATTTCAACAAATTGAATGGAAAATTTTAGAGGATAGCCATTAGACCAACTATGACCTGTGGAGCAGAATGTTGGTCAGTTAGGAAACAATACATGCAAAAAATGAGTGTAGCTAAGATGAGAATGTTGAGGTGGATTACGGTAAAATTAGGAAAGCTAAAATAAAAAACGAGCGCATTCGGATGCATTTATGGGTAGCATCAGTAAGTGATAAATTAAGAGAGTTGTTTCAGATGGTTTGGACATATCCAATGTAAGCCAACAGCAGTGCAGTGAGAAGAAGTTTTTCTATGCTGGTTGATGGCCCTTCAAGGGGTAGGCCGAAAAGGACATGGATGGAAGTAGTAAGGTTAGATACGAAGAAGTGCAACCTATCCAAGGGTTTTGCCCAAGATAGACTAGAAATTGAGAAACAGAATTCATGTAGTTGACCTCGCCATAATTGAGGTTGAAACAACTCAAGGAGACAAGGGATTGAAGAAGTTGTTGTGTTGGGTTAATGCTTCCAATCACCCTATTTATAATTTAAGTCTCATGGACAATAATGGTAACAAGTTTATTTGCACAAGTACATTGAGGTTTGACTAACTGCTTGAATCTAAGAAAATGTATGGTACATACATGAGAGACTTCTAAATAATGGTTTTCCTTTAGAAATTATGATACACCAAGGACCATATAAAATTAAGTGTCTTCACACCCCCTCAAGCTCACAATGGGTGGTTGCCTTGGAAGCATTGAGAGCTTGGTTAGTAATTGCTAAAAAATGTGTACTCGGAGGAGGCTTGGTGAAGAGAACAAAAAGGATGATGAAGAGTGAAGATAACACGGAGAAGGATAATGTGCTTATGGAGATGAATTTGAATGAAATGACATCAATCTTTATACGGAGAAGGATAATGTGCTTATGGAGATGAATTTGAATGAAATGACATCAATCTTTATATGTTTGCTACATTAATGAAAGACATCATTGTGAGAGATCTGCCTAGCACTAGTACACAGTATAGAGTCGTCGAAGCATGGAGGAAAAACACCCATATTGGTAAGTAATCAGCAAAGATAAATATTCTCAGCGGTAGTATGGGATAAGGCACGATATTTAGCTTCAATAGAAGAACGAGAAACAACTTATTGTTTCTTGCTCTTCTAGAAAATAAGAAAGACCAAGGAAGATGTAGATAGTAGATACCCATAGTAGAATGGCGAGTGTCAACTAGAGTGGCCCAACTAGAGTCAAAGTAAGTAGTCAGCTGAAAAGAGCTATCATCGAAAAGAAGAGCTCGATTAATTATCCCTTGAAGATAGCGCAAAATTCAAAGAACAACAACCCAATAAAGAGGAGTAGGAGCGGGCACGAGCTGGCTGATGACTTGAACCAGATAAACAATATCAAGCAAAACAATAGTCAAGTAGACAAGACTGCCAGCAACTTGCCAATAGCGAGTAGAGTTAGAGAGGAGTCATAGCAAAAACAGAGAACGTGTGGTTAAGCTAAGTGGAGTGCTAATTGTTAGATAATTTATCTATGAAAGAAGATGGCCCTGCAGAGAGGAAGCATTCTCGATGCCTTAGAAGTATTGCAAGGGACTCGGATCTTCCATGTCAAATCAGGAACTTAGGAAGGTCTTGAGATTCCTTCCTGATCTTCACCGGTGAGAAACATATCATTGACATAGAGAAAAACAACACAACTGGGAGTAGTAGAGTAGTAGAATAGAGTGGATTCATGGGAACTCTTGGAACAGTCAATACTGAGGACGGCATTGCAGAACCGATTAAACCAAGCATGAGGGGCTTGTTTGAGGCCATACAGTGCTCAAGACAGTCAATAAACATAATGTGGTGGATGTGGAAGTCCTGGAGGCCGAGTCATTTATATTTCTTCTTTGAGAAGGCCATTTAAGATGGCATTCTTTCCATCCATTTGAAATAAGAGCCACTGACAAGTAGTAGCCATAGAGGTAAGAGTGCGAGCAGTGGTCATCTTGGTGACTAGAGCAAAGGTCATTAATGCCATACTCTTACTTGCAATCCTTAGCAGCAAGTCAGGCCTTGAAGCATTCAATGCTGTGATCAGATTGGGAATTGATTTTATACACCCATTTGCAACCAATACCATGTTGTCCAGCAGGGAGAGGAACAAGATCTCATGCATGAGTGTTGTGTAGAGATTCTAGTTCTTCAGTCATAGTAGCCTGCCAGTATTGTGAGGTGGATGCTTCTTTATAGAACTGAGGCTCAATATAAGAAGTAGAGTTGCAAGAAATTATTTGTAGGTTGGAGAAAAATGTCAAGAAGCAATAAAGCCCTAACAATCGAGAGGTTTGCGAATTCGAAGAGAATACCTGTGATGTGTTTCATCAATCGTGGGAGTAGGTGTAGATGATAAAGTAGGTAGCATAATGGTTGGCTGTTGAGCAAGGATGAAAATATCGGCCGCTATGCTACATATCGGGCATAGCGGCAGTGGCCGCTACGAGAAATGTATTTTATCGGCGCTCTCAACCGTGGCGGCTGCCACAAACCCGTAGCGGCTGATACGAACTGCTACATATATGTATCGGCCGCTACACCGCGGCACTAGAAAAAAAAAAAAAAAAAAAACTTCATTTGTGGGCTTGGTGTTAGTAGAACACCAATGGAAAGAAAATGAAAGAAAGAGAGGAAGTCCAAACAGAAAGAAAGAAAGAAAAAAGAGAAAGAGAAAAAGAAAAACAGAAAAAAGAAAAGAGCATACTTGGAGCAGCTGATCCACCACGGTCATCTAGCAGCAGCATCACCACCATCCGGCGGCAGCAGCAGCACCACCACCACCGTCCGGCGACAGCAGCACCTCTGTCTGGCAGCAGGCAGACGCAACCTTCTTCTCTCTTCGTTTCTTTTTTCTTTCCTCCTCCTCCCTCCTCCTCCTCCCTTCCTTTCCTTCTCTCTACCTTTATCAATGCCTTACCGACCCGTGCACTGAAATGTGAAATAGGGTTTGGAAAGCCTTTCTGGTTTTCTCGATCTTTTATTTGAAGAATGAAATAGGGTTTGGAAAGGCCCCTTTGGTTTTCTTGGTCTATTACATGCTTCTATTGGCCTACCTAGGACGAACCTCAGTCTTACATGTTTTTATGGGCCTACCTACTAATGAACACACTTAGCATTGACGAGATTAGCAAAATATTTTGCATTACTAATCCTATTCATTAATCACTTTAATAAAAAAAAGGGTCTTAATTAAATTTCATTTTAGTTGAAAGTAGGACTTAATTAAATTTCACACTAATTAAAAATAGGCCTTAGTTAAATTTCACTCTAATTGAACATAGGTCTTAAATAAGTGTCACTCTAACTGAAATCAGGCCTTAATTAAATTTTAGTCTAATTGAAAATAGACCTGGCCAAGTAACACTCTAATTGAAAATTGGTATAGCTAAATTTGACTCTAATAGATATGGGCCCTGACCAAATCTCACTCTAATAAATATGGGCCTGACCAAATCTTATCTAATAGGAAATAGGGCCTTAGCCTAATTTTACTATAGCACGAAATGAGCCATAGCCAATTTTCACTCTAATAGTAAAAATAACCCTTACCAAATATGTTGTGCAATTTTGCTAAAATTGCTTATTTGTGCAGTGTTCATTATAATCATTTTGTCACTTGTGAATATATGTAGAGAGATAGATCACTTTTGAACCTTGAGGCTTGAAGTATTGATTGTTCAATGTTCACTAATGACCTAACTCTTAAGTCTTATGCCTTTATTTCATGTTCTATTTTTTTTTTTTTTTTTTATGAGCTTTCCATTACTTTCTAAACTAGTATGACCAAGAAACATGAATACATGTGAAAAAACTAATCATTACTATTATTTTCTATTTATACAGCGATATAGGACTTTATATATTGAGGGCACCGTTACGCCCCCTTTTCTTACTTACTTTTGCAAAAGAACCACATATTCTTTCATTTTACAATTTTCTGGATTTTCTGGATTTTTTTTTCCATATTTTTTGGGTGATTTTTTCAAATCGCACCGCTACGCCACTATGTATTGCCCGCTTCGTAGCGATTTGGCGGCGGGCCGCTACGCCCGCCGCTACCGCTATTTTCATCCTTGCTGTTGAGGTCTGCCATGATAAACATGAAGAGGGGGAACAAAGGATGGAGGGAAACAAAGGACTAGACTCAAGAAATAAATCAGGAAACAGATCAACAAAATATGAGTGAGGATCATGATAAGTAGAAGCAACATGCAGAGAATAAAACGGAATAGGCTCGAGGAACCTATAATACCTGGATACTTCAAAACATGCAACGAATTGTGTCTTACCGTATTTGATACTCCACTTTATGAGAAAAATCCATGTCATACGATATTCATGGAGTGTTTCTATCGTATATGGGCATCATAGCAGTGAATGTGACACGGTGAGAGATACAAAGACGATTTACTTTAGGATTAGAACAATGAAACCCTCTATACAGTGGCGGACACAAGATTTTCGTTCGAGGGGTGTGGACCCTAATAGGTAGTTTGGTTTTGGGGGCAAACCGAGGATTTTCATGTGGATTTTGAGGGTGGACCGACGATTTTTTTTTTTCCGATCCTTTGAAGTGAACCCATAATTTTCATATAGGTTTTGGAAGCGCACCGTGGTTTGATGGCTGTGACTGCACCCACATGCTTGTACCTGGGTCCTCCTTTGCCTCTATATTCAATCCAATAGAAATGGAAGATAAATGGTGAATTTTGGAGCAAGTTTAGAACGTTCTCGAAGAGGAAGAATAGAACATGTACACCCTAAAGGTAGAGCAGTCTTGTTTTATGATGGAAGAGTGCTTTAAAGTGGCATGCAGCTAGATAGAACAAAGGAGGGATAGCGGTTGATGAGATACATGGCTGTGAGAAAGTCTTCTCCCCTAAAGGAGAGTGCGACTTTAAAAGAATAAAGAAGAGTGAGAATGGTATCCAAAGGAAGATGATGTTTGCATTTAGCAATACTTTTTGTTTGTCCTTAGGGTATAAGGACAGAGTTGAGGAAGAGTTCCCTGTGAGAGAGAAGGTGTAAAATCGAGGAGAGAGATATTCGCCGCTTGAATCAGACTTGAAAATTTTAATTCTGGTAGAAAATTGAGTTTCAATGATGTGATCAAATGAAACACATATATGCCATATAATTCATATTCAAGTGTCATTAAATATACCTATGTATATCTTGTATAATCATCAATAAAACAAAACATAGTAAATAGAGCCTCCTTTGGTGGGTTGGGAGGCAGGCGAAGGTCCCCAAATAACAGAGTTCACTAAATCAAGAGCATGTTTAGTATGAGTACTGCTTCGATGAGAGGTAAAGCAGTAGATTTGGAAACATGGCAACTTAAACAATCAGAAAAAATTCTTGAAAGTTACATTTCCAAAAATACCAAAAGAAATTAATTGTTTTAAACAAGTAGCAGACATATGATCTAATCTAGAACTCAAAGACGAAATAAAGATAGACGATTTGTAGCAACAACAACAACAACGGGTGGACGAGGCAAGTGAAGGAAATCAATGATCAAAATATCGGTTGCGGCGGGCATAGCGGCCAGTAGCCAAAACGCTACGTAGCGGGCGATATGTAGCAGTTGCGGCAGTGCATAGCAGTGTGAATTTTTCAAGTGGTAAAAAAAAATCTTGTATCTTGTTTAGCAACCAATCTTGTGTTTTTTAGTGATTTGAAACCATATAATGGTAGAGACAACATTAGGAAAGGCTATTGAGGAGAAGAAATAGGAAAAAACATGTTTAAAATTAAAACTGATTGACTTTATTGGGTTTTAGACTGTAGCGCCGCTATTTTGAGCTATTTTCAAAATAGCGTAGCGGCCTCGACCGCTGCAGCCGATAATGCGGCCACTACTATCTATTTTGAACCATGAAGGAAATTGAGAAAAAATATAAGCCATCTGGTTTATGCCCCATCTCAATCTAGCTCTCGGTTGATGGATCCTGCACCAAACATTCAGATGAGGAGAATGTAATAATTATATATCCATCTTGAGCAAGTTGGCTTATAGGTGAACTATCCACAGATAGCTTAGGAACAAAAGGACAGGGGAACTAGAAAGCAAACCAGCGTTTATAGTTCCTATTTTAGTGACATGTAGAAGAGAGCCATTATCAGTATAAATGAAACGAGATGAGGGTGAGTAGGTGTGAGTAAGGACTGAAGCATGGGAGGTCATGTGACTAGAGGCACCAAAGTCAAATATCCAAGGGATAACTTTGTTATTTGTGGTGAGAGAAGGGGGCAGTGGTAGGTAAGGCTGCTGAAGGCAAGAAAGGTGTAGACCCGGAGCTAGAAGATAGCATCATATACTAGAGCTGCTTAGCAATGATGGACTGGATCTAAGTAGTGAGAGCAGAAGAGGCAGAGCGCCTGTAAGAGTAGAAAACGGTTGTATACTGAGTTCCTATCTATCGATGATGTTGAGGATGACCAAGTCGTCAGGTTGACCTTTTGGGTGAAGAGGACAGTCGTCCTTCCAGTATCCTTTCTTTTTGCAGTAATTGCAAATGTCAGATGGCCCACCCTTTTGATGAGGTGGTCCAAGAGCAAGAAGTCTAGGTTATGAGGTAGGTGAGGTAGAAACCAGTACATGGTCTACAACTGTAGTTCTCTTGGTGGCAAGAGAAGATTGTATGAGTTTTGACGGTATTACGGTATTTCAGACAATGCCAAATCTACTTAGGGGAGATGAGACCAATGCAAAAGCATATGCTTCTGACATGCTCATATTCAGGACAGAGTGCCATCTTTGTCTCAAAGGTGGGAGTCAAGGCGATGATGACATAACTTATAAACTATATATTTATCTAGTGGACTTGACTTTTACAAATTTTTTAATTGTTACAGAAATATTTGAAATCAAACCCATATGTTTACTTGGGCTATGAATTTTGGCCGGACTTGGGCATATGGTATTCAGGCACCATTGATATATTTGTGTGCATGCACATGTAAAGCATGAAAATTATTTTCTTGTTTTGAAGATGTTCACGTGCATGATTGTTCTGAAACTTAAAAAGTTGCTCACATGTTGATTTTAAGAATATGAATTTGATTTTGTACTGATATTTTGCAGATACAAAGAATATGTGGAAGAATATAAAGAGAAATATGATTGTTACTGCTCATTGAACACGATTCTTGAGAATTATAGGTACTCTCTCTTTCTTATACGGTTTACATTGCTGATTTTATCCCTGCCTTCGGTTCCTTAAACTGATTCTGTGGTAATGTAAATTTCTGAAAGATAAATGAGTTAGACTTGTGTAAATTCTCACAAGCATATTGTAAAACTCACCATTTGTAGGAGTGACTTTCTTAAACTGGGCCATGACCTTGACCTTGCAAAGGGCAGAGACATGGATGCATACTATAACATCCAGGAACAGATCAAGGAGACTTATCGTCAGTGTAGAACGGTATGCTTTTGGGATTTTATCTAATTGTAATTGTGAAATATGCTCTCATACTTACAAAACAATGTTTAGAGAGTGAATAACTTTTATCATTAACATGATATTGTGATTGAAGAATTTAGTGGAATGTTATCAAGGACAAGGAAGTCCTATTCTTCATGCAAAATGTGTATATATACCATAACTTTTATTTTGAATGGTATAAGTACCATAAAATTCACAGCTTGGATTTTAATCTATTGCATTCAATACTTCAACATTGTTAATATGATATACTGTTTATACTTGAATAAGTTTGCTGAAATACGGAATGCGCATGAGCAATGCAGATGAACCTTTAGCGCAATAAATAAATTTTTTAATGAAATATTGATTCATCAAGCGAAATAATGGTAATATTGCCATCATCATTGAAGCTTAGTTTCATCTATCTTTTTAACCATCAACAAAAAAAAGAAAAAAAGAAGAGCAATATGCATAGAAGTAATAAAAAAACCACTAAATTAAACAAAGGCTATCATTTTTAATTTAGACAAACTACATATTTTACTTTAGGAAAAATAAAAATGCCTTCTTCTTTATTTGTGACCAGTAAAAGTTCAGTCCTAGGAGGGATGGTATCTTAAGTTTTATTCTTTTGTTGTCCACAATTGCACTCACAAATTTACTTCTGAATAAATTACCTGACTAAGAATAATGCAGGCTGCGTGGCACTAACTTCAGCCCATTGTTCATCATGATGTTGTTTTTGGTAAATTTGTTTTAGCAATGTATTTCCAATTATATGCATTTTACCTTTTCAATCTTCAGAAGAAAAGCTAATTGACTTTGTTATTTAACTTTTATATTTGTTAAAACTTCCTTTCCAAACATTTTCTACTCATTTCATATAATTTGTCAATAGCAAGATTGTTGCACCTTCAAGTCACAGGCGTCTGCCATAGGTTCTCGGTATTGGGGTTAGGTTGTGGCCTGCAAGTGTGAATATAGGAATATTACCTATAGGTTGTTTCTCACGAGTGTAATAGTTGGAATACCACTTTGGTTCTGGATTGACATTGTGAGGAAACTTTTGGTATCACACACTTGGGCATCCCAGATCGAGTTGCTTTATGTTAATTGTCTTAAATCAAGCTGGTTTTTGGCCATGAAGTTTCTCATTAACCTACAGGTTAGGACCAAATGTTCTCTGGGACATAATCAAGAATGCTAATATTATTTGTGCGAGGGAGAGGGCCATAAAAAGCCTTTCACCTGATGTGCATGAAGAGGGTTGTGCTAACTTGACAACTCGTATGACCCTCCCTTTCCAACATATAAAAACAACAATTAAGATAGATGTTATTTGTAAGAGCAGTATAGACTCTCGTGATGATTTTGCTTTATGTACACGTAACATTATTCTGATTACTAATTATGATGACAATGCCTCTATCCCATGTGCATTTATAGACTAGAATTTATTAAATAATACAATTTTCAGTATCCTAATATGTGGTTGGATGTGTTGATGTAATGAGTCAAACTTTTCCTAAAAGAACTAGATTGTATTTCGATGAATCTCTTTTCTTTTATCTCAACAATTGGCACCTTCCACCTGTGCTATGGGCACTTGTCAAGAAGTGTCAAAAGTATTTTGGATTACTCTTTCTGACGGTGACCAGTATAATTAATAAACATCTTGTGAAATACTGTTATTGCTTCATGATTTATATTCATACTCAATAATGCGCCGCCACACCCCCGGATGATGCAGAAACACCAACGGTTGAAGAATATTTTTATTGTGCTTCACGAAGAGTTAAAGGTAAATTTTGAAGATTTGGTTACTTTTTCTTGCATTGGTTAGTGTTGTTTTGAGTTTTTATTTGGTTTCAGCATTTTTTTCTTGTGAAACTCTGGCAGGTCCTCAAGCAGAGAATCAAAGAATTCGCAGAAGAATATACAAAAGATTGATGATTTTGCTCCATTTGTACCTTTGTAACATCATGGAACTTTCTTTCTTCAAAGGGGCTACCGGAACCTCAGACTTATATTATGGTTAGAAATGATGAAAGAGGATCCGAATGCCAATTTCTTCATTTTGTCAACTAACTTAAGAAATAGATGGTTATTCAATTTTCTTTTTGAGTTTTTTTTTCTTTTGTAGAAAATGGAATGTCATTTTCTGAAATCGTTGTAGAGGTATTGGCAATCGTCAGGTCGATCGAGTGTAGTGCCAATCCAGAAATATCTGGTTCCTTTGTATGATTATACATTGGGCAATGAAATTAATACTTTCCTGATTATGTTTTGTTAGCATTTCCCTGAAATTGGAATGGTGATTGAGTGAGTATGAAATCATTTGGAAGATTGAATCCCATTTCATTTTAAAACAGAAATATTGTTTTCAAATGCATCAGACATGCTATCATGTAAACAATGTTGCACTGGCTTGTTTTCATCTCTGGGATTTATCCTATCAGGAAAAACAGCCTCTAATATCATGGTTGCTCTGGGGATTATTTCTTCATTCATACTATCATGGTTGATCTTCCTTTTTCTCAAGTTATATCCACTGGATCCATTTATAATATTTTCTTGGTGAACATGAATGATATCTTTCTTACATGTTGAGGTTCACCATTTGCTTGCAATTCACCTTTATCTAACTTTCAGATTTGTCGTAGACGACAACTGATGTGGGAAGCAATTGTTGCCCTGGCCTCTCAATATTCCACCACACTCATTTTCAGTTGACAATTATTTTGGCACTTATGAAACCGTTGTACCATTGAATTGAATGAAAAAAAGTTCTTGTATAATTCATAAAATGATTCAAAAGCTATTGAATTGAGAGATATGAGTAAGTGATGGATCTGAATTTTTACACATTTATTAAATTAAGGATGATGTTTTACCTATTATAAGATGTGTTTAGGATGGTGCCAAATTGAGAAACACATTATTGGTGTTCTCCCAATATTTGATTCCTTGTTATGCCACAATATTTGATTCCTTTTGCTTGTGCATTGCATTGCTGGAGGGATAAAGTATGGTTGACAATTGATGCCCAGTTGCAGTAGAAAAAAAAAAGATTCAAAAATTATTATTTTTTCCCTTCTCTTCATGCCTTTTGAAACCCCTAAGGAAGGGCCAGGGCCTAATTGCCTAAACAAACAGTATCTATCTCATTGTGCTGCCACTATATGGGTCACTACATGAAAGTTTGGGCTTTGACCTACAGTGTACTGACATACATATGAGCTCATATATGTGAATTATATGTATTTTTTTCATTAAGTTTTCTAGTGAACAGTATTTTCAAATTTTTTTTTTTTCATATTTAGCATATATAGTAAGTATATTGAAGTGCCTGTGTGTCTTGAAGTTTTTTTAACCTACAAAGGTCATGTGTTATATCTACTTATTTTTTTTCTATAAAAAAACCTAAAATGCAATTTGATTATTATATGGTAAAAGTTTCATTTAATTTATTAATTGAACAACCTCACCTGTTTTGCTGTTAAAAAAAATAGGTACAAAAGTCCTCCAAACCACCTTTTGTGTTGAAAAGCAGCTTTGATAAAATAGCAACTTAGAAGTTACTTTTCAAGAAAGCACTATCAGCTTGTAAGAAGCCTAATTAAACAAAGAATCTCAAAATGCCTTGATAGCTACAGGTAGGTGTTCATGGGCTAGATTGGGCCGTGTTGAGGTACATCGAGGCTTGGCTAGACTTTAAAAATAGGCCCATATATAGCCCAAGCCTAATCCTGGCTGTAGGTACCTGGCCCGAGCACAGCTGAGGGCACAGCCCACCTCAGCCGTGCTCGTCCAATCAAGCTGGCCCTTCTATCACTTGTATGGGCCTTTTATCACTTGTTGGGGCAAATGAGTCATTAAACTAAAAGTACTAATCCTACTGGACCCAATTATAAAATGGGCATAAATTTTTAGATCCAAACCCCACCCAAGTAATAACATATGGAATCAGGATCCTCTGAGTGTGTACACGCACGATGACTGTGAGTGGACCACTCAAGGTCCGCCACATCACCACTCGCAGTCCCTGCTCGGATGCATTGTAAGCTGCCCACGGTGACGTGGAGGACCGTGAATGGTCCACTTACGGTCACCGTGGGGTTTTTCCTCATCAGATCCGGACTCCTAGCATATGAGGTTGAAACTAGGTTATGATCCCTTGCAGGGATAACAGCTAAATTATTGTTAAAAATTCCCAATATATATATATATATATGTGGGAAATTCTAAAAAACACCCCACTTTATAGAAATTCAACCAAACAAGCAGGCCATAGGTTCACAGCGGCATGGTATAAATCTCATGGAAAATGCATGGCACTTGCATAGAAAGTTAAACCTATGGTTGTAAACGGGTCGGTTCCGGTCCGGGTCCAGGGTGGAACCGGAACCGGAACCGGAACCGTTAAGAATAATGGGAACCAGAACCGGAACCGGAACCGTTTGTGAGGCGGGTCTGGTTCCGGTTCTGGGTCTAGACTAATACCTGTATTTTTCTTTAAGAAAATTATGTTTTTTTCATATTTCAATTGGATCACGTACCTACAAACACTAATGTGACATTTTGTCTATCAATAACAGACACTTTTAACCAAAAACTCAGAAATCACATCCAAACAGGCAATGAGATGCAGAAAAGTAGAAAACCCTAATGTAAAAAAGTAGAAAGGGTTCTGTTCTCACATAATAAAGTTACCTTATGTTAGTATATATTGGGTCGAGTCCCGGGTCCACGGGTCTGAGCCACTGTGGACCCAGAACCGGAACCGTTTATGTATCGGTTCCAAAAAAAGGATCCGGAACTGGAATCATTTTCTTATCGGGACCAAAATAAGGACCCAGACCCGGATCCTAACGGGTCGGAACCTTCGGGTAATCGGAGAATCGGGTACCCATTTACAACCCTAGTTAAACCTGGTTCGCGCCTCCAGCTGGTAAAGCTTGTTTTCAAGCAATTAAGTAAAATCTAATGGTAAAATAATCTAAGGTGCCAAGATTTTACTTTACAATGTTCTGTTAGTCATAACAGTGGGAACGTAATGTCTCAGCCACCAAGAAAACAAAATAAGTGTAATTTTACCCTTACAGTTTTCACCCCAAAATGCTTTAAGCTCATAAAACTCAAGTGGTTATTTTACCCCTTGCTCACTTTTCATCTCACTTCAGCTTACTTTACCTCATCCAAACAAATACCTAGCTTGCTTCAGTAGAAAGTATACTTCACCTTTACCTTACCATCACATTTCACACTAATTTTGACACTCATTTATTTTATGAGTGCTGCTATTGGCACACAAAAAATTTCTTTTCTAACACAAGGATTTTTTGTTTTTTCATATTACATTTATACCCCTTTATGAAATGACTAAAGTAGCCATTCTCCAACAAAAACTCAAACCAAATTTTCTTTTCTCACACAATCTCCATTCTTCTTCCCTTCTCCCAACTCACTCTACACTTCTCACTCTCCACTTCCTCCATCTTCCTTGGGCATTCTATCTCACTTGCATTTTAATTTTTCTGGGCATTCTATCTCAATCTCCACTTCCTTCATTTTCCTTTGCAACTCATCTTTCACTCACATTCCTCCATTTGATTGTGCAATGAAGGAAGAGATGGATGAAAGCAACAATCAAATGGTGCCTTTTAATCAAAGCAGCAGTGGAAAGGTATTTTTCATTGATATTTTTTTTCATTTTTGTATATTTTGTAATTTCATCATCTCGCCTGCAACTTAGAACATCGCGATATGTACGGTATTTCAGAACCGAACATATAGCATATGTTCGGACGTACAGGACCGAACATATGACATATGTTCGGATCTATACAACCGAACATAAGCTATATGTTCGGTCGTAAACTTCCGAACATATAGCATATGTTCGGTCCTGAGATTCCGAACAGATGCTATATGTTCGGAATTAAATATCCGGACACTGATATTTAATTAATATATTATGCAGGTCTCTACGCAAGAAAGTCAGGTTGGATCGGACTTTGTCATGGATTATACCAGTGAGTTTATAACTCACGAGGTAAGACCAACATATGTAGGATTTATTATTCAAGTTACATTTACTTATTACTAAATTCGTATTTAATTTGTTTATTTATTGTAGATATTTCACAGCCGCGATTCGTTGATCAGTTGGGCTCGTGGAGTAGGAAGGAAAAATGGGTTTGTTATCGTGATAAAGGTTTCAAATGCTGCTCGGGTGGGTGTCAAAGCGAGAGTACTCCTTGCTTGCGAGAGAAATGGACAATATAAACAAGAAGAGTGCCAAAAGCGAAAGAGGATCAAACAAACTGGTTCAAAGAAATGTGGATGTCCTTTCGCACTAAAGGGTAAAAAGTTAGACTCAAATGATGATTGGATGTTGGAGGTTATATGTGGTGTGCATAACCATTCGGCAGCGGAATATTTAGAAGGGCATTCATTTGCAGGAAGATTATCAGAGGAGGAAACAAAGTTGCTGGTTGACATGTCGAAGAGCATGGTTAGACCAAAAGAAATTTTGGTTACGTTGAGACAAAGAAGTGAATTAAACGTAACCACAATGAAGACCATATACAATGCACGCTACAGATATAAAGTTAATGAGCGGGGTGGAAGAAGTCAGATGCAACAACTACTTGGTAAGTTGGCAGAGCATGATTACATAGAATGGCATAAGAATTGTGAGGATAGCGAGATTGTAACTGACTTGTTTTGGACGCACCCAAAAAGTATAGATTTGTTGCGTGCATTTCCACATGTCTTGATAATGGACTGTACTTACAAGACCAATCGTTATCGCATGCCTCTTCTGGAGATTGTTGGAGTCACATCCACAGACATGACTTTTTCAGTATGCTTTGCATACCTTCATGCTGAACGTGAAGAAAATTATGCATGGGCACTAGGTGTATTGCGTTCTATTATTGGCGATGGTATTCTTCCTGATGTCATTGTGACGGATAGAGAATTGTCACTCATGAACGCCATTAACAGAATATTCCCTGGTGCTACTCATTTATTATGCAAATGGCACATTAATAGAAACGTATTGGCGAGATGCAAGAAGTTGTTCGAAACGAAAGAAAAATGGGACAGGTTTATTTTGAGTTGGAATATGTTGGTGTCTTCATCCACAGAAGATGAGTTTGGTGAACAACTCAGTAAGCTAAATAATGAATTCAGCACGTACCCTGATGCACTCAATTACGTCAAAGGTAGTTGGTTGGATGCTTACAAAGAGAGATTTGTCTCCGCATGGACGGACAATTGTGTCCATTTTGGGAATACTACCTCGAACAGGTAATTTTTAAAAAAATTACTTGTTTTGATTTATGCTTATTAATTAATAACACTAACCTCTTAATAATCCAATGCAGGGCCGAGAGTTCACATGCACAACTCAAAAGACAGCTTGGTTCAAGTCAAGGAAATTTTGAAGCAGTTTGGTCTAAAATCCATAATTTGCTTGAGTTGCAGCATACCAATATCAAAGCATCATTTGAGAAAAGTAAGACAGTTGTGCAACATAATTTCAAGCCGGCAGAATACAAAGATCTTCGTGGTAATGTTTCTAAAAATGCACTTGATAAAATTTTAACAGAAACCAAGAGAGCTACAGTAGTTGGAATTGACGCCAGTGCGTGTGGTTGTGTTATTCGACGCACACATGGATTACCCTGTGCGCATGAGATTGCAGAATATATCAGTCAAGGGCGGCCTATTCCTCTAAGCTGTGTACATGAGCATTGGAAGAAGCTTGATATGTTGCCAACTACTTCGTCGATGACGAGTTCTTCTATGAGTTTGGATTTGAAGGCAGATTTGGAGTTACTTGAAAAACGGTTCAATGAGTATGATTCCACTAGAAAATTGCAACTTCTGAAGAAGATACGGGAGCTATCTATGCCAGAGAGCACTCATTTGATTGAACCCGAGGTGATATCAAGAACAAGAGGTAGACCAAGTATGAAAGCTGACACATCAACTCGACGAGATCCAAGCGCTTTTGAATTGGTGCCGTCTGCACAGGATAGCTACTCGCCTAAATCAGTTGCAGTGAAAGATGTTAAAAATAAAGGACAATTGGGATTCAAACCAAAAAGAAACGAGAAGATAAGGGCGATTCGTACAAGGTCAAAGAACATCAGTAATTATGTGGACTCATTTCCCGTGGGGTTGAGACCTCACATTAAGGTTGTAAAGGATGTTGCAGCTGATGGTAATTGTGGATTCAGAGCAATCGCTGGATTGATAGGCCTACCCGAGGATGAATGGAGACAAGTCAGAAGAGATTTATTACAAGAGCTGCTTGCACATGTAGACCACTACAGACAATTATATGGAGTGGAGGGAAGAGTTGAAGAATTGGTTGAAGCATTATCATGCATGGATGACAACCCATTGATAGACTATTGGATGACTATGCCTGACATGGGACATCTCATAGCATCACGTTATAATTTGGTGTTATATCATTTGAGCAGAGAACAATGCCTCACTTTCCTGCCTTTGCGATCTGTGCCGGTGCCAATGCCTTCTCGGAACGAGAGAACAATCGGTTTTGTTAATGGGAATCATTTTGTACAACTATTTTTAATACCTGGTCATCCAATTCCGCCTATTGCAAATAAGTGGAAACAGTTCCATTATCCTTGTGCGGATGGATGGGAGACTCCATATAGGGAGCGGATTGTTCAATTCAAAGAGCTCGTAACTCCAGACGTATCAATAGCAGAGACAATTGATTTGGATTGAATGTAATTTGACACAATTCCTTTATGTCTCTGTATCAGAATGTTGTTTTAATCATTTAATGAAGTTGATGAATGTGGTTTTATTATTTCTGTATGAATCTTTTATTCATTTCTGTAGTTGATGAATGTGTCTTTAAAATAAGCTTTTTTATGTTGAATGTGGTTGAGGCCGTGCTTATTAATTGAATGCAGACTTATTAAAAGAAGTTAAATTCGTAACTGTAATACCGTTCGGACACTCAGTGCCGAACATATCCATATAGTTCGGTTCTGAGTTACCGAACATCATGGATATGTTCGGCACTGAAGTTCCGAACATCATGCATATGTTCGGCACTGAGTGTCCGAACAAAAAATGTTTTGTTCGGACCTGTGTATCCGAACGGTGGTTCTGTTACCCTACTTTGACAGTATATAATGCAAATATTTCAACCTGTACTTAAAAAATCAAACACTATCCAAAGTAATTGAAGATAACATCAAATAACTAAAAAACATTTGACAGCAAGTACATCCATATTCAAATTACATAAGAACATTGTCTTAAAATAACCATCTTAGTACTTGAAAAAAATATATTACAATGTTTCATTTGTTTTTCATCAATTATAAAAAAAAGTTACATTTCTTCAACTGTCCCTTCCTCTCCTAGTCCTAGTGCGACTGTAAGTTTGTGAACTCATGTGGGGATGTCGAAAGGTTCGTTGAGCATCCTCAATTGAAAGTCCCCGTAACACATGTGCCACCTGATTCACATGGGTATATAATCCCCGCGGGTCTTCAACCCAATGGTCTTCACCTCTTCCGGTCA
Source organism: Litsea cubeba (assembly GCA_012931725.1). NCBI lineage: Eukaryota > Viridiplantae > Streptophyta > Magnoliopsida > Laurales > Lauraceae > Litsea > Litsea cubeba. The sequence goes on along the minus strand of CM022949.1, from coordinate 7,086,742 downwards.
CCTCATCAAGTATGATCAGTGCATCCGAATTACGCTGGTGATAGTCAATCATACCGCTACCACTTGGCTCATTTTCTTCGGGACGGGGCGCGAAATTAGAATGTAAGTTTGGGTGTTGTAGTATCCTCCACGATACTCGTGCATACCAATCCATATACCCGGGAACACAATCTGAAGGACGCCTAACTGGTTGACTGCGATTCAATGCAGATAGTAGGTGATTAGGCCATCCTTCCCAAACTTGATTGATATATTGATATGCGATTTGATAGTCACGGGCAGTAGGACCTCGCGTAGCACGAATAGGGGCTAATGGCGGTGGAGGAATCGTCTGAACTCTCCCAAACTGTCTGAGCACCCTATCTGGGTGATAAGGCTCAACAACATCCATACATTTGATGCACCCACAGTAGTATGCAACTTCATTGAAAGGATGATATTGTCTAACATCACGATATGGGTCCCAAGTCACCTGAAAGTAGTTAGTCAAATCGTAAGATATGAAAGTATATAATAGAAAATAAAAAGAAACATCAAGTTACACTATTTAAAAGAAACATCAAGTTAATTACCTGATCAGCACTCATGACGTCAATTCTCTCTCGTATGCTTTGTAAAGGAGCAGACTCTCTACGAGGGAACCAACGATGGACCCGGGGCTGAATGGCTTGATAGAGTAAGTTTGGAGTCGGAGCCAAACTTTCGAAGTGTTCGTACACCCAAGCTTCTAGTAGAGTCAAATAGCCGGCTATTTGTTTCACTTCATGCCTGCTTGCTAACCCCAACTGCCTGTATAAGTATGCTAGTGCAGCAGCACCCCATGCATATGAACGTATGGCCTCTACATCCACGAGTTTTGTAAGGAAAATGATCGGCACCCGTGTGCCACTCTTGTCAGTAAACAAGGTACAACCCAATAAGTACAAAAGGTATGCTCTTACTGCAGAGTCTATCATCTCGTCCCCATCACCGTCAGTCAAACTGGAAAACCTTTCCCGTAACCACTCCAATCTAACTGATTGGCCCCGCACTTGTATCAACTCATCATGTGCTTCTACCGGTTCTACTCCTAGTGCATCAACAAGGAGTGCTTGAGCTTCTTCATATGACATTCTTTCATTATAAGAAACCGTCCGCCCAATCACTGGGATGCCTAGGATAGATGCAACATCATCTAAGGTGATTGTCATCTCACCAAAAGGCATATGAAAGGTGTTCGTCTCAGGTTGCCACCTTTCCACAAAACCAGATACAGTAATCTTATTGACGGATCGGTAAGATGCATTCACTAGTGTAGCCAATCCAGACCTCGAGACTAAATCTCTAAACCTGTCAGACTCATTCAGTTGCCACAAAGGCACTTTCTGCCCATGACTTAGACATTTCAGTGGGCCTCGATCCTGCATTCAACCATTAATATATAATTTAATAAATTAACAAATAAATAAAAACTTTCATATCAAACAAGTGAAACACACCTCTCCAATCCAAATATACCCAGCTGTATGTGTATCAAAGCTGGTCAATAAGGACCTATCTTGTGGCCCCGGGGCTTGTTGATCTTCCATCTCTTCTTCTTGTTCTTCCTCTTCCTCAGATATTTCTGGGTCTTCCACAACCTCTTCTATTATCTGACGTCGCTTCCTATTTGAAGCAGTAGGTCGCACTCGAGAAGAGCTTGGCCGGTCCATTTCTAAAATACGAAAGAAACAAATTTTATTTGACTGCTAGATATGTTCGGACCTGAGTGTCCGAACATATTACTTTTGTTCGGACCTTCCGAACAAAACCAATTTGTTCGGACTTTAGTGTCCGAACATCTGCAACCCGTTCGGTCAACCAGAGCCGAACAGTCGCGATTTCTGAACCTAAAACCGCGACTATGGATGATGAAATGTAACCCTAAACTATTAGAAAACAGTAACATTGTCTGTCAAAACTTACATTGAGTTAAAATCTATCCTAATAACAAGTTTTAATGGAAAAATAAGTAATCTAAGATGGAAAAGAATGGTAAAGAATAGATAGGGAAGAAGAAGAAATGGTAATGTTGGAAGTATCCATTTACCTTTGGAAGAGAAGGATGTCTAGAGGAATAGGAACGCCGGTGGCACGCCGGAGAATCGCCGGAGAATGATGATCCAGTAGGTGGAGTGGAAGTGGCTTTTGGTTTGTGTCTGGGAAGAAGAAGAAGAAGATGTGTGTGGGAAGAAAAAAAAGAGAGAAATGAATATAAGGGCAGTTTAGGAACTTTTGATGTGTGTGGAAAGAAATACATTCATTTTTAAATTTTAGTAATGTGTGTGGAGAGAAATTGTGTTTGAAAAGAAATTTTTTGTGTTCCAATAGCAGCACTGTATTTTATACCTCTTCAATAAAACAAACATAACGCAGATTAGTTTTCCATTCACCAGCCAACTGATTTTCAAATTTTCAAACAAACAAACAAACGAAGGTCTTCTTCTATGAATCACATGGAAACGGCTCCTATTAGAAAGCTCATATCCAACCTTCCCATCCTCTCTAAGCTAGAACAATGCAACTCCATGACTCATCTCCTCCAAATCCACGCCCAAATGATCACCACCGGCCTCGCCCGCGACACCTTCTGCGCAAGCAAACTCATCTCCTTCTGCGCTTTATCCGATTCGGGCGACATCAATTACTCCCACTTGCTTTTCCAGCAAACCCCACAACCCAACCTATTCATCTACAACACCATGATTCGATCCTCCGCTCGAAGCCCGTCTCCTAAAGTTTCAATCTTTTTATATACCCAGATGAGGACTAGAGGAATCTCGCCCGATCACTACACTTACCCTTTCCTTCTCAAGGCGTGCGGGAGGATTGAGGCTCTAGAATTGGGTAAAACGATTCATGGGGTGTTGCAAAAGGTTGCTCTGGATTCGGATTCATTCGTTCGCAGCTCACTCATCAATATGTACACAAATTGCGGATCGGTTGAATCTGCACGCCGGCTGTTTGACAAAATGTCTGACTTTAATGTTGTCTCATGCAATGCGATGATCGGTGGTTATGTGAAGGTAGGCGATTTGGGTTTGGCCAAGTGGCTTTTTGATAAAATGCCTGAGAGAGATTTGGTGTCGTGGAGCACCATGATCGCTGGTTACGTGCAGATTGGGGATTCGAAGAAGGGGATAGAGCTGTTTGGCGAGACACAGAGTTTGGGAATTAGGGTGGATGAGATCACTCTTGCCAGCCTGCTTTCTGCCTGTGCACATTTGGGAGCTCTTTATCAAGGCAAGTGGTTCCATGCTTACATATATCGATCTGGTGTGAAACTAGATGCTGCACTTGGTACATCATTAATAGATATGTATTCCAAGTGTGGGGGAATTGAGACTGCACTAACAGTTTTTCGATTAATGCCCAAGAAGGATACATTGGCCTGGAACGCAATCATCACAGGACTTGCCGTGAATGGATATGGTGAGAGAGCGCTGCAGATCTTTTTGGAGATGCAGAGGGAGGGAGAGATGCCTGATGATGTTACTTTTATAGGTGTTCTATGTGCATGTAGCCATGCCGGATTGTTGGATGAAGGACTGAGGTACTATGAGAGCATGATTAGATTCTACAGGATTAAGCCTAGAGTAGAACACTACGGTTGCATGGTGGATCTTTATGGTCGTGCGGGCCTTTTGGTGGACGCATTGGACTTTATAAGGAAACTCCCTGTTCAGCCTAATGCTGCTATTTGGGGAGCTTTACTAGGCGGGTGTTTCATCCATGGAAATATAGAACTAGGTGAGCATGTAGGGAGGATCCTTATCGAGTTAGAGCCTCAACATAGTGGCCGCTATGTCCTTTTGTCGAACCTTTATGCAAATGCTAATCGTTGGGATGATGCGAGGAATATTAGGGAGATGATGAAAGAAAGGGGGATTAATAAGATACCTGGGCGGAGTAAGATAGAGGCAAAGGGCATGGTTCACGAATTTGTCATGGGGGATAAATCACATCCTCAAACAAAAGATATATATCACAAGCTCGATGAGATTATGAAGCATCTAACACTTGCAGGTTATACGCCTGATACCTCAACTGTGTTATTTAACTTGGATGAAGAAGAAAAGGAGAATGCTCTTGGTTATCACAGTGAAAAGTTGGCTATCGCTTTTGGGCTGATCAACCTAGGACCAAACATGCCTATTAGAATAGTGAAGAACCTAAGGGTATGTGTAGATTGCCACTCAGCGACAAAACTTATCTCCAAGATTTATGACCGGAGGATCATTGTGAGGGATAGGAGTCGCTTCCACCATTTTGAACGAGGATATTGTTCTTGCAAGGACTACTGGTGATCCCAATTCAAACATTTTCTTCTCAACACTAATGAAAAGCTGTGCACGTCCATAATGAGCAATTATATTATTGGATAAACCTTAACATGATGAATGTGATTTACTCATGGGACATCTTGATGCGGTTAGAAAACATCATGACCCAACTCATTGTTGTTAAGAGTTGAATGGAAGTTGAATGATGCTTAGCACCTTAATGGACTCGTTTTCAGTGCAGCAAGGACTTATGGAGGAGATCCAAGACACTGCTGAACTGCTGATCAGTCACATTCCATTGTATTTCAGCCATCATGGCCCGCTAGCTACTAAATGATGTTCCAATTGAAGAAATTCTTCACTATTTTTTATTCATATCTGTTCTAGCATAAACATAATTCAGTTTTGTCATAGATTATTCTAGGATTATGTAACTTACTAAGGTTTCCTCATATCCTCCAAGAAAAAAAGTTTTGAAGCCGAAGAAAAAGAGTACGAGATAAAGTTCTTGTTGAAAAGGCTGCTGTATAATTATAATAGCATTACTATGGTAGTATGGTTCACTCCAAATACTTGGGTACAGAGATTTTCATGTGTTTATTGGTTGCAGGTAGTAACTATTTGATATTGTTTTGAATTAGTGTATAAAGGTTAGCTACTTCACATGACTGTTTCCTTTTCCTTCTGTTATATGACATTCTTGAGAGTGAAATTTGTACTTTGATCAAAGCAATTTCTGTGTAACATTATGGAATATGTGGGCTGTAGGAAAAGGCGCAATAGATTCTATGATGAATTCTACTCCGAATTCCCATTTCTAAGTAGAGATACCCTTCTTTTTTGAGAAAATGATACTACAATGTGTGTCCACTTATCAACAAGGTACGTTGTTGGATTAAATTGGCTAGCCTGTAAATCATGACAGGCTTAAACATCTCCCAGGTCGAACTAACTGTTGCAATGAATCAGCCTTCACGACATGATATTTGTTGCTTTTGTGTGAATTAAAAAAATAAGAAGAAGAAGACAGTTTTTCTTTTGAGTTTTGTACTGTGAGGGAAGTTTTCCTTGTCTCACACCAGTGAGGCTCAAAGGAGCATTACTCCTTGGGCTCAAAGGAGCATTACTCCTTAAACATGAAGGCTTGTATATATGTCTGTGTAGCAAAGTGAAAAGATGATGTAATGTGGAGCTTCTGAAAAACTCTTTTACACCTGCGCGCACCTGAGTCAAGTCAAGTGCTTGTGATCCCTATTGACGCAGTCAAGAATTTTTTTTATTTATCGGTAAATTCTTTTTTATTAAAAGAAAATCGATACAAGAGAGCAATGATATAGAAAGCATTGAACCAAGCGAGAACAAAACAAGAGAACAGAGATACAAAGGGAAATCAATGAAAGACATTAACAATCCATTCCCTCAGGAACCTTCTTGGTTGATTTTATGGAGTCCTTGTCTCCTTTTAGTATTTTCTTCTAGGAACATCCCTTCTACTTCAAATTTGAGTAACATGCCTGACTCTTATTTTGTTTGTTAGAAATCTATTTCTCTGTACCTTGTTTTCATGATTTAATTTTGGGTTGCCATTTTTCTAAGCTCAACAAAGACATAGTTACATGGAAAAATCTTGATTTTATTATAATGGTTTCCCCCACTAATCCTCCAAGAATTTAGATTTTTGACTGCTTTAATTTCAAGAGCCGACAACAAAACAATAGCAACAGTCAACTTGGAATATGTTATCAAGATAGTTTTTCTCCTACGGACTCTCCCGCACGGCACTCTTCTATAGTTTTGAAAGGATTTTGAACCGTGTCTACTCTTTTATGTTAGGACCCATTGATCAGACCTTCATTCATCCTACTCAACGTCTTCATCTTTATTGGATCAAATGGGTTGTCATTACATCCAACACATACCATCATTCTATTCATCGTTCAAACTTGTGACCTGCAGGATACAAGCCATCTAATGTAAACTAGCCAAACAAAACTCGACAAAGATCGAATTGATCGAGCTCTAGCTCGAATCAAGTACTCAAGTTTGAGAAGCCTAGCTCAAACTCGAGTCCACAAACCTCGAGCTCAACTATAAACGAGCTGAGCTAAGTTTAGCTTGAGCTTGGCTCGATCTTTTTCAAAGTATACTATATTATGCTATATCAACTTATGTGACAAGTACATTAATTATAGGTAGGCCCAAATGATACATGCATAAATATAATTGTTGTACATAGCAAATAATATATAACATACCCTCAATCCAACGGTCTAGTTCATCCGATTCCATGCAAATTCATGGGATTCGGTGCCTATAAGTGGGTTGTGAATGCGTGGTCAATTTGGATGGGTCATAAGGTGGGCCCCAGTAGGCGTTCAGAACTGTGCGGACAGTAAGGACCGTCCTTATAAGATCGGTTCTCATATTTTTATATATGTATATGTATAAACATAGGTCCTTTTCATGTGCCACAGCTCATTTAAGAAATTTGCCGCTGGCCTTGTGGGGCTCCTCGGGGGCCACATTAATTCATGGTAAGGTGGTTTTTTTGTTTTTTTTTTTTATTTGTGTTTGTTGTTGTTGTTGTTGTTGTTGTGTGTGTACGTAAGGCATGGTACGTGTGTAAAAAAAAACAGAAACCGCATACTGGAACCGCGGTTAAGGTGGTTCGGTTACGTTGGTTATGAATTCAAAAAACCGCTGGTTCGGTTCGGTTAGGTTTTCTTTCACTGCGGTTAACAACCAAACCGTAAATGCGGTCGGTTACCGCATACGGTACGGTTATAAAATAAAGAAAAAAAAGGAGGGGGGATGAAAATTTCTCATACATATACAAGTATAACTTTCTATGATATGGTGTATTGTACCGCAGGGCGGGACGAATTGTATAGATCGGGTCATTGGTTCCATATATGTTTTCCCATATCCCTCTTTCATTTGAATTATTTCAAAAAGTCAAATCCAAAAGAAGATGGTGTCAAACTGAGAACTTATACTTAGATTTTCCACGTTTAACGTAACCGAACGTGTTTAACCGGTTCGGTTTTCTACGGTTTTTTTCTTCATACGGTTACGGTTTCAATACAGAAACCGCGAAGGTCGTTAACGGTTTTCCCCAAATAACGGTTACCGAACCGTTACACCCCTAGGGTGAAACCAGTTTGAGGCCTCTTGAAAGATTCAAAATGTCCCAAATGAACTTGTTGCGTAAGAGTACTACTAAGAGAAGAGTGGGCAGTGATGGCAGCTATGACTGTTCGACACACGAGAAAGAGGATATATCATCATTATCTAATGCGACCAAGCAGATGGTTTACCTCTCACCATATAATATATCCGCATCAAATTTCTGGATGGATCTCTTGCGCCCATTGCTTTCTTTATTTAAAATTATCTGTCTAGCCTTTGACTCCCAACAGGTGGGATTTTTTTTAAGGGTGTGTTTGTGCAGACGTGGTGCCGTGAAAATGAGAAGGAAAAAGGTGTCGGATTCCTCGCTGGTTGTTTGGTGCGGTGAAAAGTACCAATAGAATCCCCATTTTTAGGCTTTTTTTCCATGCGATGTGAGGATTCGTGATTCCGACGTCTGGGCTAGAGTTTCCTCTTCCGCAGATGCCGCGCAAACGTAGGCTCCACACATGTGATTGACAGCTTTATTAAATGGTAGTGTTGCTACATTATAGTTTTGCCCATGTAATAAATCTTAGGGATTTTTGTGAAAAAAACTAGTCCTAAAACCTAATTACACGAATTAATTAAGAATGACACTATAACATCGAATTAGGGTGCCATACGTAGCCAAAAAACGAATCTGTCCCACAGTAATATCATTAGGGATTGTTAAAAAATTACTTTCCAATTTTAACCATCTTATTCCCTAGAACGATCATTAGGGCTCGTTTAAAAAAAAAGAAAGAAAGAAAGAACGAGCCTCCTTTGCGATTTTTCCCATCTTCTTCCTTAGTTTCTATTTTATCCCTCTCTTCGCAATACCGAGTTCGGTGTCTAATTACGACGGCAGAGAGATACCCTTTGGACTCAGTCCCAACTGTGGACAAGAGACAATATAATGGATGAACTTCTTCTGTCACAAATACCAAAATGCATACTAATAATCTATTCCATAGGCTTGTAGGTTGTACCTGCAACTCTACTAGTAAGTTCTGCAGCATTGTGAGAGAACTTTGAGTCTGGATCTCTCTTTTGAAATTGATGGTGGAAACAATAGTTTTCCATCTACTACTTGAATATGACCTTGAAAGCGATAATGTGTTTGCTATGCATAGAAAGATTGTAGATTTTGGAAAAGAAATGGGAAATGAAAATGGGAAAGATGTTTTGAGTCATAGAGAGCAAAATTGGAAGGTGAGAGAAGACGATAAGTTTCTTTGTTTCTTTTTTCTAGGAAGAAAATGAGATAGAGCGAACCATATCGTTCAGAGAATAAGAGGGGAAATTAAAGTCTTTTATCAATGAGCCCTAACGATATCGTTTGGAGAACAAATTTTTTTTTTTTTTTTAAATGAGCCCATGTACCATGACTTTAAAGGTGGGCACCACATGACTGTTCCTAAAAAGTGAGTTCCACATTGTATTTTTAAAGGTGTGCTCAAGTACGACAAATTTTGTAAAAGTATTTGTAACTTTTAACCCCTCCCCTTGAATAGGGCAAAACTCGAAAAGGTAGGCTCGTAGATCTAATATTGTAATTTTATAGGTGGGTCCCATGTATAATAATTCCTGAAAGGTTGTGCCACATTAAAATTTCTATAGATGGACCCACATTGTAATTCCTAAAGGTAGGTCCCATATTCACAACGACAAAAGGTGGCTCACATTTTAATTCCTATAAATGGGCCTCATGTTGTAATTCTTAAATGTGAGCCCCACATTGTTATTTCTAAAGGTGAGTCCTATATTGTAATTTCAAATGATACGGCAGATGTATGACATAAATTCTGAAGGTGGGCCCCAAGTCTAATTCCAAAAGGTGGAACCGATGTTATAATTTTGAAATGTTGCCCTCATACAACAATGTCTAAAGGTGGGCCCACGTTGTAAGTCCTAAAGGTGGGCCAACGTTGCAGTCCCAATAGGTGGGGCCAATATTTCACTTTCAAATGGTGGGTCCTATGTTTACAATCACAAAGATGGGCCCATGCTGTAATTCCTAAAGGTGGGCCTACGTACCACAACGCAGAAAGGTATAATTTTAGGTAGGAATTCTTATAGTTATGCAATTTATGAAAATGAGGATGCATGAAATCCTTTGGTAGGAATTCCAATGTGACTAAAATAGGAAATTTATAAAATGATAGAATTTTGCAACATTCCAAATTCCGAGCATTTAGAATTTCTAGATATCCACCAAACATGACTTCCACTAAATAAATGTGCTCTAGTTTCTAAATACTGACCTCCTGAAAAGTTTTTTCTAACCTTCTTTATTTCTTTGAATTCTAGCTTTCTAAATGTACTTGAAGGCCCTTTTTTTTTGTTGCAAGAATTTTGAGAATTCTTGTATAGGGATTTTGGAATTCCTTGAAAGCTATCCCTCACATGGAATTCAAAATCCTCGTGTCCCATCCAACATTTAAAATGCTGGAATCCCGAGAATTCTAAGGGCACGTTTGGCAACGGTCATCACTAAGTTCTTGCGATTTTCTTTACTTTCGTGGAAAATCACTGGGAAGAGTCATTTGATGCATGTTTTCGATTCTTTTTTCTCAAATCGGACTTCCCCAGTCGGATTTGGGTAAACCGCGTGCTCGAAGAAAGATGGAGGATCAATGAATCGGTAAAATGCCTATGAGGTGAAAGCTTAGGCCTTGATTTTTTATGGATTTTGAGAAAATTGAAAAAAAGAACTTATAACTATTGGATTACACATCTATGGATGATAGAAACCCTCTATGTTTACCAAACATGGAACTCTCTTCAGAAGCCTTTTTTGAGGATACTTTGGATCCATTTGAACAGAGGACTCCTCTAAATAGAGGATTTCCCTCTATTTGCCAAACTTGTCTTAAAGACTGTTTGTGATTTTTCAAGTGGGTTGGAGTTCATAATTTCAACTATGAAACATAGAATTTGAAATTCGAAGGAAACAACTATCATATTAAGTCAGAAATTCCCAACATAAGAAATTATTGTTAGAAATAACTCTAAAGAAGTAGGCCTCGAGTAATTTGAATCCCGGTGAGGGTTCAACATCTAGAGGATTCCAAATTTTCCCTTGGCACGTTCTTTAGGAAGAATTCCTAACACTCAATTCACACTGTCAGAAATTTCTAACAGCCAGTGCTCAAATGATGCACCCTTGGAATTCTTTGAGCGAGTGTTTATTTGGCAAAAAATTGAAATCGAACTCCCTAAAAATATGAATATTGTAAATAAATGTACTTTTTTATTTTATAAGAAATAGATTTATTTTTAAATATTAAAAAAAAAACATGACTCTCTCATGTCTCCACATTGACTATATATCCTAGTGAATTTTGTTGCAACCTTGGGATCACCCAAAGGTGGACGGACACCGTCCAAATTAAATCTCGTTAACCATAAGATTGCCGTTGCTAGTTGGGATCTGACTCAAATTTATGAAAGAAAAACGTATATAAGATACCCATGCGGACAAAACAAGCATCACATTTGTAAAAATGCGCTCTCATTTTAAGAAACAAGGCTTTCTCTCTTCTTTGACAAATCACACGCACAAACTCTCTCTCTCTCTCTCTCTCTCTCAATTTCATATCTCGCTTTCTCTCTTTGCAATTCTTGCTAAAAATCTTTGTTATTACTGTATTGTTCGTCTGCCAGCATTTGGGAGATTGTTGACAGACTCACCAAGTCAGCACACTTCATTCCGATGAAGATGAGAGGACCTATGAAAATTTTGGCACAGAAGGACATCAATGGAGTAGTCAGATTGCATGGAAAACCAAATTCTATTGTGTCAGATAGAGATATGAGGTTTGTGGGCAGATTTTGGGTTAGTTTCCAAGCAGCTTTGGGCACTACATTGAGTTTCAGCACTGAGTATCACCCTCAGACTGATGGACAAACTGAGAGGACGAACTAGACGATGGAGGATATGTTGCGCGCATGTGTTCTAGATTTCGGGAAAGATTGGTAGTGTTCCTTTGTGTGAATTTGCCTACAACAACAGCTATCACTCTAGTATTGGGATGACACCGTTCGAGGCATTGTACGGACATAAGTGCAAGACCCTGATTTGTTGGGAAGAGATTGGTGTTCGGAGCTTTCATGGGCCTTCGATCATTAGTAATACCAGTGAGAAAGTGAAGCAGATCATTGACAGGTTGAAGCTTGCAAGAAACCGCCAGAAGTGTTATGCAGACATCAAGAGGAGAGATCTAGAGTTCAAGGTAGGAGACAAGGTTTTTCTCAAAGTCCCACCGACTAGAGGAATTATGAGATTCGGGCAGAAAGGAAAATTTGCTTGGAGATATATTGGACCGTTTGAGATTGATATGCATGTGGGTGAAGTGGCCTATAGATTGATCTTACCAGTAGAGTTAGCGAGGTTTCACAAAGTTTTTCATGTCTCGATGCTAAGGAAATACATTCTAGACCCTTCACGAGTGCTACAACATTAGCCGTTAGATGTTCAGCCAGATGCTACATTTGTTGAGAGACCGAAGAAGATTATGGATACCAAAGAACAGGTTGTGAGAACGAGGACAATTCATTGGGTCAAGGTACAGTAGGAGCGCCAAAGTTCGAGGAAAGCAACATGGGAGATGAGAGATCAGGTCAAGGAGGAGTATAGATTTATTGTCGCTAAAAAAAGTATAAAAAAAATATAAAAAATTGGTGAAAGTACCTCATTAGTGCTACACAAATTGCGAGGACATTTCGGGATATATGGCTATATTTCGAGATTTTTTCAACAAAATCCTCTTTTAACAAACAAGGCTTTCTCTTTTTCTTTGACAAATCACACGCACAAACTCTCTCTCTCTCTCTCAATTTCATCTCTTGCTTACTCTCTTTGCATTTCTTTGCTTTAATTTTTTTTTTTCTAGGTCTGTTTTCCGTTTGTTCTTGTTGAAAGTGGAAAAGAAAACATACCAACAGAATCCGGTTTGAATGTCTTAGTCTTCTCTCTGATTTATGGTTATGGTGATGATTTTATTTACTCTTATCTATCCAGTTAATTTTGGATTTTCTTTTCCTTTTGTCCTAGATTAATCAAAACATGTTTTAGTAGAATCCTATTTGAACTTTTGCCGATAACTCTTCGTTGGTTTTGGGTTTTGATTTTTTTTTTTTTTATCTCTTGTTTATACGTTCATTTTTTAAACTATGTTGTATCAATTTAGAATGAATGGCTTCAGTTTGTTGTTTTTTTTTTTTTTTTAATCTTTGGGCATTTCTTTCTGTTCTTGATTACGAAAAGAAAGAAAGAAAGAAAAATATTTATTGTACTGAATGAACTCAAGGATAGGACTTGAATTAGACTAGGAAAAATTGGGTTCCGATCTACCTATCACTGGATCTCATGCACACGACAACATAAAAAGACTAGAGATTTAATAAAGAAGAACAAAAGGAAAAAAGACTAGAGATAAAGAAAAAAGACTAAAGATTTAATAAAGACAAGAGATTTCAATTACATTCTCACTCATACAAAAGGAAAAAAGAAACCTTCAAAATGAGGGGCATCCAATGCAATGAGGAACAGAAGCATCATCCAATATACACCACACAAATGAGGGACAGAGATGCAATTAGGAACAGAAGCATCATCCAATCCATCTTTTATGTTCCCAACAAACAACTGTTGGCTTGTTGCATACATGTGAATTGAATTCATCCATTGTATTTCTTCAAGTGGTTAAAAATGAAAAAAGAGAGGTGAATATTAAATAAAAAATTTGCTGAGAGGAAGAACTAACATCTACTTGAGGTTCTCATGAACAATACTCATTGATATAGAAATTCTACATATCTAGAGGGAGATGTTTAGAAATAGAGAAATGGTCAAGTCTAACTCAATTGGACTGCATCAACAGTCTAGCAAATCTCTTGTCAGTGACAATAATGGGATACCAACAATTTAATTTCATTGTTTCGGCATTCTTCAGCTACAAATTACTGGACCAGACAAGGTTGTTTTAACTTCTATTGCAATTTACATTCTCTAATGACATGTCAGAAAACAAAGGTAACACTACCATTTTTAACTGTCAACTACAATAGAAACAAAGAATTCAAAGCACCCAATCAAATGAAAATGGGATGAATATAGGTAGAATGTCCCATGTACAGACTAAAAGCATCTTCAACTTATTGGACCAAGCCTTCAATAGAGTTGACCAATCTGGTATGTACCATACCCACAAAACAATCTCTCCTAGGAATTCTATTGAACACGTTGACGAGATGATTTCACAACCAAAATGCCCCTTAAAAGATCTAGAAATGCACCAAAACTTGAACACCCAAACCCCATTTTCTTCATCTTTCCAGCAATGCAAAACAATATAGGAAAAGGTAAAAAGAATCCATCAAATGCCAACTCAATTGCAACCCAGTCTCCACATTCTCCCTAAAAGCAAAAAATTATCATCTAATCAGGTAAGACACAAGAACCAACAAGCCAACAGATTCCCAAACATATCAAGCCATTGAAGCTTCTCTAGATACGTAATTGATGGGAACTACTTGATATTCATGCCCCCAACAAATTCAAAGTTCTTTGAAAATAAAAACATCTTGTCGTTTTCTATTTCATCATCATTCAACAAAACCAATTGTCAATATGGTATTAGATAAAATCTTGCAGACCCATAAGCTAACTTAATAAAAAAAAAAGGGTTAAGGAAGAGAAGAAGGAAAGGAACCATGAGTGGAGGAGACTTAGTGGAAGAGGAGCTTGCTTGCTTCTTTGTCGGTGAGTAGCCGTCAGTTGGACGGACTTTCTCTATATCACTCGGCCAGAGAGAGGTTGCAGATCAGGGAAGCCGAGATATACTGCAGCTGTAAGACCCCGACCCGAGAGACCTCGATTAGAGTTAATTAAGTTGTATTTTAGTTTCAAGTGTGTTTAGTGGTTTTTGGATTAGTTTGGGGATTAGAATAGCTTTTATAATAGCTTTGGGGAATTTGGAGAGCCCTTTTTACTTGTGGGACCCTTTAGGGGTTCTTGTTACGAATTGTGTGAGACTTGGGGTTTACTGATGATTTCCAAAAATTGTGTTTTTAACCCCATTGGACTTATCTTGTTAATCCCTACAATTTCATGTTGACATCGTTTCCATTCGGGAGCCCTAAACCCGACTTTTCGCAAATTGAGGGCAAAATGGTTTTTTTACCCAAAAATCTGGATACCAATTTCAATGTCACCAAAACGTGCAAAATATATACTTTTTGGAAACTAGAAATTTCTCCGATCAACTTTGTCTTCTTCGTCGAATTCGTTTGAAGCCCCAAAGACCATGTTTTGAGCCCGAGGAGTCTTTTAAGTTGTGGACCCCATTCCCACTTACTATATAAGGAGAGCTCTTCTCCATTTCTCCGCTTGTTTGCTAAAAACCTAGAAGGAGAAGAGATTCCAGCCCTAAAGGTTTTTCCCCTTGTTCATCTTGCCTTCTTTCTCATAAATCACCACAAGAGCTTTGCTAAATCAAGAATCGACCTTGCAATCTTCTTCCTCGTCTCAAGGGCTTCATCTTGACACCATTTTTGAAGAAAACCGCCCACCCCAAGACTTCCTTTGGACAACACCTTGCTTTTTGAAGAACTTTCTTGTAAGTGGTCTTCCTAAAAGTTTTAGAATCTTGTTTGTTTAGCCCTAGGGAAGCTCCATTTCGTTTATTGGAAGATTTCGTTTTGTTTTGCTTGGATTTTGATATTCTAGGGTTGGATTTGGGGGTTTTTGTATGGGTGTTTTTTATTATGGGCTTAAGAGGTGATTAGAGCTCAATTTGATTTGCATTGGACCCAAGCAAGTGGATGAAATGATTGTCATGTGTTTATCATGTTTTATGCAAAATTCTGATTTATCTTCATTGATAGTTTTAAATGGCTTAACATGCTTGATAGTTTGATTTTATTGATTTTGAATGATGATTTGATGAGTTGAGGATGTCAAGTAAGGGCCCAAATATTCATGGAGTTGTGTTGGGAAGAAGGGGAAAGAAAGAAAATGGATAGGGATTGGACATAAGAGGAATCCAACCAAATAGGTTGAGATTCGTCGTTGTCCGATCGATCGGACTGTAGGCATTTCAGGTCCGATCGATCGGACTGTAAATAACTGAGAGTATTTCAGGACTGATCGATCGGCCAATGAGTCCAATCGATCGGACTGTAAGTAACTGAGAACATTTCAGGACCGATCGATCGGTTCTTGAGTCCGATCGATCGGACTAAAATGAGGAGCTGCAAAATAAGGGGATTGTTGGACCGTTCTCCAGATTCATTTCAAGCCCATATTTAAGTGCAATTCAGCTCTATCCCTTCTCTTCTTATTTGAAGCCATCGAACCTGTAATGATGCATTTAAGCCCATGAAAGATTTGGGTAAATTGTGATGAGATGTAGTGGGGAGGTATTGTTTGGAGCCCCAGTGCTATGTAAGGACTCGTAAGGCGTTGTATGAAGTCCGGAGGAAGGAGAAACCTCATCATGGAGATTCCATGAAGTTTTCTAGATTGACCAATGTGTATAAGGACCCGGAATGTCCCTAACTCTTAAAGAGTACCAAATTACATCATGACTGACATACGGGACCCCATTCACGCTGACTCAATTCTGGGAACCTCATTGGCTGGCCCAAAAATATACAAGAAACCACTCGTACTCGATTTTCAACCAAACTCTTATTTGGGATTTGAAACCCATGTGATATGACTAGACTATCTCGAGAATATTGAAAGTGATGTGTTTAGCTTTTGCTAACCTGTATGTGTCAACTTGATGT
Organism: Litsea cubeba; assembly: GCA_012931725.1. Taxonomy (NCBI): domain Eukaryota; kingdom Viridiplantae; phylum Streptophyta; class Magnoliopsida; order Laurales; family Lauraceae; genus Litsea; species Litsea cubeba. The sequence goes on along the minus strand of CM022949.1, from coordinate 7,070,492 downwards.
GAATATGTATTTGTGCCTATTGGTACCCCGTTCCTTTACTATGCATTTGATTTAATTTCTCGTATTTGACCTATGAGTCGGCACCACTGAGCTTGGATGACCTTGTTGGTTTGATCCCCCGACTTGGAGATCCTTCCCCTCCCGATAGTCAGCTGCAGTATGGAACCCGCAGAGTTTTACCAGGTTCGCTACCGTGGTCCCGCAGAGTATATATATGCATATTATAGTATCTATCGTTGTCCCTCCTCACCTTGTGTGACTGAGGTCAATGATCCCGTGGGATATGTGCTCTCTTTACTTTAGTGAGAGAGGATCTAGCTTTGTATGGTTGCCACATTGTTAGTCCCGAATCCTTGTTACCTTACATGTTTTAATTGCATATGTGACTCTTTTAAATGATACATTCTCCTTTTATGAAATTCATTATTTATACACAGGTTTTTCTAAACCTTCGCAATATATCATTGTTCTATAACTGTTATATCTTTGCACCCACCTGCCAGACCGTCGTGTCTAATCCATTTATTTTGGTACTCAGGTCCCGAGCTTGTTGCCATCGAGGAGGAGCCTGAGGAGGCGGTCGGTGAACCGCAACATGTGATAGAGTGGCAAGTCGACGATGTCATGTAGACATTCGTTCGAGCCTTGAGAACGACACATTTTGGGAATTTGTGATATCTTTGTTTTGGGTTTTATTGGTTGTATGGTCTTTGTTGACCATTATTTTGGGGCAATTAACTAACTGATCTTTTGTATATACAATTAACTTTACTTTTGGGAAATATGTTTAGGATCATTGCTCATTCTGATATCTTGTCATGTCAATTATAATCCGTCTTGTTATGGAATGGAATAGCATTAATATGATTTGCTACACGCTTCTACAATCTCGAATACTTGTTTGACATGTTTATATGTGAGACGATGTGTAAAGATAATCCTCATCGCGGAACCCTGTGGGAAATCACGTGCACGGATAAATATTTTCTTAACTCCGTGTGTGGATTAGCCAAAGAGATGCACGTGGCGCGGCATCATTATTTCCCGATCCCGGATTTGGATTCCATGACCCGGTCCGGGGTCGCGACAGCAGCCCCGTGCTGCACCCCTGCTTGATCATCTCCGCCAGCTGGGGCAGGAATCCGGCGACGGAGGGGGATGAGGAAAGCGCCCTGGCTGTCGAGGTGGAGGCAAAGAGGGCGTAGATGGCCTGAAGGGCGTGCTCGATCGTCTCAGGGTTTGGGGCTTCCTGGAGTAGTTGGAGGAGCCTCTGCAGCCCACCTTCCTGAACGATGGCCTGGCGGAAATCCTCGCTCAAGAATGCCATCAACCATAGGCAGTGTGCCGCGTTTCCACTGGAGCTGCGGCCGCCGCCTTGGCCAGAGGAGTTGAGGAGATCGACGAGAACGGGGATGGTGCCCTCCTCCTCCAAAGACCTTCTGATGAGGGCCCGGATGCCGCCGTAGGCGGACACGGCCCAGGCGTTCTTCGGGTCGGAGGTGATGGCCTCGACCGCCGTGGCGGCCTTCTCCTTCACCGCGGGTGGCCGTGGGAGTCCAGGAGGTGGATGAGGCAGGCGACATCTCCCTCAGTGGTAACCACGACGGAGTTCTTTGTTGATTCATACGATCCTATTTCTCCATTTTGCAAGAAAATCTTACTAACAGAATATTGTCGATATCGACCATATCGCAAAACGACAAAAAAAAAAAATTTTAAATGTCCACATGAGGACCCCTCTCATATCCAACGTGAAATGGGGTCCTCGTAGCAAGTATAGGGCTCTACCGGGCTCTACCAGGTAAATTCCTCTTCCAAAGAATATTCACAATCCAGAGACTACTTAGCATTCAGGTCTACATACAAATACGCACCGAAAGTATTTGCATTCAACAAAATATTTACAATCCATAAACTGCTTAATTCCAAAAGAACTACGTCTACATACAGCCATAGGAAATACTCACATTTCAAAAAAAATATTTACCATCAAGAAACTACTTATACATACAAATACTCAAATCATTCAACCATCCAGAATGATAGTTGAAATTCAACCATCCAGAATCTCTCTACAATCTAGGAACCCACTACATACAGATATTCAAGCATCTTGAAATTGTGGATGAACTCCTACCAAATTGGCGAACTGCAACAAACGAGTGGTAGCCTAGTTGGCCAAAAGAACTCTACACCTCAGGAAGCGGAGAGGTCTTATGTTCGACGCTTACCTTTGTTGGCCACCTCCCAAAGTCTTACCCAGTGCATGTGTATAGGAGGGTTTGCATGTACCCCTAGGGATTAGTTATTGGCTGTCTAGAATCGAGTGTCCCTCAGGCTCAGGGCCAAAGACTCTTGGGTTGGATTGGGCGGGAGATAGCCTGGGTTATAAAAAAAAAGATTGGAGAATGGCTAAACATGCATACTTCTACTCGTACAAAATTAACACCCACCCCAGCAAAACACATCGTGATCATTTGACTCCTCTAAAACCAAATAAGGAATTAGCTAGATTGGTAAACATTGGCTAAGCATACATGCATTTTAAACTAAATCCTAAGTAAATTAAACCTAAGGGCCTGTTTATTTACCGAAATTCCTAGAATTCATATCTACTGAAATTTACAGAATTTGAGATGCTAGAATTATGAAATGTTGTTGAATTATGCCCTTTCTGAATTCCCTGTTTCTTTCATGCCAAAATTTCTGCTTGAGAATTTCATCCAATTGGAATTCTACAAATGCAAAAGAAAAAGGATGTCTCTGCTCTCCCTCCCTCCCTCTATCAATGCAAAGGAAAATCTAAAACCCGTGACCTTTGGTTGTATGAGTGAGAGAGAAAAGGGTATGTCGTTTTTCATTCGATAAAAACCCTCAAAAACCCTTTTTATTCCTTTTCCATCAAAACACTCTAGAAAAAGAAGCATGCAACAAGATGGAAGAAAAATAATAAATAAAGGAAATGGGTAAAAGGGGTGCAGAGGAAGAAGATGATCGGACCTGATTGTTTTGCTGTTGCATAGAGGAGAATATGGCATCAGATCGTTTGGGGAGCCAGATTTGCAACAGTCTCTCGGAGATGTTTCTACCAAAAAAAAAAAAAAGTCTCCCGGGGAATGACTAGATTTATAAATGCTAGAGTAGAGGGTTGCATTTGGGAATTCCACCTTTTTGGAGTTGCAAAATACTACTTCCCTCAAATGCTGGGAATTTCAGTAAGTGAATATGAAAATTTTGACCGGAATTTAGAAATTCTTAGATAACCTGAATTTCTATAAAAAAATATTTGTAAAGAAACAGGCTCTAAGTATCACATAATTAATTCTGAATATATCCTTAAAAAATCCCAATCTATGCTAGAAGTAGGTGACAAACTTAAAAAAAAAAAAGAAGAATAATTCATTTAAAACCATAAATCCAATGCCAAATAATTGATCATAATACTACCAACAAACATCCAAATCCTCTTATGGGTACCAACCATCATTTGACATCCTTATTATATCACCACCGACCACCATCAACCATTGATCTTGCCCCGGCACTCTTGAGAAGTGGCACTTGTCCTCTTTCGTGTGTGCTACGTGACCATGATGATCACCATCACGCCCAATGTAAATGATATCCTGATGAGGGGTGCGGGGCTGACCCGTATTTGAGCTCGGATCAATTTTAGAAGCATAGGCCCGAATCCAGTCCAAGCCTGACATGGGTCATAAGTTCCTACTTCCTTGCCCGAGCTAGACCTTCCTCCAGGATCTAAAATTTTAGTTTAAGCAGGGCGGATCACAATGGTTGATTGAAAATTTCATTACCTAAATCGAACCCATTGGGCCGTTCCAATAGGCAGTAATCCATTGGCCTTTTCAGACCTAATTTCAAATCACAAAGTTGTTTAAACCTTGCCTACATCAGCAGCCAAACCAAGTCTACTGATGTGAATCACTGCAAACTCAGGTTTGACAACAAGATCCCTATTCTCTATTAGACTTAAATCTCAATTTCCTCTATCTCTGTAAATCCAAGATTCCCACCAAGAACTTATCTAAAAACCAAGATGAGGAAAAGAACATCTCAAAACTAAGAAAAATCTGCAATTGCAAAACCCACATCTCAAGTCAAAATTTTATGGATGCGTTTCTGCATGATCCGTGGATTTCCTCTTTCGCGGCTGTGGTGTTCCATCCTCTTGATTTCCACGGTAAGTGTGGAAAATGGGGCAAACAATGTGAAGGTCAATAGGTGGCTTTCCTCTCTACCCTAAACAACTTGTCAAGGAAGGCGCCAAAATCTCCACTGTATTTCTGCCATGACTTTGCCGCACGTAGACACCCTATGTTAGTGGTGGAATCAGAAAATATACCCTAGGGGGCAAGGCCACTGTAAGCCACTCCCTAGTTCGCCTATCTTACATATGTCACATCAGCTTTGCTCTTCTTCACTTTTTTCATCCAAACACCATAAGTAAAATTTTATGTCACATCATTCAAATCTTACTTTCCTTCTAGTCAACTATACTGAGGGGATTCAGGGTGGGCATGTCTAACAATTAGATGATCGTGGCTTTTATTTTAAGTAATCAATATGAAACAGATACTATCCTCTCATCTTCTTGAAGCTATTCTCCTCTAACGGATGCTATTACTTTTTATTTTACTATTTTGTAAACTACTTGGTCGGAGTCGGCCTCTCTTCTGATGGGTTGTAATTGTATGGTGACAAACAGATAATGGGTGGAGCTAGCCATGGAGGAAGCTTGGCCAAGAGCCTTACAAGATCAAGGATAGAGCTAGAGAGTAGGAGTACATATAGCATATAGTCAAGGGCCCTAAGTTACAAGTGCAAAAATTCATGAAACTAACACCTGACAATGGTCCGAAGGTTAAGTAGGAGGCACATGTACCAGGTGAGAGGTGACCTAAGCATGAGATTCTTAAGGGCCCATTTCGTTCTTCATATACTCAATTTATGTAACTAGATTTATGCATAAACAACTTGAATACTTTGGTTTATCTTTAATTCTTAAATTTTAGTAACTGATTCCATTTATAGGCAAATTACATTTACATGTCAGCTGAGTTCTACACAATTGAATACCTAGCTAGGATCCCATGTAGTGCTTCAATTTATAAAGCTCTAATATAAAAAGGAAATTGATATTGGCACTCCTTTTTTTTTTAGGCACTCCAATTTAAGCCAATTTCCTTCTCACCATTTACCTTGAAAAGGAGTGCCTCCATAAAAAAAAAGGAGTGCCAATATCAATTTCCTATAACAAATATAAATAAAAAACGGGTATTCTGTGTAGTTTTTAATTTAACAAAAAAAAAAAAAAAAGAAGCTAGGATTTGAATTGTTTGATCATTTAAGTTAAGTTTAAGTTTCTTCTGCTTTGGTTCAAATAACTTCAACATTGTAAAGACAAGATTTTTGAAGAAAATATAGTGTTGGTTTATCTCTCATTTTCCTATATATATATATATATATATTATAATAGGATATATTATTATAAATTATTTTATAATTTATTTACATAATTTTGGTAAAAGTGCAATTCTTTAAAACTGCAACAGTGGCTTTATAGTAGCCTGGGATCAACATCTGAAAGACCCAATACCCTAATTTGCTTCAGTTGGTTTCATTGCAAAACAAGTTACCGTCATGAGAAAAGAAGAAACCTTTTTAGTAGTAAGCTCTTTGAGTGAACCAATCAAGGTCCAAGTTGAGTTGGGGTCTCGGTCCAGATATGGTTAAGATGTAATGAATGTAAGATAAATAAGTTTTGTGTCTTTTTTTTTTTTTTTTTTTTTTTGGGGGGGGGGGGGGGGGGGGGGGGGGGGGGGGCGGGGGGGGGGTGGGGGGGGGGGGGAGGGGTGTTGGAGTTTATTAACATAGATACATCGAACAAATTTTTGTTTGAGAAGGTACTTCATATGGGCAGGGCAGCCGCTGGCATGATCAGAGCCCATCCCACTTTCCGCCCGGTCTATATATATCTATAATCTAGCCCTGTTTCATATTTGGGCCGAGTTTCGATTAAGTGGTAGAAACAGAAAAAAAAGAGGCCAAGTTCTTGTAATTTCCTTTTCACTTTGGGTTGGGGGTACTTGATATTTTAATATGTTTATATGTAGAGGTAGTCATGGGCCAGGCTATCCCGGGCCTGATCTGAGCTAGGCCTGGATCTATAATCTAAACCATTTTAATATTTGGGCCAGCCCTCAATTAAGTCATAGAAACCCAAAACCTTGTCAGAATAAAGAGTTCCTGTAATTAAGGTTTTTTTTAGTTTTTTTTAAACTAGATGGGTGAGTGATTGAGACAACCTACCATTCAGGGATCAGCCCTTGGGCAGATGTGTGAGATGAGTCCCCCTTACCACTGCAGTGTCTTGAGTTTCTTAAATTGTCTACATAGTTTACAGAGATCTTGAACCAGTGATAAAAAGATAGGGTCAGCTGGCTTAACCTGACACGATTGACAAACTGGGTGGGTTCAGGCTTGGCACTTTCAACCTGTGTCAGGCTTGGGCAAGATGCAGGCCTGTCTTTCTAAAGTCAGGTTGGGCTAGGATATTCCTATGCCAGGCCCAATATGGCGCCTCCAAGATTTTTTTTACTTTGTTGTTTTCCAATCGTGCTGTCACTGTTTGAAATTCAAGCTATGGGCCCATTTATGATAAATCCAATCGGCTCATTTGACATCTCACAATTGCTCATGCAGTGAATTGGCATTCATCACTAGATTGATCACATCTGGAAATGTGATTTATTCCATTGGAGTTAATCATATATTTTAGGTATGATCAATCTAAGGATGGTTTTCACTGTTACAGTGTTACTAAAGTGATATTTTACATAGCGCCTACATTTATATTGCTGTGACATATGAGCAGCTTGAATTCATAAATGGTGGCCCCAATTTATGTGTCCTAGATTTAAAAGTGAGAACAAATTAATGAGATGGACTAATTCAAATTTTGGGCACATCATCCCAATTGGACCACCCCAACTATTGATTAGATGGCGTCAAATCTTAAACAGTTTCTCAAGTTACAATTTCTTTAATTCAATCTAATTAATAAGTATAATTCAGGTAAAAGTCACATATCTATTTAGGATTCAAGTTTAAGCCCATGGGTCTAGTATTGGAGTGATCCAAACATAAATCAAACTATCTTTGGGTCCAATTCCAATAGACAACAAACCTAGACCCGACCCATATCCCCACCCAAAAATAGAATGGCTCCAAGATAAGTTCCTGAAAACCCTGTCCTAATGGGTTGGATTCAGGTAAATAGGTAACCACCTCTAACTAGAACCCATCAATCAATGCTTAATGAGCTATTAGATGAGCAGGTTTAGGCTTTTTCTTTCATGAATAATGACAGGCATCCAGGCCGGCCCATTGCCAACCTAATTGCCTTGCATGCACAAGCAATATCCACTCACAGAGACTGATAAAATAAATGGGGCATGAAAAGAAAAAGAAAAAACTGTCATTGCTCTGATGATCATTTGTAAGCCAACGTAATTGTGGGGCTCACCCCATGTCACTGTCAACCCTAGTCAACTTCACAACTTGACCTATCTCTTTAGAGATTTGGCTACTGCATTTGATGGATATTTCTCAATGACTTGTCTATGAGAAGAAAAGGTGATACCTAACCGTCCATTGATAGATGATGATTTGTGGCCAAATAGAGGCTATAAAACTAGGGTGGGGTCAACCAGACCTGTGGGAAAGGAATCCACATACACCCCTTTTGTAGTTGGGCTACAAAGCTTTAGCTAGGAGGACCCTTTCCTCTATCAGCGTATCTCACTACAGATTCAACTGATCTTTTTCTCTGGCTCTTTCTTCTTTTGCTTCTCTCCCTAAAAGTTCTCCCTCTCTTTCTTGTTTTTGGAAATGGTGGGTGGAGGCCGTTTCTACTTGTTTGAAACTTTGAATTGAATTCTCTCTCTCTCTCTCTCTCATTGTCAGGAAAGTTGTATATATGTGATATGATTCTGGTGGTCCCCTGAGCTTTGTATAACTTTAACTGAAAAAGAAGAAAATAGCTTTGAAACCCAAGTTGGGTTTAGTACAAACTGGACCAAAAGTAAATATGCTTTGCAAATTTGCTAGAAGGGAGCAAGAACAATTAACTAAAACAATCTTGGCCAGTCACGCTATCTTTGCAATGTGGCCAAAAAAAGGACAAGAGTGACAATAATGCCCTCGGAACAAAGAGACCCTGTGGTGAATTTTTCAAGGTTTTGTAGAATTCTGTGGGGCTGTAAATGACTTGGGTCCTAGCATACATGGTTAAGGGTATTAAGGGTTTTGATTTTAATGATTTTGTAATTGAATCCAATTAGATTGGGGGCCTACAAGTTTAGAAGTTGGAAAGTCTGCTTGACTCAGTGAACTTCAATTGATTTATATGGACATGAACAAAAACTTGTATGTGTTAATTAGACTTAGAACCATGGAGGTAAATGTTCTATATCAATCAAAACTGTATGAAGAAGACCCGTAGGATTAAGGACTTTGTTATATACCTTCATTTAAAAGGCTCGAGGAAACTGTATGGAGTTGGTTCCATGGGCTAAAACTTCTATACTTTTGTAATACATAAATACTAGCAACAAACGCCCGTGCTAAGCCCGGGCCAAAAATTAAATTAAATTAAATAAACTATATCATATCATATAAATACAAAGGCAGTCCCAATTAAATTAAATTGGAATCATATCATATCAATCTCATGCTCATTTATATTATATATGGTGTCCCACATCTCACACTTCACCATAATAGCAACAACAACAACAAAAAAAAGAAAAAACTTACAAAATTAAACAAATAGAAATATGAAGAGAAACCATAAGGTTTATATTTTTATTTTCGTATTTATTTTGAAAACTTATTTTGCTTGATGGCTGGGTTAAGTTAGAATGGATGAGGACTATTTATTTTTACTTTTACAATAAGGGTGTGTTATCCCTTAAATTGAACATACAATTTGTACCGTGTGGAAACAAACAACTCCTTATATGTTCATGCAATCAAAGGAGCCTAGGAATGGTCTATTAGCTCTATAATTTTGAATTTTCAATGGAGATTAGTGCTTTTGACGACATTATTATTTTTCTTATCCTCGCATAATGTAATGGGCTAAAACTTCTAAACTTCTGTAATACATAAATATTATAGAAACTTTTCATGTAAGCAGAGTTCATTAAGCTAAATGATAAGTTCATTATAAACCAATGGCTCAGATAATGGGCCATGTGGGTAATTCCTAATTAGGTATGTTATATTCCGTATAGAACTTGTTCGTAGAACGAGAGGATTCTGCTTTCTTCAAATTTTTATTTTAATGAGGGAGATGAATCACACCTTGTTTGTACAAGATGATATAGTAATCTTGACTGGTTTGGATCATAAAAGTCATTTTAAATGATAGATTTATAGAGTTTGACTCAAAGATTAATCTCAATCTCACCCTAGAGAATGCAACTCCCATTTTTACAAATATCGATTATATATGGAAAAGCATTGTTTTTCAGATCTAGAGTTTTACTTGGGATTTATTAGGAAAATATTATGGAAAATAAACTGATCTTTAAATTGCTAAAATAATAAATAAATAAATAAATAAGTAAATTTATATTTATTCTTTTAGAATTTATCCCCCCCCCCCCCCCCCCCCCCCCCCCCCAAAGTATCTTATTGACAATCATAATCAATCAGAGAGAATCTCTCATTTGATTGTTCAATTGATAAGATAATTGGATCTGCATGGATAAGATAAGATTAATAAATTTGTTTCAAAATCAAAAGAAACTGACACTAGCAAAGTTGACTAAGTGGATTCAAAAGGGTTACACATCCAATTTGGTCGATACTTGAATGGAACATGCTCAATGAACATGGGTCACTATATGTTAACATGCTCCCACTTGGCCCATGTGCCCCTTTATTTTATAAATTTCATATTTAAAAAAACTTTTCTTTTCCAAAACGACTCAATTGTATCTTTAACTCGCAAAATTTGATATTCATTCAATAAAAACAATAATCCAATCACATATATATATATATTGCACGAATGTTTTTTAAAAAAAGTTTAAACTCTAAGGTTGGTCTTTTATGTTCATATTAGGAAATTCAGCTTTGATCTTCAGTTTTAACCACCCTATCAATTCAATTCAGATATATATTGTTTGATTCAAACAAACTGGGCCTAAATATAAATCATGATTGTTGCATGTTATATATTTATATAATCCCTTCATGTAGCACAGAGCATTACATACTCCAGTAGGATCAAATCCACAACGAATGAATCTTTACCTTAAAAAATAATACCTAAATAAATGCATTCACAAAAATTTGTCTTCTCATTTACAATTCTTACCTAACATACATTCCACAAGTGCATACAAATGGTTATGAGGAAAGAAATTGCAAAATCATGTAGATATAATATTAATGTCAATTTAAAAAGTGGATCATGAACAACGTTAGACCAGTTTGCCAAAACCCATCCTAGAAACATATTAAAAGAATTTACAAGCATCTTTTAAGAAGAAATCTTTGCATTTGACACTTTATGATTTTGCATCTTCCGGCCCCCACACAACGTGTTACATAATCGACAGGTTTGGCTCTTTTAGATCTTTCTTTTTTTTTTTTACTGGAGAAGAAGATAGCATATTGAATTTTTAGTGGCTTTAAAATGATGCACTTTTAGAAAACAGCGTATTAGCGGCCGCCATTAGACGTCACTAAAAGTGATTTGGCGGTCGCTAATACTCTTTAGCGACCGCCTAGCGACCGTCAAATAGCGGCTGCAAAAACTTCATCGTGAAAATGTATTAGCGACTCTTTTGCGACGGCTGATGAAATATGTAAACTGGCGAAAGGATTTACCTTTGCTTAGACCGCATAAAATCAGTACATCGTTTTAAAGCAGAACTTTTCTATACGTTGCGAACCTTGCAATATCACACCACACCATCTTTGCTAACATCCAATGATTGTCCTGAATTTGCTTTGATATTTATTGCGACCCCCAGTTGGATAATGATTTTGCCGGGCCATGTACAAGTGGGTCATTTATTTTGGCCATTTTATAATTTTAAATATCAGGCCCGGTGGGAAAGCTCACTAATTTCTCATAGCTTCCGAGAATACTAGCACAATAATTGTGCTTAACACGGTTACGTCCGTGCATTTCGAATTGATGAGTACTATCCATATATTTAATATTCATACATTGTAAATTAATGTATACACTGTAGAGAAAGATATATCAAAATCTTAACAAATGATTATTATAAATTTAATATTTATAAATTTGGAGAGTTTTTATTTATGAACCTTTGCTTGACTAATGCCTTAATTTACTGTAAAACTTCCATTCCATCCAACCAACACTTAAAATTATGCTTTTTAAAACAGACGAAAGGGAGTAACAAAAGATAGTTACAAATTAGGGAACAGGAGAATATAGAGAAATGGAGTTGTTGCGTAGGGTGTATTTCTCTAGTAGAATTTCTGATAGGAATTTGCCATGTCGGGGATTTTTGGACATAATGTGACATTTTGTCCCCCTAACATTTACAAACGTCATGTTTTCAGAATCATTTCAAAATTTCAGCCACTTAAAAGGTACCTTTGAAAATTCAGAAATTCTAGCCCCTTTACTTTTGGTGGAATTTCTAAATGCTAAAGTACAAGGGAGCATTTATGAATTCCACCATGTCGAAGAACTTCAAAATTCTCAGACAGGAACTCCCTGAATTCCACTAAAGAAACATGCCCATAATAAGCGAAATAAGAAAAGTGGAGAATGTGAGTACTTGGATGTTAAAAGTTGAGTAGATGAGAGTTGACAATTGGATAGTTGTAAGGAATAATCAACTGAGATAAAAGTTGCATAAAACATGGGGATAAATGTGTAATGGTTTGAGATAATGAGATAACTGTCATTTAGAATCGCAAGACACGATAAAAAAATCAATCCAAATCCCTTGGCTTTAATATATTATAATTACAGATTGTTATTATGTCCATAGTTGCCAATTAGAAACCTTGTGTTACCCTGTGAGTTTTGTACAATAATGGGATGTTTATTTTGTAAATGCCAAATAATTGGAGTTTCCTAACTCATTTTTACTTACTTGAACCAACTCAATAATCACCAATATTTTTTTATGACATGGGTATCTTTAACCCAACATGACTAATCCCCTTGGTAGCGTCCGTTAAACCCACACAAACGTACATTGGGCAAATCTAGAGCAATTTCGAATAAAAGACGTGTGGAGCAAACCCATGCCTTACGCCACTCCATCATCTCTTAATTGGGTCAATAATCACTTGTCTAAGCAAATTTAATAAAATATGCACAAGTAAAAAACCTAAATTTGAATTTCTAGTAGAGCTGAGTTTATAAATAGGAGATTAGATTATCCACTTTTCTCCTCGTATTGCGTGAGTAGAATATATAAAGTCTTCAAAAAAGGAAGTCTATAGCTATTATTTCAAAATTTGGCCGAGCTTTATCACCCTATACCGAATGGCTTCCACCATGGCCTATTTGACTCGAAACTTGCAACATATTTGTTTAACATTTCACATCTTTATATTTTTGTTTGACATCTTATTTACAGGTAAACGATTAAAACACTCCAAAAGTGAGAAACTTGAGAGACCCTAGTGGTAAGGGTGTATGTCTAATCACACACAATGTCCCAAGGATCAATCCCTGGATGAGGTCGTCCAAGACTTCCGAACCACTCATCTAATGTTGCAAAAAAAAAAAAAAATCTCATTTTATTAAAAACCAAAAGATATATGCACCTTGTTAATTATAACGGCCGCACTTGGGACCACATTTCTATAACACTACATTACATTTTTGTAACACTTGACTATACGTTTACGCAGTCATGTTTTCATAGAAAATGCGTAGAAATTTTGGTCAATTTTGAAGAGTGAAAATCTTTCACATTTGTTACGGCTGTTTTTCTAAAAAAAATATTTTTTTATTTCATGGAAAAGCATTTCCAATGAGGCTGGAGTTGGAAAAGGTTTTTTATATGGAAAAGAAAAAATTCGTCCATTGATCTAATGTTCCACAGACCTACTTAAGCATGCCCTAATAATTTCAGAATTTTATGAAAGATTCAAAGAAATCAATTTGGCCCATAACATCTATGTCAGCCTTTTCGTCTGAATGCACCCCAAATGACTTGCTTTTTAGATGATCCCTCTAGAAAGGGGAGGATTCTCACAAATCTTTCTAGTTACTTCGTTCCCTATTTTTACTTGCAAGAATCCTGAAGAAAATAATTTTTTACTGAGTTTTCCTAGGAAGAACTTTCCTATAAATTTAATCTCACGATTTTCGCTCATAGAGATAGAAAATAAATTCCCCTTTGATTTTGCCAAATAAACCTTTCTTGAAACCTAACCCTATTCAATGTTTTGAGAAACTAAGTACAATTTGGTCATTGCAACGAGACAGTGGAAGGAGGAGAAAACTAAGGGGCCGTTTCTTTCCTGGAATTTCTTGTAGGAATTCCGATTGTCTGGGAATTTCCGAATTCCTGTCAGAAATCCAGTATTTCTTTGGTGAAATTCTTGGGATTTAGGAATTCTAGCATTTGCAAATGCAATAAGCTTGGCATTTTCAAAACCCACCTTTCCATCGGTCATTCCAAAAAACTCCCATGGCAGGAATTCCGGGAGAACTTGTGTTCTAACTCTGGTACTTAATTTTAACGATGGATCTTGATTCTCAAGCTATGGCAAGGAGAAAAAAGGTTGATTTCTGCTTCTTCTACACTTTAAGATGATTACTATGATTTTTTCCTCTTTTGTCTTGCGATTATGGTATCTTTTTTTAGAGGGTTTGAACTTTGGAGATGGAGATAGAGAACGATGATAGAGATCAAAATCAAATATGTTTTTCTTCCTGCTCCATTCCCCCTAAAAAATTTATAGATCTAAATCTCTATCAGCAATGTTCTCCATCTAGGCAATAAATAGAGACAAAAACTAGATCTTTTTTTTTCTTTTTTGTCTATTTATCTAATACTTCTCTGTAAGCTATCATCAAACCAACTGTAAGAATTTTTATCTAATAAATAAACACACATGCTCGCTATAGCGAGTGAGGAGGACACGCCAAGTCTGATCCGAACTCTTTTAAAGAGTTTGAAGAGGAGTGATATTCTTAGTGGATTATAACTAGGAGTCTTATGCACGGATTTGAGGCTATAAATTGGGTGATTCTCTCGACCCAAAGACACAAGACAAGAAGTTAATTCTCTCTCTTGATCTGAGGTTAGAATACCCTAAGAGAGATTTCATTATTTCTCTATAGCCATTGAGAGATTGTTTTGAATGGCTGCTCTAGAAAGTTTTGTTGCTTCTACTCTCTTGTAGAAGATTAATCATCTTGGTGGACAAGATGTGAGGAGATCAAGTAAGGAGAACGGTGCATGGTGGAAGTCGTGTTAGTGGATTCCGTGCAAGAACAACTACAGTCCTTAGGTCGAGGTATAGACTGAGGTAAATGAACCTGTAAGTATATCTTGTAACTGTTTGTGAAATCTTAATTTATAAATCGTGATTTTTCTCCCTGAAAAGTGTTTCCACGTTATATTTGTGTCTGCCTTCTTGTGGTGATTGCTTGGTAGATTTATTTGCTATTTCTATTTTATGTGATTGGTTACATGTGCTGCATTGATTTGATTAATTAGACTAGCATCCATTCTAGTGGGTCCTGCAAAACATTCAATTGGTATCAGAGCGGGTTACACTATTTTATTGTGTTTGATCCAACTATTGTTGGAATAGAAATCTACCGCAAAGACAATTCAACCAAAATCCCTAAATCTGTTGCGAAGAAGAGATCTTCTAAAGGGATTCAATGTTATGAGTGTTAAGGCTATGGACACATTGCTAGTGATTGTGGTAATAGAAAATCAAAGAAAATGACTTTTAATTTGAAAAGATCTGAGTCTGAGAAGCCTGAAGCTAGCAAAGAAAAATTCATCGCATTCATGGCAACTTCTGGTTCTGTTACTCCACAAGTTTCTTCTGATGATGGGACTGATCATGATGATAGTGGGTCAGAAACAGAGCATGACTGGCAAGCTGAATATCAAATATTGTTTGCAAAGACCATGAAGATGAATGAAAAAGTGGAAAGAGTCTGAAGAGCAGAATTCCTCCTTGAAAGCTGAACTTGCTGAAGCACTTACAAAAGTACAAAAACTGGAGGATGAAAATAATAGGTTGGCTGACAAATTGACTGCAGAATCACAAAAGTGTGAATTACTTGATTCTGATATGAAGACTTTGAAAGTTGAGAATTCTGATTTAAATGGAAGACTCAAGATGGTTCTATATGAGTTAAATACTGCTAAAGCTTCATTGAATATAATGAACACTGGATCGAAAAAATTAGATGACATCCTGTGTAGTCAAAAGGCACACACTAACAAGCATGACATTGGCTACGCTGATGGAGTATCCACTTCGACTGCCAAAGGTATAAACTGTTTTGTTAAAAACTCAGTTTTTGCTAATCATGTTGTTAGTGTTGCAAAGAAAGCTCCAAAGAAGTTTAATGTGTCACATCCTGAACGAATTCCCACTTGTCATCATTGTGGAATTAAAGGACACATACGACCCCATTGCAATAAGTTGCGAAGTTTACCGAATCAAAAGCAATGAAAAATGCAGAAAGCTGAGCTAAAAATGAGAAATACTAAAGTTGTTTGGGTCAAGAAAGAAGACGTACCTTTTGTATTGGTACACACTTTGCTGAAATATTTAAATTTGCAAGTATGTGTGCCTAAGCTTCATCACCCTGATCTGCAAGATCAAGCCCCCACCCCAGTGCTGATACGAAGATCATATTGAGGGGGAGCTACTTCATTCAGATTGACAGAAGTTGCATGATGATATTTGTTTGTCAATTATGGATAAATAGGGGGAGAAGAATGGAGCTAGGGGGAGCTATACAAGCCAATGTAATACAAGATCTACAGTGCTGATTTTTTTTTAAATTCAATATATTTTGGATTTTATTTTTGGATAGATCAAATTGTATTATTTTAGGGGGTTGTATCCAAGAATTGCCAAAAGGGGGAGATTGTAAGAATTTTTTATTTGTTGGCAGAGAGATGTCTTGCTATAGAGAGACACATGCTCGCTCCCAGTCCAATCCGAACTCTTTTAAAGTGCTATTCTTAGTGAATTATAACTAGGAGTCTTATGCACGGATTTTGGGTTACAAATTGGGTGATTCTCTTAACCCAAAGACACAAAACAAGAAGTTAATTCTCTCTCTTGATCTGATGTTAGAATACCCTAAGAGAGATTTCATTGTTTCTCTAAAGTCCATTGAGCGATTGTTCTGAATGGCTGCTCTAAAAGGTTTTGTTGCTTCTACTCTCTTGTAGAAGATTGATCATCTTGGTAGACAAGGTGTGAGGAGATCAAGTAAGGAGAACGGTGTACGGTGGAAGTCGTGTTAGTGGATTCTGTGCAAGAACAACTACGGTCCTTAGGTCGAGGTACAGACTGAGGTAAAGGAGCCTGTGAGTATATCTTGTAACTGTTTGTGAAATCTTGATTTATAGACCGTGATTTTTCTCCCTATAAAGGGTTTCCACGTTATATTTGTGTCTGCCTTTTTGTGGTGATTGCTTGGTAGATTTATTTGCTAGATCTATATTATGTAATTGTTACATCCGCTACATTGATTTGATTAATTAGACCAGCATCCATTCTGGTGGGTCCTGCAAAACATTCACTAACCAAACTTGCCATATTTACATTAGAGGTCAAGTGTTTGACGAAACACCCTGAGTATAAATTTTTTTCGTTGGGTCTGATTTTGTATTTTTTGCATGACAAAATCCAACCAAATGAGTGTCAAAACGAGCTTGAACAAACATAGGATTGATGGATAAAGAAAAGAAAAAGGAGTACGGGATAACCAATCCACAAACTAGAGAAACTGGAACATTGGGACTTTGAATATATCTCATCGCCCGTACTATCATTATGACTGGTAGAAGGCATCCATTCAAAGACTTCATTCCCTTCAGTCGTGATACTTGTTTGGATATGTTTTTGATTGGAACTCTAAGTCAGCTGGGCTCTGGCATCAAGTTGAATTGCAAAACCTGAGTCTTTTTTATGAGCCCAATTGGATTAACTATATATGGTTTATTAGTAGAACTCTTTTAGCCAAGTCTAGATTGATGAGATAGGCCGGACGTACATGATGACAGCAACAATGAATCCCATTGTCTATTGAATCCAAAAAATAAGATTGGGGAACAATGGTAGATTCAATGTTTGTCGAATCATGATGAGCATCTACCCAACTTCAGCTGGTTCTTTTGTTATAAACCCTGAAATTGGAATCCAGAAATGCATTAACCGGATATAGATTGAGAGAACGAAGGTTCTGAAAATGTCTTCATCATCTTGTGATTGGGTCACATCTTTGGAGACTCGGCCAAAAAATAAATAAATAAATAAGTCATCAAGCCTCTATCGGCCACACCCATCTAGGAATATCACAAGATCTCCTTCACTATTATAGATTTATCTTCTGTTAGGCATCTAAAAGGGACCCAAACAAAACAACAACAGGGATAGATGGCAAAAGATCATCCTTTAAGTCAAAGATGCCTAGTTAACTGACAATAAGCTCTCCAAATGTCAGTCATCTCAATGGTGTTTTAGCAAACAATATTAGATAACTTCACAATTTCACTGCAACAAGCGGTACATCCGAATACCATCTCAATAGTTTCTGATAAATATACCATTGAGCTTCTTCCTATCAATATAAACTACAGGTGGGCCCTGTTGGCTAACTTAATTCTGAGACCTAAATCATGCAACTTTCTTATAGTTCATTTGATGTGGTGGTTGTTTTAATTTTTCTATTGATCAATTGGTATTTGTTGATGAGCCCTGCTACATGGACTAACCCATGGACCGATCCATGGACTAACTCCATAGTTTTGGGGGGAAAATCACATCACATCATGTGATTTTCCCTCCAAAACTATGGGGTTTGTCCATGGACTAACTCCATGAGTTAGTCCATGTAGACTTTTTGTTTGTTGATACTGTTGCGCTCTCTCTTTGTTAGTATTCCATGATAAAGCCCAGCCACTTCCTCTTCTCATGGGGAGAACATGGGTCATCATGATAGCTTTTGTGAAAAGTCATTAAAATTTCTAACACCTTTTGGGAATGAAAAATGTCTTTGACATCCCTTTTCATTGCCTTTTATGGTGCTTTTCCATTGTAGGATTGGACATAAGAAAATCAGTGAATATTAAAAAGATTCCTATGCTTAATATTCAATGAAAGGTATTATCTCTTCCCCGAACCTGAACTTAATATGATGTTAGTAATTCCACGGTATTAAAGAAAGTGTGATTTGATATTTGATAGTTGCAATGTCATTTTATACTTGCATCACTATATCATATTTATGCATAAGTAATGCATTATAACAGAATCACGTAAAAAATGATTTATACCTGCTGTTGTAGCCGCCGTGGTTGCATGTTGTCAGTTGGTTGTGTTATGGCTATCCTTAGAAGATGAATGACCTAGTAAGCAACGATGTGTTTCATATTTTTCGGACAACTTTGGTATCTATGGTTGTTTGTATTTAATTTATATTATGTTTGACAAGTTTGATATGGTTGTATGTGTACATTAGTGTATGAAGAAAGATGGAGGAAATTTGTGATAGAAGTTTTTTTTTTTTTTTCGATAACATGAAAACCCGCCGACCCCCCTTCGATTGATCATTGGTAAACCTACGGATACATAGATTCATCCACTGGCCCTATGTATCGGGTAAGGCTTTAAGAGATTCGAAGGCAGGACATCCAGGTTAAAACTGGACTTCCTAATCACACGAACATTTTAAGTGTGATATAAGTTTTTTCCACCTATTTCGAAATGTGAGAATATGAAATGAATTTCGAGTTTTTGGGAATGAGATGAGAAATAGGTTGCATTTGAATGTACAACCTATTGACCCTTTTCAGCTGTTTGCTTTCTGAATATTATACACTAGACTCAATGTTTGGCTGCTAGCTAGAAAAGGACTCACTCTTTGGATGATCACATGTAATTATTTTTTACATGGATTATGCATTTTTTTTTCCTTCCTTCTTCTTGAATTGTAAAAGTGGGCTCTAATATTGAGTCCTGCATTTTGTCATTAATAGGACTTGTATGTAGAGGTGTTCACGGGTCAAAACCCGCGGGTTTCGGGTCAAACCCGACCCGACCCAACCATAATTTATATGGGTGAAAACCCACCCGAACCCGACCCGTTTGGGTCACGGGTTGGTTGGGTCGGGTCTCTGTCGGGTTGGGTCGGGTCACGGGTCAAAAAGAAATAGTAAGAAAATGTGAAAATAAATATATTTTTATGAAAATCCAAGCATACAAACAACTTATAGTTAATTTTTTATATTTTCAAAAATAAAAATGGTGTTGCAAACATACTTGGAAATAGTGTTGAAGAAATATGTTGAAGAAATATCTAGGTGGGATGGATACAACACATATGGACAAACAAGAAGGAAGGAGGGAAGAGAGAGAGAGAGAGAGAGAGAATGGGAAAAGGCAATTAACTATAAATTTTTTTCATAAACAATTTGATATTCTATATTTAAAAAAAAAAGGGTTCACGGGTCACCCGGTGACCCGACCCATTAGACCCGTTAACCGGTACCCACGGTCACGGGTCGGGTCAGGCACAGAAAATCTGCTGCCATGACCCACCCATTGACCCACGGGTCGGGTCGGGTCACGGGTAATTTTGTAAGCCTCTACTTGTATGTGTATTGAGTTGTCTAAATATATTGATGGACACTTAAAACTTAAATTTGTGTATAAACAATGTATATAGTAGTAAAATTATAGCCATAAGTCCTTATAGTTATAAAATAGGGAATTCGAAAATTTTTAGAAATTCAAGAATTTTTAGGCAGAAATTTAGGTACAAGGGAAAGAGGAAATTTAGAAACGTAGCATGTGAAAATCTCAAACCGCCACCATATATGATTAGGGATGGCAACGGGTCGGATCGGAGGCGGATATTGTCATATCCGCCTCCATATCCAAATCCAATTCTCCGTCTCCATATCCGCTCCGATCTCCAAACGGATATCCATTCTATCCTCCATCCCCGCCTCCAAACGGATATCGGATATCCAAACGGAGAATCGGATATCCAAATCATTAAAAAATATTAAAAAGACAATACAATTCAAAATATAATTTAAGAATTAAAAACATTAAAAGACGATACAATTCAAAATATATCCAAAAATAAACTTCCAAAATAAAGTCATTCAAGTTTCAACACACTTACACAAGTCATACAAATCCCAATTATTGAAGTGTTATCTATAATATATTGATATATATATATATGGTGTAATATATATAATATTATATAAGATAAGGAGGAAAACTGCAATTAAGGGTTAAACGGATATCCAAACGGGTCGGATACGGTTCGGATATCCAAACGGATATCCGATCGGATATTCGGATCGGATATCTCCATATCCGCCTCCGATCCGATCTCCGAATTTTTTTTAAAATCCATATCCGAATCCGACCCGATCTCCGAAAAAATATCCGAAATCCATATCCAAACGAAGCGGGTATCGGATCGGATCGGACCGGACCGGACCGGACGGAATTGCCGTCCCTATATATGATAGAAAACGGCCCTTAAAAAGCAGGCACCCCGCATGTGGTGGACGCGGAGAGAAAAGGATTGAATTTGAGGGTAGATGGGGTGCAGTCTAGTAATTTCACTCTCCACATGCAATGCAACAGGTTCCGGCAATAACTGGCGCGTAGCGTAGATAGAAGATAATGTGTGGGGCCCACAACCTTTGCAATTTATTTTACCCAATCATTCCATGCAGGGGGCGATCCACTCCCCAGAAACCCAGAATCCACGTTGTCCGTCCTCAACCGGTAACAAAAAAAGCAACCCCCTCCTTCTGCCTGACACGTGTGCACCGGCAAAAGGTAACCGACACGTGTCGGATCAGGCAGCGATACGGCCACGTCGCTTTTACCCCCAGCCGCCTGTTCCCTGTACAAAACCCCAAATCGTCGCCCTCTCTCCTCTCCCCTCTTTAACTTCCTCGTACCACACATATTCCCCGAGCCTTTTAGGTGGTCCCTCACCCATCTAAGCTTTAGCAGCTTCCTCACCAATTGTATTTGTAATTTTGTATGACTACCACGCGTCTTTCTCATTCTCAACTCTCAAGTGCCTATTTCTAGCCTCCAGGTCGAGGGACCACCGTTTCTTGAATGCCCCACGGACTATAGACCATTAGACCTGGATTCGATTCTCTCTCTCCAATCTCTCTCTCTCTATCTCTCTGAGCCTTGCATCAACATTCAACACGCGAATGTTGTGAGTCCGGATGTAGCAGCCCCGTTATCCGATGATGGGCCCCACGTTTCGTTTCCTCCATCAACCACCTGATCAAATGATGATCATTCTTGGAATTGCCCGCCAGAAGTGATGTCCAATCCACTCTAGGACTTTTAAAAATTGTTTAAATTCAAGGAACAAATGTGAGAATGCACACCCTTCCCAAGTTGCTCAACTACGTAATGGACATGCATGGAGCGTGTAGGTGAGTTGAATATCTTTGTAAATCAGATTTCAAAAAAGGTTAAATCTATAAATGGCCGCGAAATAAAGAGAAGGAAATTCTTTCTTTTTTTTTTTTATCTTTTCGGGCAACTTAGTCAAGGGAGTTGGGACCCATTGTTTTGGCAACTTAGTCAAGGGAGTTGGGACCCATTGTGGCCCACACAATATTGGAAGTGAAAATAGAGGTGGACTTAAGTGTTACGACGACCGCACCCGTGAGACTCGATAAGTTTCTTAAATAATACCTTTAAAACTCTATTTTATTATGTGACTTTTTAACTTGACTATTGTCCCCACCACTCAAATGAAGATCATTGGTCTGTCATTTGAAGAAGCTCATAAATATCGAAAGTGGAGTGAACAAATATTTGAAGTGCTACCAAGGGACGTCCTTAGGTAGCCAGGTTACATTCAAGGTTGCCAACCGGCTAAGCCACCCATGTTGTAAGGAAATTGGATGCAACTATCATCATAACGGACCAAATCTATAAAGAATTCACTCTAACAAACAAGCCCTTAAAGATAATTCTGATTTGATCAATAAGTGAGGTTTGATAATCAAAGGGAGTTTACAGCTTCGCACGTTATTTTTTTCTTTTTTCGAATTTCAGAGGATAAGTTACAGATATAGACTGACATGAGAGATTTCTAGATTTTTTTATGTCCACATCTTTTCACTTAGTAGCACTTGCATTAGCTTTGGAAATGAAATCTGCATGAGATGCTTCCAAAACCTTGAATTTTTTAGAAATTTGTGCAAATTCCAAACTAGGTATAGTACTTGCCACAAAACGGCCTTCACATGCATGGAGGTTTTCCTCATTCCTGTTTGGCTAGTTCCACGAAATTAAAAATCACTTCTGTCCAATTGCTACATAAGTTAATTTCCTTCCAAACTTAGTTTTGAAAAACTATTCCTTTGTATATATTTAATTAGCCCAACCATTGAAGTTGTTTACTACTTATAAATAATATGACTGATTTTACCCTTTTATTGTTGTAACGTCATTATGAAAATATTTATACGATATTTTGATATCGAGAAATGATTATTTAGTGATTTTTTAAAATGTTAGCTATATCTATCACATGGACGTTCATAGAAATAACCATGACCTATAGTTTAACCATCAAATTAAATTTAAGGAGATTTTCTACTTACAAAAGTCTTCACATGGGTGGATTTTCAATTCCATGATTTACAAATCCAACAAGGGTCAAGGGTCTACTTTTGTGGATGGTGGGGACTTAAAATCCATTTCTGTAGGAGAAAATCATTGATGATCTAAACCGTCAACTTACACATAGTATTTGAGTGGGTGCTCAAAATCAGCTGATCAAAACAATTATTTGAGCAGCATGGGTATTCGAAAGTGGACTGCAAATGATTAATGATGTAGATCGGTGATTAGTCATTTGTTTCTGAAATTAATTTAGACGGCCTATTTTGCTTATTGCTGATCACATTAATTGCAAGGATTGTTTACTTAAAAGGTAATTCATGTGAGAAATGGTTTATATGAAGTTGGAACCATGCGATGGACGGACCAGATCAACCAATAAGAATTTTTTTCCTGTAAGAAATTTTGCTTATGCATTGTTTTTTAGCAGGTTCATTCAAACTCAACAATCAATTATCAATATGATATGATTCTTCATAAACATGTATGATTCAGTGTACTTCACATGATTGATGTTCCAAATCTGTTACTACTGAAATAAATTAAGCCCATCAATGTTGTTCATCTTTGGTTGCATGGTTAGGGTAGTTAAGGTGTTTATTTTTAAGAGATGCCACTATAAATCTTAAATAGGGTGCTGATGGCTTAGATGGATACATGATACATCATGATAACTTTGCTTTAATTTGTTCTCTGTCGTGTACTCGTGTTTAACATGCTTTGATTAGAACCATCAAATCACAGGTTATTAGTATCTATTTTAATTTAAGGTATGGCCCACATGCCTGAAACTCCCAGTGGCTGGCCCACTAACAACCCTAAAAAGAAAATTTTGGTTTTTGTTCAACTTTTTCTAATACCTACTCCCTACATCTCCGAGTCCCAGAGCATGGGATAATACTATATACTCTCTATTATGGAAAATGTTATTTCTGTCTTCCAAAATGTTCCAAATCTGCCATAGCTATATTAAATCTCTCTCTGAAGACTGAAGTGGTGAATCTTGGCAGAAGAATAAAATCCTATTATGACCAAATGACCTATTTATAAGCAGAAGAAAATAGTAATTAGCAGTATAGGGGCTCACTTTTTTTTTTTTTTTTCTGTACTTTGAAAAAAAGAGCAATTTGAATGAGAGTAAAACACATTCTTTGTTAACCATCTAATAAAGTAAGAATTTCTCCTGCATGCACGAAGAGCTATACAGGAGTGCTCATCCAGACCGTTCCCAAAGGCACCAGAAAACCCCTCAAAACTTCATGGGACCCCACCATTTCATGGTAATTTAATTTTGGTTATTTATATGGAAGGCTTTACATGGATGGACTAGGGCTAATAGCTAGGGTGGACCCCACCATCTCCTTGTGATCAGTATTTCTTGAAAATATGACAAGAGGGTACTCCAGATGTTCAGTTCCATGGGAAAATTGTCATTTGCTGTTAAAGAAAGTCTGCCCAATGAACAGAAAAAGATTAAAGAGAATGGCACAAGTAAGCTATTTAGCATTTTCCCTTCATTCAAAGTTCAAAAAAGTAAAGACCCCTCCCCAAGTAAAGACCCCCTCCTCCTTCCACACGTGCCATTGATTATCATTTACTACCAGCGTCTAGTAGCCTCTGGCAAATGGGGAGCTACCATCCAGTGCAGATACAATTGTTTTTTTTCTCAAAAATTCTTCTTCTCTTCTTCCATTTGAATCTTCTTCTTCTCTTCCACGTTACTCGTTTTATTATATATCCTCGCCCTCTCTCCCTCTCACACTACTTTACCTCTTTTTTGCATGTCATGATCCTATTAGCATCCTAAAATGATTTTCGCAGTAGGGCCATCATTTGAGTTTTTCCAATTAACCTATCCAGCACAGGCCATTTGTGTGATGGAAATCCATTGAGATATACTTTAGGCCACTTTAGAGCTAGTAACCCCAATCATCAAAATTATGAGCTCTTGCACAAAATGAATGTTTTACTGATATACTCAACATAGATTTTAGTTTTAAACCGGCAAGCCGCAACCCATACAGCATTTGAACCATTTGAACTGATCAACATGAAATCAAACATGACCAAAACGTCAATGACACTTGTAAATATATCATCAGTCTTCCAGCCGACCAAGTTTGGTTTTGACCTGATAAATTAAATCCTTGATTCTCTCTTTCTCTCTACAAATCGGACCAAGCCCATTGTTTTCTTCACATCACCACAACTTCGAAACCCTATCTATTTTTTTTTTTTTTTTTTTACTTTCTGATATGTCGACAGCTCTTTATCTTTGGTCATCTTCTTCAAACGGAGACGAAGATCAAGAGAAGAAGCTTCCATTAGAAGCTCATGAGCAGTTGAATGTGGAACCTGCAAAGCCAGCAAGATCGAAGCGCGCGGCGAAATCTCAAGCCGCCTTGCCGAAGAAGCAGCCGCAGAGGGGCCTCGGCGTCGCTCAGCTCGAGAAGCTCAGAACGCAGGAGAGCAAATTCACCGAAACAGACCCATCTCTACCTCCTTCTCTGGTTCCAGCGGCTCTCGATCTCTCTCAGAACCACCATTTCCCTTTCGCCTTCCCCGTAGTCGATCCGGAAACCGGCATGTCCATGGCGAGATTCGCTCCGGCAAGCTACTACGACGCCTTCGCCGAAGCTCAGATTAGAGCGCAGCAGCTTGCATTGCAGAGGTACCGGATCGCGAGCGGCGGCGGGATGCCTCTGGCCGACTCGCGAGGGATTTTCCCCGATCCGATGCAGCTTGATCGGTGCCGGATTCCAGCGTCGGAGATGAGGTTTCAGAGGCGGAGCGGGTTTCCGTACGGAGGACAGTGCTTGTCGACCCAGTGCGAGGTTTGCGTCAAGGTGAGTGAGTCTGGATATTTCTTTGATTTTTAGGATTTGGATTGATCCTGAGTGTTTATTCGGTTTTTAGAGGTTTCAAGGGGAGAATCTAGGATTTCAGGATTTTGGTAATGGTAGCAGTGGAGGAGGATTGATGGACGTGACAACCAACGGCGGAGATTTTCTGGGGCTGAATATCGAGAGCAGGAGTAGGGGTTTCAGTGGGAGAGGAGAATGGCGTGGGGGTTCTTCTATAATGCATGTCGATCAGGTAACGAAAAATCAAACAGAAAATGGTTTTTTCTTTTCTTGGAAAAGGAGCTTTAATTTCCATGAACACAACAATCATGATTAGTTTGGATTTGGAGAGAAAATGAGGTGGAGAAAAGTTTCTAGAGAATATTTTCTCCACTTATTATTTTTCTTCACTTCCAAGTTCCAAGTTTAATTTAAGGGCCATCAAACTGTCTGCTTTGATATCAGTCAAGTTTGTCCAATCTTGGATGGGCCATACACAAAAAAAATCCATATTGATGGGCCTGGCATTTGATTGTTTGTTTTGATGGGCCTGGCATTTGATTGATTTGATGACTTGCAAAAGGAAAATTAATGTTGTTGGTTACGAAGAAATCCATGCTAAGTCAAAGTTAGACCAACCATGATAGCATCTATGGATGGGTATAGATTTTTGGGATCATGTGCACCAGTGTCACTTTTTTTTTTTTTTCTAAAAAGTAACTTTCATAACTTTTATTTGGATTTAGTACAAAAAATTCCAAAACACCTCTCACAATTTTTTGAAATTAAATATTCTTTTAATTGTAGCTAGAATTAAATAATGAACAGTATCATTTGATTTGACACATGTAAGAAACCCCATGAATTACCAAAAGTGCTAATCTCCTTAATCTACAATTAATAGCATAAGTTTCACTGATGATGTAGTAACTACACTGTTATATATTTGATGTGTAAATTAATGTATAAGTTATTTTAACATGTGTATATTGTATTTCAATCCAGCAGTTTTGAAATCTAATTTAATGCATGCTATGGATGGGACCTTGTAATATGTATAATGTGAGCATGTTGGATCAAAAGCTATTTGAAAGTGGTCAAATCATGTGGTAGAAAAATTTATTGTTTCCTAATCAAGACCTGACTGTTTCTCTAATATAGTTTCTAATGTTGTTAATTGTACATTATGTCGCGTTTGGAATTTATTAAGATGAGATAGTTTATTTGGGTTAGAGGAGATGAGGGATAATCAAGGAATGAAGGATAAGGGGTGCTGGAGAAGTGATCACTTTATTTCCCTCACTTCTTTTAGTTTCATTCTTGATGATGGAGAAACAAGAAATTGTAGCATCTAGTTTCCAAAGCATGTTCATAGGCATTTTTTTTTTTTTTTTTTTTTTTTTTTTTTTTTTTTTTGTTTGGTAGAATCATTCTTCCTTGTTGAGAAACTACTTCCTTGTAGATCAAGAGTAGCTCCCTTTCTCATCCAGATGTCTTGTTTGTGTCTAACCCCCTTTTTGAGAAACTACTTCCCTAATGTAGTATAATACCAACCATGACCAACTTGCTAGAACTCTATAGCAAATCGCATTCTCGGTTATGGTTGATGGTGAAAAAATTAATCTTCATAATGCCATTTATGTGATATTTATATGTCCAATTTGGAACCTCAAAACAAATGATGTATGGGTTAAAAGAATAGGTCAATGGCCCACATTCATTCAGTAGCTAAGACCATCCAATTATTGAAATCTTGTATCATGGAGCATCCTTGTAAAGCTTTTTCTCAATTTTACACGTGGTAAAGTAGTTGTATATATATGTTACAAATAACAGTAATCATATGCCAAACAATGGAAACAAGGGTTATTTTAGGGTTTGAGGCCCACTCACTAAAATTTAATATTTCCACCCCCTACTCGAGCATTTTGTTCCTACCGATGTTAAGTCATGACAATATCATGATAACTAAAGTACACTTGCAGTGATCAGATTAATAACTTTTGAAAATTGTAAGTAAAGTTTTATTTGGTTGGTTTAAACAGTAGAAATTGCAAGGTCATCTGGCATTGGGATGAGATTATAATGGAATTAGAAAGGCTGAAAAGCTGCTAAAAGAACTAATGTACTTTAATTTTCTGCAATTTCTGGTATCCGTGCAATGCATAGAAATGAAACTTTATTTGGTTTTGTGCC
This sequence comes from Litsea cubeba, assembly GCA_012931725.1. Classification (NCBI taxonomy): domain Eukaryota; kingdom Viridiplantae; phylum Streptophyta; class Magnoliopsida; order Laurales; family Lauraceae; genus Litsea; species Litsea cubeba. The sequence goes on along the minus strand of CM022949.1, from coordinate 7,042,515 downwards.
AGGAAATGGAGGATGTAAATATTGTTGTTCAAAGAAAAGGCAAGTCAGTGGGGGGATGCTATTATAAAGAGTACGAGTTTTTCCCTCAGAAAGACTGCGGCAGCAGTAGAGGAGGAAGTGGGTCAATTGCAGTTGGTGCTGCAGAAGCTTCAGTTGCTGAAGCTGCTGCTTCTAATTTCCTTGATTTGTCTCTAAAGCTTTCCTTCTAACACAGAAAAGAAGAAGAAGAGAGGAAAAGAAAGAGACTTGGGTTTTTTCTCTCTCTTTTGTCTTGTTCATGGTCTTGGTTTTTCTCTTGTTGTGAAACTAATAGATGCCAGGCCATCAGATTTTTACACTCGGCTAGCTAGTAGGATAAAAAATGCTGACTGTTGTTCCTGTTTTTTCTACTTCTTTCCATGTTCTGTAGTTGATTTCATCCTATACTTAGTCTATGTTTGTGTGATGATTAACCATTTTCCTCCTTTTGTCACCTAAATGCATTGATTATTTTTTGTAGACAGTTTTCCCTTTAGAAAAAAAAGAAGAGGGGATTTGTAGCTTTCAATGTGCAGTTTTCCCTAGCCAGTCCAGCCCTATGATTTGATTGACCCCACCATGGATAGAGGTTCTTCCAAAACCTAATCTTGAAAACAACATCATTCCAAGAAAGAGGCCAAAGATGACATGGATATATAGCTAAGAGATATTGATCAATGAATGATCACTTGCAATGCCCATGTGTGGGCCACCAGATGAACTGTAACGATCCTACTTTTAAAGCTGTGGGATCACCACCCTGAACCTAACCAGATGAGTGGTTTGGGTAATGCGCATACTCATGCTGGCAAATATGGGGCTGATTAGTCTCTTGGAAATGGCCAAGGTTTAAGTCAATTTGATAATTTTCTCAAGTTTGGTGGAATATTCAATAGTGTAAAAAAGTGCATGGTACTAGAACGTAGTTTTTAATTTCCATCTAAATGGATATGCTTATAATGTTAGGGTTGCCATTTATCTTGACATTCATTCCAAGAATCAGATTTTCCAGTCAATCTATGTTAGAATACTAGCAAGTTTCATCAAATGGATATCACATAGCAGTGTATAATGTGGAGAGCATGATATATATAAAATTGAAGAAATTGATGATTCTTGGTGATTCTCAATGAGTGATCATTCTCCGTATACATTGGTTTAATAATGCCCGATTTCTCTTCATTCAATAAATAAAGTGGACCCAAGCCAATAGACATAGTAAGTAGCTATGCTTTGCAATGTTCACTGAGCACCATGGGCTCATTTGTTTCCTACATATTCTAACACATGTATTAGTAACGGTTTATCTGTTTGCATAGAAAAGATGTGATCGGAGAAGGATTATTAAATAGGTAAGGGATAAATATTATAAAATGAGGGGTGAAGGATATAATATAAAAATACAAATGAGACCTTGGTTTTTTTCGGGATTAATTTTTCATCTTTTCCAGGTTCAATTTCTATTCAAGGGGAAGTAATGCAATGGTCAGATGTTAATTTTTTAATAGTCACTTGTGGTTCCTATGAATTCAATTACTTGAATCAATGGATCCCAAAAAGTGGTTTAAAATGAAAGGAAAAAAAAAAGTGGGAGATAGAAAATGAATACCCAGCCATCACTGGTAATTCGAACACTAGGAAAGTTAGGTCTCATCTACATATCTACTTTTTATCTACATCTCTATTTTTTATCCTTCACCCTTCACAATTTTAATAATCATCTGTTGAAGCAAATGGACTATATATTTAATTCCTTTCAAACAAACGAGCCTTTTAAGGCATTATTGAGAATTATTGGCTTAATGTTTATTTGCAGACATATTTATATACTTATTAGTGATACGTGGTATCTCTAGAGCTTTCTAACATTGCCACTTTTTTTTTTTTTAAATAAAACCCACCATGGAATGTCAATCAATCTCTTCACATGCAAACACCCAGCTGCCATGAACTGGCACTGGATACTGATTTGTCCTATATGCAAGAAATAGTGCATGTATAAAGCCATCAAAATGAGTCACTAAAATCAAGTATATATTCCAATCATTTGATTGGACCAACATTGGACCCACTCCCAATCTCCATCTAAATTTATCCATCACTTTGCTTGATTATCAAACATCACAAAATGCATAACTAACTAAGGCTTCTTACTCTAATAAACAGAAAACAAATTAAGCTGAACTTGGATATTCTTTTGCACTCCGGACATAGAGAGGCCTCATTTCCATAGCTGTCTTCAAAGTCTGAAAAATCTCAAAAACCAGTTGCTTTAATTTAATTTGTAGGTGACTGATGACAACAATAATAACTACAACAATTAGATGAAAGGGGGTGTTAGGTAAATCTCTGAGAGAGAGAAGAGTACAGTGTTCTGCAGTGAAATATTTTCCATATCCTTTGTTGTTGCCTTGATATAAAGTGGTCAGAAATGGAGTGATACTGTCTGCATTTCCTACTAGGAAAGAGCAAGCAGGGAGGGGGTGTTGGGGGTACGGAAAGAAGAGCCCTTGAGATAAAGGTGGAAATAGATAGAAAGAATGTTTCAGAGGGTTCTGTTTAGGGAAGCGTTTTGTCGACCCAGGCATCATTATTTAATATTATGTTGTAGGGTGTGAGGGGGGAGAGGATGAGACTTGAGTGGTAGTCCCCCAGAGTGCTGCAGGAGTTGAGGCCGTACATTTTTCTTTCACTAAATGAGTACCCTCTTGTTGCCTCTCTCCACAGCTGTAGTCTGGTAGATCTATGAGGATTGATGACCCTCTGGGCCTCCTCTACCTGCCTTTTTTTTAAAGACGAATTCAGATCCTCAAACAGCCTTTCTCATTCCCAGTTGTAAGTTTAAAGTAACATCAGGGCCCAGGCTAGCAGGAGAGGTTTGTGGGGCCCACTGTCTGTGAACCCCACCAGATTTTTATGCACCTGGCTAGCCATCTGCTTGGCCCCACCTTTGATCAGTGTAAATCTATCTCACTCACCACCTGCCCCTCATGGTCAGGCACCAGGCTCAACTTGACACCTCAATATGTGACCTTTGCTCATCATTAGTTGTAATCTAAAATCGACCTATACTTTTAGAAGACCCCTTAAAAATTTAAGGGTATTAAATCAATGATTTGGATGTTTTGCATGGTTATTATCATCATCATCATTATTATTATGAAACCTTTTCGGTGTTTGATCCTTGGGTTCTCTCCCTCACTAGCTTGTGCAAGATCTCCAACGAGTGCCGGTTCATTTCCATGTCAGTTGGGTCTCTGAAAGGCCCAGTCACCTTTAGGTTGGACTGAAAAAAAAAACTTTAATAATTTTCTCTCAGGTTATAAAGTGGATAATTGAAATAAACTTTACTAAATTTCTTTGCTAGATGTCTATTTTTATAGAGGGACTAGTCATGCCCTGCACGTGCAAGGCACGTGGGCAATGTGGTAAGGAGGAGGGTTTTGATGGAGAAGGAAGGGAAAATTGATATTGGAGATGAAATTGAGGCAAAGTGGACACCCCAAAGATCCTGACTTTTTTTTTAATCTAGATGACTCAAATCATTCCAAAGCCCCAAATGCCAGTTGGATATCCTGGCCATTTTGAATAGGAGGTTACATATATCTTCTAATCAAAATGTGAAATTGAGCATCGTCTCTATTCTGATTTTCCTGCCAGTAATAAATATAATACACAACCATACACTAAGTTAACAACAAAGAAGTTAATGCATATGAAAAAGGGAATAAAGACAAATAAGCATTTCTCATCGGCAAATGCAGCCACAAGACAAAAAAATGGATTTTGTTATTGATAAGATATGACTTCATTGGTGGCATTTACTTATGAAAGTGAAAAGGAAATTACCTGTGGCATTTGTTAGGCCTCAAAGGATAATGGAATGGTGCTGCTTATTTCGTTTCTCTACACATTCAAACAAGCAAAGAAAAAAAAAGGAAATGAAAATCCTTTGAAAAAAAAAATGCATCTTATCTATGATGCTTGCTACATGGTGGTTGGTAATTCATATGTTGGGTATATATAGGCCTGGTGATGGTCCACTGTGGCCTAGCAATATCTATCCCTGACCAACCAGAGATGAAGCCCTGTCATGATTTGAGGCTGATAATATGGGTCTGGCCTATTTATAACTGTAATAGTCCATCAGGTCAACCCAATAAACAAACACTGGGGACAATTTTTGATTGAATAAGTAATAATGCATAAATTTAATAGTAATTTGACACTGAAGAAGGAATAAATCTATCAATCAATATATAGACACATATAAATTACAAAGTGGAAAGGAAATTATCTTATATGCATGCAAGTAAGATCTTAGAAGGGAAGAAAGAAGTTGTATAATATCATGGCTCATATCTAATCATTGCAGTAATGATAATGCTTAAGTAGGATAAATTAAAAGACAACAGAAGACCAGATAGATCTAAAATTACAGAAAAGGGAGAGAAAGAAATAGATAATATACTTGTTGCATAGTTATCGATGATCATAAGCTTGAAGCTTAGATATAATAGTTAAAATGTAAGGTGTTTGTAAATGAGAAAATGACAAACAATAAATTCATCAAGGTAAAAGAATGCTCTTCAAAGGAAAAAAAAATGCTAAAATGTAGACTGTTCTTAAGTAACTACTAACTATCATGTTACAATTTGGCGGGCTAACAGTCAAGCAAAGTTGTAGATGCTTTTTCCCGGTAATGATGAAAGGGACAGACTAATTGTTGATAAGCCAATATTCAATGACAACATTAATTCGTCAAAAGTTCAAAATGACATGAAAAGGAATTGGAGACCTTTAAAAATATTATACAAGTCATGTTGATAGTTAGCTTGGAATTTACAAAGAATTAATACCTGCATTTTGCATATTAAAAGAGCTAGCAAAGAAGAAAGAATGAGTATTACAGAATTGGATAATAAGGACATAGGTTCCGGTAGAATTTTTATAGACAATGTAATTTTATTTAAACGTTCCATGAGCAGATAATTTAGAGGATAAATTTAACTTACATGGTTGTGCTGAAAATGAGTTGTAAGAACTTGTTTGGCAACATCATACTTGATTGTTCTGCTGAAAATAGAGTCCACAAAACTTTTTTTGCAATATTAATTATAGCGTTAGATAATCTCAATATATTTACTGATAAATGAGGCAAGTAGTAAACTGTTCTTCTTATTTGATTTGTTAATATAGGCCAAGTAGGACCCACGGTAGAAGTTACTATTTACAAGTAATATTTACAGACCTTAAAAACGAAAAATAACTGTTCTTCTTGTTTGATTTGTTTACATATCCAAAGTAGTTTTACCTTACATCAAAAAAAAAAAAAAAAAAAAAAACATATCCAAAGTAGTAACTACAGTAGAAGTTACTATTTACAAGTAATATTTACAGAACAAAATTTGTGACACATTTTCTATGTTTGACTTTCTTCAGGGGCATCATCATTCGATAAAATAATGAAGTTTACTCTTAAGTTGTATTCATAGGACTTCAGCTGAAACATGCATTCCTGTCGATTGAATTTGTTGAAGATGTTTTCGATTTCACCAGTTTGTCCCTGATATTAAAATAAAACAATTAGTTAAATATTTTATACGTACCTGTGGCTAGTTATATCAAGATGAGCTTGATAGTTTTATACCTGTTCAGAAAACTGCATCATTTCAACCGGTGTGCATGAAGACAATTTCTTCATTTTATTTCCAAATAATGTTGCTGAAATGGTTCCTGTAGAGTTATATAGAGTTGCTACAAGTCTAATCCTAAAAATTTATGATAATAGTTAGTGTTAGTATTTTTTTTTTTTTTTTGTAAGATTTAGCAATAGTAGTTAATGAGAAATAATTATATATTTATTTTAAAACTGTGATACCATGGTTGTGTTCTTTGTAGGTGCATGAGCATGAGATTGGAATGTTATATTTTTCTGTTGTTTTCTTTTTACAACCACTGCAACCCATATACTTGAAATTGATGCTCTTATGCAGTATGCAATATTCTGAAAGGAAGAATTTATGTTATCAGGTAATAGTTGAAATAAAATTCTAGATAGGGAAATGATGTTCATTTGAAAGAAATTTAAGCTTGTTAGATAAAGTACCAGTGTTTTTGAATTTAGAATGTCATCAATGTTTGTAGTTGTTGCTGTCGGATGTACTTCCAGTGGATGTTTGTGCTACATTTTTTTGTAGTCCAATAAGCTCGGCCTCATGATTAGAACACCTGGTAAGAAATAAATCAAGGCAATAATTATTGATATCATATTTTTACATCTAGCTATTATTATAAAAAAAAGGAAAAAGTGATATGTAAAATGATTTATAATTACCAAATGCGTAATGAATCAGCAGATGGTATGTCAGGGTTGATGATGATTGTTGATGAAGATCTTATATTTAGGCCAGTTACACCTGAGAAAAGGGAAGCATAATATGTTAATGTATTTATTTTTAAAAAGCTTCCGTAAATACATTTGTTATTTTTGTACCATTATAATGTGATTTCTTTGTTCGCGTAACAATAATGATTGGCTTTGTATCCAACGGTTTTGACAGAGCTTCAATTTCTGCTAGCCATAAAGTTGTTCCATATAGATATATAGATTCATCATTGTCAAACTAAGAATTATAAAAATAAGGGATTAGTAGTAGAAATTGATAATTATTTGTTGAAGTTATTAAAAAAGGCAAGTGACATACGTTAAATCTGTTAGCACTATTTGTTGAAGTGGAAGGGTTTCTGATTTGACCATCTTTGGGGGCAGCATGTCAAGAACCACAACAATTATGTTTGTAATATTATATAATACAGAAAAAGAGATTTTCATAAATTTTTTAATGAAGAAATTGTAATGAACAAAATTAATACATGTTTATTTATATTGTAAGGATGATGATAGTAGAGAAATATTATTTGAGTACAAATTTATTTTACCTATTTCTGCCTTTGAATCATAGTTGTTAATATCAGATAATGGAACAAAACTGTAAATGTTGCTGTTGGTATCCTCTTCCTCTTTGATGACTTCTTCTATGAGAGATTGACTATTTATGATTCACTTATATTTTGTATCTCCAAATTGATATCTTGGATGAGTTGGGCGGACAGATATATTTGACACATAATAGCTCTTCAATACAGTAAATGTGTTTTCAAATAAATCAATATCACTGTCGAACATAGTGGCTCGAAGTATTTACCTTTAAATGACTAATATTTTACAAACTTCTAAAACATAAAAGTTGTCGATATTTTGACAAGATTTTTTAAAATGTAATATGCTTAGCTAAAGAAGGTTAACATAAAAATTATGCAATAAGAGAATATAAATATATACATATATAGTTCATGATTTACCTCAGAGTCACTAAATATTAAATTTGATACGTTTATGCGATTTGAAAAAATCGCCCAAAAAATCTGAAAAAATTCCAGAAAATCCAGAAAATTGTAAAATGAAAGAATATATGGTTCTTTTGCAAAAGTAAATAAGAAAAGGGGGCGTAGCGGTCCCCTCATTGTATGAGGTCCTGTATCGCTATATAAATAGAAAATAATAATAATGATAATTTTTTTCACATGTGTTCATGTTGTTTAGTTATGCTAACTTAGAAACTAATGAAAGGCTCATAAAAGAAAAAACGTTATAAAGTCAAGACTTAGGAGTACCTAGAGAAAAAAATACATCTACCAAAGGGGGTGTCTAATAGGATGTACTTAGAGAAGAATCCTTAAGAAGAACTCTCTGTATCGACTGTAATTCGGCGAGATCCTGTACTTTTTGGTGTTCTTTTAAACATAAAAGGGTAGAAGAATTGTGTAGAAATGTTATTTGGAAAGAAGAATAAAAGAATCAAGTATTATCATGCATTTTAAAAAAGTTTGAAAAAAAAAAAATTTTCTCACCCCGTAGCGGTCCGTAGCGGCCCGTAGCGACCTCGTAGCGGCCCTGTAGCGGACGTAGCGGCCGCTACGGGTGTGACAGGCGATAAATCGGCCGTAGCGTGGCGGTGGCCACCGCTACGGCCGATATATCGACCGCTACGCTACGTAGCGGCCGATATTTTCATCCATGGTTCCAGCTCGTGACTGACGAGGAATGCTTTTCTCATTAACCTTGATTTTGGTGGTCCAATTTGATGTGCGTTCTGTTATATCTTGGACTTTCTTACAATCTTTAGGCATGTTGTTCACCTATAAAAAGAACTGTTAAATAATTCATTGGTTAGGATTGCACAAGTATTTTTTTTTTTTTAGTGCCAAAACAAAATATATATTAGCAAATTAAGTATATTGATATGAAACAATGTTATTCAAATTACCTAAAACAATAGATGCTAAATAGAATTGGCAAGTTCAAGTATTTCTTGGTATACAACATTTGAAGTGCATGTATTTTCTGATAGATCATTTATGCCTGGTTTAATAAGAACTTTCATAGAAGTAGCTGTTTTTGCTCTGGATAGGGCAACATGTAGTTGACCATGTGAGAAGACAGGCTGTGGAAGATATATACCAACATGTTCCAATGTTTGACCTTGTGCTTTATTGATTGTCATGGCAAAACTTAAGCGAATTGGAAACTGTTTCCTTTTGAACATGAATGGATAGCTATCATTTTGGGCTGGCTGAAGTGGAATTCTTGGTATGAAAACTCATTTTCCATGATAGTGACTAGCAATTATTTCTACATCAATAAGATTCTTTGTAAATGTTTGACAGACTAACCGTATGCCATTGCATAATCATGTGGGTGGATCGACATTCCGCAGCAACATTATTGGACAGTTTACCTTTAATATTATTTCATGAGGAGGTAGTCCATTTGGTGTTAGGCTGTTTAGGAATTCTTCCTACGGAAGTTGCTCTGTATCATCTATTGCTGAATCAAAACTGTAATATTTAAGAGGGGAACCGGGGAAGCGGTTTATGAGTAAATCATTGATCTCATCAACAAAATCATTTTTTGGACTTAATATTGCACGAGTTGCCATGAAATGTGAATTATTAGGCTTTTTCTTCTAGAATTGGGAATGTAGCCTCTATCAAATCAGCCATTGATGTCATCTCATCTTTGAAAGGAATAACCATGGCATTTGGAATCTTTAGTTTTATCATTGTTTGTAGCAGTTTCTATCCCATTTCCAACCCGCAGCAAAAACTGGCTAAATAATGGATCAAATCTTGCTCTCATATTCTCAGTCAATTTGATTTTTTGTAATGTGGGCCACAACTGTGATGTAACTAAACTTGCTTTGATTGCTTCATGTCTATTTGTTCTTAGGACAACATGAAGGACTTGGCGGAGATCTCCTCCAAATACAACTACTTTACCTCCGAATGGTAGTTGTGAATCTAGTTATATCTTGCAACATCTGATTGAATGCTTCAATTGCTTCCTTCTTTGCCATTGATGCCTCATCCCATATAATGAGCTTTGCTATTTGAATTAATTGAGCTAAACTTCCTTGTTTGCTTACATGACAACTCTTGATCTCTTCAATGTTAAGTGGTATTTTGAAGCGGGTGTGTGCTGTTATACCATCTGGCAATATAGATGCAGCTACTCCGGAAGTTGCAGTTGCAAGAGCAATAAAGCCTTTTGATCTCACTGTACTCAATAGAGCACGGTAGAGATATGTTTTTCCCGTTCCACCAGGACCATCAATAAAAAATGCACCAGATTTGTGACTAAATATTCTTTGCAATATAATATTGTATGCTTGCTTTTGTTCTTCATTCAGCGTATGTACTGCAAGTAAATCTTATTCAGAGATTGAAATATTCAACTCTTCTTCAACTTCTTTTGAATATGATATTTGCTCATCAATTTCAATATCTATATCAACAAAAGCATAGTCAATAATGTTTTTTCCCATTGACTGTAAAACAGAGTTTATGTTTGCCAGTACTTTTGCCTGCCTTCTATTAGATGAAAGTTCAAGGTGGTTATAATCTTCGGACATAGCATCTTCAAATTTGTCCCACAAGATTTTAGGATTGCTTGGGTTGCATTAGCCTAAAATGGTAGCGAATAATCGACGCAAACTTTGTGGCATTTGATACTGAGATGCCTCTTGCAAGCACTCTTCAAAACTATTATCTGATTCTAGTAAGCCTCGTAGTAATGCAGCCTCACGAAATGATGATGTTTCCATCCCATTAAAGCATTGCAAATCATGAAATGACATTGGTCCTCTAATACGATTCAACAATAAGCGTAGATAGTATCTTTCACCTTCAAATGGATTTGCAGTGACGATTCTTCCAATTGCAGTTTCTTTCTTCCTCTCGCTCCAGTATCTTTGGTCGTCATGCCATACAAAATGTTCTGGAAAATCTCTGTAAAGCCATTTTCGTGCCTTTGTGTTAATTTTATTCATTTCAAAAAACTGAGTCAACATTGTCCTTGACGCACGGTCATTGGAAATTACATGAAGAAGATTATCTTGATTCTTGAATGATAATACCTGTCAAAAAACTGAGTCAACATTAGTCCTTGACGCCCGGTCATTGGAAATTACATAACGAAGATTATCTTAATTGTTGAATGATATTACCTGTCTGTCCTCTAGATGCAATTGTAAACTTCTGACAGATGGATAAATTTCATTAAGTAAGAACTTATAGATTCTCCATGCAGCTTCTGGGGGTGATATCCATCTTGTTGTTTGGAATTTTTCTATCTCAGTTAATATCAGAAATATCCTCATCACCAACAATGTGGAAAGCCACACGGTCATGACCCTTGTAGATATACTTGTACAAGTATTTGATTGCTTTAATTGTTGAGCAGATCTCAACATTTATATGACAATCAAACTTTGCAAGCAAGTATGGATTATATGGTATGACCCATCGGTTGTCTAAATATGCACCCCGTACTTTGACTTGTTCATTGGTGTTATGCCGCTTGTATATTGGATATGAGTTCTTTCCTTGAGTTGTTGTTGAACAAAACTCTTTGGGATAATGATTTTTGCAATTACCATTTTTTTTCATGCATACATTTCGTGGATTTAAATTTCCACAAGGTCCATGCATCATGTGTTTCACAACTGCTGCATGTAAGTGTGAATTTATAGCTTTTTTAGGTAATTCAGCGCAAACAAATCTGTCATATGTATCTGGCATCATGATTTTATAGCCTCGCTTCAAGATAAGTAAGAAATGAGCATGTGGAAGTCATCTCTTTTGAAATTCAATAACATATACATAAGCTGAAATTTGTCCAAATATTAGTTTCTTGAACAAGTCATCTTTTAACTCTTCCAATTTTGCTCTAAATCCCCTTGCAATCAAATCAGGCCTATTTTGTGCTTTTTCATATGATTCTAACTCTTTCTTGATTTCAGGCCAAGAAGGATTGCATGTCATTGTTAAAAATAGATCAAGCTTTCCAAAACGTTCAACCAATGCCATTGGATCTATATAACGACGTCTCATGTCTCTTGGGCCCCCTATAAATGATGCTGGCAGGACAATTCTATGTCCGACTTTAGAACCATGAGTTTCTACAATTGCGACACTATCAACAAGTCCTTGATACAAATCAGCTCGGATTTCATCTTGTTGATGACAAAAGTAGTCTAACCGAGAGCTCTCCAGCTTAGAGGTGTACAAAATGACCCGTAACCCGACCCGACCCGGCAACCCGACCCGACCCGTGGGTCAATGGGTGGGTCACTCCACCCACAATTTTTGTGCTTCGACCCGACCCGACCCGACCCGTGACCATTGGTACGGGTAACGGGTCTCACGGGTCGGGTTGGCGGGTGACCCGTGAACCCGTTTTTTTTTTTTTTTTTTCAGGTAGAAGACCAAGAGATATTTGTCAAGATGGGATTTTAATTTCTCTTAGATGTAGTTCACCGACCAATTTCTAAATATTTGAGTTATTATATTGGTCTCATGTCTATGAACTCAAGGCCCATGTTTACTATAATATATTTAGTGCGAGGAACATTTATTTTATTCATATCAATAGATTAAGGTGATCTCACATGAAAAACACGGTACGTTTTGAAGCCTTATTAGTTATTACATCTATTTGACATCAGTTTGTTTAGATTTGTTAATCTTGAATATCTTGTTGATTGTATTTAATCATTTAATTGGTGACCATTGAATTAATGGTCAAGATGAGAGTGATTACGTAGTTGAAATTGGATGTGATTTTCGAGTCAAACCGCAACTATTTTTTTTTGTACCCCCCTACCCATGGTACAAAAGAAGGCCAGCAAACAACCGCAACCACCTTTTATTTTACATAATTACATCTAATCACTTTTAGTTCTCTAACAATTATCTGAAAGTTGTTTACATAAACAATTTGGTCTTCTACATGAAAAAAAAAAAAAAAACTGACCCGAACCCGACCCGCGACCCGTGACCCGTTGAACCCGTGACCCGTTTGACCCGTGACACAAACGGGTCGGGTTCGGGTGGGTTTTCACCCACAAAATTTTAGACGGGTCGGGTCGGGTTTGACCCGAAACCCGCGGGTTTCAACCCGTGAACACCCCTACTCCAGCTTGATGTACATGTCTACAACATATTGCTGGAACAAACGACCTGAGTGCAATAGTAGTGAACTTGTATTTCTCCTTATTTGCAATTTGTAACAACTCTTATTAACTTTCTTCTGCATCATTGGAGAAAACGAGAACATATTATTATTATATGTTTAATATTAAATAATTTCAATAAGCAATATATTGTCAATACCTTGTTTCTCTTTTTCAAGGAGATTTTCTATTGATGATATTTGGGAAGAATTAACAGTCGTCGTCCTTGGCAATATACAGCAGAGTAATTTTTGTTCAATCTTTCTATGCCTTTATGCCATCCAGTATCACTATATGGAAATAATAATGGATATTGCAATGGATCATAACACCCAAAATAATATTGCACTTTGTGACTATGGCCTAAATGACTTTGGACAATTATATCGCGTTCAGCAGGCGCACCAGAGTCATTATTCTCTATCCATATTGCTGCTACTTGTGATTCTGATGGAGCATTATAGACTCTTTGATCTAACTCGACATCACACTTGATCACAATGTGAAGGCTTTCCAAAGTAGGTACATGCCGAAGGCTTCGGAAAAATGAGCAGTATGGATTAATTGATAAGATGTTGAGAAGCTTTTGAATGATGTCTAAATTCATTTTTGATGATGCCTGCATTCGATTTTGCACCTCATGGTCCGTATCATAAAAATAAAGTTGTAAGCAAGAAGGATGTCCATCAGCTGGTATCAAGTCATTGATGTAGTGGTATAGCTGACCTTGTACCTTGAATGTATATATACCTTTGTCTCTTTTGCAAAGTTTTGTATCGTATTTTACTCTGAATGATGTAAATGCGAGAGTGTTATTATATGTACGAACATATTTTCTAAATTCAATAGCATCTTTCGATTTTGACTTGAATAGCAACTGGAGTTCTTTAAGAGTGTCGTTCGAAACCAATGATAATTGATCGGAAGAGCAACAGAAGCCTGCAGGCTCACGATAAAATCTCTTTGCATTGCAATATTTGCATGTCGGAGAAGGTGGTAAAATAGATGGTTCTTGAGGTATATTTTGAAGAAGTGCATTGATGCACATGGAGGTAGAAGGGGTTTTATCTACAATAAGAATAAAAGTAGAAATGAAGTATTGTTTAATTATTGTGAAAGGGTTAAATAAAGGGAATACAGATAATTATACCTGTCCTTCTCTTCTTAGGCGTTTTTTACGTAAACGCTCGAATACTTTTTGTCATTGTGCATTCTGTGATTGAATGAATGTTATCATAGAATTCTAATGAGAATTAATCAATTGCTAAATTGAGTTTCTTGCAAGATTGGAAGACAGAACATAGTTTTATTATAAATAAAACTTTGTTACTTCTTCCAAGAAAAAATGAAGTATATGTGAATGTTTTATCACCTCCAACAGCTTTCTTACGTCTTTTTGATGAAGCATAATGACGGCCTACTTTTGACGTTGATCCTATTCAAAGGATTTGCAAGAATATTACCAGATGTATTCGCTTTAATTGCTTAATAATTAAAAGTTGCAATTCTTACCAACTTCATAACTGCTGTAGAATTCAATTTGTTGTTTGCCCTTATTTGATATTCTTGATAGAACATGACCGACCTCATTCACTAAGATAGCTAGAAAATTGAAAACCAAATAATTGTTAGTCATTATGAGATTTTTTAGTAATTAATACAGAAATTTGGAATTAAGATAATATAATATATTTTAGTACTGTTACCATTATACCTGGTTTAAAAACAGTCTTGCGAGACGATGATAATTGTGAATCAAGGGCAATTTTTAATTTCGTCATTTTGTATGCTTCTTTTTTTTTTTCTCCGTAGTTTTTCCTTCTTGCCATCACTCAAACTTTTGTAATAATTTTTGAAATATTCTCTTCTATCTTTTTTTTCGCTCATTTTTACATTTGAGGGAAAAAGAGGAAGATCAATAATGAATCAATTATGCAGTTTAATTTATGCAATTTGTTATCAACATTTTACAATGATTTGAAGAGACAATGAAAATTGTTTATGACCATACAATTGATTAATCATATTTATTGACAGAAAATGAAAAATAATATAACATTTAAAACATATGAAAATGTGGATGGAAATCAACATTAATTATTTCCATACCTATATTGTATATATTGTTTATAATACTAAAGACAATGAAAGCCTGACATGAAGCAAGGGGTTCTTTACTGCATAGAAAGAGTAAATAGTTAATTAATCATATCTATTGATATAAGATGAGAAGAATATAATATTAGAAAATGGAACTTGGCAATGAGATACTGATCAACAGTCCACAATTAAGTTACAAGTGTAGCCTATGTGTTGATGAGCAGACCAACTTTCTTTCTACAAAATTGTTTGGATAAATTCCAATGATCTTTCTCTGTTGTACATGAGTTTCACAATTTTACAAGGGAAAGCTATAATGACATATAACTATGCATTTATATCATGATTAGGAATTAGGAACACCTTATGACATCTTTTGATCTATTTAAATTGTATAACAGAACATAACTTGCCTGTTTGAGTAAGATGAAAAGCAGAAATCTAGATCTCTCTTTATAACTGACTTGATTTCTCGGGTGAAGATGAGTCCATAAAACACATTAATTGCACAAATTGAATAATCTATTAGCTTGCCAACTTTTAAACTAAAAAATTAATTAACTCAATTAATGAACTTGAGACCATTTATGGGGGATCTTATTGGAGGAACACTTTGAAACTGAATATATGTGTAGTGACAGAATTGTTGTGAGTAAAATAATTATTTCTTGGTGTAGAGAAAGTTTACTTTAACTGCTTCAATTTTCTTACAATTGTGATCAAGGTCACATTGATCTATAGAATGTGAGAAAGTTAGCTTTGTTTCACAATCCAAGTTGTAAATAGGTAGGGATCAAGATCACTTTGTTTTCTGATTCTGCATTTCAGAAGTTGCTGCCTTGGAAAAGATTATAGTGGACATGAAAAAACCCAATTTTTATCTTTGACGACTTGAAATCATGACAATCCAAAGTTAATTGAAGTAAAATTGGTGGAAGATGAGGGAATCACTTAAAACTCATCGGCCCAATTGGAAAGAGAAGGTATTGATCATCTCCATGTGTTTATTCTGTGTAATCAGTTCCCTTTAGATCCTGTTATTTTCACATTTTTGTGTGAATGGAAATTGGGGTTTTTCTTAACTATTCTTTATCATCTCCATGTTTCTTTTTTTTTTTTGTGTATTTATTCCCCTTTAGATCCTGTTATTTATTATTTTTTAGGTGAATGGAAATTAGATTTTTTTATTAACTTTTACTGTGCATCTCCTCTCCAAAATCAAGTATCTAAGCAGTCTTTATCTCATCATTTCTATTTCACCTACTGTTACTTTTATGAAAATAAAACCGACCTGTTAAAAGTGAAAATTCTCATCTAATGTGTTTCTACTTTTATTTAGAAATAAAAGTTTTATATCTTTAGCATTCTAAAGCATTTAATTAAAATACCTTTCTAATTAAAATTTTGTGAAACTCAAATACGACTAAAAAACAATATTTAAAAATTCTGATACAACATAAGTTTCTGTCTTATATATGTATTACCAGATGTATTAACTTTCATTGCATAATAATTAAAAGTTGATAGCCTTTTTTAGTAATTAATACATAAATTTGGCATTAAGATAATATAATATATTTTAGTTTTGTTATCATTATACCTGGTTTAAAAACAGTCTTACGAGATGAAGATAATTGTGAATCAAGGGTAATTTTTAATTTCTTCATTTTGTATGCTTCTATTTTTTTTTCTCCGTAGTTCTTCCTTCTTTCCATAACTCGAACTTTTGTAATATTTTTTGAAATATTCTATTCTATCTTTATTTTTTGCTCATTTTTACATCTGAGGGAAAAATAGGAAGATCAATAATTAACCAATTATGCAGTTTTATTTATGCAATTTGTTATCAACATTTTACGATGATTTGAATAGACAATGAAAATTCTCTATGACCATACAACTGATTAATCATATTTATTGGCAGAAGATGAAAAATAATATAATATTTCAAATATATGAAAATGTAGATGGAAATGAACATAATTTATTTTCATACCTGTATTGTATATAGTGTTTGTAATACTAAAGACAATGAAAGCCTCACATGAAGCAAGTGGTTCTTTACTGCATAGAAAGAGCAAATAGTTAATTAATCATATCTATTGATATAAGATGAAAAGAATATAACGTTAGAAAATTTAAATATCAAAGTAAAAATAGATTATTTTCAAAGGTCTCAGATGAAGTAAGTAATGTTTTTTTTTTTTTTTTGCAGGAAAAGTAAACATGAAAATCAGACTGACCTGTTAAAAGCGAAAATTCTCATCTAATGTGTTTCTACCTAACATGATAACAAGACATGCCAATTGAATATATACATAAATGCCCAACTACATATGTGATGCATATACAATTCAAATGGGCTGGTGCATCAAAACCCATCTCCATATATTTCAAGAAATCCATCTCCATGAACCCCATAACCACCGCTCAATATCCCAAATAGAAAAAAAAAATGCAGAAAATAAGTCATCAACATTACTCTTCCACGTATATAGAAATAAATTAGAAATCAACCTACATATACATCAACTTTGCTAAAAACACGTTATTCAAATCTAGAACATATTTCAGTACAGATAAAGTAGACAAACACAATCAACACTTTGGTCCAGGTGGAGGAACAGATTGAAATACAACTCAAGTTCAAGACTCAACCCACCATTCTATCTGTCGAACCAAAAGAAAAGAAAACCATGGGCATAAAACAAGATAAAATAACAGAGGACATTAGCCACATGTGAGCCAGCTCTTTGCAGTAGCATAAGACCTCCCTTACCCAACTAATGTAACCACAAGCAATATAAATCTAAAATATTCTCACAATGAATTAAATCTGATTGAATAAGACCCAACCAATCCAACATGTCTATGTTCCTAGTTTCTGTAACGCCATACAATTCCATACAACATGTAGAATATTTACATTGACTTCCATCACATGCAATTTTTTGTCCCATTATTTCTTTCTATACAAATGGAGAGCTGCCCATGCCATAATAAAATATTATGGGCAGAAATATATATTTAAAAAAACTCAAAGTAAAAGATTTGTTAAACAGGATATAGATAAAACAAAAGGAAATGGATAACAAGTAAGCTTTCTGTATATGGAAAATTTTTTCAAAAATGAACCTTGAAATACTTGATCATATTTGAAAATTCACCTTTGACCTTTATTTTTAACAACCTTATGTATTCAATTCCTATCTACTTTAATGCAAACAAAAAGGGCCTAAGTGACATCAAAAGCAACTAATTCCAAATTTTATTTGTACTCATCATCATAACCTTCATATTGTTTTTGTTGCTATCGGATTGATGTACTGAAATCTTCCACATCCTGCTCATCCTATGGAACTCAACATTAATAGCTAGGTAAGCAACGATAGGACAACTCAAATTCTGGCAGAAAACGACTTGTTCACACATGTTGAGCAATTTCAGCCCACAAATGTCAGAAAACTTGTTTAAGCTCAAATGAAAATTTTATGTCATAAAAAATGGATATAGAAATCCACACAACAATAAATAATAAGAAAGGCAACATATGCTTTTAATTAAGTCTAATCTATTACCTTCAATAAAGTGATTCTTGAAGTTGAAATATCATTTGCAATATACACTTGATTCAGAAAGAGGAAAAAAAACAAGAATTATCACCTAAAGAAGCCAAGTCTAAATAAGGGATAATGCTAGTCCGTAATTCTTTTTAAGAGTCGAGTTTTTAAACATGAACACTAAAATCCAGTAATTCTGCTGTCTTAAATTCTTGATTCAATTTGATATAAGGGAAAACTCCTTGTAAGCTGCTACAAATTATTATGTTATTTCTATAACATTTTGAGTGTTGGATCATGCATCTTATGGATTTGTTCAGATTTAATTTTAAAAGAACTCCCTATGTTTTGCAAATGCATCAATACCAAAAAGAAAAGTGAAAACAAGGGGAAAAAAAATGAGAAGAGAATATAGAACTCATGATTGAGAATTACTATTTTAAGAATCTAAAGGAAAATATACAAAGCCAATAAAACCGAGACCTTTGCTCTAAAACAAAATAATAGAACATTGATAAAGCCTAAAAAGACCCATTCCAATCATAGCGGAACCCAAAACCAATACTACGTTATAAATGGAGAGAAAGAACTTCCTATTTTCGTGTTGTGTGTGAATCTTTGTGCAAATGCATCAAAACCAACAAAAAAAAAAGAGAAAAGAAGCAAAAAGAGAGAGAAGAGTATAAAGAAGTCATGCTTGATAATTACTCTTTTAAGAACTTAAAGGAACATGAAGAAAGAGAACAAACGCATGAATTATGGACTTAGTCCTCTTCAATCAGAGCTCTAGATACAATGTACACTCAATTAGCAAAGAGCATTATGAATTTCACATAAGAGAGGCCTGTTAGGCCAATAAAACTTTTGATAGAGTAATCACAAAGACGCAATATGCAGATGCCTATGAACATATGTTTCACATTGTTCTGGTTTATTTCTCTTGTATTTTAGACACTTCTTTCCTTTTATAATAAGGGTATAGATGTTGATCGTGGTGTGCTCATCTGTACACTTTTTTTTCTTTTTTGACTACTTATACCCTCACTATGAAAAATGCTGCAAGAGTCAACTTATTGCCCTAACATCATCATATCAATGGTCAAAGTATTATCCAAAACTGATGGCAAAAAAGGGAAATAAGAAAAGTTTGAATTGTTGCATGCAAAAAAAAAAAAGGTACACAAAAACAAAAACACACATTTACATCACATTAGATCTTAACTTGTGTGTCCAATTCATTGATAACACTTGTGTGTCCAATTTTTCAGTTGTATATAAACCCGCCTTTGATTCATTAAACGAGTGCAAATAATATGGTTTACTTATTAATCATGGTTCATATGTTCATCCAAACTTTCCTGCAATAGTTTTATCCTGAAACAGCCAGTTTCTGTTCCAAGGGGATATCAGTAAATTAGCCTCATAGCTTTTTCCACGGAATTATTTTTACTTTCATCATTTATTTCTTTTTATTAAGCAGACGTACAAGGCAACAACAGATTCCAGGCTGGTTGAGCACCCACCTCTCACTTAAACAGGTCCAACAGTTGTTGTCATTCAGGATTTCATGAATCACTAAATACCCAATAGAAAATTATTTGTCAAAGTTACAAAGGAATAATATAATAGACCAACCCCTCTTAATTCTTCAAAAATGAGTCCAGAAAAAAAAAGAAAAAAAAAAAACCAAAGAAGAACATAAGAATACAGAACAGAACATTTAGAGTCACAGAACAGAACGTTTGAATGACCCACTAAGCAGCAATCATTTATTTAGAGTCACAGTCTCACAGAACAAAACAGAACATTGTTTTTGTTATGTTCATATATCTTGTTTTTGTAATTGGATTTAACCTAAATGTGGTTTATACCAATTTCTATTCACAGAACAACACTCAAAACGATGTTCTTGTTATGTTCACAGAACAGAACATTGCTTTTGTAATTGCATCATCATGAAAACGATGGGCAGCCACAAAACAGTCTCTCTCTCAAACATATGAACCCATTTCATCAAACTCATCTTCACAAGCTCTCTTGCAATATAAAATTTCACAGCACTTTTTATGAAAATTTGGGCTAAGCATTTCATCAAACAACTTGTCTATCATGGAAAGCAAGGGATTCTTTCACAAGCTCTTTATGAAAAAAAAATTACCTAGCCATTTCATCAAACAGTTTCTGCATACCCATTTTATCAAACAGATAAAGAAATTATTTGAGAACCAGAAAACTGTTTCCTTTCTTCTTGCAGTCGTTGAGGAGCAGAGAGAAGACAAAATGACGAGAAAGGGAAGGAAGAACCGGAAAGGGGAATTTTTTCTCCATCTGTCATTGGGAGGCCAATTGTCAAAATGCATGCATCCAAGGGGGGCCCACGAAGAAGCATGATGTGGCATGGTGTGTAGAGAAAGGGAAGAAGCAGGACACTTCTTCCCTTTTATACTAAGGGTATAGATATAGATTTTATACTACGGGTATAGATATAGATTTTAGGGGTCCGGCTATGGCCGGGCAAAAACTTATCTAAGCCTGGCCCGTTTTTCTATTGGGCATATTATTTACGCTTGCATCCAGCCCATGAGCCTGCCAGTCTAGACCAGCCCAAGGCAGACACGGCTTGGGTAGCCCAGCCCATGAGCAACCTGTTTTTATTAGTTCGTTTTGGATTCTTTTTCTTCAATAAATATAACCATCTCAGCAAAAGAATAAAGTTAGTTGAGTCATTGGTTAGACAGCTACATTGATTTTAAGTCATATCAATCTACAATTGGATAAAGAGGGAAAAAAAAAAAAAAAAGCTGTAGTGTTGGCCTGGGGAAAACCCTTCTATTTTTTTCTCTATTCACTTGAAAAAAAAAAAGTTGTAGAGTTGGTGGATGTTATTGTTAGACAGTTACTATATATCTTCTTGCAGGTCATTGATGAAGAAGCGAGGAAAAAAAATAGAAAGTGAAAAAAGGCAGCTTGTGATGACTTCCTGTTCTGTGGTTGGATGCTGAGAAATTCTGGTACAACTAAAACAGGAGAAGGGATGTCATTAGACCTCCATCAATCGGGTTACGCATGATAGCTAGGTCCAATCCAAAAGACTTGAGGATGGATCCTCCTTTCGACCCAATTGATTATTGGGTCTGTTCTAGGTCATGCCAGAGTATGCGATTGCTTGAGTGACTTGCATGCATAAGGTACTAGGCAGTTGGTGGGTATGAAGACTACATCAGGTTGTCACCTCTTGCTTTTGCTATCTTGCATCCTTTTGTTTACTGCTTTTCTTTTAACTTTTCTTCTATATGCTTCCATCTTTTGTATTGTTGGGCCTGATACGCTCGACTTCAAACGGCTCATCTTAATACAGTGGTTCCTTTCTTCGCAAAAAAAAAGAAGGTACTATATATCATATAAAATGTACATCGATCATTAATATTATCTTAAATAAGCTTTATAGAAAAATGGATAATAGTTGCAACTAGTGTGGTTGGTTGAGGCTTGACTCTGGAACCTTAACATTCAGGTTGTAGGTTTAAACCAACCGACTCAGGCTTGTAGTTTGGTTCGATTTGTGTCTGTGTCCATTCCAATTAGGGTCTAGGTTATAATTTCTCTTCCAAAAAATATGTTTAATCATTAATATGGCTTAGAGACCCTAGCTATGCAGAAAGAAGCTTGCTTCGGCAATTTAAAGTCGGAGCTATAGAGACTTATTAACTGTTAGGTGAGAAATGGGGTACCCAACCAACGGATATGATTTTTTTTTTTTTTATAGAAAGGGAATTTCATTAAAAGAGGAAAATCAGACAACCAAGAAGACACCACCAAAAAAAAAAAAAAAAACAAAAACAAACTTAGCATCTAGCGAAAAGGATGCCAGAAGCTAAACTCCAATCTACATCTTGCCTAAAAGAGTAACCAAACTTGGCCAGCCTATGAGCCAAGCCATTTAATGTTCTAGGAATATAGTCAAAGTCTACAAAACAAAACCAAGCAGTAAAGGCTTTAATGTCTGAAAATTTTAAGTCTTTTAGTATTATTAGGTTATAGTAAAGTTTTATGCAAAACTAGAGAAATTAAGCCATTAGCCAATAATACAATTACAGGTAAACAACACCACATAAGAAAAACAGCATAGAATATATATAAGTTGTCCTCCACTTGATTTGCAAATTACACAAGTCACCCTCTTACATAAAGAAGGCCAAGTTTTAAGGGTAACCAGGTTGACTACGAAATTAAGAAGCCCTTATAGTGTCACATGGTAAGGAAATGGAATTGTGTTGCATGAAAACAAAGGACAACAACTGTCATTGACATCTTTGAGAGAGGTGAAAACTGCCATATCTGAATAGCATCAATATCATAGTATTAAAAGTAGCTAGTCATAAACTAATAGCATTACAAGTAGCTGGATCAAAGATCTGAGCATACCAACAGTTTTTGGTAGCACCTGCCCATACAATCCAATGACAATTCTACCTGCAAATATTCAAATGCAAATCACAAGTGAGGAATAAATTCAAAACACTAGAATAAAATCGCATTTTGTACTAGATATGGTAATCATTTGACACATCATGAAATATGATACAGCTACATTGCCAAATCGTATCCAAAGGCATCCCAAACGATATCTTCACTGCTATGAAGCAAGACCCACATAAGACTAAAAGCATCATGAGTAGAAAGAATCAACAATAAGAGACTCCAACTACAGGTTTTCCTTCAGAAATTTATTGCATTGCTTTTGTATTTAGTCATCACTTTCTCTCCCCTCATTGTTCCAGGGTGTTCCAACTTCCAACGAAATTGCTGCAAAATGGGTTTTACAAAACTTCAAATCACATCTTGTGAGAAAGTGTTGAATAATAAAAGGAATAAATCGGCAATAAAATAGTGCGCAACCAAATGGCCAGATGATCGGGCTCTAAGATGGAAGGAGACATGAATGTCCAAAAGATCATTTAGAAAACACAAGTGCAAAAAAATAAATAAATATGGCATTTAAATTGCATAGTTAAACTAGAAATCACAAATAAACAAACCTCATTAGCCCCTCGTCGGAAACATAAACACCTTTCCCATGAGCCAAGTTATCCCACACAGTTCCTTCATACCTTCACAACATGAAACAATATGAGCATTAGCAACAGAAGCACATTCATTCTGTTTAAATAATAAAATCCTAAAGAACACGTTAGAAATAGAGATAGAGAGAGATATAATCATTTATCCATTACAACCCCAAAAGACCCAAATCAATTCCAGTTCTAGTAGTAAATCCAAACACAACTATAAAGCCCATGAAAGATAAGATTTCATTACCATTAAATAAATTCCTCCCCCTGCCACCTGTCACCACTGCACCCCCACTGCAGACATCATCACCATCTCCTTCTCCATTCTTTTCTTTCCCTTCTCTTTCTCCTCCTCTCTCACTCTCCCTCACAGGCACCCACTGCACTGCCATCACCACCCATGCACCACCTGCACACGCCCAGCACTCACCCATGCACCACCTGCACACACCCTGCACTCACCCATGCACCACCTGCACTCACCCTGCACCACCTGCACACACCCTGCACCGCCTCCCCTGCACACAGCCACTGCCTCCTCCAAGAATAGTAGCAAGCACTGGCGTACTGCAAGGGGAAGCAGCTAAGGCAAAAGTAAGCCCAGCCAAATATGCTTGCACACCTGAAACTCAAATATTAGAAACTAGAACATGCAGTCCAACTTAGAAAGATGAAAGAACTTGAAAATAAACCATAACAGTTGGAAGCTATTTATGCAAAAAAACTATAAGGGGGAAAAAATCTTTCTTCAAGGAAAACATAAATTACTTGAAGGAAAGCTAGCAGCGGCGGCACGGGGATCAATATTACTGAAAATGGAAAATGGAATGGGTAACTACCAAATAAATCATCTATAAAACACACTGAAAATGGGAGGAGCAATCAATCATCTATAAATAAATCACAGTGAAAATGGAAGCACCGTCCATGAAACACCTAGGATTAAGTCACATTGAAAAGTAACACTTCTACTTTAATGAAAAGTGGTGAGCTTATTTTGGCTGTGCAAACCAACCTCACAGTACAGGAGAAAACAATTAAAACTGCAAAATGGAGTCGCAGCGACACAATTTCAGGACAAAGGAGAGTTCAAAGTGTTAACACATACAAAGCACTGGGTGAACTCAGGCCACTGACGTTCTAATCATCATCTTCATCTGCGCCAACAAAACAGAGAGGATTCAGAATATAGCATGGGAAATATGAATAGTAATGTACAATATTACAGAAGATGGCAATTTGGACATTTAGTCTCACTTGAAAGCTACCAGTTGATGGGAGTGTGGGACTGGTTTGATTCGGTTTGACATGGTAATATTAGCATTGGAATAACTTTCTGTAAGTTACTGCAATCCATGTGCATCTTGCTGGTGTATCTCATCTGAATGGGGAATTGCAAGACAAATCCTGAAAGAATCTCCCTTGATACCAATGTCTCCTATGTTCAAAATCTGCCATGAATAAACAAGACCCAAGTAAAATCACAAATAAATTGATGCTTCAGATTGAAAATACTAAAAAAAAAAAAGATCAATCCCAAAGTCATCCATGAGAGACTAAATATCACCACACGCAATTCCCATCCATATCTTTATCATTACAAGTATCTCGAGCATCCACATAAAGTCATATATCAAAACCTTCTCTACACCACTACAAGGAAATTAACTCAAAACAAAAGATAGAGTCCAAATAAAAAAGGGCTAAAAAGGATGAAAACTTATTAAAACTTCCATGTGTATGATATCAAATAATGATAATAAGTAGATCAACAAGTCACGCGTAATCTTCATATCCAAATCAAATCAACAGCCTGAAAAACCAATAAGCCAACAAGAGCTTAAAAAACATATATCTTAAACAGTCAAATAAAATGAATGTATAACAATCAATTTAGGTTTAAAAGAGCCCATGTTTACAACTCGAATAAATAAAGTGACACCAACTGGATATGATCACCGCCAACAACCGAATGAAAATCACTCCTGGACAAATGCATTTCGCACAAAACCTGGATAGCAAAGAACACACAAGATTGGGAATAAATGGGTGGCTTAATCCTCCTCACCTTGGCCACTGAGCCAAGCAGCCCAAAAAAAGAACACACAAGATCAGGTAACGCAAAAATACCAAGCTAAAATAACACATAGAGAATAAAGCCATAGAGAATAAATGATGAGGAAATCACTCACTTTGAATGAAAAAGAAAAAAACCAACTCAAAAGCGAAGAAGGAAAAATCCTCGCCTTTGTCAAATTTCTGCTCAACTATGAAAATGTGACCTATTTGACCTAAATTGTTGAATTCAGAACCAAAGCAGAAATTTCGGCCAGATAGAATCAAAATCTGAATTGAAATTTTTTATAAGGTTGATCAATTTGGCTTATTGACCAAAAATAATAGTTTCAGCCAGTCTGGCTGGAATGAACTGAAATTGACAAATAGGTTAATGATGCAGATTTGAGTGCTTGAGAAATAAAGGGGGAGCCCACATCAGATAGGGAACAAGATGTGGCGGAAAATGTAAAATAGGATTTTATGTCTTTAGATTAGAGTTTTCATTCTTTTTAGAGATGGAAAAATATCAAGTCTCAAAGATGTCTGAATGACATGAAGTTAGGTGTGTTTGATGGATTACCTATTAATGACAATTCCTCCTGCTGATTTGCCAATGGCAGCACATTCCTTCAAAGTATGATATATTCCCTCTATGCTATCATCTTTCATACAAATCAGGAAGCAGCTACTCAACTGCCAAACCATGCAACACAACTGTCATCAAAAGCTTGCAATTTACCATTTGAATCTGATGCTTCAAATTGAGAACTGAAAGAAAAGATTTTTTTAGTAAATGCTATGGTTTACAATGTGAATCCCCTGATACTCAAGGCTTGCAAATTGCAATTCCTTCAAAAGGCAGATGTCATTATTTTGTGCAGAACTATTTAAAAAAGACCTTTTGTCCTTTTTCTTCCTTTTTATTATGCCCTTTAAGGCTAAAAAATGCCTGACCTAATCCAAGTAATGCACCTAAAAGAAAATCATTTGATGACAATTTTAGTTGTCTTATGACTTTAAGATGCATTAAATAAAATGAGCTAAATGAAAAAGAAAACAAGAGAAAACAGAGTAGCTAGCAAATGTTACCTGGGGTCTTGGTCCCAGCATTGAAAAGGGTAGGGGAAGCATGGGTGAACCAACAGTGTGCATGAGATGGTATGTTCTGAGGACAGAATCAGTATCATCTTTATGAATTCCAATAGCAACCCTCATCAACATATGCTGAGGCCGTTCTACAACCTGAGACCTTCAAGAGGTAGGATCTCTCGAGAGTTTTGAAACCAAAATAATCATAATCAAAGCCTCTATCATAATCAAACTTTAAGATCAAGGTTAGAAAGAAAGACAACCCAGAAAGATAGAAAGAAGAAAGACGGAAAAAAAATCTTCATTCATTCAAAGATCAATTTGCCTTTATACCTTCTGAAATGTAACCAGGTTCATCGCCATTGCTTCTCTCCTTCCTTTCTTCCTCCCCCTGCCAAGTTAATATTAGCATTTCATTTGTTTCATACATTTTGTCCTAGCCAACCTGGCAACCCAATCCAACCTAACTCATTAAACTGCACCAGTCAAATGGACCTTACCCCGACATATAAATTTAGGGGTTCGGATTGAGATTTCCAACAAAATTAATAAACAGGTTGGGTTCAAGTTGGTAACATACACATTGCTCAGGGAGGTTTCCCAGACTGTTTAGCTTTGAAACCTAAAAAAAAAAAAAAACAACTTTGAAAATCTCCCCTAGCAGTTGATCAATTTGGGTTGCATCAACATATCTTCTCCATGAAATCTAATTATTCTATGCAACTCAGATCTCAGCATTCATGAATCTCGCCCCATGCCCATATGATATGCATGTTTTTCACAATCAATCTACACATTTATTTTATTCAATCCCTTCAAATGATTTCCCATCTACAATCAAAAGAAACGATTTTTCTTTCAAACAAAGGAATTAAGATTCGGATGAGATACCTGCTCGCACACAGTGATAGGATTCCTCTGCTGCTACTCTCAAAGCTCCAACCTAACAAGAGAAAAAAAAAAAGAAATCAGAAAGAAAGACCTCAAGAGAGGAGAGTGTGTGTGAGAGAGAGAAAGATTACAGTTCTGATCTTGAGGAATCCGTCTAAGGAAAGGTTGAGAAAGGGGTTTCCCATGTCGATGATGATATCTTTCCCCTTCTTTTTCCATGTTGACTCAACAAGCGAATGCCCTTAATATTTTGTATATTTATTTATTTCTTTCATTGAGGCTGACAGGCTGTAACATTGGGCTTATGTTTGATTTGCTGCCGCTACAGTGCAGCCACCCATTAAAAAATTTAAACCACTCCTAGAAAATGCCTCCTCATGTATGGACCTTTGCCAAATTTCACTTTAATACAAGACAACCCCACTGTCAAGATTGAATGGATATAACTACAATGGGGTACATTAGTCCCTCATCAATATGATGCTGTATCTTCTATTAGAGTAAAATTTGGCTAGAGCCCATACATGAGGGAGGCTTTTGTTTTGAGTTGTTTCTATTTTTAATGAGTGGGCCCTACTATGAACGAGACTATAAACTTCTTATAAGTCCAAGCATTCAAGTATCCAGGCTTTTTGTGTGTGTGTGTATTTTTCTTTTTTAACAATACCCTTGAGGAGGGTCATGTAAGAAAAATAAAATGTAAACCACTAAAATTATACATTTGCCATGTAGTAATATCCTATTGCATTAATATTGATTTAGTAGAATAAAGTAAATGTAATGATTATATGTTATTTTTAGATTTTACTATTTTTATTTTTATAAATTCATGTATTCTTTTTTATTTTTGCATATTTTCTTAAATGGAACTCTGAAATGTTTCACCAAAATTTCAAATTAGCCGAAACATTTTGGTTTGGAGTTAAAACAAGATGAGGTCCAAAACGAAATTGACAACTATGGTTTGAGCATTAGTTGATATAGGGAGGGATTGGCCATTTACACTCTCTAGGGCATTTTACTTGTTAGCCACCTTGCCCAATTATGACAAAGTAACATCCAACTCTTGTCCATATCTGTTCATATATGTAAAGTGGTGATTAACTAAAATTCAACCAATCGATGGTATAAAATAAATGCAAAAAAGAAAAATAAAAATGGAGTCAAAAGAAGAACTCAAATATAAGAAAAATCGATTGAAACCCAACATTCAGAAACGATGAAAGAAGAGAAATCTTAAGAACTGGAAGAAGTTTAAAAAAAATTATCGCTTCTTTCTTTTATTTCTCTATTTATATCTAACTGTCTTAACAATCTATATGATAAAAAACAAGAGTGTAGTGTAACAACAGGAAGATAAAACCCATTTGAATTTTTACAACATCAACACAACTCAATGATGAAAGATGCAGAGAGGTTGGGAAGAAAAGCCCCACCTTGAATTCTAGGGAAACAATCTGATTACTTTTACTTAAGGAAGGAATCCTTGAACTGCCCAAATATTAATAACAATGACACTACCACATAAGACCAAATGACCCTTCTCAATACTAGAGATTTTCTATCTAAGGTAGAACCTAAATAGAAACTGAAAGGAAAACAAAACAGATTTCTTACTACTTATCTGTTTCGTACAATACTACAAACAGTAAAAGAGATAATTAAGGAAAGGGTGAGAAGGAGAGTTGGCGGTTTGGGTTTTGTGGCTGGCAAGAGGTATTGTTGGTGTTGGGTAGGTTTGAAGAGGACCAAGCAGGCTAGCCTCGGGTGTAATATACATAGCCAAGACTGAAGGGAAAAGCATAACAATAGACCCGAACCTCATAGATCATCAACAAAGCACCATAGGGGATGAATATTTCACTATTTTGTTTAAGTATCTAGCATAACATACTTCACAAACTATAAGGGGAGCAATAATAAGCTAGAAAAATAATTCCAATTATAACATGAAAAATGAAAAGCATTTCTACCATAAAAAAAATTCTTTATACAAATTACCTAGAAAAGACTCGATTTCCTTTCACCACACTATCTCCATCCTGAACATATGTTCTGTCATCTTCAAGAGAAAGGGCTTAAAGATTTAGAAATGAACCAAATGTTGGAGGTGGATGACTGCTACAGAATATGTGAAAACATGAAAGCATGGATGAAAAAAGCGGCCGCCACATAGCGTGGCCGATATATCGGTGGCGGGGGATACCGCCACGCCACGGCCGAAATATCGGCTGTCGCATCCGTGGCGGCCCGTAGCGGCCGCTACAAAGTGTGGCGGCCGCTATAAAGCCGCCACGTATCCCTTTTTTTTTTTAACTTCTTCCAGCACCACCATTCAACACCAATTTAAAAATGACAGAGTAGAGAGTTAGTGAAGGAAATAGGAATACCTTAGTCACCAGCACAATGAGGGTTCTTTATAAAATAATTTAATTAAGACCAATTTGAAATCTAGTAGTAATAGGTAACTATATCTTTACTACTATACAATTTCAAACATAATTAAACATGTTTAATATCTTATCTAGCAAGTTATGATAATAATAGACATCCAAGCACAAAAATGGAAAGACAACCAGCAAAAGAGTCTTAGCTATCATGGTCAAGTATGATCCTTTTGTCTTCTTGATTGCCACTTTCTCAAAAACATGCACTTCGCAGAGGGGGTCCGGGGGTATCCCCCGGCGGGGGTCGAGCTTTTCCATTACTTTCTAAGTTAGTATGACTAAGAAACATGAATACATGTGGAAAAAACTAATCATTACTTTTATACAGCGATACAGGACTTCATATATTAAGGGCACCGCTATGCCCCATTTTCTTACTTACTTTTGCAAATGAACCACATATTCTTTCATTTTACAATTTTCTGGATTTTCTGGAATTTTTTCAGATTTTTTAGGCAATTTTTTCAATTCGCATCGCTACGCCGCTACGTATCCCCGCTATGCTACGTATCGCCCGCTTCGTAGCAGTTTGGCGGCGGGCGTCGCTATTTTCATCCTTGCATGAAAGTACCAACATAAGAAAAATAGGGTAAAACATTAGGGGACGAAAAGATCAAAATGCAAAGAAAGAGCAATACAAATATGCACAAGGGACAACCAGGCACAAGATTTGAGATCGTGTTGTCCCTCAATAAGAATAAAAAGGACGCATGAATGAATAGAACCATATGAAACCTTTGTTTATTAAGTTGGCTAGAAGGAACTTTGAGCATCTTCTTTCCTAGCCTCAGAAAATCGGATTCAAAAGAATTATTTCCATTTTCATCTCTCAATGGAGGAACCTGCATGGAAAGGAATTTGATAACGGGCCATGAATCTAATAGTAGCAACCAGTTACTCAGTCTCTCAATGCACATTAAAAAATAGATGAAGACCAAACATTAAAACTAAAAGATCAATATAACAAGGGAGGCATCTCATTGATGTCTAATGAAATGATTAAAAAGACAAAACAAAGAATAAAAATAATCAGGGTTTTAAAAAGCGCGCCTAGGCTCAAGGCTCGTCAAGGCCCAACAATTGTGCCTTAAGTGATGGGAGTCGAGGCGAGTTGAAACAGGCCCCAAAAAAGCCCCTGAGGCGCGCGCCTCAGGTCCAGGCTCAAGGCGCGCGCCTCTTGCGCCTTATTGTCACCCAGGCTTTAAATTAAAAAAGAAAGAGATGTAAGGGGCTAAATGAAAATTTTCTAATATAAATAAAGATGTCGTGCCCTGCCGTAGTTGTTTCCTGTATCATCCAACGAAAAAAAAAAAAAAAGGAAGAGAACGGAGAAAGGAGAAACATCAGCCAGCGATCTGCCTGATTAGCAGTCAGTGGGGCCCACGCTGAAATTTTGGGATGACCTGCACTGGCTGGTCTGGGGCTTTTTTTTTTTTTCAAATGCATCATCAAATCGGTGGGGCAAGAATCATATTTTGCTTATGCCATCACTGACTTAACCATCCATCAGTGGGGCCCATGCTGAAATTTTGAGATGACCTAGTATGGCTGGTCTGTGGGCTTTTTCTTTTTAAAACATCATCAGGTTATCACCAATCTTGTTAGGTCCTCCTTAGGAGCATCTGTGTTGTTCCTTTGACTTTGAAGTTGTATTGGTTTTGATGGATTTTGGTACTTATGTTGAATGTTTAACATTTATAGTGATGGATGCTTTATGACGTTTAGAATTTTTTTAATATTCCTTGTCAATTATCTGTCAGTCTGTTTAATTTGTTCTACTTTTGTTCTATTTTGTGAATTATCCATCTATACCAAAATATTTTTTTTATATACAATGTCCGCCTCGCTTCAATGAAGCTCGTGCCTCGCGCCTTAGCGCCTAGGCCCAGGAGACCTTAGAGCCTTGATGCGCCTCGCGCTTTTAAAAACACTAAAAATAATGCAGAAAGCAATTCCCGAAAAGTGACATCAAGCATAAAAAAAACAATGGCAATGAGTTTAAATCTTGGTGATGCCTTCAAAATCATTACAGAAATCTAATAGATTTTAACAAACATTCGTCAAAGAAGTTAAGTATTCTGTATGCTGATCTTTTGATCAAGTAAACATTTTCAGCTCCTTATAAAGGATCCATGTGAATTTTCTTTTCTTTTTTCTATCTAGTGTGCACATCTTTATCATGATTCAAAGCCAAGAACCCAAGAATAGAGCCATTGACACCATGCATGAAGGCTTTTTGTATTTGATTTAATTTTAAATGGAAGGATTATTTAGAATAACCAAATTTGCAATAGAAAATGAGAAAAAGCAAACAGGATAATGCATCATAAAACAAGCCCTGCATCATCTTTAATGAGTCAATCTGCTACATAATTTTGAATTTGAATCACAATAGGATTCCTTAGTAAACACCAATTGATAATCCATGCCACTCGTTTTTAGTAATAATGCCATCTCAATCGAGGATGGGAATGGGTGTAAACACATCCACATTTTCTTACTTCAAGAAAGTTTTGTTTCTCTTCTACGATAGAAATTCTGCACCATGTACTTTCCCTTTTCATCTTGCATCTTGGGACTACAATTGTGATATCTTGGGATTTCTAACTATCACTACAAACCATTGGGAAGTTTTCATTTGAAATTCTCTCATTTTTCTTCCCAGGAACTAACAGCCCCGATTTAATGCAAAGATCATTTCTGCACTACACCACTAGGCCCTCCTTTCAGCTATCTAACTTTTCCATTTGCATCATTCATTAAAAGGGTTCAATATAGCCTCTATCAGATGATTTTCATTAAATTCATTGGTGGTTAGGAAATGGAAACTTACAGCCTATGATCTACATTCGAGGCCATTTATGAGTAATACTCATAGATATAATCTATACTCTCTAAAAGCATGACTCTGAGAATTCTGATTCTATCTGAATAAATCAATTAGTAGCGACCATATCTGAAATCTAAATGGGTCACAGTCACTAACCTTCCAGCAAATCAATCACAAATAAACAGTTTTCCATATCTAATCTTCTAAAATTTTCGTTTAAAGTATCAATTTTCAATGAAAAGCATCCTTCAGAGAAAGAATCACTGCTTCATCAAATTGAGGGGGAAAACCCCATTTCTAACTATGCAAAAATCTTTTGATCGGTAGGATTTATAGTTCACGCCTTTCAAATGTCAAAAGCTTAATTCTCAACTAATCAGTCAACTAAAACCCAAATCAGCATCAATTCTAAAAAATAAAAGAGATCAAAGTTCATCACAAATCTCAACAACCCATCTCCAAATATCAGAAAAAAAGATTCAGTATTGATGGATTTTACCTCTTTCGACTCCAAATCTGGAATCATCAAGCAAAAAAAAAAAAAAAACCAAGTTCTCCTGAAAGAAACTGCGATTCAGATCTGAATTAGCGGAAGACATTCATGGCTAATTTGTAACATGACAGATTTTTAAAAATATGATTTGGGCAGCATAAATCAGCCATAGAGATCGCATGAGAACTCCATGAATTCATGACCAACAAGTGTATAATTAAAGGAGAAAAAAGAAGACTATTACCTCGAAGATTTGTAGACTTCAAATCTCTGAAAAAATAGATCTAAAGGCCCGAACTCAGACTTGCAACTAGCAAACAAATTGCTGGAATTTTCTGCAGTAGTGTTGCCTTTGATCTTCTTCTCTATCTCACTTCCAAATCTGATTGGCTAAGATGGCGGGATCTTAATCTAGGAATTGAGAACTATTTCTCCAAGGAAGAATCTCAGATCTACAACTTTCTTCAATGAAGAAGAAAGAACTTCAAGGGCTTGATGTGTGGAACCTTGCACTATGCTATGTTGGATGTCCAAGGGCTTGTTTGGTTTCTTTTATAGAAACTTTGTGGTAGCTTTCCCAAAAAGTTATCTCTCCTTATTCTTAAAGATGTCCTAAAAGGAAAGTATAATCTAAAGATTTATTTCCTTTTAGAAACACTCTAATAAGGAAAGGAAACTAAGGAACTTCCCATGCAATTAGTAATCCTAGTTGTACAACACTTGCTAATTTTAAGTTCCTAATCCAAAAAGGAAACTTTCTCATAGGAATACTAATCCAAAAAGGAGTCCAACCTTCCAAGTAGAGAGACCTACTCAAAATTGGAAACCTTACCCATGGAAATCCTATTATGGATGTGCCTCATGATAATGCACACCATGGCCCACATACAATTTATCTACAATTAAATTCATGTATGCCATCAAAGGCCTATTTGAATTTAAATTCAAAATTATTTTTCCACTAAAATAATTCATCCAAATGTTATCTAAATATTTTAGGAAACCATGCCAATCTTGGTAAGTGACTAGACAAGGGACCAGAAGACATATTTGCCATTGGCTCCCAAAATGACCAAAATGTCCATGCTAAACCCATAGCAACATTAAGACCATTTTAACCTTAACTCATTCCACTAAAGAGTTATGGTTGAACTCGAAGTACAAATATATATTATAATAAGCTCGTCATAAAATGACGGTTGTCTTCGACCTACTAAGTGTAATGACCTGAATGCCCCTCTATGTAACATCCATAATCGAGTCAGGTTATCACATGTACTATCAACCTTCCCGATTACATCTAAACCTTAGAACTTCATATCATTAACATAATCATCATTCAGATATCATTCTCTTGGTCCAGGGAGCGACCCATAAGTTCAATATCCATATGGAACATCCATATACTAAGATCTTAGATTTTGATGATTAATCGGATAATTCTAAGGGGACGATCATTCCATCATTAGATGGCATAGATTCTATATTGCATCTGCACATCCCAACTGATCAAGTCCGAGTACCCAAAATACAGAGCTGTTGACCCATGAAAAGAATCTCACCCATAATGAATTAAAGCACAAGAACTTGACTTCGTCAGTTCATCCACAAATGCTCAAGATTAAGAGCACCGGTCACTCAGTAGCATGAGCTGACTTGATCTCTCTCTGTGATAGTACTATTTTGGAGATCACACCTACCATGGTCCTATTCAATGCATTGCATATGCACTAATGAGATAAATCCGGGAAAGCCCTCCCATGACTTAGGTAAGCCACCCTGAATACAGGAGAGTCTCTCATTATAACTTATACCAAGATGAAGTGCCCAGCTCCATCTCTCAGTTATGAACAAATATGATGTTTCCAGTGTCCATGAATTAGACCTATCTGTGTGTAGACACTACACACGTAATTCATTTACTAAAAACAATGGGCCTTACACAACCATACATATATACATGTTTAAGCAGAAAAGAGTCATTCTATTAAATAACAAATAAATATCCAGTAACAAAAGATGAGAGTGCAGCTAGTGGGCTTTAGGGCATACACCAATCCCAACAGACTCCCACTTGCACTAAAGATCACTACTTCCTAACCTAACACCCATAGACTCAACATGAGAAGTGAAGACTTTCTCAGTAAGAGTCTTAGTGAATGGGTCAGCTAAGTTATTTGCCGAAGCAATATGCTCCACCACTATCTCTCCATCCTGAATGAATTCCCGGATCAAGTGTTACTTTCTCTGAATGTGCTTTGCCTTTCTTATGATTCCTGGGCTCTTTGCACTGTGCTACAGCACCAGTGTTATCATAGTACATGACAATCGGTTTATGCACTACAGGAACAACTCCCAATTCCAATAGGAATTTTCTGAGCCATACCGCTTCCTTCGCAGCTTCCGATGCCGCCACATACTCTGCTTCCATGGTAGAATCAGCAGTACAGGATTGCTTGACACTTCTCCCTGATATAGCCCCTCCTGACAGAGTAAAGACGTACCCTGAGGTAGACTTTCTAGCATCTCTATCAGATTGGAAATCAGAGTCTGTATACGCCAAAGGCGTTAGATCATCTGCTCGAAAGGTTAGCATATAATCTTTCGTTCTCCGAAGATACTTGAATATATGCTTAACAGCTATCCAATGCATAGGTCCAGGGTTTGACTGATATCTGCTAACCATGCCAACGGCAAAGCAAATATCTGGTCTAGTACATAACATAGCATACATAAGGCTTCCAACAGCGGATGCATATGGAACTCTCCTCATGTTCTCTATCTCTTCAGATGTCTTTGGACATTGATCTCGGGACAGTGGTACTCCATGTCTAGAAGGTAGGAGGCCCTTCTTGGAGTCATGCATGTTAAACTTGACCAATATCTTCTCAATATATGAAGATTGGGATAAGGCTAACATCTTATTCTTGCGATCACGCAAAAGCTTGATCCCTAAGATATAGCTGGCCTCGCCCAAATCCTTCATCTGAAATTGAGAGGATAACCAAACCTTTGTGGATGACAATAAACCTACATCATTTCCTATGAGTAATATGTCATCTACATACAGAACCAAAAATGCAACTGCTTTTCCACTTCCTTTCTTATATACACATGGTTCATCAATGTTTTGATCAAAGCCAAAGGATTTGACTGCCTGATTAAACTTGATGTTCCATGCTCTAGATGCTTGCTTAAGTCCATAAATGGACTTCTTAAGTTTACAAACCATGTTTATCTTGGCCACTAGCAATGAAGCCCTCTGGTTGCATCATATAGATGCATTCGTCAAGACTTCCATTAAGAAAAGTTGTCTTGACATCCATCTGCCATATCTCGTAGTCATAATGACATGCGATGGCCAAGAGAATCCTTATGGACTTAAGCATAGCCACTGGTGAAAAGGTTTCCTCATAATCGATACCATCTTTCTGAGTATATCCTTTCGCCACCAGTCTTGCTTTAAAGGTTTCCACCTTCCCATCCACTCCTCTCTTCCTCTTGTAGATCCACTTGCACCCTATGGGTTTAATCCCTTCAGGTGCATCTACAAGTTCCCAGACTTGATTGGAATACAAAGAATCCATTTCAGATTTCATCGCTTGCTGCCACATGTCAGCATCTATATCTGTTACTGCTTCATCATAACTAGTAGGATCCTCAACCAAATCTTCAGAGTCTGTCTTAAAAGACACTCCTAGATATCTTTCTGGCTGACTGGAAATTCTCCCACTACGACGAGGCTCCGGAGTGTTCAAAGGAATATCTTGTTCATCTACTATCTCATGAGGATCTGGTACAGATGTTATAGGAGATCCCGGAAGAATCTCCTCAAGGGTTTCTTTACAACTAAGCTCTTGGTGCATCAAACAATCATCCTCCAAGTACCTAGCATGAGTGCTGATGAGCACTTTTTGCTCATTTGGATGATAAAAAATGCCACCACTTGTTCTCTTAGGATACCCAATGAAGTAGCACATTTCCGATCTGGGTTCTAGCTTGGTAGCTTTATCATTCAGTACATAGGCTGGACAACCCCAAATGTGGATATGTCTTAAACTAGGCTTTCGACTTGTCCACATTTCTTGGGGTGTCCTAGGTACTGATTTAGAAGGTACCGATTTAAAATGTATGCTGCTGCTTCTAGGGCATATCCCCAAAAAGATATAGGTAGGGTTGCATGACTCATCATGGACCTTACCATATCAAGAAGGGTACGGTTTCTTCTCTCTGCTACACCATTTTGCTGGGGTGTACCCGGTGCAGACAACTGAGACACAATCCCATGTTGTGTGAGGTACTCCTTGAACTCACCCAGGAGGTACTCGCCACCACGATCAGATCGAAGGGCTTTGATATGTTTCCATAGTTGTAGCTCCGCCTCAGCCTTGAATTGCTTAAACTTATCAAACGCCTCAGACTTGCGTCGCATTAAGTATACATATCCATACCTAGAGTAATCATCGGTGAAGGTGATGTAATACTCATACCCTCCTCGAGCCGGTTTGTTCATAGGACCACACACATCAGTGTGAATCAATTCTAACAACTCCTTTGACCTTAGTCCCTTTCCAGAGAATGACCGTTTGGTCATCTTTCCCTTGAGACAAGATTCGCACTGAGGAAAAGGTTCGAAATCTAATGAGCTCAAAGGCCCATCTTCTACTAACCTCTGAATCCGTTTTAGGTTAATGTGACCCAAACATAAGTGCCAAAGATATGTGTCATTGATTGAAGATACCTTCCTTTTAAGGGAAGTTGAGTTTTCTTATTGTACATTATGCAGTGTGGGAGCAATAGGATATATATAAAATAAGTTGTCATGTATTCTACCAGAACATATAATGTTTCCATCTCTACTGATATCAACACCAGAATGGAAAGAAACTGAATAATTAAATTCAATTAATCTGGAAACTGAAATTAAATTCTTCCTCATGTCCGGAACATAGAAAACATTATTTAAAACTAATATCCTATTACATGGAAAATGTAAGGTAACAACTCCTACTGCAACTGCCCAAACTTTAGCTCCAGTTCTGACTCTAAAAGCAAACTCTCATTTCTCAATTCTCTGCATTATCTGAAACCCCTGCAATGAATTGCAGATATGATTAGTGGCTCCTGAGTCTACTATCCATGAGTCAGTAGAATCAACCACTAGACAAGTTTCAATATAGTATGAAAAAGATGTACCTTTCTTAACTGAGGCCAGGAACTTGGGACAATCTTTCTTCCAATGACCTTTGAGGCCACACTTGAAGCATTTCCCTTTGGGCTTTCCATCTGTACCCTTGTCCTTCTTATTACCAGTGTTGCCCTTTTTCTGCCCTTTTCCCTTATTCTGCTTCTTCTTGAACTTCTTCCCTTTCGGGTTTAGTTTAGAGGAAGACTGGAAAAAATGACCTTGGGCTTTGGGCTTCATGATGGCCTCTGCCGCCTGGAGTTCTTTCATTAACTCAGGTAGAGTCATGTCCACCTTGCTCATATTGAAATTGAGCTTGAACTGATTGAAAGAGTCTGGCAGAGTTTCGAGAATCATGTCAGTTTGACTCCCTGTATCAATCTCATCCCCTAGAATCTCAGCTTCATTGAAACAATCCATCAGCTTGAGCATATGCTCTCTAACAGGTGTTCCCTCAGCCATCCTAGCATTCATGATGGTCCTCATAGCAGCTTGCCTCGCTGGCCTGCTTTTGTCTGCGAACATCTCAGACAAAGACATCATGATTTCATAGGCTGTGTCCATATGCTCGTGCTGTGTTTGCAACACGTTGGACATGGAAGCGAGCATGTAGCATTTAGCCATGCTGTTCGCTTTCTTCCATTTCCTCTCAGCCTCTAACTGGTCATCAGTAGGATTAGCATCAATCTCCAGACAGGTTTCTACCAAGACATACTTGTACTCCTCAGCAGTGAGTACTATGTCAAGATTTCTCTTCCAATCTACGTAGTTAGGGCCAGTCAGTTTGTTCTCACGAAGAATGCACATCAGCGGACTAAAAGAATCTTTACCCATCTTTCTCTGGATATGAAACAGTTTATAATTAGACATGCAGTATATATGTAATATGCATATGGTGCTTGTTATAAAAGGAAAAACAAAACACAAAACTTTTTACATTATTTAACCCCAATCATAATGTATCAGTGTTTCAACCTCCTCATAGACCCTCCATCGAAGGGATGGCCGAGCCTACAGTCACGTTGAATTAAGGCAGACTTATTTGGATTATCACTATCTGGGCACATATCCAGTGGTAGTCCAATCACTGATTGGTTTGGCCTCATATGACAAATAACCCTTAACTCCGAAGGAGAGGTCATTACCGTCTTATGTCAAGTGTATAACCATCTCTTATGAAATTTTCCAGAATGTATATGATTAAGTCCTTCGAAGGGAAGAGACTTTTATTCTTTCTAGAAGTGAACTTCAGTAAAGAGCTCCATCAAAGGGATGGCCGCTCCCACCAACACTTCATTGACATTCTATAGAAGTGATCTTTAGTAAAGAACTCCACCGAAGGGATGGCCGCTCCTACTAACACCTCATTACGAATATTCACATTAGTTCACCCATTAACCCATCAAAGCGGTCTTTAGTAAAGAACTCCACCGAAGGGGTGGCCGCTCCTACTAACACCTTAATGAGATAACATGAACCGAAATTGGAAGGCCGTGGGGTCTTTCCAAAACCCCTCTCCCACTTGATTATTTATCACTAGGGTTTATACTTTTTGACCTTTACATTGTTTTACTCAAAAGCTCTTTTCAAATTTAGCAAACTTGGTTAATTAAATTTATGACTTAAGTCATCTTAAAAATAAATAACATTTGCTTTAAAACATTTAAGCAAATCCCTTCAAAGAATCAAAGACCTATCTTGGGTTATGGAAACCCATAGGTAGCATCTAATTAGATAGTTTAGCCTTCTTTGGAAACCAAGGGTACCAAGATAAACTAAACCCTATCCAATTTTAAACCTTAGACAAAATAGAAAGTGCTGGTCTAAGTTCCGTTTAAAATAATTTGCTAAACTAAAAACAATCTAATACAAAAAGATGCCAATTTTAGAACCTAACGGTGGCCATGTTTCTAGGTGACAATTATAGCAATTATATAAAGCATTCATCCATGCATTCCATATATAAGAGCAAATAAAAGTATGCAATCCTTGATGGCTCCCTGCTCTTCGGACTTCTAATCCTTATCGAACTAGGACATCAAGGATAGATCTCATCTTTCACCAAGAAGTCTTGTCTCCTCCACCACTAAGGAATCCGGTTACATGCAACCTTTCTTGCTTGAAACTTTCTTCTTCTTGCTTGTTCCAATAAATTAAATTTATACAAGCAAACCCATAAAAAACAAAACCCCAAATTACATTAGAGATACCTATGCTTTTCAAGAAAGCTTATATCAAGACTAGTTGGAATAAAAGTAAAGAAAGAATTACAACTTCCTATGATTGCTAAACGCGCAATCGTACACTTTCCAACTAATGAAAAAACATCCATATCCACATAACAATCATGCGAACCATCAAGGATGTAATACATGGCAGCAAACAAAGAGGTTAGTGCATGCAAACACACTATGTGCATCATTAAACAAATCTGAAAAATAAATTCCAGCAATGTTAATGAAACTTGCACACAACATGCATCACAACATAGCTTTAATAGGGTGCCACCATGCCCATAATCAATCTAGGATTAATTATACACAACATGGGATCATGATTTCACATGGAGTGGCTCTGATACCACTGAAAGAAACTGCGATTCAGATCTAAATTAGCGGAAGACATTCATGGCTAATTTGTAACATGACAAATTTTTAAAAATCTGATTTGGGCAGCATAAATCAGCCATAGAGATCGCATGAGAACTCCATGAATTCATGACCAACAAGTGTATAATTAAAGGAGAAAGAAGAAGACTATTACCTCGAAGATTTGCAGACTTCAAATCTCTGAAAAGATAGATCCAAAGGCCCGAACTCAGACTTGCAACTAGCAAACAAATTGCTGGAATTTTCTGCAGTAGTGTTGCCTTTGATCTTCTTCTCTATCTCACTTCCAAATCGGATTGGCTAAGATGGCGGGATCTTAATCTAGGAATTGAGAACTATTTCTCTAAGGAAAAGTCTCAGACCTACAACTTTCTTCAATGAAGAAGAAAGAACTTCAAGGGCTTGACGTGTGGAACCTTGCACTATGCTATGTTGGACGTCCAAGGGCTTGTTTGGTTTCTTTTATAGAAACTTTGTGGTAGCTTTTCCAAAAAGTTATCTCTCCTTATTCTTAAAGATGTCCTAAAAGGAAAGTATAATCTAAAGATTTATTTCCTTTTAGAAACACTCTAATAAGGAAATGAAACTAAGGAACTTCTCATGCAATTAGTAATCCTAGTTGTACAACACTTACTAATTTTAAGTTCCTAATCCAAAAAGGAAACTTTCTCATAGGAATACTAATCCAAAGAGGAGTCCAACCTTCCAAGTAGAGAGACCTACTCAAAATTGGAAACCTTACCCATGGAAATCCTATTATGGACGTCCCTCATGATAATGCACACCATGGCCCACATACAATTTATCTACAATTAAATTCATGTATGCCATCAAAGGCCTATTTGAATTTAAACTCAAAATTATTTTTCCACTAAAATAATTCATCCAAATGTTATCTAAACATTTTAGGAAACCATGCCAATCTTGGTAAGTGACTAGAGAAGGGACCAAAAGACATATTTGCCATTGGCTCCCAAAATGACCAAAATGTCCATGCTAAACCCATAGCAACATTAAGACCATTTTAACCTTAACCCATTCCACTAAAGTGTTATGGTTGAACTCCAAGGACAAATATATATTATAATAAGCTCGTCATAAAATGACGGTTGTCTTCGACCTACTAAGTGTAATGACCTGAATGCCCCTCTATGTAACATCCATAATCGAGTCAGGTTACCACATGTACTATCAACCTTCCCGATTACATCTAAACCTTAGAACTTCATATCCTTAACATAATCATCATTCAGATATCATTCTCTTGGTCCAGGGAGCGACCCATAAGTTCAATATCCATATGGAACATCCATATACTAAGATCTTAGATTTTGATGATTAATCGGATAATTCTAAGGGGACGATCATTCCATCATTAGATGGCATAGATTCTATATTGCATCTGCACGTCCCAACTGATCAAGTCCGAGTACCCAAAACACAGAGCTGTTGACCCATGAAAAGAATCTCACCCATAGTGAATTAAAGCACAAGAACTTGACTTCGTCAGTTCATCCACAAATGCTCAAGATTAAGAGCACCGGTCACTCAGTAGATGAGGTGACTTGATCTCTCTCTGTGATAGTACTATTTTAGATATCACACCTACCATGGTCCTGTTCAATGCATTGCATATGCACTAATGAGATAAATCCGGGAAAGCCCTCCCATGACTTAGGTAAGCCACCCTGAATACATGAGAGTCTCTCATTATAACTTATACCAAGATGAAGTGCCCAGCTCCATCTCTCAGTTATGAACAAATATGATGTTTCCAGTGTCCATGAATTAGACCTATCTGTGTGTAGACACTACACACCTAATTCATTTACTAAAAACAATGGGCCTTACACCAATCATACATATATACATGTTTAAGCAGAAAAGAGTCATTCTATTAAATAACCAATAAATATCCAGTAACAAAAGATGAAAGTGCAGCTAGTGGGCTTTAGGGCATACACCAATCCCAACACTCTGCGTCAACAACCGGAAGAGAAATGCCCAGAAAGTCTATCTAGTTTGTATAAGAGAGAAAACGGGTCAAATCAAATAGAGAATAAGAAAGAGCAGCGAAAGAAGAGAAGGAGAAAGATGAGAATCGTTTGTCTGATTACGGACAAGACTCCATTTTTTTTCAACGGCCGCCAAAGAGTGAAATTGAACGGAAAAAGGGCAAGTCTGCCACTATGCTGCTGGGTGTGGCGATGGAGAAGAAGATCTACGGACAGAGATAGTGGTGACGATGGCGAGGTGATGGGCTGCGATCCGGGGGCTTCTTGCACTGGAATGGATGTTGGAGATGACGACTTGCAGCGCGAGGTGGTTTTCTGCCTGAGACATTCTGCGCCAGGACGAGGGATGATGGAGGGTTGACGGAGAGCGTAGGAGGGGTCGTGCGATGTTTGAGGGATGGGATGAGGACGAGATGAGATGGGTCGGTAATGGAGAGACAGGCGTGGAGAGGGTGAGGCATGGAGAGGGATGGGTGAGAGGGATTGAGGCGAGATGGGCGCTGCGTGCGTTGAGAGGGAGGGAGATGATGAGGATGTGAGAGACAGTGAGAAGGACCGAGAGGGAGGGAGATGCAGGGGATGTGAAAGGGACCGAGATGGAGTGTAAACAGAAGGGGTTTTGAGGGAGATCGGAAAAGGGGTTTTATGCGCTGGGTGTTACTAATAACAATCCCGGCGCGAAAAGTGCGCCGGTAAAAGTTTGAAAATATTTAAAATAACAATACCGGCGTGAAAAATACGCCACAAAAATAATTTCATTTACATATTGGAAAATTTTTTTCCCAATGTCACCAAATGATGGCGCCAAGGGTACGCGGAGACGATGGGAGTAATTTATGCAACTTTTGCCAGCAAAAACAAAAATACGCCGGTGAAAATGAAACTTTTGCCAGCGAAAATAAAAAAAAAACATAAAAAAAATGGGACTTTAGACGGTGAAAATAAAAAAACGGCGGAAAAAATGGGACCTTTTGCCGGCGAAAAAATGTCGCCGGGAAAACTATATCTTTTCCCGGCGAAATGAGCTTTTGCGTCGGCATAAGTTATACTTTTCCCGGCATTTGTTTATTACGTCGGGAAAAAACGCCAGGAAAAATGCAACTTCTTGAAGTGAGAGAATGCCCATCTTAGAGTGGGTATCCCCAAGAAGAGGATTTTGTTGGCCATGCTTACATGAGTTCTTCCACCATTCAAATAGATTTGTTGAACGAATAGAATAAAAAAAATCCCCATTGTGAGCCAAACCAACTTGCCCTAGTGAAATCACAATGCATATGAGCATGTCCAATATTCGAACCTTCCTCTTTTCCAAATATAGGACATTTATCATCTAAATAGCTAATTTTAGATTTAATAATGATTCTTACCAGGATAGCATTTCTGAGACATTTTCATCCAAATTAAATATAAGTACCCTTTGGGGAAGAGGAAGTCTTCATAAAGCTTTCTAATTGACCATTGAAACGAGGTTAGCATCATTTCTACTACAAATTAGTCTACATGCAGATTTAGTTGTAAGATGGCCATTTCTTTATAGGGGCCAAATCCTTTCATCCTTTGTAAGAGATCTAGATATATAGATTTTAATAATAGCCTCAACAACAGCATGGTTGTAAAAATGAGCTTTCAAGGCATTGATGTCCTACTTTTTATCTGTATTCCATAGATCTTTAAATTTGAGATTTGAATTAATTCTAGAAGAAAATG
This sequence comes from Litsea cubeba, assembly GCA_012931725.1. NCBI lineage: Eukaryota > Viridiplantae > Streptophyta > Magnoliopsida > Laurales > Lauraceae > Litsea > Litsea cubeba. The sequence goes on along the minus strand of CM022949.1, from coordinate 6,997,866 downwards.
AATTTCTCAAACTTTTGTTTTGCAGGGGATCCAGTTACTCTTCTAAATTGAAATATTTTTTCCATTACCAATAATCCATCCAACCTTCTCATTTATAAAATCAACCCCCTCAACAAACCCCTTCCAAAACCAGGAGTTGCATTTTCTGAACTTAGCTTTCCAAATATTACTCCTGGGACAATATTTAGCCCTTAAAATCGTGCAACATAGGAGGTCTTCATTACTAGGACAGCTCCAACATGTTTTGGCAAAGAGGGCTAAATTATTACTTTAGTGTCTCTTCTTCGTAAGCCCCCTTTAGAAATGGCTTGTACAATTCAGCCCGGCCATTTAATAGTATGAACTCTCCTTTTTTCTCCACTGTCACCCCACCAAAAAGCTCTTATCATTTTATCAATAGAGTCTGTAATTTTATTTGAGAGACAGAGAACTGACATGTTGTAAACAAGAATAGCTAAGGCCATTGACTTAATTAGGGCATTCCTACCCGCTTGGGATATTAAGGGAATTTTCCAAGAGCTAATTTTGCTTTTAACTTTATTAACAAGCCCTTCAATATTCATATTTTTATTTTTCCAGATGCTCAAGAGATTCCCAAGGTATTTTTCATTCTTGTCCATAATTTTCATACCTAGAATTGAGGGAATATATTTACATCTTTTCTGGCAAGCCCTCTTACTAAATTTGACAGTGGATTTATGGAAGTTTATTAGTTGGCCTGAGATATCACAATAGTCATCCAACAAGCTTTTAGTTTCCCTAGCTTCTCTTATTTTTGCATTAGCAAAAAATAAAAAAAAGGCTCTCATCAGCAGAAAAGAGGTGTGAAATGTTAGGGGCGTTTCTAGAAACTCCAACCCCTTGAATGGATCCCATCTCTTCCGCCTTAGTGAGCATACGGGATAAAACTTCAGCTCCCAATATAAACAGGTATGGGGAGAATGGGTCTCCTTGTATTAACCCTCTAGAGGTATGGAAATCTTCGAAGGGGGATCCATTTAACAGGATGGAGTAGAAAACAAATGCCATACATTCTTTAATAAGTTGAATAAATTTATCATTAAAACCAAAAGCATGGAGAGTCTCCAAAAAAAAAACTCACTCCATTCATTCATAAGCTTTAGCTATGTCAAGGTTTAAGCCCATACACTACACCAAAAATGAAAAATTAGAACGGATTACCGTTCCTAACCCATGTGTTCCTAATCCGTTCATCCGTTTCAATTTTCTATTTTTGGAACGGATTAACGAATTATGAACGGTTTAGGAACGAATGAACGGATTAGGAACACACGGATTAGGAACGGTAATCTGTTCCAATTTTCCGTTTTTGGTGTAATGATAGTTTTACTTTTCTTTTTAGCTTTTAATGAATGAATCACTTTGTGAGCGATAATATAATTGTCATGAACCTTCCCTTTAGAAATGCACTTTGTGAAGGACTAGCTAATAATATTAGGGAGGACATCTTTAATCTTATACACAACACTGCATAGGCTTATACGTCTAAATTCACTCAAAGTAGAAGCTTGGGATTAGGGATCAACACTATGAAGGTTCTATTAACTTTTCCCAAGGAGAATTTGTATTCGAAAAACTTCTGAACTATTTTGACAACATGGCCACCAACAGTATCCCACATATGTTTATAGGATTTTGCTGGATATCTGTCGGGGCCCAGAGATTTTAGGATCCTAAAATAAAAACAACATCTTTTATTTCTTTATCTTAAGGGATTGCTACTAACTTGGTATTCTCATCTTGTGAGATAACTGGTCTTATCAAATTTTTTACCAGGCGCAAGTCTCGGTCCCAACAGATGTCATTATGCCCTTTTAAGTGATTGCAGAATTCAGACCCTATTTCCTCCTTGCTATTCAACTAAACACCATCATTGTTTTTTACTTTGTTAATCTTGTTTCTTCTCCTTCTATTAGTAGTACTAGAATGAAAAAAAAAATGTGTTCCTATCCCCATCTTTGAGCAATAACTCCCTAGATTTCTGTCTCCATAAGTCCTCCTCTTTAACTAAGTATTCATCAAGTTTAGTGCTAAGTTCCAATTCTTCAACAATACTATCATCACAAGGGGTTTTGTATCTAACAGATTCAAGTTCTGCTCTAGTGGATCTGATAGCTGTTGTGCGCGTGTATGCGGAAACGTGAATCAGTGATCGAACGAACAAACAACCACACAAGACAAACAATCACACACAAGAGAATTACGTGGTTCGGCAATCTTGCCTACGTCCACGGGAAAGAAAACTCGACTCTCCTTTAGGTTCACTCTTCTCTCTGTCTGTCTGTCTCTCATGGGCTACATATTACATCATATATATAATGTTCTCTTTCTTATTCCCCAAGAAACTCTATCTTAGTCAATAAGAAAGTCTCGGTATAATTACCATAATACCCATGTCCATGAACCCATTTGGTCTGGACCTACTAAGCCCAACAATCTCCCCCTCCAGACCATGGGGAAGACGTCTCTGAACCCCTTACGAGGAGTCCAGTCCTGCCAACTCTGAACACAGCTCCAGCTTTCCCTTAGACACGACCTTAGTTATCATGTCAGAGGGATTCTTGTCAGTGTGAATCTTTTCCAGCTTCATGAGATTCTTTTCGATGACCTCACGAATCCAATGATATCTCACGTCAACATGCTTTGTGCGGGCATGGTATGTAGCGTTCTTGCTAAGATCCATAGCACTCTGACTATCACAGTAGACTACATACTCTCATTGCTTCAAATCCAGTTCTTTAAAGAAATTCCTCAACCAAATCATCTCCTTCCCTGCTTCATTAGCAGCTATGTATTCTGCTTCGATTGTAGACAATGCTGTACCTTCTGCAACTTAGACTGCCAGGAAATAGCTCCCCCTGCAATGTAAATAAGTACCCAGAAGTAGACAACCGACGATCAAGATCGCCTGCAAATCAGCATCTGTAAAGCCTTCAAGTACTGGTTTTAAGCCTCCGAAACACAAGCAAAAAATCTGATGTACCTCTCAAATATCTGAAGATCCACTTCACTGCTTCCCAATGCTCTTTCCCAGGGTTAGAAAGAAATCTACTCACTACACCCACTGCATGAGCAATGTCTGGCCGTGTACACACCATGGCATACATAAGACTCTCAACTGCTGAGGAGTATGGAACAGACATCATCCGTTCCTTTTCTTCATCTGTAGTAGGACACGATCTCTTATTGAGCTTGAAGTGACTGGCTAAAGGCATGCTAACTGGCTTAGCATCTATCATGTTGAATCTCGCTAGCACCCGTTCAACATATTTTTCCTGTGACAACCACAGCTTCTTGGCATTCCTGTCACGACGTATTTGCATTCCCAAAATTTGTCGTGCGGGGACCCAAGTCTTTCATGTCAAAAGTTTTTGACATGTCCCTTTTCAATCTGCCAATCATCTCACTATCCTGTCCAACTATCAACATATCATCTACATATAAAAGAAGGATGATAAATTTGCCATTACCAAATTTACGAACATAAACGCAGTGATCTGCAGCTGTCCTCCGGTACCCATGACTCACCATGAATGAATCAAACTTCTTGTAACCACTGTCTCGGCGCTTGTTTCAGCCCGTAGAGACTCTTTTTCAACCTGCAAACCAGCTGTTCTTTTTCTTCTACCTCAAACCCTCCGGCTGAGTCATGTAGAATCTCTCTTTCAGATCACCGTGAATAAAAGCAGTCTTCACATCCATCTGTTCAAGTTCAAGGTCCATGCTGGCAACTAGACCCAAGATAACTCTGATAGAAGTCATCTTCACAACTGGAGAGAAGATTTCATCGAAGTCAAGACCCTTCGTCTGCGCAAAGCCTTTAAACCACTAGCCGTGCTTTGTGCTTTATCAGTTTTCCACTGTCATCTCTCTTCACCTTGAACACCCATTTGTTCTTCAGAACCTTCTTGCCTTTTGGGAGTTCCACCAGCTCATAAGTATTGTTCTTTTTCAAAGAACTCATCTCATCCTGCATAGCCTTCATCCACTCATCTTATCTTCATGAGTTTTTGCTTCTGGGTAGCTCTCTGGCTCCCCCTCATCAGTAAGCAAAATATAATCTGATGCAGGATATCTTGTTGATGGTTGACGCTCTCGAGTAGACCTCCTAACCTGAAGTTCCGTGGTTTCTGATTGAGGAGACTGCTCCCCCCTGCTCAACACCCTGCTCATCTGGCAACCCCTGCGCCTCATCACGATCTAAGTCATTTTGTCCACCTTCTCCACCTGTAGTCTGCACTGGAGAAGGAGTCGGTGTGAGATCAACCACTCCATCAACAACTTCTTTAGACTTTTCAGTCTTTTCAATATCTCCAAAGTATTGGTCTTCATGAAACACCACATCCCTACTTCTGATAATTTTTCTCTTCTCTGGATTCCATAACCTGTAGCCAAACTCGGCTCCACCATAGCCAAGAAAAAATGCAACATACTGCCTTATCATCCAGCTTTGAACGCTGCTCCTTTGGTACATGTGCAAAAGCCTTGCACCCAAATACCTTCAAATGAGAATAAGAAACATTTTTACCTGTCCATACTCTCTCCGGAAGATCAAAATCCAAAGGAACTGAGGGAGACCTGTTATCAGGTAAACGGCAGTCAGAATAGCTTCAACCCCAAAATGGCCTGGGTAGCTGTGCCACTCTAATCATGCATCTCATCCTTTCAAGGATAGTACGGTTCAATTCTTTCGGCTACACCATTGTGCTGTGGAGTACCAGGAACTGTTCTTTCATGTCGAATACCATGCTTTGAGCAATAGCCTTTAAACTGGTTAGATGTGTACTCACCACCATTATCTGTGCGAAGACACTTCAAGAGCTTTCCTGTTTCTCTTTCAACCATGACATGAAACTGCTGAAATACTTGGAAACACCTGATCCTTCGATTTCAACGCGTAAACCCAGACTTACCTCGATGCATCATCACTAAATGTGACAAAAAGCTTATTGCCACCCCAATGACTCCACCTCCATGGGACCACAAACATCAGAATATACCAAATCCAACACATTAGATTTTATCGTTGATGTTTTAGAGAAAGAAACCCTATGTTGTTTACCAAACAAATAATAATCACAAGGGTCAAGGAATGTACCTTTAGAGTAGTTAATCAGATCTTCTTTGCCAATAACTGCCGTCCTTTCTCACTCATATGTCCAAGTCTCTTGTGCCACAAATTTGGAGAGGATCTGTCTTCAACAGCATTCAACACACCTTTGCATAGCTTCACATGTGTCTTGTAAAGCGTATTACACACCTTCCCTCTCGCAAAAATAAGAGACCCTTTAGTGAGTTTCCACCTGCCATTTCCGAAGTACTTTCATAACCTGCACGGTCCAATGAAGTCCCGGAATCAGATTCAACCGCAGATCAGGAATATGTCGCACATCTTTCAGCGTCATTGTGCAACCAATATCGGTTTGAATGCAGACATCACCGATCCCAACAATATTCGAATAACTTGTGTTGACCATCTTCACAGTGCCAAAGTCCCCTGCTTTGTACGTCGTGAACATCTCCTTGCAAGGAGTAGCATGGTAGGATGCTGCTGTGTCAACAACCCACTCAACCTGATCATCTGCAACACTCAAACACTCTTCAACTTCACTGGTCAGAATCACTACTTCATTATCCAAAGTAGCAGTAGTGTTAGTGTCATTCTTCTGCTCATTGTTGGTTTCTTCCTTTTCCTTCAAGGCAAAGCAATTCTTTCTAATGTGACCCTCCTTGCGACAATGAAAGCATTTTCTAGACTTTTTCTTAGTCTGTGATTCCTTGCCACCTCTGGACTTGCCATGACCCCCCTTTGGTCCCCTACTCTTACTCCTCCCTCTATTCTCAGTAACAAAGGCCTGTGCATTATCTGTCCCTGCAGTTTTCCTTCTTATTTCTTCATTTAACAAGCTGCCAGTAACATGACTCATTGATAACACACCATCTGGAGTAGAGTTGCCCACGGAAACAACCAATGTCTCCCATGTATCTGGTAAAGAACTTAGAAGAAATAAAGCTTGCATTGCATCATCAAGGACCATCTTCATTATAGCGAGCTCATTCACAATGCATTGAAAATCATTTATTTGATCTTTAATTTTACCACCCTCCTTGAATTTCATGTTTACAAGCTTTCTAATAAGAAAAGTTTTGTTTACGGCGGTTTTCTTCTCATATCTTTCTTCTAACTTCATCCAAAGGGTTCTCGCATTGGTTTCATTAGACACGTGATGAAATATGCTGTTATCCACCCACTGTCTGATGTGACCAATGGTCTTTCTATGCATCTTTTTCTAATCTGGATCAGACATATCTTTTGGTCGGGCACTATCCCCCTCAATGGGATCATAGAGGTCTTTGCAATAGAGTATATCCTCCATCTTAGGTTTCCAAATCAACCAATTGGTATCGTTGAGTTTGATCATGGTAGTGTTCACAGTATTATTCTCCATCTCAATTAAATAATCAAGAAAATATAAACAACTGTCACTAACCTCAATTTCTGCACCAATCTGTAGATCTCATCACCACGAGCACGCTGGAAGAAACGGATCTGAAATCCGACTCTGGATGACTCCGATATCGCAAAAATAGTTTTCTGCGCTCCGATTGGTCAAACTTTCTTGTTGACCGTCAAACTGCCAATCTTCTTCCACAGTTACGTAGATCTGCTCGCAACGAGTCTGTAGGCGCAAACGGATCTCCGATCTGACCTCGGATGATCAAGATATCGACGAAACAATTCTCAGCCGTCAATCTGGTCAAACACTTGTTGACCAGAACCTTGCGCTGACGTGGCGATGACGTCAGCAGACTGCTAGAATGGGCTTCCTGCTTCACGGGTCAGGCGGAACTGACCCAGAACCTGACCTGACCTGGTCCTGGTTCTGTGGGCTTGATGCGATGGGCTTTCTGCAAGTGGGTCAGGTCAACCCGACCCGAACCCAACCCGGACTTGGGCTTCCTTCTCCCCAAACAGAATCTGGTTGTGGTTCTTGGTTCTGGTTTTGTAACCAGAACACGATGGAGGTTGCTCCAACTCAGAGCTTCCCTCTTTGGCCACGGCGAAGAGATGACTTCCGGCGGGGTTCCGGCGATGGTGCGACGGCGGCAAGGCAGCGGCGGCGGCGGAACAGCAAAATCAAGATATGAATCTGATGACAGCAGAACCAGTGCACAACGTTCCTCCTTTTCCGTGGCCCAGCGATGATCAATGATCAAAATCACCGAAACCCAATCCCTCAGGCTTCTGTTTCAGAAACTCAGATCCGTGTGACTCAAAAAAAAAAAAGATCAGAAAAAACGATCTCTCTCCAATCTTCTCTGATCGTGTGGCCCAGCAGTGATCGGAACTGATCTCTGCCTGTTTCTGCAACGTGCAGAAATCCGGATCAATTCCTTGATCCGATCCGTTGATCACAACGCGGCACAATCCAATCCTAGTAAACCCTAGGCTCTGATACCACTTGTTGTGCGCGTGTATGCGGAAACGTGAATCAGTGATCAAACGAACAAACAACCACACAAGACAAACAATCACACACAAGAGAATTACGTGGTTCGGCAATCTTGCCTACGTCCACGGGAAAGAAAACTCGACTCTCCTTTAGGTTCACTCTTCTCTCTGTCTGTCTGTCTCTCATGGGCTACACATTACATCATATATATAATGTTCTCTTTCTTATTCCCCAAGAAACCCTATCTTAGTCAATAAGAAAGTCCCGGTACAATTACCATAATACCCATGTCCATGAACCCAATTGGTCTGGACCTACTAAGCCCAACAATAGCTTCCTCCACTTTTCCCATCTTCTTTTTGTTCCATTTGATCAGATCTTTACTTAGGTAGAGTAATGTTTTATTAATATTTTTCTCATCCACCCCATTAGCCTTTTGCCAACTACATTTGATCAAATTCTCACAATCACCCTCTCTTAGCCACATGTTATGGAATCTGAAAGGCCGCGATAATCTGGGGTTCTTGGGGTGGGTTGATAAGAAAATTGGAGAGTGGTCAGATCCACCAGCTGTTAGAACAATTAGGGTGGCTTCAAGAAACATATTTTGCCATTCAGTATTCACATCCACTTTATCAAGCCTTTCTTTAATACGAGCAAGTCCCTGTTTTTTCTTTTATTTATATAAATTAGTTAAAATCCTATTGAAAAATACTCTATTGAGGTCAACGTCCACCATCGCTCCTGAGCAGTCATAATTGTGGTCGAGCCCTCGCCCTCACCAGAAAACCATTATTGTGCCGTTTCCCATCACCAATTGATTTTGAAATAAGTGGTAGCTTAATGGGGTGTAAGATCCTTTATATTCGACCGACCATTTGCTTCAATAGGACCTGCAATACAAAATACTTTGGATCAATTGTAGAATGGACTTTACTGGCACAAAGACTTATCCATTTTCACCATTATCATCTATGCCATTTATCATCTATGCTATAACCCCAAGGGGTAGCTCAGTTGGCCAAGGACCACGGTTTGCACCCGAAAGTTGTAGGTTCAAAACTGCAGTACCACACTGAGGCTATAGGGGAGTTTACTCGGCTTCCCTCTAGGCCCAGAATGATTAGCTAGGCCCAGAAGGATTAGCCTAGCCCAAAGGATTGGAAATCCTCCGATAGCAATATATATATATATATATATGCTATCATAGGTCGTGAACCATAGAAGTTAAATAGTTAATGACTTAATATGGTCAGGACTCTAAACCACTTGTAACTTGGATTGCAAACCAAAGAGAATTGACCCACCATCTAGGTCAATGTGACCCACACCGGAAATCATAATAGTGGGGTATAGCAATTTAGGCATCCCTACAACAATAACAACATTAGATATGAGTAATTATTTTGTAAACTCTTCTCCATGTGTTTCTGTGCATTTATATATGACCATGTTTAGGTAATTTGATCACACTTATCTGAATCTAATTGTAAAATGAAAATTTGAAACGCTAAGAAAATGTTTTGATATCTTACTCCATTCAATCAGCAACGCAATTATTCCTAATCTAAGTCCTCATCAGATCTATCAAATCCTACATTAGATGTTAATCTCACCCTGTGTCATATCTTACATCCTCAAGGATTTTGAAAAATAAGTGCAATTACTCTACCCTATCTTGCCCCACTTATAAATACTTTAGATAATATCTAGATAGTCCTTAATAAAAGTATATTATATCTCGCACATTTTAAAGGCTTGAAGAAATGAAGGAGTTGTGAGTTATCAAATCTTCTTACATAAATACTTTAAAATATATATATATAATTTAATTTTTATTACAATATCATAAAATAAAAGAAGATTCTAGTTATATATAGTATTAAACCCGACCCTTACTGTGATGGGCGGGTTTGATAGAAAAAGTCTACAGAGCCCGGGATTTGTGCCCGGACTCTTGCTTCAATCCCCGAGTTCGGGCACAAATCCCGGGCTCTGTAGCACGGCTGGGTTTGATATTGCAAGTTAGAGACCCATCACAGGCCTAGTTAGGTACTATTGACTCAGACAAGTTCAGATATACCCCAATCCATATACTCAACATGTTGCCATCACCAATTTTTCTCTGCTATACACACTAATATTTGAAATTCGCAACTCTACAAATCTTTAATGAGGATTTCTCAAACCTGCAATGTGAATACTCAAATTAACAAATTCCTCACAATTCCTCAACCTAAACATGCCACTGTTACGGAGTACAGAATGCAATGGCCTGGATTGCCCTTGTACAGGTCAACCTACTATTTAGTTTTAAGAGGAATTGATATATTCGAGAGTATAGTGTCTATATGATATAATTTCTGTAACAAATGTATGTGTGTGTTTCAAGATCTTTACTAAATGTGTTTTATTTTTGGTAAAAGAAACTATAATAAGAACAGCAAAGGAAACATCCATAAAATAACCAAGAGAACATATATAAAAAGGAAACCAACCAAACTAGGACCCAAAGAACACCACATTCCTGTCCCCCATATAAGTTATTTGTCCACAACTATATGCAACCAGATTCAATGCTCTAGGAATATTAGAGACTTCAAAGAGTTGAGAAGATGTTGCCAAAGAAGATATACCTGCAAAATGGGGTCAATAGATGAGTCCGGGTTCCTTTTAATTGCCCGGACAATTTCAAGAGCATCAGACCGAGGGTGGAATTTTGGAAAAGCCCTCATCTTAACTTCGCTTAAGGCCGCAAAAATGGCCCTAGCCTATCTTCTTTGGAGGAAGAGATTTTTAACCATCCAATGAGCCTGCAATCCAAACCCTTTACTAAATGTGTTAATTGGTCTAAGGAGAACGAAGGGTCAGAGCAGCCAAAACCCTTATTAGGCCGGATCCTACACATATTGACAAAGAGGGGTTCTCCATGGGCCGAGTCGGGGTTTGGGATGAAGCTTGTCCAAGCCTGCCTTTATGGTTTTCGAGCCTAATACTAAGAGCCAGATTCAGCCAGTGGACTTGATATCAGACCAGGTCTAACAGATTTGCAAAATCTATGTTCACGTTTGTGCTTAATCTGCCGGGTATGGACCTTTGAGCATACACAGGCCAGGCCTTAATCCATTTAATTATCAGGCTCAGCCTGGCAAATGAGCATCAAGTCATAATTCACAGCCCATATCTGCACTATATGGGTCAAGCTTAGATCGACAGACCCGACCCACGGGCACCCTTCTACCTAACCCATCCCCTTATACAGTTGGGTCACCTTTTAACCTGATCCATTTCATCCTCAACCATTCTAATCCGTCTAGAAGAATTGATTAAAAAAGTTACAACATTGCAAATTAAATATATCACAATAATTAATATGCTTTTTTTTTTTTCCAAGTAAATACTTGCATACTACATACATTCACCCAAGTTTCTGTCCATCAATGCCACAACCAGAGATGTTTATGTTATACCAATGAATTGGCATCACAATAAATATGCAAGACATGCAACATCTGGATTTTGAGAACCTAACATTAAGGGCTAATTAATTAAGATAATTTTATGAGATAAGCATTGTGCCCGGCCCGCCCTTATTGATACCCAAACTTAGGTCTTGTTTGGCATCACATCCTGAGAACATTTCTTCATTCGCATGAGATGGAAACCATGAGAATGGTCGTTCCCATGAAACTTTTTTTGGAATATAATGGGATACGAATAGAAAGTTAGAAACTATAAAGCTCTGTGGATTGAGACTCCTTTAATAAAATCATAGATGTAATGCTGTGAGACTGTGGGGTTAATGTGATATTAGGAGGGTCGGACTAACCATTATAGCATCTAGGGATGGGTATAGTCAAAGGGGCTGACCTATGCATAACCACGCTGGTGCGGTCGCACCCGTTAAACCACATTGCGCTTATAAAAATTGTGGATCCACCCTCAAAATCCACATGAAAATTTTCGATTTACTCCTAAAACCAAACTACCTATTAAGGTTCGTACCCCGCAAATAAAAATCCTGGGTCGCCACATGGTATGGATTTTTGGGACATTTGCTGGTGCACCAGTGTCACGTTCTTTTCTTCTTCTTCCTTTTTTTTTCCTAAAAAAGGATTTGAAGAAATTTTATTTAGATTTATTATTATTTTTTTTTCAAAACCCCTCTACATAGTTTCGGAATTTAAACATTCTTTTGATTGTAGCTAGAATTAAATGAACAGTATCTTTTATTTGACATATGCAAAGATCCATTAACAAAATGCTAATCTCCCCAAATCTACAGTTAATATAATGAGTTTCCGTGAGGATGTAGTCACTGCCCTGTTATTTTTAACACGTGATCGAGTATGAAAATCTGATTTAATGCTATTGATGGGAACTTGTAAATATGTAATGTGTGCATGTTGGATCAAAAGATTTTTATTTATTTTTTCATTTTTATAATAACGGAGGGTGTCCTGGCCCTTTGGGCCGGGCTAATCCCTACAGGCCCAGGGGAAGCGAGGTAAATCCCCTATGGCCCTAGTGTTGGATCAAAAGCTATTTAAAGTGGTCCAATCATGTATTAGAAAAAAAAATTGTTTCCTAATCGAGACCTTACTGTTTCTCTATTACAGTTTCCAATGTTACATTATGGCACGTTTTGCAATGTATTTAGAAGAGATGGTTTCTTTACTGGAATTCTAAGAATTCATGTCTGGAGGTTGTTCGGGAATTTTAAATGCTGTAATTCAAAAATGCCACTGAATTCTGTCATTTTTGAATTCTACGTTTCGTTTTCATTTGAATTCTTGCTTGGGAATTTCTAATTTCATAAAACTCATGTTTCATTGCTACATAAACTCTAGACTGGAATTACACATTTTATGCATTGTAGTACATGGGAACTCACCTTTTGTGGTTGTGAACTTGGTACCCAACTGTAAGAATTATAATGTGGGCCCACCTCAGGTATATGGTACATGGGCCCATCTTTTAGAAACGAAAGTGTGAGACCCAATTTTAGAAATTTGAACATGGACCCATCTTGATAGGAATTGCATCGGCCTAATTTTTATAATTGTGAATATGGGGCCCACTTTATTGTTTGTAAAAGAGTTCACAGTTGGGTGCCAGAGTTCCAACCAAACTTCTCGGAGTTCCAGAATTTTGGAATGCTCTTGGAGAGGCTAGCATTTTGGAATTCCATCTTTTTGGCATTTGATAATTCTATCTACCTTGAATACTGGGAATCCCATTAAAAGAACATTGAATTTCTGACAGGAATTCTTAAATCTACAGACAGTCTGAATTCCTATCAGAAATACTTGTAAAGAAACAAGCCCTAGGGATAATCAAGGAATGAAGGATGAGGGGTAGCGTAGAAGTGATCACGTGATTTCGGTCACATCCTTTTAGTTTCATTCTTGATGATGGGAGAAACAAGAAATTGTAGCATCTACTTTCTAAAATAATATGCATTGTTCATTCCTTCCTTGTTGAGAAACTACTTCCATGCAGATCAAGCGAGCTCCATTTGTCGTCTAAATGTCCTCTGGCTATGAGAAAAACCACGACCAACTTGCTAGAGATCTCTGACAAATAGCATTCTTGGTTATGGTCGACGGTGAAAAGAAATATTCATAATGTCATCATATATGTGATCTCTACATGTCTAATCTGGGGCCTTGAAATATATGATCTATGGGTTAAAAGAAAATGTCAATGGCCCACATTAATTGAGTGGCTAAGATCATGGAATCATTGAGATTTTGTATCATGGGCTATTCTCGAAAAGCCTTTTTTCCCAATTTTACGTGTGGTAAAGTAGTTGTGTATATGTTACAAACAACAGTAATCCTATGCACAAAATGGAAACAGGGGTTATTTTAAGGGTTGAGGCCCACCCACTAAAACTTAATTTTTCCATCCTCTAGTCGAGTATTTCGTTCCTACCGATGGTGTTTAAGTCACAACAATACCATGATTACAGTACACCTGCTGTGATCAGATTAGGGATGTGTAAGTATACTTTTGCTTCGCTGGTGAAACCAGTAGTAATTTGAAGGTCATCTGGCATTGGGATGCGATTATAATGAAATTAGAAAGGGAGAAAAGGCTGGTAAAAGAGCTAATGTACTTTTAATTTTCTGCAATTCCTGGCATCATGTAATACATAGGAATGTGATTTTGTTTGGTTTTGTGCAAGGAAATGGAGGATGTAAATATTGCTGTTCAAAGAAAAGGGAAGTCAGTGGGGGATTGCTATCATAAAGAGTACAAATTTGTGGAAGTGGGTCAGTTGCGCAGCTGGTGCAGCGGAAGCTTCAGTTGCTGAAGCTGCTGCTTCTAATTTTCTTGATTTGTCTTTAAAAAGAAGGAGGAAAGAGGAAAAGAAAGAGACTTGGATTTCTTCTTTTTCTCTTTTGTCTTGCTTGCAAACTGATAACATTGGTCATGGTCTTGGTTTTTCTTTTGTTGTGAAACTAACAGGAGCAAGGCCACCAGATTTTTACACTCGGCTAGTAGAAAAAAAGTAATAAAATAAAAATAAAAATGCTGACTGTTGATCTTTGTTTTTCCCTACTTGTTTGTGTTCTGTTGTGATTGCATCTGTGCGGGGAGATTTCCAGAGCACCGGATTAAGCTAATTCCAGCCATCAGATGAGACTGAGCACTCACGTGCCAGCCGCGTGCTGCCCACGTGGCACCAGACTCACCTCGGCTAGCAAGGCAGAGGCCCCGGCCGAAGTCAGACAGCTCCATGCCACTAGCGCCGAGCTCAGTCACCCCTACGTCCCCATCTCGGCTGAGAACTCCACCTCGGCTGAAGGAGCCGAGGCGAGAGCCGAAGCAAGAAAAGACCTCCACTCGCACCCCTCACGTCGCCAGGCGCGTGAAGGAACAGGGGTACGAACTAGTAAGACAGATGTGACATCCATCCGTCCACAATCTTCACTGGATCACTGACAAGGCGGCGTCCAGCGGCTGAAGCCACATCAGGGCAAGGCCCGAGGGCAGATCCAATGCTGCTCCTACCGCCAAAAGCACCCAACACGATCTGGCCCAACAAGACGCGCATTTAATGCATTGTGGGCTGATCCGACTGACATTAAATGCAGGGTGGGCTGGATTGGACCGCATTTATTACTTTGCGGGCTTATCATGACTCCCAGTCAAATCACGGGACACACACCAAGGTGTCCTCCAAAAAATACAAGCCAAGCTTCTATAAATATAATCCCATACCACATGTAAGGTACGCACAATACAACTCATAGAGCTGTTACTCTGCCTCTCTTCTTCCTCTCCTTCCATTGTTCCAGTACCTTCACTGACTTTGGCATCGGAGAGCCTTGCGCCGCCCAGGCCAGGGTCCTCTGACCGTGTGTTCCTCCCTTTCAGGCTTTCGGATGGCACCCAGTCATCACCATCATTGGATAAGTCCTCTAAGGCTCCCCAGTTATTGTGGGTCATTATTTTCTGCACCTACAATTGGCGCCGTCTGTGGGGACGTAATATCCCAACCTTCCCAACCTTCCCAACCTTCTAAACCCCAATCTCTCAGAAGCCATGCCTCCGAAAGCTAGGAAGGGCGTAGAGTCCTCGAGGGCAGCGCTCGAGCTACCACCACCGTCAACGGACGTCCCTCCTCAAGGGCGCTCCCGCACGGTGCATGGCACGTCTGCAGGCGAGGGCCGCTTAGGCTCTCAGCTCTTTGTCGAGCTCCCCCTCCAAGAGGGGCTCGAGGCCTCGATCTCAGCAGAAGAAGTCATGCCACCCAGACGCGATGAGCGTCGGCATGAGCGTCCTCGGAAGGGCAAAGCCGTGGCCGTAGGAGAGACGCGCCACGTTCAACCCCCTGCCACTGGAGGGGTTCTCGAAGCCCAAACTGCTCTCCTCCAGAGGCAAGAGCAGCTGATTCGCGAGCTCCAGCAGCAGCTGAGGGCAGCGCAAACTGCCTCCTTGAGGCAGGTCTCTGAGCCTCAAGGGAAAAAGAGGGACGCCCCCAGCAGGGCAGCCCAGCCTCCTCGCGAAGGTCTCAGAAACCGTCTGGACCATAAGCGGAGCCAGATTCATGACGAAGGCTCGAGCAACAGCCGAAGTCATCGAAGTCGCGATGGCTGAGCTCATAGCCATCGCAGCCCGAGCCGCTCCAAGCGAAAGTCAAGAGCCCAGACTCCGGAAAAGGACGACGAGCAAGAGCGATTTGACAAATGCGTCAGATTGGCTCTCCAGCACAACCTGGACGTGTGGGACCGGAAGCAGGTCTGTGGCCACACTGATCTAGGGGGCTCACCCTTCACAAAAGAGATCGAGCGCACCCCCTTGCCCAGAAAGTTCTCCGTCCCGCGGTTCGTCCCCTATGACGGACTGTCCGACCCATCCGCTCACCTCCGACACTTCTCCCAGAAGATGTCCATCTGGGGGAATGAGGGCCACCTAAACTGCAAAATCTTCTCCTCCAGTTTGGGTGACCTCCCCCTGAAATGGTTCTGTTCTCTCCCAGAGCAGTCAGTTTCGAGTTGGAAGGAGCTCCAGCTCTCCTTCCTGAAGAAGTTCCAAGCCTACAGCGTCGTCCCCAAGAGAGAAGGGGACCTCCTCGCCCTGAAGATGAAGCAGGATGAGACTCTCGCCATCTTCGCCCAGCGATTCTGGGCGGTCTACAGCCAGATCGAGGGCACCAGGGAGGAGATAGCAATCTACGCCTTCCAGCATGCCCTGATCCCCGGCAATGACTTGCGGAAGGACTTGGCCGGGAACCCCCCAGAATCCATGCCAGATTTGATGTCCCGGGTAAAGCGCTTCATCGCCCAGGAGGAAGACGAGATCCGAGCCAGGGATCAGGACGGGCATCCAGAGCCCGAGCAGAAGAGTAGCCGGCCTCGGCAGAGAGGCGGGGAGCCCTTCCAGAAGCAGGATCCCAAGCAGGCTTGGGTCGCCAGTTCGGCGACGCCCGCACCATCCAGATCTGGGGGCACCAGGAGGCCAAGGCCTCACACCAGCGCCTATCAAGGCATCGACGTCGTCTTCAGGGAGCCGATATACCAGATCATGAACAAAATAAAGGGTAAGCCGTTCTTCGAGTGGCCACAGCCCTTGAAAAATGAGCCCACCAATGGTAGTCGAAGCGAGCTCTACTGCTCCTACCACAAAGGTAAAGGACACAAGACCGAGGAGTGTAACTCTCTGAAGTGGTACCTGGAGAGGCTCGCCGGCGAAGGCCACCTTCCAGAGTTCGTCGCCAAGACAGAAGATGCCGGCGGCAGCGGGGGCCGAGTTCGCCAGAGCAAGGCTCGAGACCCAGACAGCGAGGATTCCGAAAAGATCATTAACGTGATCCACCTGGCATCTTCAGTTCCTGCTCCCTCATCTCGCGGAAACTCGCATCGCACGGGAAGAAAGTGACGGAAGCCGAGCTCGGGCTGGCACCCAAAAAAGCTCGCCGCGGCCGACCTGCGATCCCTTCTCTCAAATAAAGGTCTCGGGGGAATCCAGCTCCCCCACGACTCGAGACCACGGCCGAGGTCAGGCTGAGCTCGGCAGACCCAGACAGGTTCGGCGCCACCACTGGCCGCGACCGGATGAGCTTCCTTGACGCCCACAGTGGCTGTCGCCGAGCCCCACTTCACAAGCCCAACGAGGGTAACGTCGCTCACGAAAACGGCTGCAGCACTCAAAATCACTTCATTGGCCGACCCCGAACTGTGATAAAGGCCCAGATTCTGGAAGGGCTCGATCAGTCTCCCACCTCGGCAGCACCTCTCCGGACTGTGGGATAAAAGCAGTCAATTCCTTTAGAGATCGGCCTTCTCACCCTGAGCGCAGAGCTGATCGACCAAGGCCGAAACAAGACAAACCAGGCAAGGGAGCTGGAGCTGGCGGACAAGCGCCAATGAGCAATAGCCCTGCGTCTGACCAATTATCGGCAGCAGTTAGCCAGGGCGTACAATCAAAATGTCAAAAGGAAATGAGGTTCTCCCTGGGAGAGCCGGTTCTTGAGAAGACCCTGCCAGCTGACAAAGCCGAACGAAGGAAAGCCAGCCCCGAGCTGGCATGGCCCGTTCAGGGTGGTCTCACAGGCAACGGAATCAGCCTACAAGCTCGAAGACAGGGCAAGCCACTGCCGAGATCGTGGAATGCGTCCCGCCCGAAGATATTCTGTTTCTAAAAGATGTAGCAAGTCCCAATCAATGAAAGTGCCTTTTGCCCTGTCATCAAATCTGCGTCATCTCTCCTTACATGACTTCGACAGCTCCGGGTCCACCACCCTGGAAAAGGCCTCGAGCCCAAGCTCGGTCGTTTCCTAAAGCTCCGGGTCCACCACCCTGGAAAAGGCCTCGAGTCCAGGCTCGGTCGTTTCCTAAAGCTCCGGGTCCACCACCCTGGAAAAGGCCTCGAGCCCAAGCTCGGTCGTTTCCTAAAGCTCCGGGTCCACCACCCTGGAAAAGGCCTCGAGTCCAGGCTCGGTCGTTTCCTAAAGCTCCGGGTCCACCACCCTGGAAAAGGCCTCGAGCCCAAGCTCGGTCGTTTCCTAAAGCTCCGGGTCCACCACCCTGGAAAAGGCCTCGAGCCCAAGCTCGGTCGTTTCCTAAAGCTCCGGGTCCACCGCCCTGGAAAAGGCCTCGAGCCCAAGCTCGGTCGTTTCCTAAAGCTCCGGGTCCACCACCCTGGAAAAGGCCTCGAGTCCAGGCTCGGTCGTTTCCTAAAGCTCCGGGTCCACCACCCTGGAAAAGGCCTCGAGCCCAAGCTCGGTCGTTTCCTAAAGCTCCGGGTCCACCACCCTGGAAAAGGCCTCGAGCCCAAGCTCGGTCGTTTCCTAAAGCTCCGGGTCCACCACCCTGGAAAAGGCCTCGAGCCCAAGCTCGGTCGTTTCCTAAAGCTCCGGGTCCACCGCCCTGGAAAAGGCCTCGAGTCCAAACTCGGTCGTTTCCTAAAGCTCCGGGTCCTGGACCCTGGAAAAGGCTCCGAGCTCCGACGCTCAGTCGCTTTCCTAAATTCTTGGTTCATACACCCCTAAAGATCGCACGGCCGAGATCTCCGAAACTCTGGGTTCGAACGCCCTCGAGGTCACGCCGAACTCAAACAGCCGAGATCGCGCCAAAACTCACTTCGGCTCAATCTCCCCATTTCGGCCAAAGGTCAGCTTTCGAAAGAAGAGCAGTGCGAGCATAGAAATACAAAAATGCAAGTGTACACGGGTTGAGCGAACACAAAACTCATCCTTTCTTATTCATTGTAATTGCTTCATTACATGGATTACAAACACGAAACAAAATACACAGAAGAAAGGCTCACGGCCCTCTGAAGACCCAAAAGAAAGCAGGCTTTGGGACTGCTCTTCACCGACACCGCCCGCCGGCCGGGAACCTCCGACGGAAAGGCTTGTTGCATCCTGCCCCGAGGTCTTGATATCCCACAAGAAGGAGGGTCTGCGGCATGATTCAGAACCGCCCTCTGGGACGAAACAAGACCCCCAGGAGCCCGGTGCCAAGAGCTCTGCAACACGCTTTGGCTGGTCAGACCAAAGTTTGCAAACAAGAGCCCCCTCCTAGGGCGTTTCTAGTCCTACCCTCCGCCCAGAACCTTGCGGAGTGACGACAAGGCCGCCGAGCGCAGGGGGCGCCACAACCCACAGCTGCAAAGATTCCCATGCAACCGCACCAGGGAAGGCTGGCCGTAGACCCGCGTTCAGAGAGCGCGTAGCCTACGAGGACCATCTTCAGAGAGCGCGCAGACTGCGACAGGCCTTCCCCCTCGGAGGAAGCCACCACCTGGCACAGGAGTTCCATCTGGGTCAAAAGCCCATAAAGATCTATTAAATATGGCTGCCAGGTTGTTTGAATATCCCGCTTCTCTCGTCCCTTCCATGGCAAGCCTATCACTCCTATTTATAGGAAGAACGGGGGGCTCGATCTTCAAGGGAAATTATGAGGTAAGGTCTCTCACGTCTTGCGTGGCGTGCTAGACTTCCCCCATACTGACCAGCGGCTCCGATGATACCACGTGGAGCCATCCCCTCGTTCCCCTCAACGGTCACATCACCATGCTTACTGCTGTACAAGATCGCCCCAGATACGGAGTATCAGCGTAAATACCGAAGAAGATCGCCCGAGATACGGAGTATCGTCGCGAGCACCCAAGAAGATAGCTCGGCGCTCAATTCTAGCGTCCCATCACAGAAAGCACCATGCCGAACTCAAGCGCGGAAGTACCGAGAAAAAGAAGTAGAAGACGAGTGGTCAAAGAAATTTTCAATTGCATTAAAATCCTTGTCATTACATTGTGCAGCAAATACAATTGAAGGAAATTACAAAAAGCATAAAGCAGAGAAGCGAATGTCCCGAGGTCATGCCCGGTCGGACCCGCGGGCTGCAGCATCAGAAACTTCCGGAGCAGCAGAAGCCGGCGTCGGGAGTGGGTACGGGGGAGGCTCCCGGAAGGAAGGGTGGTCCTCAGAAGCCCCGGCCTCCTTCAGGCCGGCACGCCATCCTTTCACCCAGGCCTTATCCCTCACGACGAGGACCCTTTCCTTGTAATGGGCGGTGACCTGCGCTCTGGCGTCCTCGAAAGCAGCATCGCACTCCGACTCGAGTTTCGCCTCGGCTTCATCCGCCCTCTTGGATTCGGCCTGAAGCAGGGCCGCATAGTCATCTTCCATCTTCGATATGGAAACCTCGAGCTCGGCCACCCTAGCTCTCTCCACCTCGGCTTCCCCCCTCGCCTGCTCAAGCTTCGCCGCGTATTCTCCCTCCACCCTGGCTAGTTTCTGGGTGACGACGTCCAGAGACTCTTGCAAGCCGTTCTTCTCCACGGTCAGCTCGGCAGCATCCATACTGTATCTGCAGATCCTGTCAGCTACAGCCATGGTCTTCTGTGCCGCCTGTGAAAGAAACGGGGTATACGCGTTAGCTCCGGAGGTCAGAGGTGCCAGACCGCCGGACTGGCGAAAAGAAATGCAGAAAAGACTTACCGTGAAGTTAGACTGCAGCATTGACAGAATCAGCTTCTGGTCGCTGTACTTGTCCAGCTGCTCCATGTCCCGAGGTAGGGCGCAGGCTCGCCCCAGGGCCTCGAGGACCTGTGGATCAATCCTGTGAAGAACGCGATCCTCCATCGTCATCGGCCTCCCCGGCCCAAGCATAAAGCTCGGCTCCCATAACGGCGGCCCCTGAGGCAACGAGGTAGCGACCGAGCTGGGACCTGCATCATTCCTCGGCATCTTCAGCGGCCGAGCCCTCTCCTGCTCAACTTCGGCCGGAGGCGAATGTACTTCTAGACCAATGGGGCTAGGAGGTGCGGGAACCTCCGCAGCAGCCGCGGGGGAATTCATCCGAACACTCGAAGGAAGCTCAGGGGAATTCAGATTCACAGACCCGTGGGGGGCTCGGGCATCCTCCGCTCCGAGCGCCAAGGCCTCGAGGTCCTCGAAAGACAAACGCCTGGCGTGCCTCATCTCGGAACTTGGCGAAGGAGATCGGGCGGCCCGACTCGACTCCCTTCCCGGGACCTGGAGAGGTCTCGATCCCGACGTGTAAGCAAGAGCGCCAGACGTGGCCCTAATGTCAGACGACGCCCGCGAAGGCTCCTCTGCAGCCTCCGGACTGGCCTGTTCCTGCCCGACTTCGGGACCTGCACCTTCACCTTGGATCGGCTCTACGGTGCCCCTCAGATACCCACGGTATCTCTGCTGATACCCTAGCAGCGACCAAGCCGCCCTGCCGTCATGGCCGCTGTACCGCTTTACTAGGCGGAGCCAGGCCTCGTTCCTCTTCCAGATGTAGCGGGCGGCCCGTTTTCTCTCCTTCAAAGCTGTAACAATCAGAAGCGTTAGTGCGGCAGAGCAAAAAGAAACTATGAAAGACAGAGAGAAGGTATTTACTTGGAATGGTCCCGAAGTGGCGAGGGACTTGGTCGCCTCTATCGGTGTCGGCCACCCCGAACTCCCAGTTTCCCGAGACATACAAGAGATCGTCTCCGGCATACTTGCTTGAATCCTCCAAGTATCGGACAAAGCCGTCCCGGCCTGGCTTTGCCCGGAGATAATAAGCATCTCCGGACTTGCATATATCATATACGTCCTCAATATCGAAGACGCTGAGGTTAATGCCCAAAACCTCATTTAAACTAGCCGTGCCCATCACAATCTTGAAGGCATTGGGTAGCAGCTGGCAGGGGCAGAGGCGCCATTGACTGAGACATCTCCTGAGAAGGGGGTGAAGGGGGAAAACGGACCCCACCTTCTATCACGGCCACTAGAGGAAATGGCATCCAACCCCCGAGAAGTCGCGAAGGTTGATGCCGTTGGGATCCTCGCCCCTAACTTGGACGTCAGCAGGGACCCTAAAGGCCGACCTAAAGCCCTCGATCGCTGCCTCGCCCTCTAACTAGTGGCTATAGATTCCCATTTCTACCCCAGTCCAAAGACAGAACCCACAGGAGAGGAGGCAGGGCAGAAGGAACTTACGAGAGCAAGACGATGACAGTGAGCAGCAAAGAGACACGGCCTCAGCAGCACACCACTTCTCAGACGAGGTTCCCTAGCAGCAGCTTAGTCTCCTTTGATTCAGAATGGCGACAGAGAAGAAGATGAACCTCGATGGCCCTATATATATCGCCAAAAGGCCCCCCCTTTCCAGAGGACCCAGTTGGGCGCGCCAAGGGACATCTCCTAGAGCTCCGCGCAAATCATTTCAAACATTGATTGCGTCCCTGACAGAACGGCGCGCACGATCTCGAGAAGACAGACGACTAACCAGAGGACGACACGCAGAGCCGTCAACCTGTCTCCAGCATCGAATGAGGGACGCCATTTATTGCCTCGATTATCCGAAGCGACCGTGAATCAGGGCCGAGAGGGACTCCCTCCACCAGGTAAGCACCGTCACATAGCTCCCGACCTCACGGCACTGACGATCTCCGCAAGGTCGGAAGCTAGGGGGCAATTGTGCGGGGAGATTTCCAGAGCACCGGATTAAGCTAATTCCAGCCATCAGATGAGACTGAGCACTCACGTGCCAGCCGCGTGCTGCCCACGTGGCACCAGACTCACCTCGGCTAGCAAGGCAGAGGCCCGGCCGAAGTCAGACAGCTCCATGCCACTAGCGCCGAGCTCAGCCACCCCCTACGTCCCCATCTCGGCTGAGAACTCTACCTCGGCTGAAGGAGCCGAGGCGAGAGCCGAAGCAAGAAAAGACCTCCATTCGCACCCCTCACGTCGCCAGGCGCGTGAAGGAACAGGGGTACGAACTAGTAAGACAGATGTGACATCCATTCGTCCACAATCTTCACTGGATCACTGACAAGGCGGCGTCCAGCGGCTGAAGCCACATCAGGGCAAGGCCCGAGGGCAGATCCGATGCTGCTCCTACCGCCAAAAGCACCCAACACGATCTGGCCCAACAAGACGCGCATTTAATGCATTGTGGGCTGATCCGACTGACATTAAATGCAGGGTGGGCTGGATTGGACCGCATTTATTACTTTGCGGGCTTATCATGACTCCCAGTCAAATCACGGGACACACACCAAGGTGTCCTCCAAAAAATACAAGCCAAGCTTCTATAAATATAATCCCATACCACATGCAAGGTACGCACAATACAACTCATAGAGCTGTTACTCTACCTCTCTTCTTCCTCTCCTTCCATTGTTCCAGTTCCTTCACTGACTTTGGCATCGGAGAGCCTTGCGCCGCCCAGGCCAGGGTCCTCTGACTGTGTGTTCCTCCCTTTCAGGCTTTCGGACGGCACCCAGTCATCACCATCATTGGATAAGTCCTCTAAGGCTCCCCAGTTATTGTGGGTCATTATTTTCTGCACCTACAGCATCCTATCCTTCTTAGTCTATGTTTATATGATGAGAATCCTTCTTCTCTTTTTATCATCTAAGTATATTGATGTATTTGTAGTTAAAGTGGTTTTTTTTTTTTGGAAAAATGTACGTTGCAATCTGCAGTTTTTCATTGGTCAGTTATCCAATCCGATCATCTGATGGACCCCACCATATATGGATAGAGGTTCTGCCAAAGCCTAGTCATGAATAATACAACATCATTCCAACAAAGAGACCAAAGATGTATGGATCAATGTTCACTTGCAATGAATGCCCGTATGGCCCACCAGATGAACTGTAATGACCCTATCAAGCCAGGGGATCGGCTCGTTGGGACGATCCTGATGAGTAGTTTGGGTAATGCACATACTCATTCCGGCAAATATTGGTACTAGCAGATGGTTTTTAATTTCCATCTAAACAGATCGATATGCTTACAATCTTGGGTTGCCATTTATCTTGACTGTCATTCCAAGAATCAGGTGATCCGATGAAGAATCAGATTTTCCAGTCAATCCATTTTAGAATACAAGGAAGATCATCAAATGGATAGCACATGGCAGTATAATGTGGAGAGCATGATAAAATTGAAGAAACTGATGATTCTCAATATGAGTGATCATTCTCCCAATATAAATGTAGTGTGAACAGAATCAGTCCAAGATTAGGGCCCTTACCATCCTACAGGTGTACAGAGACAATCTCTCCAGATATATATACTACAATCCCACATAAAATGATACAATCTTTCTAGGTGAAAATCTCCTCTATAATTTATATCCTACCTATAAAATAAATAGAAGTCCATCTCACCAATTCACTGGCAGCTCAGTGGCATTGGCATCTCAGTTTCACATGACCACTGAGCCACTGAGGGGTTATCCGTAGGTGGGTAGGTTCTCACAAACCACAAGGTTATTGACTAATGCCACTGAGATCCCTAAACTCATATAGGGAGATGCTCCTATGAGCAGAGGCGGAACCACAAAAGTCCCCCGACCCCCCACCCCCCAGGCTTTGGAAAAGCCTTAAAAATCATCAACATGGCCCCCCACCCACCCCTTTACAACGTCCCTTTCACTTTCCCTTTTCCCTTTTCCCTTTTCCCATTTCCCAAAACCTTTCCAGCCCTAACCCTTCCAAAACCACCTTTCCAGCCCCATCCCTATTCCCATTTCCCCAGCCCCTTTTGGCCTTTTCCAAAACCTGCCCATTTTCCCAGGTTGAAGAAGAAGTGAAGAAGAAGATATTGTTTATGGAGTCCCTCTCCTCTTTAAATAAATATCGCCCAGAAACTGAGGAAGCTCTCATAAAGAAGAGGTCTTCATAATCCCGCATCTCAGGTATGTTTTCTAGCCATGTTGAGATTATCGTCGATTTCACATCTCCTTGGGTTTCTTTCTTGGTTTCCATTGTCTTGTTTGAATATATAGATCTTTTCAGGGTTCTGATTCTTGGGCAGATCTGGGTTTTTTCCTATTCTAGGTTCTTTCTTTTCAATGGGTTCTTTTCTTTTTGGTTTTTTTTTTTTTTTAGATGCAAGCCACAGCTTGGATCCATTTTCTTTTAATGGCTAACCCATGTGGAGAAAAAAAATTTCTACATTAACGAAGAACATGAATAATCCCTTTTTTTTATCGTGGTTGGAAATAGGAAGATCTGGGATTTGGAGGACTGTTTGAGATTAAAGCACTGATATGCCTGGGCTTGGGCCAAGACCCAAGATCACTTTTGTGAAACCGTGAGACAACAACATCTCTCTTGGCTTCTTCTTCATTGTAGGCTGCTCCTTGCTTGGCTTCTTCTCTGCCTTTTATTATTGGTAGCATTTGATCCTTTCCTTCACTCTATTTTTTTGTCCACAAATTAATTAAGAATCTGGACTGCTACTTTGGTATTGAAGATTCATATGGTTATTATGTTTTCCAATTGATGGGGGGTCCATCCATTGATGGATGGCTACAAAATGGGATGCCATTAGGATCTAAATAAATGGGCTTTAAACTTTTTGGGATGCAAATCATGGGTAAGCAAAATATAAAGACGATCAAATGATGCAACCCTTTGCTTCAAATTATAGTTTAATGATTCAGATCATGTAAACTTATAATTGTAACAAAAATCCAATGGCCACGGGCCCACGAATGTCTTGATCGATGTAAGATTTGAATTGGATAGTAGAAACTTAATTTTCTATGCAAGTGTCATATTTGTAAAGCTGTAAATAGCACCCTGTTTTGGGCTGATGGTCAGGCTGCTGGAGCATTTGTAGTGTGTTTATTGAGTAGTTTAATGAATCATGACTAGTTCATATTTTGAGACAATGAATACTTTTTTATTTGAATTTGGACATATAATAAATATGATTTTTATTTGATTTGTAGATGTGAAAGTCATCTACAATTGATGGATTTTTTAAAAGAAAAAATCCTCAAAACTTAGAAGCCGATGCATCATTGCCGACCTCTAATGTTGAGAATCCAATTTCTGAAGATCGTCCTACAAAATCACAAGGAATTGAAATCAATGAAGTTGATATTAGTTCATTAGAGCGTGATCCAGAATTGCGTCCACATATATGGGATTATGATATTAATCGGCGTGATGAAATTCGGCGGAAGTACACTAAGGTTGGTCCATACCAACCCATGCTTTCAAAGTATCCGAACTATGGATCAACAACTCATCTTCGTAGCTTTCAACATTTGTTGCTAAAGCTATTTCCTTCATGGTTGGAATATTCTCCAGAAAAAGATGCTATTTTTTTGTCTACCATGATATCTTTTTAATAAGCAAACTGGACTTGCTTCGTAAAATGCATTCACTCTTACTGGATTTAAGAATTGGAAGAAAGTTAAAGATGAAAGAAATTGTACTTTATTGAGTCATGTGGGGAAGATCCTAACTCTCCTCATAAAGTTGCCGAGAGATCATGTGAAGACTTGATGAATCAATCTCAACACATACAGAAAGTGCTTGACAAATTCACTTCGGAAGAAATTGCAAACAATCGACTATGGCTTACGGCTTCAATTGATACAGTCCGATGGCTTACATTTCAAGGTTGTGCTTTTAGAGGCCACGATGAAGTCAAAGTTCAATCAATCGTGAAAATTATATTGAAATGTTGAATTTGTTGAGTTCTTATAATGAGAAAGTTGCAGAAATTGTGTTAGATAAAGTAATAAAAAATGCTTCTTACACATCACCAAAGATCCAAAAAGAAATTCTACATGTTTTTTCAACCAAAGTGAAGAAGATAATTCGTGAAGAAATTGGTGATGCAAAATTTTGTATACATGTTGATGAAGCTCGTGATGAGTCAAAGAAGGAGCAAATGGCTATAGTTTTGAAATTCGTCGACAAAGATGGCTTTGTGCGAGAGCATTTTTTTGGGCTTGTTCATGTCTCCAACACTACATCATTGACCTTAAAAAATGAGATATATGCTGTATTGTCTTATCATAATCTCGAGTTCAGAATATTCGAGGGCAGGGATACGATGGTGCAAGTAATATGCGGGGTGAGTGGAATAAGTTACAAGCTTTGATTTTGAATGATTGTCCATATGCTTACTATGTCCATTGTTTAGCACATCGCTTGCAATTGGCATTGATTGCAGCATCAAAAGAAGTTAATCCAATTTATCAATTTTTTACTAAATTGACTTCTATTGTCAATATTGTTGGCGCTTCATGCAAGCGTAATGATGAGTTAAAAGTTGCTCAAGTTGCTGAAATTGCACATTTGATTGACATTGATGAGCTCGAAAGTGGGAGATGACTTAATAAGATTGGTTCTTTACAATGGGCATGAGATACTTATTGGAGTTCTCACTTGAAATCAGTTTCTAGCTTGATAAAGATGTTTAGTCCAACATGTGCAGTTCTAATTAACATCATTGAGGACAGAACTACTTTTTCTCAACGAGGAGATGCGGACTCAGCTTACGAGGCAATGACTTCATTTGAATTTGTCTTCATCTTGCATCTTATAAAAGAAATCATGGAGATCACTGAATTACTTTGTCAAGCTTTGCAATGTCAATCTCAAGACATTTTAAATGCCATGCATCTTGTTTCATCTACTAAAGCACCTATCCAAAAATTGAGAGATGTAGGGTGGGATACTTTACTTACCAAGGTGAAATAATTTTGTGAGGCACGCAATATAGATGTCAAGGATATGAATGCTCGTTATGTTGCGAGACGAGGTCGAGCCCACCATCAATAAGATGAGTTTACAATTGAGCATCATTGTTGAATAGAGATTTTTTATGCTGCGATTGATTCTCAATTACAAGAATTAAATCTTTGGTTTAGTGTGCATGCAGTAGAGTTGCTTAGTCCTAGCTCAGCTTTGGATCCTCGAAATGCACATGAATCTTTTAGAGGCGATGATATTTGCAAGTTGGTAGACAATTTTTATTCTCAAGACTTCACAGAAAATGAGAAAATGCAATTGAGAATGAAACTTCACCATTATGAGTATAATGTAGTTCGACATTCAGACTTTCAAAAATTGTCAACTGTTTCTGATCTGTGTCAATGGTTGGTAAATACTAGAAGATCAACAGTCTACCAACTTGTTTTTAGAGTGATTGAACTTGTGCTTACTCTTCCAGTTTCTACTGCAACTACTGAACGATCATTTTCAGCCATGAATATTGTCAAAACTAGGCTTCACAGCAAAATGGAGGATGATTTTCTCTCTGACTCTTTGATTGTGTACATTGAAAAAGAAATTACTGAGAAGCTTAGCACAGAATCAATCATAGAGGATTTTCGAGATTTGATAGAACATCGAGTTCCATTTTGTAAGATGATTGAGTTGAAATGTACTAAGAAATAATTATTTTACGACTTTTCTTTGCTTATATTTTGTTAAGGCTGAATATATACTGGTTTTAATTTTTATGTAAAATTTAGTCTTGAATCGTAATATATTTTTTATGCTTGAACTTACAGCTATGTCGAAAGAATACTTAAAAATATGATAGTTATAATAATTGGTGAAATAAAAATTTATTCAAGTTTTGCCCCCCCCCCCCCCCCGATGAAATCCTGGTTCCGCCCTTGCCTACGAGAGCTTCTCTCACCTTACTATGAGAGATAAGGTCGGGGGCCTCACATTTAAATTATTAGCATTAGATATAGATTCGAGGGCCCCACCTTATCTCTCATAGTAAGGTGAGGATGCTCTCATAGGAGCATCTCCCACTTATATAAATATATAAGATTGGTTAGCTTGTCTGCCTCATATTAAGGGGTTAAGATGATTTGAAGGGCTGAAGCTTTACACAAAGTTAGGGCACATCTAGATCTTGCGCCCCCCCCCCCCCCCCCCCCCCCCCCCCCCAACAAAAAAAAAAAAAAAAAAACCTTCCCAGTGGCCTCCTAAGTGTTTGCCTCACCTAGGCGAGAAAGTGAGAGAGAGAAATCAAAGCAGTTTCATAGTTACACTTTAGAAGACCCCACTATAGATACAAGAGTCGGTAGTAGAGTTGGAAGTTCTTCATTATCACAACCACAAGGTTTTGGATTCACCAGGTACCACTAGAATAAAGATTCCTAACTACAAATATTGCTAGAAACAAATCAACAAAATAAAATATTCTATAAAGTTAGGTGATTGTGAGCATTTTGGATGCTGCACAAAAAGAAAAAGATGTATTTGGTGGAGTCGCTAGAGTACAAGGTGCTCAATTTGAAAGAGAAATGAAAAGAGTCCTCAAAAGAAACACAATAGAAATTGAAAATTGGGGGGGGGGGGGGGGGGGGTGTTCTTTTATTGATTTTAGGACAAGGTATACAGTGTATGAAAAGTAGAGAATCCGGGTCGGCACTAAGCTCTTGGTCAACCTAACGAGTACCAATACTCTTGTATGAACCTGCTAGAGCACGACCTGAAGTCCTCAATCACTAGTTGATAAGTTCACAAAATTGTAATTTTCATTCATCATTTTATATGCATTTGTGGACTGAATTAGGTTATTTGCATAGAATTACACTTAATTTCATTATTTCATGCATTTGAGCATCTAAGTTGGAATCTAGGTCAAAATTCATTACATTGCATGACTTTTGTGAAAATAGGGTTTTCATCTAATTCATCACCCCAAAATTAGTTCTTTTGCCTTCACTAATGCATACCTGCTAAGTTTGACATCATGTGCTATTTTTGGAAAGTTGGGTATTTTTGGTGCATTAAGTAGGCATGTAGGGTCCCATGCATAGTCTATCCAAATTCCTCACACTTAATTATTATTGAGATTATTTAATTTTATTTATGTGGGAGAAATCAAGAGTGGGACCCGTATTGGTGAAATTGGAGAAAGATCAAAGGTGGGACACCCTTCATGGTGGGGCCACATATCTTGGCATCTTGGTGGAGTTGGAAAGTTTAGAAATTCACAAAGATGAAAGAAGAAACTCAGATTTGGAAAGATGGTGTTGACTTACTATATTTGGAAACCAAAATCAAGAAACTTTGCAAGGGAAATTGACTAGTCAAAGTTGCAAGTAAAGAAGCATGTCAAATATGGAAAGAGAAGCAAATAAGCAAGCAAAGAAAGAGTCCAAGCATGCCTTGGACGTCCAACATGGGTCCCCATTACATGCCAACATAGAAATTCCTTTAATTGCACAATTATTCTCAGATTTTTCAAATGCAGCAACTTAAAATGGTCATAACTTTCAACCTGAGTATCAGATAGGACAATCTACCCACCTTGGAAAGCTCTTTTCAAGTAGATAATCATAGAGTCCAAGATTGCATAAATTAGAGCTATATTGGGGGAGATATGACCTCAGGAAGTTGACTGTTATAATTTTATGCGAGAATTGCAAAAAGTTTTCAAAATTGGCAACATAAGAAATCTTTGAGGTGTTCAATTTGGCGAGACTTGGAGCCCAAGAGACCACACTTAGTAACAAATCCTCTCAAATTCAAATTATTGCTAATTAAAGAAATTTTGCTTGGAAGCTAAGCAAGAATCAAGTCATGGAAGGAAATAACTTCTTACAAACCCGGAGGCCAAAAAGTATAAAAGGAGCATAATGGGGTTAGAAATACAAGTCTATTCTCCTTCAAAAAGTGGCTTAGCCATTCTCTCTCTCTCTCTCTCTCTCTCTCTCTCTCTCTCTCTCCTCTCTTCTTTCCCCTCTTCTAGTTCTAGTTCTCCATATTTTTTATTTTGGGTACGTAGCTTTGGGCCTTGTCCAAGCATGTACTTGAAGGAGAAGTTGTAAAGATGTAATCTTTAATAACAAATCAAAAAGTATTCTTTGCAATGGTGGGCTAAGTTCTTGATTAGAGCTATGGATGAAAATATGTGATTGTCATTTATTTGTTTAGTAATTCTAACTTATTTCCTTATTTATGTTCTTAATCTCCCCAGAATTTCCTCTGATCATAGCCCTCTCCTCCTCTCCCACAACAGCAAACCTTCCCCGAAGAATTCCCCTTTCAAATTTGAACAGATGTGGCTCACTCATAGCTACTTCCAGTCAGTGGTTGAAGAGAGCCGGTCAGTTCCTGTTAGTGGCAACCCTCAATACATTTTAGCCCATAAGCTGAAATCTCTCAAAGGTAACCTCAAGGCCTGGAATAAAGAAACCTTTGGGCAGCTGAAAAAGAATATTTTAGAAGCAGAGGCAGCCACTCTTCAGGCTCAGTTGGTTCATGATGACCAGCCTAATGACCAGTCTCTCCAGGATTTAAACACTAAGAAGGCTACTTTGCACAATTGGCTGAATGCAGAATCCACCCACTGGAAACAAAAAGCCAAACTTAGGTGGCTCAAAGATGGTGACCGGAACACCAGCTTCTTCCATCACTCGGCCAAGGCTAGAAGCATCTATAACAGAATAGACAAAATCTCAGTTGATGGAACCCTCTACGAGGATGAAGAAGAAATCAGATCTCAAGCTTGCCTTCACTTCTCAAAGCTGTTGCAAGCCCCAGGTTCGAATTCATCCATGGATGAATCCCTTTTTGACCTTAATGGTCCTTCTCTCAATGAAGACCATAATAAGTTCCTGGTTGCTATTCCATCTCTCAAGGAAATTCGTGAGGCAGTCTTTGGCTTGAAAAGTAACAGCTCTCCTGGCCCAGATGGCTTCTCTGGGGTGTTCTTTACTCACTATTAGGATACCGTGGGCCAAGATGTCTCCCTGGCAGTCACCCATTTCTTCACCTCTGGCAGACTCCTAAGGGCTATCAATGCCTATTTTCTATCCCTCATCCCCAAAATCCATTCTCCGACTTCCTTTTCAGATTACCGCCCAATTAGCCTACTAAACTTCACTTACAAAATCATAGCCAAAATCCTTGCAACCAGGTTGTCTAGTCTCATCCCCCAGCTTATCTCCAAGCACCAATTTGCCTTTGTTAAAGGTAGAACCATCCACCATCATGCTACGCTGGCCCATGACCTATTTCAAAAGCTCAATTCTAAGACCAAAGGCGGAATAGTCTGTATGAAGTTGGACATAGCCAAGGCCTTTGATAAGATGCGCTGGGATTTTCTTTTTAGAGCTCTAAATTTCTTCAATTTCTCCCCAGCTTGGATCAATTTCATGAGAAAGTTGGTTTGCAGTAGCAGAGGCTCAATCATCCTTAACAAAAGTCCTTGTGGCTTCTTTAATTCTTCCTGTGGTTTGCGGCAAGGTTGCCCTCTCTCTCCCTATCTCTTTATTCTGCTGAGGAGATCCTTAGACTTTAGGTAGAGAAACTAAGGACTGAGAGGTCTATTACTCCCATATCCCCTATCTCTTCTACCCCCTGCTACCTCTTTTATGCAAATGATATGTTATACTTCCTTAAAACCAAGAAAAATGATCTCAGGAGCCTTGGAGTAGTCCTCTCAGCTTACCAAGCCTCCTCTAGCCAGATTATCAACTGCAGAAAAGCCAAATTTTCCTAGGCAACTGTAATGCCAGGAAAAGCAATATGGTTACAGAGCTCCTCCAAATCCAGCAGTCTTCCCTTCCAACAGAATATCTGGGAGTCCCTCTTTTCCTAGGTTCAAGCCGACACTCCTACTTCTCCAAACTTCTGGATTCTATCAGAGTTAGACTAGCAGGCTGGAAAACAAAATTTCTCTCCTTCGCAGGAAGGCTTATTTTGGTGAAGCACGTCCTCAGTTCCATCCCTTTGCATACTACCTTGGTCATCCCCATTCTAAGCAAAACCTGTGCTCATATTGAAAGACTTATGCGTAACTTCTTATGGGGTGCGGATCCTAATTATTCCAGAGGTCACTATGTGAGGCGGGAAAAGATTTGTCTTCCTAAGACTGAAGGAGGTCTTGGTCTAAGAAGGATAAAAGAGCTAAATGAAGCATGTATGCTCAAGCTTGGCTGGTCAGCGGCTACAGACTCTTCCCTTTGGGCAATATGGTTCTTTTCTAGATACAGTAGGGATCGTCCCATCTGGCATCCATGCAACCCAAAGTATGGCTCCATAATCTGGAAGAAGATTAGAGTTCTCTTGCCAATCCTTCAAATAAGCAGCAGATGGACTGTTGGGAATGGGGAATCTATCATTCTATGGCATGACAATTGGCTAGAAAATCACTCCATTCTTCCAAGTTCCCTTTTATCTAATTCTCTGAGAAGGACAAAGTCTCAGATCTAATAGCTGACTTAGAGTGGGTCGTTCCTACTCTCCTGCCAGCTTTCCTTCAAGATCTCCTCTCCCAAGCCACTAACATCATCCCTCGTTGCTCTCCATTAATCTCTGACTCCCTTTCCTGGAAAAAAGAGTTAGGCAAGCCCACCCTTCAAGTAATGTGGAATTTTATAAGGAAACCAGGCATGATCAATGGCTGGTCAACTTATATCTGGAATAAAATGACAAATCCTAGACTAGCCTGCCTTAGCTGGCGTCTGATGCACAGAAGCACCCCTATAGAAGAATGGGCTAAGAGGAAAGATTGGTCCCTACCTTCAAGATGTCACAATTGTTTCTCTGAAGAAGAATCTGATCTTCACTTATTCTTCACCTGCTCTTTAGCAAAGAATCTCTGGAGATGGCTCCTAAGTTTTAGTGCAGTTAAACTTCCTACCTCTATGCCGCCTCCATCTGGGGAATTCTAATTAATAATGGAAACGTTTTAGATAAGTACAGTGCAACAGCCATCTTCCTCCATACTATCTTTGTTCTATGGCATCTCAGAAATGACTCCAAGCATTACAGTAAATTACCATCTCTACAGCGTGCTCAAGCAATTCTTTTGGATCGTCTGAAGTGTATGGTAATCTCAGCCTCTGATAAGAATTCTACTCCTCCTTCTCACCCCATTTTGCTTGGATTAAAGGACTTACTTTAGCTCAGTTTAGTTCTCCTCTTCAAAGTCCTTGTTTTGTGGCAGCTGGTGTAAATTCAGGTTCTGTTTCCCGTTATGGTTATGCTCTGTTGTAAGCTCTTTTAGTGCCCTGTGTCTCATGTAGGCATAGGCTGTCTAAATGATCTCTTTTTCCTCTTTTGTTGGGCTTCCTTCGGGTTGCTTAAGTCTGGGTTGGCATTTTTGTAAGCCTCGATTCCTATTTTTTGGGCACATTGCCCTTTTCTCTTTTCCTCTTTAATACAAATTTTATCCTTTAGTAAAAAAAAAATGTTCTTAATCATTAATAGACTTGTCTTCGTGCTCTAGGCAAACTTTCATTCTTAATTTCTGAAAATAAAAATTGATTTTTGACTATCCATGCTTAGGTTTGATAGGCCATGCTTAGGATTTAGATCTTTTGATGGTTTATGCTTACTTTTGATGGGTAGTGCTTAGATTATTTTTATTCTTTTATGAGGTGAAGGAAGTCTTGGGTTTTGGATTTTATAATTAAAAATGGCTTTTTAAAGTTAAATTTTCCAAATAAAAAATATTGATTTATCTTTGGTTTGAAGTAAAAATTGGAACAAATTAGGGTTACTTGACAAGTAATTGGTGGATGCTTATTGGATTCCTATGTTCTAATCACTTTCATTAATTGGTAGTTTTCATCTTTCTAAATTAGTTGTTTGTTTTTATTTCTAAGTACTCAAAACTTTAATCAATTATTAGTTAATTAGTTTTTTAATCAATTATTAGTTAATTAGTTTTCTTATTCTAAAAATTTCTTTAATTATCTACCTGTGGGATCGACCCATTCATGCCACTGTCTCATCCAGGCAGCCGTGCACTTGCGGTATTTTATAATTGATATTGATCACATCACTAGTCCTCAAAGAAACCATTAACTTGATAATTTACTCTAGAGAGTCTGAACACTGAGGGGAAGCCTTACAAAGGGTTGTTATGCCCCACTAGTAGAGTTCACTAATGGGAGAGATGTACAGACTTAGAATGTAACGATCTCCTTGGTAATGCAAGAATTGTAATGAATGTGGTCAACCCATCCCAAGGAGCCTCAAGACTAGTGCAAGAGATCTCACAAGGGAGGGAGGCAATACACTAATTCTATGTATATGCTAGACATGTCTTAGGACAAATCCCAAAGGAAGCCAAGGAACTTGGAGCAAGAAAACCAAGGAACATGAAAGACCGCTAGGGGTCCAGGTATCAATAGCTTTCTAGTATGAGACTCTACGCAAACAATAGATAGATCAAGCCAATTGGGAACACACCAGAAAACACATGATTTTTTAATGTGGAAAGCCCAAGATAGGAAGAATCCATTAAACCATCACTCGGTCAAAGGAAAAACCAGGCACTAATAATCTTTGAACAGTTACAGGATATACTCACAGACCATTCCCCAGTTGAACTCAACTTAAAGGACTGTAATTCTTCTTGTCGACGACCCGCTGTTCACCCGTGCTTGAGCCAGCAACTACCTTGATGCCTCTCAAGATGCTTCAATCAACAACGAAAGAGTTGAAGAATGTCTTCTTGAAACAACAACTCCAGACTCTCAAGAAATCTCCTAAGGATGATCTAAGTTCAGGATAGAGGAGAGGTGATGTTTAGGGATGCACGCGAAGTCTTTTTATAGCCTTGGATTTGTGCATAGGGTTTCGAAGTTTAGTTGGAATTCAATAGGTAGGGTTTCTGAATTGAATGGGTAACCATCGCGAAGTTAGGTCAACCCAAATTTTAGTTGGGTAGACCAAACTGAGGTTTTGTCTCAAATCTCTGAGACAGCGAACCGGCTCACTTGACCCAAAGGTAGGGAGGGTAGGGTCGACCCAAGCTAGCCTCTATCCCGGTCTTCTTTGTTTGACTGTGAAGATTGAATTTCAGTGATTTCCTTTCTCCAGTCATCGTGCTGATCAACCATTGCATTCCAAAACTAAGAAATAGAATATTACAACTCTATTTGGACTTGAGTTTTGTCCAAAACCCAAAAGTTTCCCACCAAAAATACTAACAGAACAGAAGCACAAATCATGTAAGAGAGAAACAATGCAAGGGAGTTTGCAACAAGTGATACACTGAAAACTCTATGTATATACTAGCTATGCCTTATGGGAAGCACTAAACTTTGTATCACCTTATATTTGTGAGGAAACCACGGATCTTAGAGTAGGAAACCAAAGGATTAGAAGCTCAAAGCATACAGTAGAGACAGTACTGTAAGGTGGGGAGAATAGTGGGCAGAGGGTAGGAAGGATGTGTGTGAAAAATAGGAGCCTAACGGGGCATTTATGGTGTTAGAGACCCCTTGATCTAATCGCTGGTCCACAAGTGCATGGCCATCAATTTTGTTGTTTTACCTATACTAGTGAGTTGGGATCGTATCCATAGGGAATTGTTTACTTGTACCCGTGCTAATAAAAACTAGAACAAGCCTAAAAAAATATATACATCAATTGAACTACTGAAATAAAAGTCTGAAAATTAAATTAATTACATCCCATTACAACTTTGAAAAAGAATCCTAATCTAAGAATAACCTAGATTACGCTAATACTAAAGACTGCAAAAGAGTAGATCCATCAGACCATCAATATCATTAATATTAGAAAAGGATCAGAATTAATAAAAGTAAAATAAATGATGATATGGATTTAGATTTCCAAATCCCAACACTTACACACCATGCTTAGGGCCATGATAATGATTCAGAAGCACAACACCAAGCATAATTTGTCACCTTATGCAAATACGCTATGTTGATCCATTAATAATGATTAATGCGACTCACAAATCCTTTTTTATTCCATGAGCATCTCTAAGATTACATGAACAAAAGTTTGGAAATTAGAAAAGCTAATAGACTCACCTACTACCCTAGCTACACGAAACACTAAATCAAGGGGGCATCCAACATGGAATACATCACCGCTTTAAGTCTTGACCAACGCTAACTAGAAGAAGATGAGGAGTAAGAGAGAGGTGTGTGGCAGGACGTGTGGAGTGGAGAGAGGGAGAGAGGACATGTGGGATGGTGGGGTGGAATGGCTTTTGATGTCCAAGGGGGTACTCCTCCTTAAATAGATTTTGGGCTCTCTTTTGATGAGAGACTTCTTCTACTTAGATTCTCTTTCCTTTGCCTGATCCCTAAGCAACAAGTTTAAATTTCAAAGAGATTTGAACACTTCATCTGATCATCTTCTCATTTCAAAGGATAGGTCTTCTAGAAGCTTCACATGGAAAGAGAGAGAACTCTCTTTGTGCATCAAAGAGTGTGGGTCCCTTTCCATCTTGACAATTGTATTCTCGAGTATAAATATTAGAAGTAAATTTCGGGGCTCGTATCTCCCTCGTTTCAGCTTCGATTCATGCAATCTTGGGCTCCACAAACATCTACTCCGAATAAGCCATCCATCGATGGGTAAATTGTGTTGATCTGACGGTTAGATTGAGAGTTATAGCCGTTACAAGTTGCTGCCCCTGTGGAAATCTGGAAATAACTTCTCTCTTAGTCATCTCTTGGTTGGTTTAGGTCTCCTCCTCCCATAATTCAAACCACTTCAAATTCTTCTTGGATTCCCTTTCCTAATAGAACAAATCTTTTTGCTTGGGAATTTGGATTTGAACAATAGGAGTGCTTCAAATCTTGGACATCTAGTAGGAGAAGAATTCTTCGAACTTTGAAAACTTGCAACAATTGGAGAGTGGGGCCCCTCACTTGGGCGTGCATAGGGAATCACGCCCAAGGGAGTGTGGTCCCTACTTC
The DNA here is from genome assembly GCA_012931725.1 of Litsea cubeba. Classification (NCBI taxonomy): domain Eukaryota; kingdom Viridiplantae; phylum Streptophyta; class Magnoliopsida; order Laurales; family Lauraceae; genus Litsea; species Litsea cubeba. Next base: position 6,960,455 of record CM022949.1, on the reverse strand, counting down.
TTTCATTTATTTATTGGTCTTCCAAAGGGTGGGCCCTCTTAGGTGATAGTCTACTACAAACCAATGAAAACAATGAAATTAATTAATTGTGAGAGACTAATGCATATCATGTATGGGACACAATTAATATTTCAAAGTGCCCAATTAAATCATAGTGCAAGAGATCAATGCACTTTTAAAAATAAAAAAGTCTAATTGGTGGAGTGATCATGTGGCATAATACCCTAATTTCATGAAAACCATGCAAATGTGCCAAGTTTGACTTATTTTGACTAAATTCTAGTTTAATGCACAAATGCATGAAATCATGGAATTTTATGCAGTTGAGTGTGAATTGACCTAATTAAGTCCACTAATGTGCATGAAATGATGACTTTAATTATGTGCTAATTTTGTGGACTTATCACCCCCCTTTGGCCTCAGATATGAGAGATAGGTGTTCCACGCCCAACTTGGGCTTAGAATAGGGTTGTTCCATGCATGGGTTTGGGCATGAGATGGTATTTTCCCATGCTTGGTCCTCTTTTCTTTATAACTTCTACGGTAGGTGGCTTTTTAAATGATAATAACCTTCGATTTGTCTGAATTATCCACCGTTGGAAAGATCTTTTCGGATAAACATTCGCAGTACCAAAGATTGTCTAGATCGGAGCTATAAAGAGGGAGATATGACTTTTAAAAGATGACTATTGCACTTTTCTATTACTTTTTAGATAGTTATAGTTGTTCTTCAAACGACTATAACTTTTGATCCAACCATTAGATTTCCTACCTAGGATTGCAAATCTCTTTTTAAGTAAATATTTGTAGAGTCCTAGATTTCCCAGTTGGAGCTATTCGATGCATTCTCAAGTGGGAGCGCCAGGTGTGTTCCACCTCCCACGCCCCAACTAGGCATGTAATGGAGTCAGTCCATCTTGGGCATTGAGTTAGGGCATTCCACATCCATATTGGGCTAAGAGTGGGCCATTTCACGCCCAACTCTTTTCTTACATTTTTCATTCTAATATTCGAGTCACCGTAACTTTTGATCCGTCCATCTGATTTTCACCACAATACATCGTTGCAAAGCTCTCTTTGAATAGACTTTTGTAGACTCAAGATCCCCCGATCCAATTTATATTGAGGGAGATGTTTCCTCAGAAAGATTACAATTTTTCCATTTTTAAGCGGAACCAGAGGTCCCATATTTAATTCTTTGTTATCTTGGGTGTGAAGATGCATTTTCTTTAGTTTGGCAAAGAAGATGCACCTCCCTGGTTAAGTCTCATTTTTCCTCCTTTCCATTTGCTGGGGCATCCATTTTCAATACTTTCTCTTAGAATCTTGGACTTGCTGCGGAATCTATTTTCCACACTTTTGAAGTTTCATTTTAATTTGTCAAATTTGCTTGTCTACAGTGATATCAAGCAAATGATGCTCCAAACAGCAAAATGAAGACATATTAGAAAAACAAAAATGTAGAAACCGGATTGCCCAAAGAGATGCATAACTTAAAAGGAAGACGTGTGAGAGAAATGCGGCAGACTAAAAGAGGAGAGATGAATGGAGTTTGGAGCAATGTACGAAAACTCATATAAAGAGATATATAAAATATGAGATACGAGTAGTTACATTAACCACTTGGGCATGTGGCACTCTAAAATAGCTGAGAGAGATTTTAAAAGAGATTCAATGTTTGGGAGTACTGGCAGTACTTTAAAAAACCCATAATCAAGATTGTGCATCAAGGGTCTAAAATGAAGTTCAATTGGAAATTTAAAATTTGCAATTATGAGACGACCACATTCAGCAGATCCCAACCGCAAGCATTTCATGGCCTACTGACCACACTCTCGGAGCACACGTGATTTCATGGTCTCCTCTTGACTTAGGACAGGTACAAAGGAAAACATGAATGCATTTCTTCTTCTCATATGTAGACCTGACTCCGGATTGAATATAAGTCATCAAAGGCCTCCTTCATGTATCCACCAATATCCCTGTGCTCTTTCCCTGCACTGTGTAATTGATATTGAATGTGAGCTATTTATTTAGACTTCAAATGTTAGGATATGTCTCATGCAGATTTCATAAATGCCCTCTATTTTTCTTCCTTTGATTAATCTGAACTTGGAGAAATGAGATAAAAATGATCTCATGCAGATTTCATAAATGCCCTCTATTTTTCTTTGTTTGATTAATCCCAACTTGGAGAAATGGACTAGAAATGCAAGTGGGCCGGGCTGGCTTTATGTTCCCACTTGACTGAGTACATCGGTCCGTTGCCTGACTGGTGCTTCTTTCTAGCCCAGTATGTAAATGAACTAGGTTTTGACAGTGTCTACCATATTATCCATTGATATGATGCACCACAAACAAGACTTAATTACCTTAGCGAAGGGCTATCCTCATCCAGGCTTAAGTCTTAGGTAGAAAAAGTAAATGGGCTTGTACGTTGAATTAGGAATTCACAAGACAACAGAAATCCAGTATTGTCATATGTATCATTGGAGTAAGGTCAGAGATCTAGATACCAGAAAGCTGTTCATGATTCGCACCTGAAGTATCAGAAGATCTAAATTTTGAATAGGTCCAGTCCAAAATCACGGTTCCAGTTATCTTAAATCCCAACCTGACCATCAACCAGCGATGACCTTGTTGTAAGTCTTCTTTTTAGATCTATCAGCCAGGATGAACTGCTAAATTTGTCGATTCTCATAATCAATGGTCAAGATCTAGCGGGATTTGGACTCAACCCCATGCATTCCCAGTACCTCCTAAAACATGACTGATTTCAGCTTTTAAGGGCCCATTTGGATCTTTGTAAACATAGTGCAGACAACTTGAGTGGTAGGGAGTGATAGTTCTCATGTGGCTGCCTGCTGTTTGAACCCTGGGTACGTCACCTCTTCCCGCTTGTACGGGTTCTCTTCGCACTTGAGTGCGCTATGCATATAGGTATTTGGACAACCTATTCACAAACATTTGGGCCTCGTTTGTTTGTATGGAATGGGCTCCAATGAAGTAATATAAAAGAGCTGAGGGGTGAAGGATACAAGGTTGAGATGTAGATGTGCCCTTGACATTCGTAGGATTTGAGTTACTTGGGTGATGGCCAGTTATTCGTTTCCATTCTATCCTTCATTCATTGTTCTGGGATGATCATTTGGTCATCATTTATGGATATTCAGTCTAGGGGTGTTCATGGGCCAGGGCTAAGATATATCTAGGCCCTGCCCGACTGTAGAGAAACAGGCCCCATATCCGTTCTAAGCCTGATATAGGTTGTAAGTGCTTTGCTCAAGCCTGTCCATTTAGTCAATAGGGCCAAGCTGAGCAAAGCTTTCTATAACTTGTTCAGGCTGTCTGTTTTTATCAGGCAAATCACACTAATGTACAAGCACTACTTATTCAGGTTGGGCTTAGATATCTCCATCACTTGATCCAAGCTCAGCCCAATATCCAAATTTGGCAAAAAATTTAGATACAAACCCGTCCCAAATACTAAAACCTAAGATACAAACTTAGCCCAGAGAGGCCTGGGCACCCCTAATAATCATCTTTGTTGCTTTAGATTTATCGACTTTCAGAAATATAAAGTCTTATTATTCCTAAGAGTTAATTACATGAAACAAATGGCACTTAGTATGGAAATATAATACCTTTTCTTCTCAAAAGCAATACATTCATACAAGGAAATGTCATTTATAAGGAGTCCAAACAAGAACATTTTGTTCCTTTCTTTTTGTTTTTATCGGTAGCCATTTTGCTCTTGCAACTCATCCGTCTATGAACTGAGTTCCAATAATAAGGTTTTACTGGTACATAGGCCCCGTTGCGACCCGGGGCTATTTGGAAACTTACAAATAGAGTGGAGTGAAGTAAAGATTATTTTGAAGAAAGATGAAATATAAGTGGGTTATAATGATATTTTATTTTTAATTGTTTGATATTAAATCTTTTTTAATTTTTTTATAGAAAGGAGTTCTTTTATATTTTAGTGGAGAAATTTTTACTTCTTTTTTTTTTATAAAAAAGGCGGGATTTTTGAATTAAAGTATTTTTTACGTGACTTTTTTTTAAAATGAGGGCTTTATTTCACTTAACTTTATTAGTAGAGTTGCTTGGTCTCCCTGCTGTTAGTTGCCAGTAAATCTTACTACCTCAAATTAGTTGTGGCGAAAACCAAAACAATTATTACTCATTTGTAAATCAGACTATCCAAATGGATGTGCTCTCATTTTTGCGTATTCCGTGTTGCAGATCAAACAGGCCATAGAGATTGGATGAGGAAAACTGGTATCCTCATGCCCTTTCATATTCGACTGAAAATCTTAAACAAAGAAGGAAATCAATGCCCCCTCTTCCCTTACCAAGCTGAAGCTGATTTTTTATGCTACTAAGTGGCCCTACAGAGAAAATTAATTTTATGTGGTAATAGTATCCATGTGAAAACATGTATGAGTGTAAAACAAATTTGCTTGGAGCCCAATACAGAGCAAGAGATGATGTTTACCACATAGGTTTGTGTGTGTCGACTGTTTTCGTGTGAAAATGATCTTTCTTGGCTTATAAACAGAGAGCTTTTTAAGATTCTGCAGTATTTGTAACTAGAATCGCATACCAGTAGGCAGGGGCGGAACTACACTAGAGCCCCCTTGAAAAATCCATTTAACATCACCAAATGCCGCCCCCCCCCCCCCCCAGGTTTTTGGGAGTTGATATCGAAGAGAGGGCTCGGATTGTGCCGCGTGATCAAAGGAGATTCAGATTGAATCTCAAAGGGCCCCGATTGGTTCTGATCGATTTGATCGGTCTAGAGATCCTGGAGGCACAGCAGATCGTTGCTGCTTAGTCGTCATTGGAAGAAGCAGTTCTGCCAAAGAAGGATCTGCATTTTCAAAGTTGTAGTGGGCCATAGGTTTCTGCGTTTTAGAGGCACAGAGAAGGAGAGAAACACGAGTTCGATCGGAACAAGGACTTGCAGAAAACATGAGTTCGATCGGAACAGGGACTTGTAGAGGTCGGACCAGCAAGGAATCTGATTGTTCACTTTGGTAGAAACAGAGGTTTGTTCCTGGTTTCTTTGGGTTCACCGTGCCCGGGGAAGAAGTGGCTGCTGGGTTCGCTGTATTTGCAGAAGCTTCGATCGGAGAAGAAGAAAACTGAGAAGGAGAAACCAGGGGCTTTTAGTTGCTGCGACTGGGTTCGATTGGTAGCAGGTTGTGAAGAAAATGATCGGAATGAAAGAAAGTATGAAAAATGGAGATGATAACGAATATATAGTATGCGGAGAGCGACGAAAGCCTCTCCCAAAAAGCTCATAAAAAAGTACAGGAAAATATATATATAAACTAATGGGAAAAGCGAATTTGTGCTACACAATCTGTGGAGTCCCTTCCCGAGCATTTGCTAAATTTGAGATTTTTCCCGTAAAATCCTCTAAAATCTATATTCGGTCGATTTTCTTATCATCTCATCAGACATCAGCTCTTTTATGTTCGAATGCAGTTGAGTTTGGAGTTTTTTTATGTGGTTTTTACTTTGTTATAGCTTTCGTCTTCGACTCTTGACTCTTCGACTCTTAACTTCTTTTTTTTATCAGATCAACCATTGAAATTAGTAGAAATTGATGTGTTATTGTCTTAGAAAGATTGCTTTTTTTCATGAGATTTGGGTTTTTTTGCTGAGAAATATCTTCAAGGTGAGTTTGGGGTTGGGCTTGTCATATAAATTGAGAAATATCAATATAAGATGCAACAAGTATAAATGGTTGGTCTTTCATTCATTCACCATAACAACAGTGTAAATAGTTTTAATTTTCATGTAAAATTTAGTCTTGAATCGTAATATATTTTATATGCTTGAACTTACAACTATGTCGAAAGAAAACTTAAAGATATGATAGTTATAATAATTAGTGAAATAAAAATTATTCAAGTTTTGGCCCCCCGAGATGAAATCCTGGTTCCGCCCCTGCCTGTAGGCATTGTGTTCACTGTACAGATGCCAAGGAAAGGCCAAAAAAAATTGGTGTGGTGATAATGATATATAAAACTTGTATTGATTTGTGTATATCTTAATGAATGTACAACTGATCATATATACAAGGCAGTCTATCTGTATTGAGAATCCTATTGGCTTAAATTACAAGTCATCTCTTAACTAATACATCATGCTGCCAGCCAAGTGGCCACGTATCAAACAGCTAATAATATAGAGCTTAAGAATAAACAGAAGGATAAGTCATCTGGAGAATTCGGGTCAGTGATTTAGAAACGTTGCTGGTCGCAGAGATGGAAAGAAAGTTCATGGTTGTGCCTTTTCCCTCATTAAATGAACTGTACTAGTGTCTGTCCAGAACTCTTGATGCTGGTGCCTGTGGGAGGACTGAGGAGAGACCATTGAGAGCAGCGATGGACTCCTGATTTTAATTTGGGTGAGACCGAAGATAGTCAATTAAAAATTGAAAGGTCAAAAAATCAACAACGCCAACTATTAATAATCTCCATTTATTATGTAGTTTAATGACATTATTTTTTTGCCAAATCAAGTATAAAGAACTCATATACCCCTGAGGGGTTTTATGGTTCGAGATCTCTAGAGTGGTTCACTCAACAAATCAACCCACTAGTGTGCAAAAACAATAAACTACGCAGCGGAAATAAAATCACAAGCACACACCACAAGGACACCAAATTTAAGGTGGAAAACCCAAACCGGGTAAAAAACCACCGATCCGTACTGGATCTAATCAAACTATGAATCTCGCAATTACAAGAAACCCAGATTTCTTCCCTAGATATCCCCTATCTAAAGACTGAAGTTACCTTGTGTCGCATCACGCTTCAACGACATCACACCGTTGATTGCAACAGATCCAACGCTTGACTCCTCAAATCTTCTATGCAAGAAGATGATCTTCTACAAGGGATGCAGAAGAAACTTGACTCTCTAGAGTACTTGGCAGCACAACTCTTCAAAAATCTCTAGAGAAAATTTCTCTCAATTAGATCACAAATTCAGAACTTGAGAGATGATCTTTGTCTTTTCTCTTACCTTTGGGTTGTGAGAAACACCCAATATATAGCCCCTAATTCGTGCTTAAGACTCCTTGTAATTATCCACTTAGAAAAGAAGTCCATCTCAAACTTTTCATAAGAGTCCGGAACAAACTGGGCTCCCTGCGCCACCCTCGCTATAGCGAGGATCATCCTCGCTATAGCGAGGCATGATTCTGCCAGTGAAACTTTTCTGTCGAGTTTTGAAACTCTGCGCCTCTTTCGTTGACTTTTATCCTTACAATCTCCCCCTTTTGGCAATTCGTGGACAAATCTCCTAGATCAATACAATAAAATCTACCCAAAGAAAAACCCAAAATACAATGTATTTTTAAACAAAAAATTAGCACTGTAGATCTTGAATTGCCTTGGCTTGCAGAACTCCTCTGAGCTTCATTCTTCTCCCCCAGAATTTGTCCATAATTGACAAACAAAAAATCATGCAGCTTCCGTCAATCTTGATGCAGTAGCTCCCCCTCGATTTTGACTCCCCCTCAATTTGATCTTCGTATCAGCACTGGGGTTGGGGACTTGACCTCCTTGATCAGGGCTTTTTATGATTAGCTACCCACACTTTTGTAGTTTGAACTTTCAGCATAGTGTGAGCAAATTCCTTAGGCAAATCAGATTTTCTAACCCAAATTGGAGTCGTCTTGGGTGGAGAAAAATTCTTCCGCCATTGCTTGGTCTTTGGTAGACTTTGTAGCTTCTTGCAATGGGGACGAATGTGTCCTTTCATTCCACAATGGTGACAAGTGGATGTGCGTGCAGTGCGTGACACATTCTTTTTCTTGAAACTACTCGACACATTATTTAAAAGTGCAGCATCTGGAGTAACATGTGCAACACTTGAAACAAAAATTGTTTTACCTTTAGCATTTGAAGTGGATGCACCATGATCATAACCGAGACCGCTTCTGTCAAACTGAGACTTCTGACTACACAAGATATTTGTAAGAGTCTTCGAACCAGTGTTCATCTTGTTTAGTGAAGCTTGTTTGATTTCTAACTCAGACAGAGTGATCTTCAGTCTTCCTTGCAAATCTTCTTTTTCAGATTTAACAACCACTATCTCTTCCTTCAGATTCACTATCTCTTGTTCAGCCTTTTCAAGTTTTTGACTCTCAGTGGTCAAAGTTTCAGCCGTGCAGTTTTTCTGACTTTCCAAGAGATGAATCTTTTCAAGTGCTTGCTCTAATTCAATTTTCAATGCAGAATTTTCTTCTTGAGCAGCTTTAAACTTGATAGAGATCTTGTAGCCATACTTGGACATCTTAACACAATCAGCATATGTTTTATGATACAATGCTTCATAATCTTTCTCTTGATCTGACATCTCATCAGCATGATCTTCATCAGTATCATTGTCAGATAGAGAATTAGCCATGAAAGCCACAAACTTGCCATTCACAGTTTCAGAAGTTTCAATTGAAGGATCTTGTTCTTCTTCTGATGACTGTTCCTCCCAAGTTGTATTGAGAGACTTTTTCAATGCACCATTTTTCTTGTTGGCACACTCACTAGCATAGTGACCATACCGTGGCACTCAAAACACTTAGTTCCTTTTGCAGAATTCTTTTTTGCAAAATTAGAACTCTTCCACTTGACTTGTTTTGACTTCATGTAGTCCTTGAAGCAATTGAACATTTCAGTCAAATCATCTTCAGCCTCAGATTCAGAATCAGATGCAATTTTCTTTTCAGGCTTCTTTCTTGATTCTGAGTGGGCTTTCAAAGCAATACCATTCTCTTTTGATTTTCTTTTATCCAAACGGTTTGCTTCAAAGGTTTGAAGATTTCCAACCAACTGGTTTACCTTGAGGGTATCAAGATTCTTGTTTTCTTCAATAGCATCAACTTTAGAATCGAACCTCGAAGGTAGAGACCGCAGAATTTTCTTGACAATCTTGTTTTCTTGAATTTCCTCACCCAGATTGAAAACAGAATTGACAATATCATTCAGCTTTGCATAAAATTCATCAAAGGTCTCATCTTCTTCCATCACGATGGTTTCAAATTCTTTAGTCAGCCTTTGCAATTTAGATTGCTTCACCGTGTCTGTACCCTCATATACTGTCTGTAAGACTTCCCACGCTTCTTTTGCGGTTTTGCAAGTGGAAATCCTACGGAACTCTTCAGCAGACACTCCATTGTATATACTATTCACTGCCTTGTTATTACAATTGGAGGCATGCTTCTCATCCTTAGTCCATTCAGCTTTAGGTTTAGGGACAGTTTGTCCACTAACCACAATTGTTGGTTTGGAGTAGCCCTCCTCAACAATATCCCAAACATCATCATCAATGGACTTAAGGAACCCAATCATCCTTTGCTTCCAATATGCATAATTAGAACCATCTAGCAAAGGGGGCTTAGAAGTTGATGTCCCTTCTCGATTGAACACCATTCTAGAAATCTCCTTAGATCAAACACAGAAAATTAGTGTAACCCGCTCTGATACCAATTGAGAGGTTTTATGGTTCGAGATCTCTAGATTGGTCCACTCAACAAATCAACCCACTAGTGTGCAAAAATAATAAACTACGCAGCGGAAATAAAATCACAAGCACACACCACAAGGACACCAAATTTAAGGTGGAAAACCCAAACCGGGTAAAAAACCACCGATCCGTACTGGATCTAATCAAACTATGAATCTCGCAATTACAAGAAACCCAGATTTCTTCCCTAGATATCCCCTATCTAAAGACTGAAGTTACCTTGTGTCGCATCACGCTTCAACGACATCACACCGTTGATTGCAACAGATCCAACGCTTGACTCCTCAAATCTTCTATGCAAGAAGATGATCTTCTACAAGGGATGCAGAAGAAACTTGACTCTCTAGAGTACTTGGCAGCACAACTCTTCAAAAATCTCTAGAGAAAATTTCTCTCAATTAGATCACAAATTCAGAACTTGAGAGATGATCTGTGTCTTTTCTTTTACCTTTGGGTTGTGAGAAACACCCAATATATAGCCCCTAATTCGTGCTTAAGACTCCTTGTAATTATCCACTTAGAAAAGAAGTTCATCTCAAACTTTTCATAAGAGTCCGGAACAAACTGGGCTCCCTGCGCTACCCTCGCTATAGCGAGGATCATCCTCGCTATAGCGAGGCATGATTCTGCCAGTGAAACTTTTCTGTCGAGTTTTGAAACTCTGCGCCTCTTTCGTTGACTTTTATCCTTACAACCCCGATGCTAATCAACATATTACTTCTCCACATATTATGTAAAGATATGGTGAGAGGGCAGACATTTATGCTATTCTACCATGAGCTTGAAGTGGAAGAAGGAGAACGATTCAACGAAGGGTTCTAAGGTTTTTCATTTGGGAGATATCGTTACCAAGAGAGACGGGTTTTTCCAGACCTGTAGTGAGGCTATTACTTTATTGGAATGGGGCATGACCCATATCGCCCATGCAACATTTAACATTTTTTGGATCAGACTGCCTCAGGTCAGCATAATGTAGGTCGGCCACTGATTGAGAGGATGGAAAGGAGTCTCTCCACTCGCTCCAATTAGGGGATGTTTGTGTAGGGCCGAAGAAAACCTATTCTTTTCATTTAATCCTCTTTTAGGAATTTTTTTTATTCCTCTCATTCGAAATTCTTTTTCATGGACTCTAAGAAAATTTAACTTATATTTTTGTGGCCGCACCAGGCTCGAAAATTTCTTATCACAAAAAGGCGGTTAAATTTCCTATGTCTTTTTCTGAAAGATGGCAGTAGCACAAATAAGAGGATTTTATCGGAAAAGTCCAGGAATTTGGCCATTCCTCGAGAAGGGTTCCTGCAGATTGTGCAGCACAAACGGGGTCCGTCAAGACCTCTTCCATTTTTTTAATGCTAATATAATATAAGGAGAGCGACGCTAGCGTCACTCATGTCTGATAGGAGCGACCTACGTGATTTTCTTAAAACATAGAACTCCCTTTATTTCTTCTTCCTTTTATTTTTTCATCTTCTTCCACTTATTTCTCTATCTCCCCCACTCCATTTTCTCCCAATCATCTCGGGAAAACAATATCATAGGCTTTATAAAAGGATTAGTACGGACCGACATACAGTTTTTTCATTTTTCTTTTCATATTCTCAAGATTTATATTGAAAAGGTAAAGAGACGGAAAAGAAACAAATGGCAGACATAATATGGAAGAATGGTTCCAGTAACAATCTTATGCTCGTACATTATGATGTAGAGCTTACACTCAACCCATGAACCCATCCATAAGAAAAGGATAGAGAGAAAGGCTGCTCCACTTGTATTTGCAGGTGTATTCATAATTTTTCCTCCCATATGAATAGAGGACAACCTGTATTCGCAACTTTTTCGCCCATAAGAATGCATGATATTGTTAGCTTTGGCCCACAGGCCTCACGATTTTATTTCTAGTAGGCCTTAACCCATCAAAAAGCCTTATGGAAGGTAAGGGTGCAAGCTCTACGTATAATCTCATTCACTTTCCTCTCTATAGTAGATGTGGGACTCCGGGGGATCACAATCCACCCCCTTTAGGGCTACACGTCCCTGTGCAGTAGCCTGCCAGCCCTCTTGGCCCGCCCACTTACATCAGACTACGGTAGGGACCCACACTCGAACTAGTTGAGAGTCAGCTCTAATACCATTTGTAACGCCCCACCCTACACACATGTATGATATTGTCCGCTTTCAAATGAATACTGAAAAACCTGTATTTGCAATTTTTCCACCTAGATGAATAGTGAAAAACCTATATACGCAACTTTTCCGTACATATGACTAGTGGAAAACTTGTATCGGCGAGGAAGAAGACGTGAGGAGCATTGCCCAAATTTTTCTGGGCGACACAATCGTCGCTCATAAAAGTACAAAAAAAGAGAAAAAAGTGTCGGGAATACCGAATTTGTGCTACATAACCTGCAGGGACTATTTGCGAGGAATGGCCAAATGTCAGGATTTTTTCTGTAAAATCCTCTTGTGACATTGTGTTCCATGGTGGTTTTTTTAAGTGGGAGGCCGGAGGCAGGTTTGGATTTTTATAGTTTGATATCGGTCAGATTTAAGCTAGGTTTAGGTTTCCGTGCCCTTTTCTGCTTAAAACTGTGTGATCTTTTTTTTTTTATGTGTGTGTGTGAAAATTGAAAAGTAATTCAAACATTTTTTTTATTATACAAGTTTTAGAGGACATTGCAAAAGTCCAAAATATTCTAAGATTAATTTCTCTTTAATGTTTTGATGTAAAAAAGAAATTTAATATCGAACCCGGCCATCCCAAATGATAGAGTCACATGTACTGTTTATATGAGACCTGTTGTAGAACTAACAATCTTGTGAAGCCTTTATCAGGAAAAAAAAAAAAAAACTATCTTTCTTACCAAAAAAATACAAAAACAATCTTGTGAAGCACGGGAGTGCACTTATCTTTTTTTTTTTTTTTCAAATCTGTGTCAAGTAAAAATAGAAACATCCATTATGAAAGGAGCTTTTTTCTTACTCTCACGCAAATTACTAACATAGCACACAGACATGCTCAGTCACGAGTCCCTCACCATCAATGCTATAATCAGGGATTGTTCCCTCGTTATTTTGGCATAAGAGAGGTACCACACCACTTGAGCTCCAAGTATATTGACATTTTGGGAGGTGCAGAGAGATGCTGCTTTGATGAGCTCAAGATTTGCACTTTACCCATTAGATAAAATAAAATTACTATTAGATTTTAACAAAATCAATAAGAAGAACCTCACAAACTTAGGCCGGTGGCAATTTAGAGGAGTATTTGAGAAAGGCTAGGACCTTATTATTGGTAACATGACTCGAACGTACAGCGGCTGATGAGGGCGCAAATAATGAGCACCTGCCACTATTCCAACAAACTTTAGTCAAGGACTTGGATTAATTATGTAGAAAAAGGATGGGGCCTCGGGCCGTACCTAAGCAAGGTCCCGCCTGAAATTTACTAATGATTATATACATTCAATAGCAACATGTATCATATTCAAAGGGCAGTTCTGCCGTCCTACATGCAGTACACTTTGCCTATTCTAGATTTAATCAGTTAGGTGACAATTTTAATAGTCAGTGTCCCAGTAGATTTGGTCTACTGCGTTCCCCCCTTTTCCTTTTCAGATAGATTGGGCTACTGGTTCACAAGGTGATTTTTGATACTTTATGCTAGAGTTGCTGAATGCGAATTTACTGGCTCATCCATAGCTGGATTAGGTCCTTTTTACCGTGCACTCAGACCTGAACCTGTATTATTGAAGGGGCTCATCAAACCCACAATAGAATTAGGTCTAGGTTATCATCCATATTCCATACTGATTATTATTTGATCAGTTTTTCTACTTCAAATCTGGATCTAATCAATGCACTCAAATCCGGATGATAAAATCTTAAAAATCAATTTTCTGAAAAGAGATTTATTTTTCTATAAAATTCATCAAAATCCAAGACCTCCTTCCATTCATAAAATTACTAAAGTTAACTAAGCATTACCCATCAAATCTAAGCATAGACTATCAAAGAGAATAAAACCCTAAACATGATCTATAAAAAATAATCATGGATAATCAAAAGCCTACTCTAGCATTAAGAAATACAATATGGAAGGTGCCGACTGGTACGAAGACAAGCCTATTAAAGCATTAGATTAGTACATCAGTAAATCAATCAAACAAGCATTAACATAAAAAGGGTTAGGAAAACTTAACTTCTTCATTTGCTTCGACTGCAAATCTAACCAGCCATTGCACAAAAGAAAACTGATTTTGTCATTGATAGCATATCTTTAGTACAAAGCTTCTACTCCTTCTTAGATCTACGTTTTTGCTTGGATAAGGCCCAAAGCAACATTCTTACAAAAAAATAAAATAAGTGGAGAACCTATAACTAGAAGAACCCTATGTTGACACCAAAAATGTCACTTTGCCTCATCAAGATCCAAAGAGCTACATGAAGTCGCAACCTGCCATAAATAGGCAATGCTGCTTCCAAAAATCAAATCTTGTCAGAATCAAACAAAAACTGCAAGATTCTTCCAGACAGCCAAAAGAGGAGTACACAAGAAGTTTCGGGCCATTTCAAAATCATTTGGCCTAACTTCGCTTCTCCGACAGCCGAAAAGGAGCTCTCGGCGACAAAAGCTCTCCGGGACCATGGTTTCCAAGACAGAACCTATGGATCATCTTAAAATGACTCCAATAGGTTCCCTATCAAATTTCAAGTCAATCGGACATCGGTTGACCACACATCAAACCGCGACATCTTCATCGCGACAAAAAGCAAGTCTGCAGGTGATAGGACCCCAAACGGCTTCGAAACTCAAATAAAAGCCTATGGTTGGTCTTATTTATTGCTCAGGAGGCTTCACACCAAATTTCAGGTCATTCCGACATCGTTTGACCCAGTTTCAGCTTCTGACGGAAAATCGGCAGCTCTGCGCGACAAAGTCTTCGGCTTTCTCAGGAAATTGGAAACTTTGCAAAATAAAATGCAAGGATTCTCATCAGGTTTCCTACAAAGAAATCAGGCCAATAAATGGTCAAAATGTCAAGGAAAAGTACAGAAGAAAAAAGAATAAAAAAAAAGCAAAAACGGACGCAAAACGGGACACGAAAGGGGGAAAACCCCCCCAGGGTCGCAGACCCCTGCGACCCTGGGCCAGGGTCGCCGGCGACCTTGGACCCCGGGGTCGCCGGGAAAGCCCCGGAAACCCCGGTTTTCGCCGTTTTTTTCGCGATTCGAAGGGCCCAGCCTCTGGTACTTTCCAAAATTCATGCTTTTGAGACACCAAGTCCTCTGACATCCGTCCAAAACACGGGTAAATCATCAAGAGTATCGAAGACAGTATTGATCGCCACCCGGTCAACCAAAAAAGTGTGCTTTCCACCCGACCGATCGAGAAATCGACAGGACAGATGGCACCGACCCGCTGTTGGCAACAAACACCTGAAATTACATGATCATCTGATGTCGATCTACATGAAGATCCATCGATGATCATCAACAGAAGAATCTCAAAAGACGTGGCACGGCCCGCGACTCTTCAGCTGCTCGGCGACCACTTAATGCGATTAATTGACTAGCTTTATTACAGTCATTAATCCATTTCTTTGGACGGCCCAATCAGAAGCAAGCATTCGGGAGTTATAAGTCAAGAGATTCATGGCATTTAACCCATGAAACTCCTCCCATCATGGCGATTAAAGGCGATTAAATGCCCTCAATCTCCTCCGGCCAATCAGAAGCCAAGAAAAAGGAGTTACAAAATAAACAATTCAATTTTGTAACTCCTCCCATTATGCGGCTTAATGACAATAAAAGCCCATAAACCCACCTAAAGGCTACAAAAAGCCTATAAATAGGAGGGCTCTCCAAGAAGAAAGGACACACAACGAACATCAACAGACAGCAGACAGAAATCCAGAGAAAGGAAAAAGAGAGAAAACTCTGCGGAAGTTCTACACCGGCCACCGCAACAAGGTGACAAAAGTCCCTTGGGGGGTACCCCCCGCAAGGTCCTTGCCTTCTCCTCCTGCCTCCAATGGCTTAGATGTGGCTTTTCAGCCCGTCTACTCGGCTTTTTATTGGACATAGGACCTTCCTTTGGTCTTTGTTCTCTAAAAACCCGAGGTTATAGCCAAGCCAAGCGAATCAATAGCATCCTCTGTTCTCATCTGCATGGATGATGGCGAAGCCCACATATGGCTTGCGACCGTCAATCTAAACGAGTCCCCCACAATCTCCTGAGAAGTTAGATCCTCCTTTTCTTGCTTTTCATTGTAGTTTGTATTTTTTTAAAAGAGACAAAAATCACAATTCTTGTCTTTCATTATTGATAAGGATTGTAAATCGGCTATAAACGCCAAAATCGGCTATAAACGCCAAAAAATCGGCTATAAACGCCAAAATCGGCTATAAATGCCAAAAAAATCGCCTTTCACGGCAAATCAAGAAAATGTCTCTTTTCTTAAATATATGTGCAATGGAAAACTTGAAAGAAGTTGATTTCCTTTTTACTTGCGAAGGTTGATCCCCGGATCACCACTTGCAATTCCAAGTAAAATAGAAAATCTGGCACACCCACAAAAAAAGAAATGTTGATGCACGCCCTTGCCCCCCGGTTACGAAAGGGTCGGACCCGACGGACTCCTGCGTCCGCCGACCTCGGTAGAACCGAGCAGGAGCGCGGTCCATCAAGCTGGCATCACCCGGTGGGACTCGTTTATTTGAGAACACGATGCTAGAAATGAAATATTTGCATATCATATATTTTGCTCTATGCTTATATTTCTTTTCTTGATTCCTTGGCTACTTTATAATTGGTGGCCTATGTTGAATTCCGCATAATAAAAAAATGAGATGAGATTTTTTGTTTGGAAATTTCTAATTCTTTGAATTTATTTCCACTCTTTCTCTTTTCAAAAAAAAAAAAACAAAAAAAAAAATCAGATTTTTCATTTTTGGATTCAAAATTGAGAAACTTTGATCCTTTCCCTTCTGGGCACTGGCGCTCGCGGAAATCGCCGAGACCGTGTTCGGATCAGGGGTTGGGCCATTGTTTCTCTTCGATGAGTTCATTAAAAATCTAAAAAAAAAAAAATATAAAAAAGTAAAAAATCAGATTTTTCAATTTGGATTCAAAATTGAGAAACCTTGATCCGTTCCTATCGTTCATCGCGCTTGCAGAAATGTTGAGCCTGTTCGACTAAGGTTTTGGGCCATTGTTTCTCTTCGATGAGTTCATTAAAAATCTAAAAAAAAATAAAATATATATATATAAAAAAAAAATTTTAGATTTCTCAATTTGGATTCAAAATTGAGAAACCTTGATCCGTTCCTATCGTTCATCGCGCTTGCAGAAATGTTGAGCCTGTTCGACTAAGGTTTTGGGCCATTGTTTCTCTTCGATGAGTTCATTAAAAATCTAAAAAAAAAATATATATATATATATATAAAAAAAAAATTTAGATTTCTCAATTTGGATTCAAAATTGAGAAACCTTGATCCGTTCCTATCGTTCATCGCGCTTGCAGAAATGTTGAGCCTGTTCGACTAAGGTTTTGGGCCATTGTTTCTCTTCGATGAATTCATAAAAATAAAATAAAATAAAAAATATATAAAAAAAAAGACATAGACCACTAAGGTTAAACCAACTGTGTTCTTTGATCATGGTTGATTCAAAGAAAAGCCTTGTCCAGAGTGTGGAGACAGCTTGACTGTTCTAGGCAAGGGTCCTCCAAACGGGTTCATTAAGTAATCCTACCCTTACCTGGGGGCAATTCTATCAATCAAGATTTCATAAGACCGGGTTAGGAGGCCTATGTGTACTCTCTCGTCTTTTAAATAAATTTTTTTCAAAAATAAAATTTTTAAAAATAAAAATTTAAAATAAAAAATAAAAAATAAAAAAAATTTCAAAAAAAAAAAATCTTAAAAAAAAAAATAATAAAAAAATAAAAAAAAATAAAATAAAAAAAAAGATTTTTTTTTTAAAAAAAAAAAGAAAAAAAAAATCTTCAAAATCTTCAAAAAAAAAAAAACTTCCGTCATTTTGGGTTTAGATTAGAGAAATCTTGGTCTTCTCCTTTCTGAGCACTGGCGCTCGCGGAAATCGCTGAGCCCGTGTTCAGATTGGAGTGCCTTTTGCTCTCTTTGATGAACCCGATATTGGCCTTTCAAAAAAAAAAAACTCGTCATTTTTAGATTCAGATCCGAGAAATCATGGTTCATTTCTTTCTGAGCACTGGCGCTCGCGGAAATCGCTGAGCCCGTGTTCAGATTGGAATACCATCTGCTCTCTTTGATGAATCCAATCTTGACCTTTCAAAACAGAGAATCTCATCTCATAGATGCGGTCTCAAAACATTTGTGTCTAGCGGTACTAGTACGCCCTTTCAGGGTCTACTGTATTGCGACCGGCACATCTGTAACTCCAACTTTATATTCTTCTTACCTCGAGCAAGCTCTGCTTCTCGATAAGTCGAATTTAAGTTCACAATTGCTTCTAGCAGTAACTGGGATGCCCATTCCGGGCTTACCATACCTGCGATCAGAACAATTGTACCTTCTATGGCATTTTGCCTTCCTCATATTGCTTGGGTCATCTACCTCGAGCAATTTGAAAAGACGAAACCATAGAACTTCCCATTTATGATCATTATATTCTTGTGATTACTAATGGATGTGGTCTTGTTTCAGAAATTTTCGAAAAACTAACAATGGCAGCTTCACTAACCATTACTTTCGACGAAAACAAGCACCAACTCATGCTTCAACAGAAGCAAACCACGCGCACCTACAAGCGCCCCATCAGCTGCCGAAGTGTCAACTCCCTCGGCAACTCTCTGAACTCCGGGTCGACCTCGACTCCCCGGACTATCGTCTTTGGGACGCTGGGACCATTCCCACTTCCTGAGGAACAAACTGCTCCCTCCAAGAAGCAGAAACTCGCCTCTCAACGTGTCACTACCGTGACACCAAAGGCGAGCACCAGAAGGCCTGAAGCCCGTGGCAGCCCCACGAAGCCTCAACCTGCAAACAACCAGGTCTACCCCAAGACTTGGTCCCCAAGACCTTTACCAAAACAGAGAAGGTCCCATACATCCACTAAGCCAGCATTCCTGGCCCCACTCAAGGAGAACCAGTTCTATCCTCTTGCTTACATGAAAGAGGAGAGACCCATCTCCAACCTGACTTCCAAGTCAACCCAGCATGAGCCGGCTTGTTCCTACAAGCCCAAAATCAAGTCATGCATCACAAGGTCTCCACAAGCACCTGCTAAGGCCTACAAACCTGCAGTTCGACCCTTCATATCTACAGGGGCCGAACTTCAAAAATTCAAAGCTTCGCTGCAACTGGCAAAGGACAGGGTTCACATCCTATCCTTGCCCAGCTACAAAGAAGACAGGCTCGGCTGCTGCGCCAGAGGGAGCACATCCTTCATTGTCAAAGCCCAGTCAGAGCTGACCGAAGCTCAAATTGCCCGTCGTATACGCCGCCGCGCGTCATACCGACAAAAGAGACTACAGAAGCAAAGGACCCAGCCTCCCACACTTCAAGTCTCTCCCAAATGGGTCGAAAAAGAAAGACCCAACCAAGTTGCTGCCGTCCATATGGTTGGAAAAAACCAGAAGGCGCCAAAAATCAGCAACAAAAATCCATGTCCGACGTCCGATGACCCGCAGCGTCTCAAGGACAAGAAGACATTCAGAAGAATCCCCTGCTCCTTCAAGCAAAGGACAGCAGAGTGATCCTTCCTCAAGCTCCTCTTCAAAAAGAATGAGCCCCAGCTCAGTCACCAGGACAGTTTCTTCGTTCGAATCACGAAGGATGAATGTCTTGGCTACAAATTCTGAGCCACCACCCCGCAATCCACCTCCAGAAGATGCGATCACCCGCATCCAGCAGTTGGAACAGGGCCAGCAGAGGATTGAAACTCTGATGGAAAACCTTCTCCTCGCCTTCCAAAATCAGGCGAACAATGAACCTCCTCCGAATCATCAAGACGACGAGGTAAATAAAGAAGAAAATGAGTCACACGCCCTTACCAAAAAGGACGTAGACGGTATCCTCGCCAAAGCAAAAGAAGAGGATATACTCAAAGAGCATGGGATCAAGCCACCATATCCCTTATGGATGGACTCGGTCCCGTTCCCCACCAAATTCAAGCATCCTACTCTCCAAACATATACGGGGAAAGGATCAGCCAGACAGCACGTCATCCACTTCAAGATCCTGACGGGAGCTATCGCGGATCAAGATGCACTCAAAATCCGCCTCTTTGCAAGTACCCTAAAAGGTACGGCCTTCGATTGGTACTCCACTCTGCCGGAGGACTCAATCCAAAATTGGGCCATGCTAGAGACACACTTCCTGACTCACTTCAAAGGTGAGGATCACCCCGCTACTATGGCTCAGCTGTGCAGCCTAAAACAGGGGGAGAATGAATCAACATATGACTTCATTCACAAGTGGAAAGCAATGGCATACAAATGCTCTGATGTATTGCCACAAGCGTCGCTAGTCGACATCTGCCGAAACAACATGAGAGCCAGAACCCGCTCCATGATCATCGGCAACAAATCAAAAAACCTGGGAGAACTCCTAGAAGCTTCCATGGAAGCTGAAACGGTGATTAAAGACCTCAACAGTCAGAAATCATCAAGAAAAGAGCCAACCGCCATTGCAACCTCTAAACCAAAGAAGAAAGAGGTCCTCAATGTGCAGACCAAGCCAGCTCCTCAGCCACCAAAGAAAGCTGAAAACAAAGCTGCTGGTAAGAGACCTGAACTCTCTGACGCCTTCAAAGAACGAGTAGAGAAGAAATACCCGTTTGATGAAGATGTTGATGAAATCTTCGGGGCTCTTGTGGCAAACGGCAAGCTCACCTTGCCTGAACCAAAAAGACCGGGTGATGTTGGCAAAACCAACGATCCTCGGTACTGTCCATACCACCAGATGATCTCGCATCCTCTCAATCAATGTTTCGTTGTGAGAGAGAAAATAAATGAGATGTGGAAAAATGGAGTCATCACCTTTGACAAAAACTATGGGTCTGCCTCCGTCAACATGGTGACATGTGGACAAACATCAAGATCACCGAAGAAGAAGATCACTACTTCCTTCAAGGTGATAAACTCAATCGAAGCGTCCGAGGAACTGGTTCCTTACCCGACACCAGACGGACAACCGATATGGGTATATCCCGATCTCCTGGAAGATGAAAATTGGGAGGTCGTGAAAATAAAGCCTACAACTCAACAGCGAAGGCAGGCTAGGAAACATCTCCTCAAGCTCAAACGGCAAGAGAAGACCCAGCCAAAACTAGAGGTCAAAGAAAAGGCAGAGGCTTCCTCTACCGCTTCACTGGAGGTAACAAAAACATCCCTTCCAGAGACTTCAAAGGGGGTAAGGAAATTCACTCTCAGTGATTTCATGCCACCTCAATTTAAAGAAGCCATGCAGGAGACATCATACTCTTGCAATTCAGTAGTTGGATTCTCCATTGATGGATACGAATCCAGCGACACCGATGATGGATTTGAATCCAACTACACAGATGAGTGGGAGGAGTCCCTTGAAATAGGAGAATATCTCTCCGATGAAGAATGGGTTCCTGAGTCTCATCTTATGCCAGTAATCTGGTATAACCCCCTACAGCCACAAGGATCCTGGTCTGATGATGAAGAAGACCAAGAGGCTGTACAAGAAAATGCTGCTGACCCAGCACCCCTCATTACTCCAGTGGAAATCAACAATGTTGAGCCACAAAGAGATGATGAAGAAGAAGATCCGGCTCCCATGCCTGATCTTGAAGAATATGCAAGGATCTTGTAGCGACTCGCTCTAGAACAAGAGCAAGAACGCGTCAACGAGCCTCCTCGCAATCCAGAGCCTGAAGTCCCTGAAGACCATCAGGTACATCCTCCCTTAACTCCTGAAAATGGAGAAAATTGCTGGATAGACGATCCTCTCACATCTGAGGATGAGTCTGACTCCGATCAGGCAACGTCTCCTGTCAGAGCTTCCTGTAATGTGATAATTCGGGATTATAGCTCTTCCGAAGCATCGTCTGATGAGAGCACTTACACTCCGGCGACGCCTAGCAATATATCTTCTGGAGCCACCTCGTCTCACGTGACTTTCACTGAGATGACACCCTCTCAGGTTTCTTCTCCTGAGACTGTGACTTCGAAGTTCACACCCTTCCTGACTGAAGAATTCCCAGCTATTGATGCTTAGGACGATGAATTAGTCAACGAAGAAGAAAGATTGCTGGATGCTGTTCAGGACTTGTTCCCGGAAAATGCTCCATGCAACACAATCACTGAGGATGGTAACTCTGCTGCTGATGCATCCTCAGCAAATGAAAAACGACAGCCTCTTGATCCTGAAGACAATCTTCCAAACGAAGACCCTTCTCAAGAAGCTCTCGAAGTTGGTAGAGGCACCCGCTCTGGCCGGGACTACCACAAAAATTACAACCAATCTTCCTTTACATATGTAAATCCTTCGGGAAAAGATGTTGTAAGCGCCCCTAGTGGCAACAATGATGAACATGAAAGTCCTTGGGATCCTAACCCTAGAGGGGGGGTGAATAGGGTGAGCTACACTTAATGACTAATTATGGCCAATTTTAATTTCTTTAAAATAAACTAGTCACATGTGATGATTAACATACAATATGCGGAAGCTTAAACAAAACAATCACCACATAGCACACACCATAACACAATGATTTATAGTGGTTCGGCCTCAATGCCTACATCCACTACCGGCTTGTGTATCCAACACCCCACCGGATTTCCACTATTATGCTTTTCAAAAGGCTAAGCACTAACCTCTACAATATGCTTTCCAAGGATAAGCAATAACCTTACAATGTTGTTTTTCAAGGCTTAACAACAACCTATACAAGATGCTTTTCAATGGCTAAGCAATAACCTTACAACAAATGATTTCTCTCAAAGAAAGTGTCTTCACAAAACACTCTTATGAGATTACAATTTAAGCTCTAATAAATTGCCTCTAAATAGGCGGATGTGAAAGTGAAAAACAAACTCACACAACACACTAAGAAATGCAAAGATGAATGCTCATGGGGTGTGTGTGTGTGTAGAACTTCAATCAAGTTTAAATTAAGACCAATGAATTTTATGCTTAAAGCATTTCAAAGTTTAAAGCACATAAAAGATATGATTGAAGTCAAATGCAAATCACTTGAACAATTACAAACTTGTGAGTGATATGAAAATCTAAAGATCACAAGTTGTATGAAAATGATTAAGATTAATCAAGTGATGCATGTGCAATGTTGTTTTCAAAAACAAAGGTTTAACTAAAGATTCAAATGAATGAAAACAACAAAGATGATTCAAACAAGTTAATGAAACATGTTTATAAAACAAATCAAAGGTTTTGACAAAACATGATTAACAAAGTTTATAAAACAAACTTGGTTTGAATCAAGAAGAAGAATCCAATACAAATTGATCAAAGATTAAATATGATAAGGATTCAAAACATCATTGTTATCTTGCTAAAAATCATTTACCAAAGATTTAAAACAAAGCATATAACAAATGATTAAGAGAGGTAAAGCTTACTTAGTGATTTAACTTCCTTAATCCAAGCTTGAGCTTTACTAATGACCCCCTTTGATCTCTCTTAGTTCATCCCCTTTTTCTTCTCTTCAAACACCTCAATAAGGCTTGGAAGCTCCAAAATATTCAACACTTTTTCAATGGGAATGAACTAGTATTTATACCCAAAAAGTGGGTTTCTGCGAGTGCCCGGTCGACCCCATAAAAGCCCCGGTCGACCTGGCCTCCAACGGTCATAAAACTGACCGTTTGAAAAAAGAGCCGTTGGCTCTTTCCCGGTCGACCCGCAGTGGGCTCGGTCGACCGGGTCCATGGGCTCGGTCGACCGGCCACACTGCGGGTCGACCGGGTCCCCTGGACCATTTCCCCCAAAAATGCTTATTTTGCATATTTTAATGTATTTTCAGGTGGGGACAATTGGGCCACTAAATCAAGCTTGAAATCATGTTTTAAATCAATTCTAAGCGGTTTAAAAACATGAAACATAAAAAGCCAAAAAGATTTCAAACTTTTAAAACAATGGCTTGCTTGATTTATAAAAATCCTTTTTCAAATTAAAATGCATCCAAGATGAAAACCAAAACATGCCTGAACCATATGATTTACAAGATTTAAAACCATGCATGTGTAAAACCAGATTTCAAGATTTTCTAAATCAATGCATGTGTGTGAATTCAAATGATGAATAAAATGAATGATGCATCCATCAAATTGCAACAAACAAAAACCTAACAATCTCCCCCTTTGCAATTTGATGGCAAACCTTCAATATGTTGGCAAACCTTGCTCAACACTAAAACTTCACACACAGTCTTCAGCTCCTCCTTGGCTGGACAATTCTTGAAATCTCTTTGGATGCTTCTTCATTTAGCTTGGGCTCTAGCTTCATTCTTCATTCTTCTTGATGCTTGGAGCTTGATCATTCTTCAAGCTTTCATTTCATCTTCCTTTCTTTGGCCAAGCAACTTCTTTAGCTCCCAAGCTTTCTTCTCTCCATTTCTCCCTTTTGACCATGCACTCTTCTTTTGGCAAGATGTGCATTCTCTCCACCTTTAGCACTTTCTCCCCCTTAATTCTTTCTCCCCTTTTGCCATTAAGCTTGAGAACTTTCTCCCCCTTTGCCATTAAATTGCAAAGGTATCAATTGAAGAGGGGTACCTACACACATGAAACAAGGAAAATACCTTTTAGTAGCACCTGTTAACAAAGGAAATCGAAAATGAAGTACATAACAGGTCATCATGCATGGGTAATAAGCTATAAGGGTATCAAGAGCCAATAAGGGTGAATTTGATCAAAACTAATACTTCCTATGAAGATTTACTCCCCCTCAATCCATACTTCTCCTTTTGTCAAACATTTGACAAGAATATAACTATTTGGTGCAAGAAGATGGTTTAACCAATTGAGGGTTAACTTCAAGTGAAGGATTAGATTCCAAATGACTAATAAGCTCAATATGATCAAATTACCAATATAGAGCAAGGTCAAGGGATATACTAAACATAGCATCAATGAATATAACTATAAAAATCATATGCTATGAATATTTTTGAAATCATTTCATCCATTCATCAAATATGACTATCATGTGCAAGATGAGTGAAATGAAGTTCAAACATGAAGCCTACCTCAACCATTAACCAACCAAGATTATGAACACATAAACATGGTGGTCATGAGATCTACCTATAAGTGCAAGAGAGGTGGCAATCATGAAGATTATGATGCTAATAGAATGTGACAATTGCAAAATCAAGCATCATAAAAGGATATTCATCACTTTAAATGATATAACTAATGAGCATAGTGATGAACATGAGAAATTGCATAAAAAGATATAACTTAGTAGAATATGCAATTTTCAAAGTGTCAAATCATATGAATTCAATATCTAAGACATCCATCAAACAATAGATATAACTATGAAATTCAAGGAATGGATTTCAAAGAGGTTCATATGATCAAAACACTACTATGAAGTTGAAACATGTATAACGCATGATACCAATAAGAAAAATACACATGAATCAACATCATAACCATCCATATAATAAATAATGATTAGAAAGTACAAAGGATGGATTTTTGAGTCCTAGAATGGTGTCTTCAAATAAAACTAAAATCAAGCACAACCATACAAGGAACCAATAAACATTTGCATATAAAAAGAATGTAACTAAATGAGCATAGATGCAAAAAGTCTATCATAACATTCATTTCCAATTCTAAGTTGATATAACCATATGCATAAGGAAATGAGAATATGGAACATGCTTTTATGAATACAACTAAAAAGGTTTTAAAGCATTTCCATTCATTCAATCTTCAAATCAAAAACAAAATCCAACAATGGACAAAATGAGTATGAAAATGAAGATAAAACATTTTTCAATTTGTATTCCAAAGAATATAACTACAAGGGCTCATACAAATTGAACATGTAGAAATGCAATACAAGTGATATAAAATGGGATCAAAAAGCAAATCTAACATGATGAAAATATAATCAATTAATTTTGAAAACCATGATATATAACTAGAGAAGTACATGAAAACAAAATCAATTGATTAAAAAGAAACAAATGCATTTTAATAAAATGTAACTAAGAGAGAACAAAATGCAAATGCAACATGACCAACAAAAGGATTTACCTATAAAGGATAGGTTGGTCAAAGAGGTCCAAAGCCTTAAGGTTTGTCTAAGTATCTAACTTTAGGAATCCACCTAAGGTCTTGAGATGGTTGATCTTTGAGGTCAAGTTTAGAAGTTCCACCAACACTAGGAGATTTGACTAAATTTAGCTTAGATTGGTGATTAGTCTTTTGGGGTTGGTGAGTTTTCTTCTTAGGGGATGAATTTACTTTTCTTTTCTTCTTATCTCCTCCCTTAATTTGACTTTTGAATTTTAAATTTAACTTTGCAACTTTATTCAAAAGTTCTTTCATTTGAGATATGGGAGGAAGATTGAGAAGCTTTTTGTTAATAGACTCTTTTAAAGTTGGTTTAACTTGTTTAAGCTTTTTAGAATCTATCTTGTGAGACTCCTTTTTAATTGGTTTGACTTGTTTAGTCTTCTTGGAGTCTTCTTTGATTTTTAGTGTCTTATCCATCATAGAGATTGATTTTACTTTCTTTGGTTCAAAAATGGATTTAGACACATGGCTTCTCCTTAGTTTGCACTCAAACCTAAAGTGTCCTTCAATGCCACAATAATTGCATTTAGTCATGGGCAAGGAGGAATGAGTACTAGAGAATGAGGACTCACCTTTCACAAAAGTGTTGGTGAATTTAGGGTCATATGAGGTATTCCTATCAAATCCAAGACCCGTCCTATCTCCTTTTGATTTACCCAATTTAAATAACTTTTCCAATCTTTCTTCACTTTGGGTAAATTTGCACTCATACTTTTGTTTGTATGTTTCAAGTTGAGTGACTTTGGTTTTAAGGGTTGAATTCTCATTTTTAACTTTAGTTAGTTCTTGTTCAATTCCCTTAAATTTGATTAGCTCTTCATTGGCAAGTTTTAACTTCATTTCAAGTTCATTAACAACATTAGATCCAAGTTCTAAGGTGTTTAAATTATTTTGAGCATTTGACAAGTTTTCCATTGAAATTGTCAACTTGGATCTTAAATGGATAATGTTCTCATCTTGTCTTTTTAAAGTATCTCTTAGACTTAAATTTTCTTTCTTAAGCTCATCACAATTTATCTTTGTTTTATTTAGTTCAATTTGAGCATTAGATAAATTTTCCTTAGAGATACTTGACTTAGATTCAAGATTGTTAAAGTCTTTGTCTTGCCTTTGTAATTGATCTCTTAGTTTAGAATTTTCCTTATTAAGATTGTCATAACCTATCTTAAATCTTTTAATTCATCTTGAGCATTATATAGGTTATGCAAAGAGATCATGAACTTAGATTCTGTACAATTTATTAATTCTTCTTTTTCTCTAAGTTCATCTTTTGAAGAGACTAATTCTTGGTTTAGCCTTTTAGATTCTTCTTTTAATCTTTTGTTCTTCTTAGAAAGCTCAAAGGACCATGTGTACAATTCCTCATAAGCTTCATTTTCATCATATTCCTCTTCTTTTAATTTAGATTTAGATTCATTAAATTCATTGTTTGAATCTCCAATAGTGGGAAGAGGGAGGGGTCTAGAAGAATCTACCAAAGAATCTACAAAGTCTAAACTAGTGGAATCCATTCTTATGATTTTCATGGAGGTACAACACTAGGGTTTTAACTCTAGGTTTTTACACCTAATCAAGAGTTCCAAACACTTGATCCTAATATAGAGCACGAGGCTCTGATACCAATTGAAAGTCCTTGGGATCCTAACCCTAGAGGGGGGGTGAATAGGGTGAGCTACACTTAATGACTAATTATGGCCAATTTTAATTTCTTTAAAATAAACTAGTCACATGTGATGATTAACATACAATATGCGGAAGCTTAAACAAAACAATCACCACATAGCACACACCATAACACAATGATTTATAGTGGTTCGGCCTCAATGCCTACATCCACTACCGGCTTGTGTATCCAACACCCCACCGGATTTCCACTATTATGCTTTTCAAAAGGCTAAGCACTAACCTCTACAATATGCTTTCCAAGGATAAGCAATAACCTTACAATGTTGTTTTTCAAGGCTTAACAACAACCTATACAAGATGCTTTTCAATGGCTAAGCAATAACCTTACAACAAATGATTTCTCTCAAAGAAAGTGTCTTCACAAAACACTCTTATGAGATTACAATTTAAGCTCTAATAAATTGCCTCTAAATAGGCGGATGTGAAAGTGAAAAACAAACTCACACAACACACTAAGAAATGCAAAGATGAATGCTCATGGGGTGTGTGTGTGTGTAGAACTTCAATCAAGTTTAAATTAAGACCAATGAATTTTATGCTTAAAGCATTTCAAAGTTTAAAGCACATAAAAGATATGATTGAAGTCAAATGCAAATCACTTGAACAATTACAAACTTGTGAGTGATATGAAAATCTAAAGATCACAAGTTGTATGAAAATGATTAAGATTAATCAAGTGATGCATGTGCAATGTTGTTTTCAAAAACAAAGGTTTAACTAAAGATTCAAATGAATGAAAACAACAAAGATGATTCAAACAAGTTAATGAAACATGTTTATAAAACAAATCAAAGGTTTTGACAAAACATGATTAACAAAGTTTATAAAACAAACTTGGTTTGAATCAAGAAGAAGAATCCAATACAAATTGATCAAAGATTAAATATGATAAGGATTCAAAACATCATTGTTATCTTGCTAAAAATCATTTACCAAAGATTTAAAACAAAGCATATAACAAATGATTAAGAGAGGTAAAGCTTACTTAGTGATTTAACTTCCTTAATCCAAGCTTGAGCTTTACTAATGACCCCCTTTGATCTCTCTTAGTTCATCCCCTTTTTCTTCTCTTCAAACACCTCAATAAGGCTTGGAAGCTCCAAAATATTCAACACTTTTTCAATGGGAATGAACTAGTATTTATACCCAAAAAGTGGGTTTCTGCGAGTGCCCGGTCGACCCCATAAAAGCCCCGGTCGACCTGGCCTCCAACGGTCATAAAACTGACCGTTTTGAAAAAAAGAGCCGTTGGCTCTTTCCCGGTCGACCCGCAGTGGGCTCGGTCGACCGGGTCCATGGGCTCGGTCGACCGGCCACACTGCGGGTCGACCGGGTCCCCTGGACCATTTCCCCCAAAAATGCTTATTTTGCATATTTTAATGTATTTTCAGGTGGGGACAATTGGGCCACTAAATCAAGCTTGAAATCATGTTTTAAATCAATTCTAAGCGGTTTAAAAACATGAAACATAAAAAGCCAAAAAGATTTCAAACTTTTAAAACAATGGCTTGCTTGATTTATAAAAATCCTTTTTCAAATTAAAATGCATCCAAGATGAAAACCAAAACATGCCTGAACCATATGATTTACAAGATTTAAAACCATGCATGTGTAAAACCAGATTTCAAGATTTTCTAAATCAATGCATGTGTGTGAATTCAAATGATAAATAAAATGAATGATGCATCCATCAAATTGGAACAAACAAAAACCTAACAGAACATGCAGGCCCTAAGGAGGCTTTCAAGTATGACTTGATTGAACACTTCAAGCACATACCTGCACGTCTGCACATCCTAGATTTGTTGCGAATGTCTCCGCACACTCGTGATAATCTCATCTCAGAATTACAAAAACTGAATGAGGATGTCGACAAACATGCCCCGCAAGTCCTCCAAATTGAAATGGATTACCGGGTCAAAAACTCAGAAGCCTCCTCAAAGGGAGAAAAGAAGAAAACTGAGGGATCATGCATTGAATGCCTCTCGGTTAAAAAAGCAGTCAGTGCAACCATCGCCTTCACAAAGGACGACCTCCTACTTGGCGAAACCAGGCATAACCGACCCCTGTACTTCACAGGGTATATAAAGGAAATGCCTATGCATAGAGTTCAGATCGACCCAGGTTCTGAACTCAACCTCATCTCCACATCGGCTCTCGAAGAGTTGGGCATCCCACCCAGCAAACTGAGCCACACATCTGTATCTATCTTTGGATACGATGGGAGTACTCAAAGGCCTATCGGCAAAATCAGGTTCAAATTGCAGATCGGTGATCTTATCTCTGAGGTCACAGTGTATGCAATAAAGACCCCTTCATGCTACAACATCCTTCTCGGACGCCCTTGGATCCATGAGAATGGTGTTGTCCCTTCAACTCTACATCAATGCATCAAGTTTGTTGGCGACGACGGCATGATACATCGAGTCTTTGCGGACAGAAAACCCTTCAAAGGTAAAGAAATCCACTTCGCAGACTCACAAATGTATGAAGGTGAAAAAGAAGAAGAGGAGAAGCATACAGCATCCTTTGCCGAAAATCTCCAGAAAGATAAAGGCAAAGCTCCTCAACAATCACCGGAAGAAAACAAACCATCCGGTAAATCTGAAGAGGGCATGCAAACTCCCTTCATCATCTCCCTCAAATCTTCAAAGCCTTTGGTCATCACAACTAAAGTGAAGAAGGCAAAACAAAAGCCTGGGGGCAAATTTGTTGTCTCTTTCGTGTCTATCATGCAAGACACGGACTCGGATTCAGAGCCAGAAGATGACACATCGTCAAGCCAAGCTGACACTCAGCAAGTTGAGCCTGCTCTTACTCCAATGGAGACAACTTCTGACATAGAAGATCCTACGTCAGCTTCCTTCGTTGTTCCAGCAACTTCAGCAAAGGAAAAGCCGATCTTCTTCCATAGATCGGATGCTTCTTCATCAAACTCCATGCTTGAACCTTTCCAAAATAAAGGTACGCCTCAACTATCCTTATACAGTTCTGTGGCACAAGCTATTATGAAGAAAATGGGCTATGACGCTCAAAAACCCAGTCGGTTTGGGAGAAGGACGCGGTATTCTCACGCCATTGGGGCCCGTCTTGACCAAAAGCCAGCTGGAAGATTGGAGACTCTACGGCTATGTAGAAAAGTCTTCACACGGGTTAGGGTATGATCCTGACACTCCCTTGAGACAGTTGACATAAAGGCTTAAAAGTCAATATACTGACCAAGCCTCAACATCTCAAGTCCATGAAGACATCGATCTCCCTGGATATCTCTTTGATGAGTCACCTGACAAAGATCCAGGAAGCTCATCCAATTGGCATGATTTCTCCGAAAATGAAGAGGAGTTGTCCGATGGCACAGACGTGTGGACTTCTGACCCAGAAGAACCCTCATCTCCAAAAGAAGTAGCCTACTTCGACTCGGTTTCAACAGGCGATTGGGATCATCTCATAGCAAGCCTTGGGAAAATTACCGATCAAGAAGACCCGTGGAAAGGAACAAAACCTTGGTCTGGAAATGCCCTTGAAACCCCAGAAGGTTTCGTTGAGCTGGAAGCCTCCGAAAATATTGTGGAGGAACCACCTTCGAACCTTCCAACAGAAGATCCTGTTCAAAAGATAGACTTGGGAACACCAGATAACCCACGTCCTGTATTCATAAGCAAGAATATAAAGGATGATGAGTTACCCGAGTATATCGCTTTTCTTCGTGAGTTCGTTGATTGCTTTGCATGGTCTTACGCTGAAATGCCAGGCTTAGACCCCAAAATAGCAGTTCACAAACTCAATCTTCAAGAAGACATCAAGCCTGTCAAGCAAGGCCAAAGAAGATTCCGTCCAGATGTGATGGATAAAATTGAACAAGAAGTTCAAAAACTCAAAAGCGTCGGCTTCATCCGTGAGGAACAACATCTTGAATGGTTGGCCAACATTGTCCCCGCAACAAAGAAAAATGGGCAGATCAGGGCCTGTATTGACTATAGAGACCTGAATGGTGCATGCTTTAAAGATGAATTCCCGCTCCCCATACCAGAGGTAATGATTGATAATACCTGTGGATTCGAGCGAATGACATTCATGGATGGTTTTCTCTGGCTACAATCAGATAAAGATGCATCCTGAGGATGAAAAACATACATCCTTTCGAACCCCATTTGGCGTGTATTGCTACACTGTCATGCCATTTGGTTTGAAGAATGCTGGTGCCACATATCAGAGGGCTATGATGAAAATATTCCAAGATATGCAGCACAAGACGGTTGAATGTTACGTTGATGACCTCGCCGTCAAAAGCAAAAGAAAAGAAGATCATCTCGAAAACCTTCGAGAAGTCTTCCTCCGGCTTTGCAAACACAAACTGCGAATGAATCCATTGAAATACTTCTTCGGCGTCTCGTCGGGTAAGTTCCTCGGATTCTTAGTTCGGAAAGCTGGAATAGAGCTTGACCCCATAAAAGTCAAAGCCATTCTAGAAATGCCCTCTCCAAGAACCTTGAGAGAACTCAAAGGGCTTCAAGGGAGATTGGCCTACATCAGACGGTTCATCTCCAATCTTTCAGGGAAATGCCGTCCATTCTCCCGGTTGATGAAAAAAGGTGTAAACTTTGTCTGGGATGCTGACTGTGAAGCTGCTTTCCAAGACATCAAGTCATACCTGACAAAACCTCCAGTGTTAGCTGCTCCTACCACTGGAAAACCATTCATCTTGTACACAAGAGCCCTTGATCACTCTCTGGGAGCTCTGCTTGCGCAAGAAAATGATCAAAGAAAAGAAGCTGCTCTATATTACCTCAGCCGCATGCTAGTAGGTGCAGAGCATCGCTACTCTCCAGTCGAAAAAGAATGTCTTGCAGTGATGTTCGCCGTACAAAAGCTGCGTCACTACTTGCTTTCCAACACAGTCTACCTGGTCTCGAGGGTCCTTGTCACAAAGGCAGGTTCTCTCAATGCTCGACTGGCAAAATGGTCCATCCTTCTGTCACAATTTGATATTAGGTATGTACCACAAAAAGCAATCAAAGGGCAAGCTCTAGCGGACTTCCTCGCAGAGCATCCATTGCCTAAAGATTCTCCACTCAGAGATGATCTCCCAGACGAACCAGTCTACAATGTGGAGACTTTCTCACAAAGTGCCTCCTGGGACATGTACTTTGACGGTGCAACCAGGACAAATGAAAAAAGACAGCTGATCTCGGGAGTTGGCATCCTCTTTGTTAGCCCCGACAAATACATGATTCCACACGCTTTCTCGCTACTGGAACCATGCACAAACAATGCAGCTGAATATCAAGCTCTGATCTTAGGATTGGAACTCGCCATCGAATCCGGTATCACCATGCTGGAAGTCTTTGGAGACTCTCAACTGATCGTCAACCAGATGAATCAGAAATTTGAAGTCAGGAAGCCAGATTTGTTGCCCTACTACAACAAGGCACAATCACTTCTGCAAAAGTTTGACATCTGTCACATCACCCACATTCGTAGAGGTGAAAACATACGTGCAGATGCCCTAGCCGGACTTGCCGCATCCATGGCAATCCAGGAAGGGGAAAACATGCAAGTCACAGTGTGCGAAAGAAGAATCCTTCCTCCTCTTAACACACACCAAGCAGTTGCTGAATGCCACCAAGTGGTCGGAAGTCGGATTTCAATCCTTCAAACTTCAATTGGCGACTGGAGGGATCCGTTCATTGATTACATTATGTTCGGAATCCTACCTGAAGATCCAAAAGAACGGGTAAGCATCCAAAGGCGAACCCCAAGCTTCCATTTGGATATTCCTTCAAAAATCCTTTACAGGAAATCCTTCAACGGAGTACTTCTACGCTGCTTGTCACAACAAGAGGCTGAAGAAACACTCAAAGAAATTCATGCTGGTCTTTGTGGAGCTCATCAGGCTGGACCTAAGCTCTATGATCAGATAAAAAGGTTAGGATATTACTGGCCTACCATGGTAGCTGACGCAATGCAATTTGCTAAGCGCTGCCAACAATGCCAAGTTCATGGAGATTACATTCACATGCCTCCAGAATGGTGCATCCTACAGCGATCTCATGGCCTTTCGAAGCCTGGGGTATGGACATCATAGGTCCTATTTCTCCCCCTTCAAGCAAAGGTCATCGCTTCATCTTCGCCGCTACGGATTATTTCTCCAAATGGTCAGAAGCATTTGCGTTTAACGAAATGAAGACCTCATCAGTCCTTCAGTTCCTACGCACCAACATCATTTGTCGTTTCGGTATACCCAAAAGATTCGTCCATGATAACGGACCACAGTTCCGGGATCATCGATTCTACAGGTTCTGCGACAAATACAAAATTCAAAGCTGTCCTTCGACTCCATACAATCCGGCAGCAAACGGGTTAGCAGAAGCTTTCAACAAGACACTCTGCAAAATCCTCAAAAAAATGGTCTCTAATCACAAAAGAGACTGGAGCGACAAAATGTCTGAAGCTTTATGGGCCTATCGAACCACCGTTCGAGGACCAACCCATAGCACACCATTCTCCTTGGTCTATGGATGCGAAGCTGTCGTGCCCTTGGAAGTACAAATTCCTTCCTTGAGGGTATCCTTGCAAAATGACATGACTCAAGAAAGCAATGTCAAATTGCGGCTCCATGAGCTGGACAATCTCGATGAGAGACGGCTCGAAGCTCAACAAAGCATTGAACTTTACCAAGCACGTATGGCAGGATCTTTCGATAAAAAGGTCAGGCAACGCGCCTACAAAAAGAATGACTTGGTTCTTGCGGTAAAAAGACCAATGGTCTTCGCTCACAAGTCCAAAGGCAAGTTTGAGCCGAAATGGGAGGGACCCTACGTCATCGACAAAGTTTTCTCCAATGGCGCATACGCACTCCTAAACATGGAAGGTGACAGATGTATGCTGCCCATCAATGACAAGTTCTTAAAGCGGTACTACCCTTGAAGACTTACCCAACTGGGTAAGAGCAATGCCTGTATGGCCAAAACCGGTTTCCAGGTACACGCTCGCTAAACCCACCATTTTTTAGAATTTTCATATCAAATGTTGAAATTTCTAGAAATCTAAAACAATGCTTACTTTCATCGTTTCATTGTTCAAAAAAAAATATATATCCAAGTTTAGGAACCTTTCCCTAACTTGACCAAAATTTTCAACCCTTGAACCCAAAACTCATGGTTTGAAACAAAATCCGGATTCAGGGATTTCCACCCTAGTCCACCCTGCCTTTTACCGCCAAAATGGTTTTAGGTCAAAACTTATGACCCTCGTGTCTTTAAACAAAAAAAAATGGTTTTTCAAAAACCGCGAGGAAGCGACGCTTAGTCGATACTCGCACAAATCGGAAGCAAGCGAACCACGTTCGACACTTCCAAAAACGCAGGGAAGCGACATTTCGTCGATACTTGCAAAATCCAAAACTGTGGAGATGCAACATTTCAGTTGATATCCACAACCCAAAGGTTAAAAAAAAGAAACCTAAAAAAAAAAAAACTGTGGAGACGCAACATTTCAGTTGGTATTTATAACCCAAAGGTTCGAGAAAACCACAAATTTCAAAAATCGTGGGGAAACGACATCAAGTCAGTACCCGCAAAACCAAAATTTTTGAAAAGCAAGGATGCGACATTTCATCGATACTTGCACCCAAATCCGCGAGGATGCGACATTCCATCGATACTCGCAACCGAATGAGCAAGGATGCGACATTCCATCGATACTTGCAAGAACATTCAGCAGGGAGGCGACTTTTAGTCGATACTTGCATTTTTTGAAAACCAAACCGGCTATAAATGCCATCAAAACAGGCTATAAATGCCACAAACCGGCTATCAATGCCACCAAAACAAAACCGGCTATCAATGCCACAAACAAAAAAAACTTGGATTTCAAAAAAAAAAAAACCGGCTATCAATGCCACCAAAACAAAACCGGCTATAGATGCCACAAAACAAACCGGCTATCAATGCCACCAAAAACCGGCTATAAATGCCACAAAACAAACCGGCTATCAATGCCACCAAAATTGGCTATAGATGCCACAACAAAAAAAAAACAGGCTATCAATGCCACAAGAAAAGCTGGCTCTCATGCCAAAATTGGCTTCCATGCCACAAACAAAAAACCTGGCTTTCATGCCAAAACAATCACTTGACAAAAGATTTTCACAAAATGACAACCTTTTGATCAAATCCCATTTAGCAATTACTTTTATCACAAAAAGATTCAAGTGAACGTAGGGATAACAAAAAAAAAAGAGAGAGCATCCCATTTAGCAATTACTTTTATCACAAAAAGATTAAAGTGAGCGTAGGGATAACAAAAAAAAAAGTGTTCACAAGCACTACAAAAAATAAGTACCAAAAAATACAAGTGGTACCAAAAAAAAAAGAAAAGAAAGAAGGATGGTTTCTGTATACAGGAGCTCAATCAAAAATGGTCTCCAGCCAAGAGTTCAGCTCCCCAAGCAAACTTTTAGCCTCAGCCGTCAAGGATTCCAAGGCACGCTTCTTCAGGAACTTGCCATGAGATGCTGGAGTGGGCTGTACCCCTTCTCTCACACCAGGAAGCTTACCTCGAGCAGTTTGCCATTGTTCATCCTCATCAGACTTCCTTTTGAGAACCCGTTCGGCATCTGCAACCTGGTGAATCAGGGCACTCTCCCTGTCGCGAGCCTCTATTATGGCAGTCCACTTGGCAGCGACTTGTGCCTGCAAATGCTCAAGACGTTTCCTGGCCTCATCGACCTCCCTGTCAAGGATGTTGAGGTCATGTGTCAGCCTGATGATGGCTATCTCTTCTAAGTTCCTCTTTCGGACTGCCTGCTTCCTGCTTTCTGTAGCCTCATCCAGGTCAGACTTAGCCTTATCAGCAGGGTCCAGGAACATCTCCTTGAAGAACTGGTCATCAGCCAAACTCACGGTCTCAAACCACTTGTCACCCAGTGCAATGATCCTATCAACGATCGCCCTGGCACCTGTGACATCCAGACCAGCCTCTTCAGCATCACTGAGAATCTCCTGCACATGCTGGATCATGCCAAATCCGACTTCCAAGTGCCCAGAGAAGAGAGTCTCAATCCAAGAGCTCAGAACTCGCACCACCACCTTCTTCGCAAAAAGAAGAGATGGCCCAGCTGAAGATTCGCCCAACTCCGTTGGTCGGCTACTCATATCATCATCTGTTGAAAGAGTAACAAAAGAACTCTTTCCAGCTGAAGCTGCTCCTGCTCGGGAAGGAATCTCAGCGCGAGGAATCTCCTCAATATTGTCAGAGCTGGTCCCAGGAATCTCTACCTCTGGATCAACCTCTGGCATCTCTTGCTCTGGAAGCGACGGATCCTCCTCTGCCACTTCAAAACCTGCAAAGGAAACACAAAAAGGTATGAGTATGACCCTGTTTGAAAATCATTATCAGAGTTATAACTACAAAATACCTTCTTCGACGACTGGCAGAACACTTTCTTCCTCCATGAACTCATCGAAAGCATCATCAACATTTGCGTCCATCGATGGTTCAAAGTCATCAGAACCCTGTGGCAAGTCAGCTGACACAAAAAAAAAATGTGTTAGCAAGCCAAGTCACAAACAAAAAAAAAAGAGCAAAAGAAGTCGTACCAATTGGAGATTCTGGATTTACTCCAGAGCCCGTCGGTTCTTCTTCAGGTGCCTCGACAGGATCCATCACCACCTCATCGGTTGGGACCTCAGGCATCACCAAGTCTTCCTCTGCTAAAAAAAAAAAGAGAAAAGCAGAAACAAGAAGCAAATCATAACATGGAAAAAATCCCATGAAAAGAAATGGAAAGAGAAAAAGGAAGAATCATACCTTCACCGACGGTCTCTTCTTCTCGGCTTCTCTTCTCTGGAGGCTCGTCAGCATCCACTGGCACATCCTCATTGATAGTAAGAGGAAC
The DNA here is from genome assembly GCA_012931725.1 of Litsea cubeba. Lineage (NCBI taxonomy): Eukaryota > Viridiplantae > Streptophyta > Magnoliopsida > Laurales > Lauraceae > Litsea > Litsea cubeba. The sequence continues at coordinate 6,923,039 of CM022949.1, read as the reverse complement.
TTCCAAGTTAGGAGAGTCCTCATGCTGCCCCTTGCTGCGATGATGACTCCTCCTCCTCTTACTTCTGCGGGCTCGCTTCTTAGAGGAACCTGCCCCGCTGTCAGAGTCAGGTTTGCCACTCGACTCCTCACTAGATGGTCTGCCCTCGCCAGTAGGCTCCGCGGAAGCTTGTCTCTGTACCGCCTGCATCCAAGCACCAAGTTCGGCTTCCTCCTATTCTAGCTGCTCCAAAGCCTCATCAGGTATCTCTCGAACAGCTTCAGAACCGATGACGCCCTGGTCACCGAGAAAGCCTATCTTGTGCTTCTCTCCAGAAAGGAAGGCCCAAACTTCCTCTCGCCGGATGCCATCCGACTTTCCAAGGCCCTTTCCAGATGCCAGCTTCACATCAAGCTCCTTCTTGGAAAGCCCCCGATATGCCGAAAAGCTCTCCGCGAACCACTTCGCAAAGCCGGCAGTACGGGAAGTAAGCAACACAGGATAAGAAATCATGGCTGTAGTGTCTTCAGCACTATAGAAAGCCCATGCATTTCTCCCGTCCTGTAAGCCTCCAAAGCGCTTCACCATGCTTGAAGGCGCTCCAACAACGCCTTGAGAAAAGCCAAGCTGCAAAGCAAAGCGAGAGGGTACATACGGCTGGATGTCGACGAAAAGATGTCTGCGGTACACCATCGTGCCGACACGTATGCTAAAAAGCCACTCTCTCTCTGCATTTGTCAATGAATAATGCCTTCCCGACCCCGCCCTGGTAGAGTCTCGGGAGGCACCAAAATCAAAAGCCTTCTTCCGCAACTCCGGAGAAAGCTTTACTGAAGATTGCCCCATCTCGACGTCCCTGAACCGTCGGATCCTCATACGGGCAAACAAAAGTGATTCGGACACGGCTTTGCCCTTAGCCAGTCGAATCATCAGAGGATCATCATCCTGTGCAGCACCCAGCCGATGGAAGCCAGGACAGTGGTATACATACCACGAATAAAAGATATGGGCTGAAAATACCCTATTCATGGGAAGCCCAAGCCGAACCAAAAAAGCAGCAGCCTGCAGTTCGGTACACAGGTAGGAGTAAAGAGCTGGCACCAAAGCAACCTGCTCTCCAAACGCCATCTGACAAGCCGGGAAAATACAATGCGGCCTGATGTGCGTTCCATCTCCTCCAGCAAATACAGCCTCACCAAGCCAATAAGTGAGGTAAACAGCGAGATCTCTCCGCAGTGCAATGTCAGGACATATGGCGTTTGTACTTGCACAGAAATCTCTCAACTCTTCTTGCATGGCCAAGATCTTCTTTGAACTTGGATCCTGAGCTCCGGCTTCCTGGGTCACGCTATCAGAAGACTCCCTACTATCAAAAAAGTTGGGGAATGAAGAGCAAAAACTCTTCCAACTGCTGGATCTAACTTTCGAACCCCCCTTCTCCTTCAAAAAATCATAGAAGGCGACGAGCTGAAAGTATAAAAGCCTGAACTCCTCAGACTGCCCCTCGAGGACGCTGTCAATCGGCATAAACTCCTCATAGAGTTTGCCGAGGATGGGCAATCCGGTAATAGCGCTCAGCTCCTTCAAAGAAAAACCAATCTCACCATTCGTCACAACGAAGGTATTGGTTTGTGGGAGAAATGACTCCAGCATAGCCATGAAGGCCTCATCGGAAAAGATCACGGTCTCCCTAAAGGCGCGGACCGCATCAAAAATCCCGGCTTCCTTCAAAACGGCGCCACCAATCAGCAGGACGCGATCAGTCCACGACTTCCACTCGGAGTCAGCATTGAAACGACCTCGAAGTCGAAAAGGCTTGATCCAATTGCTGCCGTCACCGCTGAAAATACCAAGGCCCACCGGTCTCAAATCGACCGACGGATAATCAGAGCCCTGGTAGCCGCTGGATGGCATCAACAGGTCCATGTCAACAGGCGACCTCTCCGTATATCCAGGAGAACCGCCGACAAAAACCCCGGTCTTGATTACATTTGTCCTTCTCACCCAGCTTGGAGGATCTTCCCTCTTAGGGCACGTGGGGGCAAGGCTCAGAATCGAGACGGTGCGATCAAACATCGACCGGGTAGTAACAGTCTTCTTCTCACCATCTGCTGTGAAGGAAAACTGAAAACATCTCCTCTGGTATGTAATGTCATCAGGGACTGCATCACCAAAGAAGAAGGTAGGCTTGGGCAAAACGCTCTGATCTTCCATCACCCATGGACGACTGCTTACCATGATCTTATAGAATTCCTCTCCCTTGAGAGTGATCAGTCGCTGCCTCATCTCATCTCTGTTGAGGGAGTCGCACTCTTCCAGATTTCTCTCAACATACTGGACCTTATCGAAAGCCTGCTGAACGGCCGGATTAGAAGATCTAGAAGATCGACGAGGTACGCTTGTAGCAGGCTCTTTACCCTTGTTCGCTCTGGAGGAACCACCTGAAAAGGATGGAAAAGAAAAATATCAAACATCAAAATGACAGAATCTCGCTAAAAAAAATCTGGCGAAATTTTGACATGATGACGGGGCAATTCCGAAGAAAAGGAACTATCCCGAAAGAAATAGAAAGCTTGAAGATGGGCTCAACATCGCTGCGAGCTCCGAAACTCCAAATTTTCGAAACCTAAAAGTCTCCGCAAAATCAGGAAGGGCTCAACATCACTGCGAGCTCCAAGTTCCCAAATTTGCAAAAACTTTCAGGTATGCTATCACATCATGCTACAAATTTAATTTACAAATTAAAGGCATGCATGAACATCTAGGTTTGCAAAAAAAAAAAAAAAATGCATTATCATGATGAGCAAAAAAAAAAGAAAAAGAAACTTTCTCTAAAAAAAAGAGAGGGGAAAGAAAACAAAAAAAAAAAGAAAAGAAAAGAAACTCTCTCAAAAAAAAAAGGGGGAGGGAAAGAAAAAAAAAAAGAAAAAAGAAGAAAAAAATGAGGGCTGGCCCACAGGCCGTGGCCCACAGGCCACGTGGCCGTACGGCCAGATCCGTACGGATCTGTCCGTACGGCCCACACACAAAAAAAAAACATGAAAAAAAAAGAAGAAAAGAAAGCAAAAAAAAAAAAAACCGTGTAAAAAAAAAAAGAAAGAAGAAAACACGTGAAAAAAAAAAGAAGAAAAAAAAAGAAAGAAAAAAAAAAAAAAGAAAGAACTTTTTATTTTTTTCCTACAATGGAGTTTTCTTGAAAAAAAAAAGGGGAACTTACTTGAAGCCATTGATGGAGAAGAAGAAGAAAAGTCTTAAAGATCTTGAAGAAGAAAAGACTCTTGGTCTTGAAGCCCTCTTGAGATTATTGCAAAAGAAAGTAATAAGAGCAAGAGATCCAACCTTCTCCTTGCTTTTATAGAGGAGAGCAAACCAAAGAAGGAAAGAAGAAAGAGGTAAGTGTTACTAATTAGTAACCTTACCAAAAGAAAGAAATTAGAAAGATTCTTTCCCAAAAGAAAGAGATCTTGAAGGATCTTCTCCCAAAAAGAAATCTATGACGGATTCTTTCCCAAAAGAAAGATATCTTGAGATATTCTATCCCAAAAATAAAGGGATCATGAGAGATTCTCTCCAAGTAAAGATATTCTTAGATATTCTCTATCCAAATGAGATATTTTTGGATATTCTTTACAAAAATGACACCATATGAGATCTAAGCCATTTCAAAAGCTTAAGGTCCCATGGGTTAGCCCATATGAGCCAGGTTTGACCACCTAGGCACAAAAAAAAAAAAAGAAAATTTTTTGGGCTTTTAGTCAAAGAGAAATCCCTCTTACCAAGAGCATACAAAAATGGTTCCATGCCTCTTTTGAGTTGATTGGACCATACAAAAGAAAATTTCAAGCCCCATGAGCTTCCAAAAATCAAACCATCCAGCCTCATCTACCAAATTGAGCCAAATTCTTGAAATTGACATTCCACAAAAATCAAACCAAATCCTGGTCCCCTAACTTGCCACATACAGCCTGTTAGGTCACAAGCCCAAAACCAAAAACCAAAACCTGATCCCCTAACTTGCCACATACAGCCTGTTAGGTCACAAGATCAAAACCAAAATTGATCCCCCAACATTCCACATACAGCTTGTTGGGTCACACGATCAAAACCAAACCTGACCCCCTAACCTGCCATATATAGCCTGTTAGGTCACAAGGTCAAAACCCAAATCCACATCCCTGATGTCATCTTCAAAACTTTGCCTCGAGATGGTACGTGATCCCTTTCACTACCATAAAATTCCCCTGGAAGCTCAAAAGGCTACAAATACCAAAAAGAAAGATTGCTCAAAGACTCTTGGTCAAGTCACAGGCTCTCCTTCAAAAATCTCTTCGAGGCACATCGACTACAAAAGTTAAGCAACTCGCCGCTGTACCTCGAGGGGGCATTTGTTGACACCAAAAATGTCACTTTGCCTCATCAAGATCCAAAGAGCTACATGAAGTCACAACCTGCCATAAATAGGCAATGCTGCTTCCAAAAATCAAATCTTGTCAGAATCAAACAAAAACTGCAAGATTCTTCCAGACAGCCAAAATAGGAGTACACAAGAAGTTTCGGGCCATTTCAAAATCATTTGGCCTAACTTCGCTTCTCCGACAGCCGAAAAGGAGCTCTCGGCGACAAAAGCTCTCCGGGACCATGGTTTCCAAGACAGAACCTATGGATCATCTTAAAATGACTCCAATAGGTTCCCTGTCAAATTTCAAGTCAATCGGACATCGGTTGACCACACATCAAACCGCGACATCTTCATCGCGACAAAAAGCAAGTCTGCAGGTGATAGGACCCCAAACGGCTTCGAAACTCAAACAAAAGCCTATGGTTGGTCTTATTTATTGCTCAGGAGGCTTCACACCAAATTTCAGGTCATTCCGACATCGTTTGACCCAGTTTCAGCTTCTGACGGAAAATCGGCAGCTCTGCGCGACAAAGTCTTCGGCTTTCTCAGGAAATTGGAAACTTTGCAAAATAAAATGCAAGGATTCTCATCAGGTTTCCTACAAAGAAATCAGGCCAATAAATGGTCAAAATGTCAAGGAAAAGTACAGAAGAAAAAAGAATAAAAAAAAAAAGCAAAAACGGACGCAAAACGGGACACGAAAGGGGGAAAACCCCCCCAGGGTCGCAGGCCCCTGCGACCCTGGGCCAGGGTCGCCGGCGACCTTGGACCCCGGGGTCGCCGGGAAAGCCCCGGAAACCCCGGTTTTCGCCGTTTTTTCGCGATTCGAAGGGCCCAGCCTCTGGTACTTTCCAAAATTCATGCTTTTGAGACACCAAGTCCTCTGACATCCGTCCAAAACACGGGTAAATCATCAAGAGTATCGAAGACAGTATTGATCGCCACCCGGTCAACCAAAAAAGTGTGCTTTCCACCCGACCGATCGAGAAATCGACAGGACAGATGGCACCGACCCGCTGTTGGCAACAAACACCTGAAATTACATGATCATCTGATGTCGATCTACATGAAGATCCATCGATGATCATCAACAGAAGAATCTCAAAAGACGTGGCACGGCCCGCGACTCTTCAGCTGCTCGGCGACCACTTAATGCGATTAATTGACTAGCTTTATTACAGTCATTAATCCATTTCTTTGGACGACCCAATCAGAAGCAAGCATTCGGGAGTTATAAGTCAAGAGATTCATGGCATTTAACCCATGAAACTCCTCCCATCATGGCGATTAAAGGCGATTAAATGCCATCAATCTCCTCCGGCCAATCAGAAGCCAAGAAAAAGGAGTTACAAAATAAACAATTCAATTTTGTAACTCCTCCCATTATGCGGCTTAATGACAATAAAAGCCCATAAACCCACCTAAAAGGCTACAAAAAAGCCTATAAATAGGAGGGCTCTCCAAGAAGAAAGGACACACAACGAACATCAACAGACAGCAGACAGAAATCCAGAGAAAGGAAAAAGAGAGAAAACTCTGCGGAAGTTCTACACCGGCCACCGCAACAAGGTGACAAAAGTCCCTTGGGGGGTACCCCCCCCAAGGTCCTTGCCTTCTCCTCCTGCCTCCAATGGCTTAGATGTGGCTTTTCAGCCCGTCTACTCGGCTTTTTATTGGACATAGGACCTTCCTTTGGTCTTTGTTCTCTAAAAACCCGAGGTTATAGCCAAGCCAAGCGAATCAATAGCATCCTCTGTTCTCATCTGCATGGATGATGGCGAAGCCCACATATGGCTTGCGACCGTCAATCTAAACGAGTCCCCCACAATCTCCTGAGAAGTTAGATCCTCCTTTTCTTGCTTTTCATTGTAGTTTGTATTTTTTTTAAAGAGACAAAAATCACAATTCTTGTCTTTCATTATTGATAAGGATTGTAAATCGGCTATAAACGCCAAAATCGGCTATAAACGCCAAAAAATCGGCTATAAACGCCAAAATCGGCTATAAATGCCAAAAAAAATCGCCTTTCACGGCAAATCAAGAAAATGTCTCTTTTCTTAAATATATGTGCAATGGAAAACTTGAAAGAAGTTGATTTCCTTTTTACTTGCGAAGGTTGATCCCCGGATCACCACTTGCAATTCCAAGTAAAATAGAAAATCTGGCACACCCACAAAAAAAGAAATGTTGATGCACGCCCTTGCCCCCCGGTTACGAAAGGGTCGGACCCGACGGACTCCCACGTCCGCCGACCTCGGTAGAACCGAGCAGGAGCGCGGTCCATCACCCTAGATCTAAAAAAGGGGAGAGTAGAAGGGGAGTGAGAGGATGGTGATGATCGTCCCCCTATGAGAGAGAGTATGGACGTCCGGTATGGGGGAAGTCCCTATTTATAATTTTTTTTCTCTCTTTTGTGGCTTGAGTTTGTCTCTATCTTGGACTCCTTTGACTGGGCTTGCACTCCAAGCAATTGCCTTATCAGAGATGATTTGAAATTCTAATTGATCTGTTGCCAAGCTCAACTTCTTTCTTGTGAAGATCTTCTAGTAGTGAGCAAGCCCCATCAAAGATCTCCTCATGTAGTGCCGAGATGAGTCATCAATGGTGTGGATTTATTTGCAATCCCGCTTAAAAATATACTTGAGAGTTTCCGGGCCCATAACTTTGATGTAGCTCCTATTTGCATGATCTTGGGCTCCACATACATCTACTCCGAATAAGCTTTTCAATGGTAGGTAGATTTCACCGATCCGATAGTCAGATTTAAAGTTATAGCCATTTTAAGATAGGATGTCCACTAAGAAATGGGATTGACTTTTGAATTTTGATTTGTAATGGACTCTATTTCTTTGGTTGAGTCAAATTTCTCTAGGTGAGATTTCCAACTAAGACTCTATTTTTGATTTCTTCTAGAATACTCCTCCCTTATTTTGAATTTGAAATCTTGATATGAGAGGAAGGAGTCTTCTGGAAACTGGAAAGGGAAGAATTGTCGACTTTTTGTGCAGCAACAGTGGGACCCACCCACTTCTCAAATTCATGTAAGATTAATGGTTTTTGACCGATTAAAGACATCCGGTACCATAAGTAATTCGATTAGTGTTGAGCCATTTACGAACCTAAAGGGCATCTTTAAGAAAGTTCCATCCAAAAAACAATACTCTTTGTGGTAGTTTGATTTCCAAAATTCCTTCGAAACAACAACGGAAAGATGTTGGGGTCTACCATTATTAGAGAGTATTCCAAAAGTTGATTTGACTGATAGTTCCCTAGATTTATTTAAGAACAACACTCTCTTATCCTCATTGTTATGCCTTAATTGGAATGAAAATTTTCATGATAATTTCTACATCAGTGGTGTCATCAAAAGTATTACGAAATCAACATTCCATTATTTATTAGCATTCCGCAGGTCTTTGATTTTAAGATCTAGGTTAACTATATTAGAGGCTGGTTTCCTAAGACCCCTTTCGCAAAAGAATCCTTTTGTCATCCCAAATAAAAGCGTTGCTCTCATTCCCAAGAATCCAACCCACATTGTTATTAATAAAATTAGTTACCTCAGCAAAATCCTTACGCATAGAACAATGAGTCTCTCTTCCTAAACTTGGCTTCCCACAAAGATTTGTTGAGAAAGTATTTTTATTTAAGAATCTTAGACCATAAGCCGGGGCGGACCTAGGGGGCCTGGCAGGGGCCATGCGCCCCCCCCCTCCCGCCGCGTACATCTTAAAATACGCTTTAAAGACATCCTTTGGCCCCTCCATTGGTTTGGACTTTTTTTTATATGATTTTGACTCTTGAAAAATGAAACAAAATATATTATTGATCTTGGGGAAAACTTTAAATGAAAAAAAGGAAAGGAAATAAATGAAAGAAGAACAAATAAGGAAGGCTTGATGTAGATTGGAGAGGAGATTTCTCAATTTTCAAATTAATCTATCTACACTAGCCCTAAATCTTTGATCCAAGAGAGGAAGAGGAGAATGCACGACTTTTTGTTGGAGATCTTGAAAAGAGTTGTACGTTGCAAACTTGCAGAGACTTTGAGGTATGAAGAAGAAGAATGACAAATCCACTTTCTCTTTTATGGATTTTCTTTCTACATTGTATAGATGTACTGATTTTACCACATGTCATTGGCTTTTATTGAAATCTGATCCGTTTAAAATTAACGTCTATTTCTGTTCGTTTACTATATAATTTTTAGATCAATCTGATAATCCATCATGGATAAATGAATGTAGTTGTATTTTTTTACTTCGATTAGTATTATCCATGTTAGAATAATTCGGTTAAAGAAACTCCATCGTCCGACCAGCATATTACCATTAAGTTCTCTAATTCATCCTCTTCTTCCTCTAGCCTTATCACTGGGGTCTATGGCTCGACTGATTATCGGACCAGAAGATCTCTGTGGAACCTTCTGGCAGATACATCTTCCACTTCCCTCCCTTGGTGTGTTATTGGTGATTTCAATGCAATCCTCCTGGCCTCTGAAAAACTCAGTATTCGTCCCCCCTCCACTTCCCCAGTCAAGGACTTTAATGACATGGTTTAGGCCACAGGCTTGATTGATCTTGGGTTCAAAGGCAACTCCTTCACTTGGGCTAATAATAGGCACGGCCAAGCCTATGTGGCAGCTAGGCTGGATCGGGCTTTTTCCAACTCTACCTGGAGGAATAATTTCATTGACCCGGTAATCAACAATCTCCCTAGGATATCCTCTGATCATAGTCCTATTCTTCTCTCTCACAGAAGTCGTCTCCCTGCCACCAATCTCCCCTTCAAATTCGAACCTATGTGGCTATCTCATGCCTCCTTTGCCTCTGTTGTTGAGAATAGTTGGGCTGTTACCTGCAATGGAAACCCTCAATTTGTCTTGGCTCAGAAGCTGAAACTTTTGAAGCAGAATCTTAAGGTCTGGAATAGAGATACATTTGGGCAGCTTAAAGTTCGGATTTCCGAAGCTAATTCCTTGGTTTTGGCCTGTCAGCAAGCCCATGATGTTGTCCCCTCTGAAGGTAATCTCCTAGAGCTGAACACTGCTAAGGCTGTCCTTCACATTTGGCTTCGGGCTGAATCAGATTTTTGGAAACAGAGGTCTAAAGTTAGCTGGCTCTAAGATGGTGACAGGAATACTAAGTTCTTCCACCAGTCTGCGAAGTCCAGGGGAATTTCCAATCGCATTGACAGCATCTCTGTGGACATCACTGTCTATGTTGAAGAAGATCAAATTAGGGACCAAGCAATGATCTATTTCTCTAGGCTAATGCAGTCCTCCTCTGTCATCCCCTCAGAAGCCCTTTTCAATCTATCTGGGCCGTCAGTCTCTGCTGAGCAGAATTTGATCCTCTCGGCTGTTCCTTCTAAAGAAGAGATTTATGCTGCTGTCTTCCATCTGAAGAGGAACAGCTCGCCAGGGCCGGATGGTTTCTCCGGGATTTTATTCACAAGTTGTTGGCAAGTGGTAGGCCCGGATGTTATCTCAGCAGTTATCAATTTCTTCACGACAGGTAAGCTTCTGAGAGCTACAAATGATTATTTTCTGACTCTAATCCATAAAAAGAAGTCTCCAGTATCCTTTGATGACTTCCGTCCAATTAGCCTTCTGAATTTTTCATACAAAATCATCTCTAAAATCTTGGCTAAAAGGCTTTCAGACATCCTCCCTCTCCTTATCTCAAAGCATCAAGCTGCCTTTGTTAGGGGGAGATCCATTCATCATCATGTGGCTCTTGCTCTCGACTTTTGCCAGAAGCTGAAATCTAAAGTTAGAGGTGGTTCAGTCTGTTAAAATTGGATATCTCTAAGGCTTTCGACAAGCCGCAATGGAATTTTCTTTTCAGAGCCCTGTAGTTTTTCAAAATTTCCTCGGTTTGGATTAATCTCATTAGAGAGATGGTTAGTACTGGCAGAGGTTCTATTCTGATTAATAGAAGCCCTTGTGGTTTTTTTGGTTCTTCCTGTGGCTTGAGGCAAGGTGACCCCCTCTCCCCTTACCTGTTCATCCTAGCGGAAGAGATTTTGAGTTTGAATATTGAGTCCCTCAGACAAGAAGGCAAAATTGATCCTATCTCTCCAGTTCAGTCGTCTCCCTGCCATCTTTTATATGCTGATGATATCCTGGTCTTTCTCAAGGCCTCCAAGTGGAGTCTCAGAAGTCTTCAGAGCCTCCTGAACCTATACCAAGACTCCTCTGGTCAGTTCTTCAATCTTCATAAGAGCCAGCTCTTTGTGGGGAAGGTTACTGTCAGTAGAGCTAACTTTATAGCAGATTTCCTGTCAATCACTAAGACTTCCCTTCCCTCTTCTTACCTTAGAGTCCCCCTTTCCTAGGTAGCCCCAAGCATAGTCTTTTTGATAAGATCATAGATTCTATCAGGTGTAGGATTGCTGGTTGGAAGCTTAAGTTGCTTTCTTTTGCTGGCAGACTAACGTTGGTTAAACATGTGCTTTCCTCCATCCCTGTTCACATTTCCTTGGCAATTCCAATCCCGAAGAAGACTTGCCTTCTTATTGAAAGATTAATAAGGAATTTTCTTTGGTCTGCTTCTTCAGACAGAACGAAGAGTAATTATGTGAATTGGGAGACAGTTTGCTTACCAAAAAAAGAGGGAGGGCTTGGTCTAAGAAGAATGAAAGATTTCAATGAGGCTTGTCAGCTTAAATTGGGTTGGGCTGCTTCCACTGGTGATTCTATGTGGGCGGCCTGGTTTCGTGCCAAATATGTCAAGGACTCATCTATCTGGTCCTTTAGCAACCCAAAAGGAGGCTCTTGTATTTGGAAAATGTTGAGATCCTTATCTCCCCTTTTACACTCAGGAAGTAAACTGGACGGTGGGTAATGGTGGTTCAATCAGCCTATGGTTTGACCACTGGATTGATCACCTTCGCATCTCTTCTAGATTCCCGTCTATTCGTTTTTCTACTATGGACAGAGTCTTGGACATCATTCATGAGAGCTCCTGGTGCATTCCTCTGAACTTGCATGCTGATCTGAGGGAATTCCTGCTTCATTCTACAAATGACATCTTGGTCTCAGAAAGTTCTCTTCCAGATACTCTTTCCTGGATTGATTCTCCCTCTGGTTCCCTCTCTCTCAAGGCTGCTTGGCATCTCATCAGATCATCTGCTGCTTGTCTTCCTTGGACTGGCCTAATCTGGACTAAGTATGTGAATCCTCGATTGGCTACATTCTCTTGGCGTCTTCTTCATCGAAAAACCCCTACAAATCTCTTGGCTAAAATCAGGGGTTGTTCTTTGGCTTCCGGATGCCATAATTGACACCAGTGTGAAGAATTTGACTACCACATCTTTTTCTCCTGTAAACTGGCCAAAGCTATGTGGTCCTGGCTTCTTATCCCTTGTGGTTGTACTATGCCTGTTCCCTCCTCTGCTGTGGCCATCTGGGGTGCCATCTCTTTAGGATGAGAAGGTTCTGGAAGATTTTTGACTGCTACGATTTTCTTCCACGCCATCTCCATTCTTTGGTTTCTTCGCAATGACTCCAAGCACAATGGAAGGAAGCCTACCATAGTGTTGGAAATAGGGTGGGCCTCTAGGATAGGTTTCAAAAACTTTTGACCCACTTGACGCAGGGATCAACTATCCAGAAGGCTATAAAACCCAGTCCAAGATCTATGTCCTCAATCTCGGCCATCATGATCAGTAAATACAATCTATCTAGAAGATAGAACCATCAACAGATAAGCTACAAATAAATCTACAACATGCAAGGAAGTAGATTATACCTTTGGAGCTCGGTTGAGCTTTAATGGAGAAGTTGCGTCTTTCTTTGATGGTGAAACGCTTTCACTAAGCAAATAGGAATCTCCAAGACCTCTTGATCTTCCACGCTATGACCCGTATCAGATTCTCCTTTTTCTCAAGAAGATGGTGGGATCTCCAAGAGAAAACTACTAGGAACTTTAGGGAGGAACTAGAAAGAGAACTAGAAGAGGGAGATAGAGGAAAAACTCGAGCAACACTTGCTCTAGGGGCCTTGGGCGTGAATCCCAATGCTATGGAGAGTGCATGGACGTCCAAGGCCTCTTCTCCTCTTATTTATAGCTTTTGCAGGCCGCTTCCTCTTTCTAATTGAAATAGAAGTCTTACTTCCACAATAATTAGTAACTCTCTTCTATTACTAGTTAAGATAGAAGTCTTACTTCCACAATAATTAGTAACTTACTAATTCCTTTCTAATTAAAATAGAAGTCTCACTTCTACTAAAATTAGTAAATCTACTATTACTACTATTAGAAGTCTCACTTCAAATAGAAATAGTAACTTTCTTTTTAGAGTTCAACTAGAATTAGATACTTTCTAATAATTGGGCTAGCGTAGGGACCACTAGGGATTCCTTAGAAAGCTGGCTCCAACTGGGACTCGTGACCCCACATCTCATGTGTAATCCGGGTCCACAGTTAATTACAAATAACTCCACTATATAAATGCAATTGAACTCCAGTCTTAGGAATATTACATAGAAGACCCTAAACTTCCACATTACCACAAGTAGACCCCTCTATCAATATCCATGGATCAATTGGACCTGTCTTCCAAACTAAATCCATATCTTATTATCCTTGAACCCCAATTAATTATAATGATCAATAGGTACCTTTCCAATTAACTCTTAATCGGAATGGGTGCGCACTTACCAATGATAAATCCATTAATTGGTACAAGGGGATATTAGAGATAGATTCCATCTTGACCATTGAATGTTCCCACAGCTCTACTACTATGTACCTAAATCACCGAGGTGTTGACCTACAGTTGGCCTCACTCATTGGTAACTCACAGCAAATGAATAGATAGAAACTTGAGTTCATTAATGTCTCAGGATTGAGAGCCTATTGCTAGGGAATTATGAGAGCAGACCTTAAAATAAAGACAGTGTTTATAAGGTGCTTCTCATGGTCCTTCAATACATCCAATGTACCAGCATTATGATCCAGAATCTTCCATTCTGATGATCGAGACAAATCACACTATTTCATAGTGATCAAAGTACTGCAACCTTGTCAGTATGAGATGTCCAGTCTCATCACTGGTTGTAATAATATTTAAGTATAAGATTTGTCACACATGTCTCCCGTATGTGGATCTCATCCATACACATGTGTTACATCTAATATACTTGTGGACTCCAGTTCATCTCATGAACCATCATGTCATTCGTATCGGTTATGTGCATGTATATAATAAATCACCATTCATCTCATGAAAGGAAAGCATGAATATACTGATAAATAAAGAAATTAATCAATTTATTATATCGTCTACTGGATTGAGTCCATAAAACTAACACATAGAGCATTCCAAGGTTCTTTTTGTGGACAGAATTAGAGGTATGACCATTTCCCTTAATACTGTAAAGTTTGATATCTATCACCATCTTATTTTGATGTTTTTGGGTTTGGCTACTTAGTTGGCTATTCTTTGTATTCTTTGTGTGGCCTTTCTGCTTGTGGGCTTCTGCCCTTGTTCCCCCCCTCTTCTTTCTAATACAATTTTACCCTTTAGCAAAAAAAGGAGATAAAATCTGGCAGAATCACGCTTTTGAATGTTTTAGATTTTAGATATGAGATATTATTACTACTTTTCTTTGAGCTTTTAAATAATAAAGTCTTAATTTGTTAAGTTGTAACTTAAGAGTTACGTGCGTAAGCAAGGACCGGGCCTTGTACCCATTTTGAGACTTTTTTTAACTTTTTTTTGGTACCCTAGCTAAGGGGGCTGGGACCCAAGGGAGAGCCCGGTTTTGCGGAAAGACAACCTATTCAAGTGGGAAAGGAGTCCACACATGCGGGAAGAAAGTCCACACAAGTGGGAAGAGGTGGCTTATCCAGTGTTCAAACTTTGGGCAGCCAGGTGAGAACCGCTGCTCTTAGGTAAGGAGCCGCTCTCAAATGAGTATGGTAGATGAACAAAGTTTGTTAAAACTGCACTTCGCAACAAAATAAAGGATGAATTTCTTGTAAATTATTTAATTATATATATTAAAAAAGAAATTGCAAGAAAAATCATTATTGAAACCATAATTGATGATTTTGACTCGATGATAAAACGTCGAGCACAACTTTAATAATTTGATCATTGCGTATTTTTTTACTAAATTTTGTAATTTTACTTAAAGGTTTTTTTTTTTACCCCCCCTAAATAAAATTTCAGATTCCGCCCCTTACCATAAAAGAGTCTCATTACTGTGGCATCTCCAAGTAGTCCTGGCCAATAGAGCTAAATTACTCATATTAGAGTCCCTGATTTCAAAGCCCCCTTCTTCTAGTAATTTACAAGTCTTACTCCATTTTATAATATGAATATCAACCCCACCGAGATGTTTTCATCATTTTGTTAATCTCTTAGTTTTCTTGGAAAACTAAAGAACTGACATATTGTAAACCGGGTATTTACCAAAAAAAAAAAAAAAAAGACATTGTAAACCGGCCGGGATGGCTAAGGCAAGTAGGCAACTGATTTGATCACCCTATTTTTTCCGGTTTAAGATAACAAAGACCCTTGGAAAGACATAATTCTACATTTGATTTTGCTATAAGGGCTTCAAAACATGATACTATACCTCTCTTGCTCATAGTGGGGTTTTCAAGATATTTTTCATCTTCTCTTATTAACCTCTTCCCCAAAATTTTTAATAAATTTTCTCCCCTAGGCCTGCTAACCCCTTTACTAAATCAGGTTGCCGATTTATTAAAGTTAACCAACTGATTCTACATATAATAATAATCATCCAGAATATATTTAACTTCCCTTACCTTATTAATTTTAGCAATACAAAAGAGAAAGCTATCGGTAACAAAAAAAAAAAAAAGGAAATACTAGGGGCGTTTCTAGAAGCTGTACGTAACTCCATGAATGGACCCTTCACTCTCCGCATTAATTAGCATTTGTTGTATAACTTGGGCACCCAAGATAAACAGATACGGAGATAAGGTCCTCTACTTGGGACAACATGTTTTTAAAAGGAGAACCATTGAGAAGGATCGAAAAAGAGACCAAGGAAATGCATTATCTAAAAATCTGAACAAAATATTTATGAAAGCCAAACATCTCTAAAACCGACCCAATAAAACTCCACTCTATCCGATCATAGCTTCAAGCGCATATATTTAATTTTTCTTTTCCTTTAAAAAGAATGGAGAGTTTTATGCGCCACAATATAATTATTTGAAATAGCTATCCCTTGACAAATGCACTTTAGAAAGTACCCACTAATTTTGTCATCATTTTTTGAAGCTCATTGGCCACAACTTTAGCTATGATTTTATAAATAACATTACGTAAGCTAATAGGCCTATAGTCATTGGCCTTTTGCGGTTTATTCTTTTTAGGGATATAAACAACAAAGGTTTTGCTAATTCTCCCCAATGAAGAATTAGTTGTGAAAAGAAACCTTGGACCAAAATGAGTAATATCCGTGTCAATCGATTTCCACTTATGTTGAAAAAGTTCCGCTTGGAAACTATCCGAACCCAGACCTTTGAGTGATCATAGGTTCAATAAAGTTTTTTTCATATCTTACTTATGTCTCTAAAATAAGAAGAAGTACTCATAATTTTCCAAATGATCATAGTACAGAAAACATCACCTATTTCCTTTCTAATCCCCGCCCAAATCCCTTCCTCATTTTTATCTTTTCTATCTTGTTAGCCTTCCTTCTAGTTTTTGTACTAGAGTGAAAAAATGTATTAATCTTATCTCCCTCCCTAAGTCATAACTCCTGCGATTTTTGCCTCCACATCTCTTTCTCCTAGAAAGGTATTCTTCATATGCTCATTGCTAAGATAATTGTCCTTGACTAAATTTGAACCATTCACTTCCCTTAGTGTTATATTTTCTAGCTAGTTTATTTCTAGTTTCTTTTATAACCTTTTCATTCTTACCAAAACAATTCTTATTCCACTTAATCAAATCTTTACTAATAAGATAGAAGGTCTACTATTATCCCCCATTTCTTACTTTTTTTTGTTTTTTTCCCTTCTTTCAATGAAAGCATTCTCATAACTATTTTCTCTCAACCAGATACTAAAAAACCTACAAGGGAGAGAGAGGGAGACTGTTCTTTTAAGGCATACCTTAATATAGGATTTGGCTATAGTCCGACCCTCCCACTGTCATCATATAAAACACATCTTATAAAAAATATAGTATTGTGCGCGTGAGTGCGGAAGCATAAAACCTGCGATCGAACAACCATGCTACACAAGAAAAACCTGAGGATCTTATGTGGTTCTGCAAAACCGCCTAAGTCCATGGCAACAGAGCAACGACTCACATCTTGAATCTCTTTATTAAATGGGCCGAAGCTCACCTCTGGACTCTAGTACAAACGATTTGGTGCATTTATGAAGAAACGGGTTAAAGACAAGTTCAAGTCTTGCTTGAACTTGACCCATGTCACTCACCATTGAAGAGTGAAGACTGCGCTCGATGACAATAGACGCATGGACGTACCTTTCAGCGAGGTACGGGAGACTAAAGACATTGCCGGTTATTTCCTAGTGGCCCAAGTTGTACAGAATTCAAGTCAAGGTCGAGATTGTTGGGTTTATGTCTTGTATCTCGGGTTTACCGAATTGGTCCATTGGGTTATCCAGGACAGGACTTTGTCATGGGTATTTTGGTCATTGTACTGGGGGTTTCTTAGGGGCTAAAAAAGCTGAGATTATAAATATGATATAATCTTTAACTCTAGACCTAAGGTGGTGGAATAGTAAAGAATGAGTTATCTTTGACCGTAGACGTAGGCACTTTGCAGAACCACATAAATCTCTCGTGTGATTTTCTCTCCTTTTATTTGTGGCTTGATTGTCAATCACAGGTATTCGTGCTTCCCCACGCGCGCACAACTCATAGACCCCATTCAATATTTCCTAAGGCCTTTCCAAGCCTTTCTTTTACACTTTTTCTCTTATTTGACCAACAAGCACAGGTTGGACCAAATGAACTCAAGTCCATCATATTCACGTTTTCCATAAAATCCCATCGTATTCTCGCCTTATTAAGATTAGACCTTTTGCCTCTCCATTTTTTTCTTAACTAAAAGACTGATTAATATCTCCCATGCATGATCATCCCAGGGCATCTATATCTCTCACCAATATCATATAGAGAATTCCAAAACGATTGTTGCAAACCATGAATTACCACAATTCATGGGAAAAAGTTAGTTTGACCTAAGTGGGCACTACAATGGCATGACTCAAGCTATTTAATCAAGATGGCACTTCCTTAAATATGCACTGGCCAAATTTTACTTCATTCCAAGTTGTAAACACTTGTGGATCGATCTGGACACAAAAAAGTAGAGGCTTTGATCAATTGCTCATTTCACTTTCAATGTATTAATCAATTGAACGATTGATATTAGCTAATTAAGGTTAAACCTATCATTTTTTATCAGAAGGCGTAATACCTGCAGGTTAGATTGCAAAAAAAAAAAAAAAAGGGTGAAGCATATAAAGTAATATATACACATAGGGCAAAACTACTGTGCGTCTCAAATGAGAAAAATAATATTTTTGAAAAGAAAAACCTCACTTTCATCCGTCTTGCACAATACTAAGTTAGACAAGATGCTGCTTACTTAGGGCGAGATTGATGGATTTGGATGTGGAAGTTTGGACACGCGGCTGGAAATCTATTTGTGTTCCGACGATTGAAAGCGATTTCTTATCTTTTGTAGGACAATGGAATAATACTAACTCTATAGGGCTCCCTTATCATATACGGACAACCTCCACATCTAAATCCACTATAGATGCGTGGGGATGGAAACATTCAGTGGGGGTGATAAGGCAAATTCCACAGCCTGTCTTACAAGGTAAGCTCCGCACGGGACAGATGCACAGAGCAAAATGACATACCCTACATGATATTTCTAATTATTTCGAAGCAATGTCACTGTCCACAGTTAACTCCATTTTGGCCTTCATTGCCAGGATATCAGACCTTATGTTGTGATCCTATCATGCTAGACAAATATTTGTTGGTCTGCAAAAGTGTAATGAGCAAACGCGTGAACGTTCACAGCATACAGGTGATATTTATTTGCAGAATCCAAAGCTTTCAATTTGTGGGTCCAGCCTCATTCCAATGTCACACTCAGCTTATGGTCCTATAAATGCATCACAGTTGATGATCCTAATTGCTCCAATGGTGCCCAATAAATGGACCGTTAAAATGAAGAACGACTAGTATTCTAATGACATTTTGAATGACGTAAATGAAATATTGCAAGCCATGTCCTATCCCTCTGGGTCTCCCCACATGGATTGTGGCAGAAAATTAACACTGAGCAGGTTATTTTTCCTTACCAGCAGAAAACCAAGTCCCTCACCCCCATCAAAAAGGGTTTTTCAAGAAGTCACAAAAGAAATCGTTTATTTTTTCCTTTCTCGTTCCTTGTAAAAAAACAGCTACACGAAACATGAAATTTACCATAGTACAAAAAAACATTTTTATTTTCCACACCACAAAGGTGCCATTGGATTTCATCACTAGAAATCCTATGGCGACAGATCACTGAGAACTTTAGGCCTGCTATATGGTCATATCATCTGATAAAGCTAATTAGTGCCCCACTCCTAATTAACAGATTTTCCCCTCTCTGATTTCATTAGTATGCACACTTAAAATATGACTTTTTATTTTTTTTTTCTTTTTTAAGTGCCATCACTAAGAACAGTAGATGGACCCGACCAAACCATTGCATTAGATTAGCAATTGAACTGACCTTTTCAGAAATCGAAGTCAGGCAGGTCCCAATAATGAGAAGACCATAGATCAGACATACTCAGGTGCCTAATTCAGAACATCTTCAATTTGTTTTCACTCTTATGGACAAAAGATTCTGAACCTCTGTATTCCACAGGGTGGCACCACAAAGATACCACACCGGATCGTTCTCCAAGAAACAGGTAATAACAGTTAATATGAATCACATAATTCACATAACTTGGGTAGTCCTTTTCACAACACTATTGAATTGGTTTCAGCCCTCAGGTCACTGTATATGAATTCCTAACTCCATAGGCCGCACGAAGATGAGAATGGCAATCGACGTATTGCATTGCTCGTCGCGATTGGTCACGTATACGTCAATCGCAGGTCATTGTCGTTGGTCCCACCTTCGTGTCATCTTTACAAGGGCCATGCAAATTAGACAGATTATCGTCTGAAGAGTCCCATCCGTCTCTCTATATTCCAATCAGATTTATCAAATCAACAAACGAGATTGGTTGGAAAGTGAGCCCCACAAGGTGCCTAGTGAGTTTCTTGAAAGACCGAGCCGGACAACAACGAGACTCTGTTGTAAAGGAATCTTTTGTTTTCATGTGAATCACATGCATAATATTTAGGCATATTAAGCTTGTAACTTAGATATGAAAATGTCGCATAAATAAATTCACTTTCACAGCTCATTTTTCATAGCAGAATCCTGTTGATCTGTTCCATACCTCCAGAAGTAAGAGGTCGATCCCCAAGGATTTTGATTTGCTATACGGAAAAAAGGTAGTGTTTTCTCCAATGGGGCTCATTAAAAAGTTTTTATCTATTGGGATTACCTCAAATGCGCTCGTTATTGTGTGCTCGAGGGCTAGGGCGCGCACCATCACATCCCATCCAATGGTCGTGCAGCTGGCCATCGCACCTAAAGTAGCCAATTATCCTTTTCATTTTTATCGGCTTGAGTCATTCATCTTCTTTATTGGCTAAAAATGGCTAAGATTTTTTTTAAAGGATGTTGAGAAATTTGTAAATAAGTTCAAATGGTTAGATTGGATTTTTTAGACTTTTGTGGGCAGCCAAGGTGTTTATGTTTATTTTCTTAGTATTGCTAAAAACGGCTAAGAAATAAAATATTATGTTAATTCTTTATTAATTTTGAAAAATTTATGAAAACTATCCACAAAATCCAAAATCACATAACCATCGGATGTACTCATAATCATATTTAAAAATATGGCCATGTTTGGTTTCTCTACTCTTTTTCTGACAGACCCGGTAAAAGTAGAGCCATAGAAAAAAGAGCTATATAAAGCTCTATGTTTGAGCTGCCCACTTTTTGAGCATTTAGATTTTGAAGGTTTTACTTTTAAATGTACAAAACGGACATAGGCTAGAATGTATGCCAAGCGCTCTTATTTTTATAACCTCTGTCTACTTTAGACATTTAGACAAATAGAAGTTAAAAATAGAGGTGCTAAATATGGGCTAAATTTAATAAAAATTAGAGTGTGTTTCACATGCTGACTCATTTTGCATTGATAATAGATGTGAACGTGTACCATTAAGCATGTGGATCAATTTCACAAGCAGACAGACGGCCCCTAATAATTTATGCATTGGGTCCTCTGAACTGGGCCTCACCAGAAAACTAGCTGCTTAGATGAATGCATCAGCATGT
Source organism: Litsea cubeba (assembly GCA_012931725.1). Classification (NCBI taxonomy): domain Eukaryota; kingdom Viridiplantae; phylum Streptophyta; class Magnoliopsida; order Laurales; family Lauraceae; genus Litsea; species Litsea cubeba. The sequence continues at coordinate 6,902,223 of CM022949.1, read as the reverse complement.
GGTTCAACCATAAAGTCCAAACCGTCCAAAAGCACTGGCCCAGTGCACATTGGAGCTGACCAAAATTTATTTCTAAAATTAGCTCTACCTACCGTCAGATTGGTCAAATGTAACCTATTAATACAAGTTAATCCAAACAACATGAAACTCCCCTCATTGCTGCTACACAAGATGGCAGCAATTCTGAATGGATTGGAGTTAATAGGAGGATCCTGGTGATGGAGTTACAGGGTGGGCCACACGTGAGCCGGATTATGACTACGACACGGTTCCCTGTCGTTACGGAACGGAAAGGCATATCCACTTTTCCTCTTGAAATTCTGTGTAAATCCAATTTCTTCCAACCACGATTCCCGACTTTGTTAAATGGGTATCACTCTCCAGAAAAAAAAAAAAACACCACTCTCCAGCAAGTAAAACAGTAACATTTACAACAGTAAAAGGAGCAGCAGAAAAGAAAAAGAGAAAAAGCAAACACTTCGTTCCCAGCTTCCCTGCTTTCAAGAAATGAGTTTTTTTTTTTTTTTTTTTTTATTCCTGACAGAAACCCAATGCCCAAAACAGGAATAGAAATTCAACTCTTCTCAACATCAAAGCACCCTTTTTCCGTCTTGTTGCGTGACAAAAAGAAATACATAAAAACCTCCAACAAAACCCTTTTGTCATAGATCCACCCGTGGGACCAATTATAAAATCGAAACTATTGAAAATGATTCGCCCACCTCATATCAAACTTACACATGTGATTAAACAAGGCAAACCTGGATCCAGTGAGATTTTTTTCAGAGCTAATAATTTATGGTGGGAAAGCAAGTTTGAACGGTTCTGATTCTAATGGTGGGTCCTACTGACAAATTTGCAGTACAGAGAATTCTGTGAGAAATCTATTATGCAATTTGTTCTTTTTTTTTTTTTTTTATTACCATGGACCAAGCAGCGATTTCTCTGCTGCAGCAGCACCTTTTTTTTTCTCTACTTTTGCTTTCTGCCTTCTCAGCACCGCTGCATCTGCTGCGAAAGCTGATGAAATGTGTCATTGCAGCAGAAGTCGCTCAACTTTCGCCTCTTTATCTCCGCTTCTGATCTGAAAATATCGCTTCTGCTGCTGCTGATGTTGTTAGTGTTTTCACTTTCCGAAGTAAGAAAATCGCAGTCGAGGGCACTAACTGCCTTGTCTGAACTAGAAGCCCTATCAAACACGATCGATCCGTAGCCGTCCATCACAACATCCTGCATTAGATTGCAGCAATCCAACAGCTCCTCCTACACCACATCACCCAAATCAGTAAAAGAGGAGAAAATCGAAGCTCATTTCTTTCTAAATTTTCTGTTTACTTACTTTGTTTACGTATGCACATGAGGAAATAGCCTTGAGAAAGCATGGGAATTGCATAGGGGAAAGCTCGTGAGAAGCAGAGAGCAGAGCCGATGCAGCGACGATCGATGATTTATACTTCAAGATCTTGATCTCTGCAAAAACTCAACGGTCGGATTCCGATTGTAGGAAACGAATGGAAAGGGAATTAAGAGATGTACCGTTCTGAGCTTTGAAGATGAGATCTGTAGCTCGGGCTTTGAGCGCCTGTTTCAGTGGCGGATCGTTTCGTTCGAATAAACAGAGGAAGAAATGTAGGAAAGCGAAGGGCGTTATCGATCGCATCCTCCATTTTAGGACTCCGAGTATCAGAAGCTCCATGCGTTGAATCGTCTGCGAGTCGAAGATGATTCCTTCCTCCATCTGTTTCAAAGAAGAATCTAAAGAAGATGAACAGATGGTTTGATTGATAAAAATAGAGTCTTTTCTTAGTTCTTCCAATTTACCTGGAAATCAGTCAGAGAAAGAGCGGTTTTCATCATCTTAGAAGCGAGAGAAAGGCATGAGACAGAGAGAAGCTTCAAAATCCAAGGCTTTGCACTCTGTAACACAAAGATCTGTTACGACATCCGCTGATCGAACAGAAACGAAATCGAAAATCGGAATCGATCGAAAATGTAGTAAAAATCTAGTCTTTTTAATCTTTTCCGAGAGATTACCAGCATTCCTCGTCTGGAGACGAACCGATTAAGATAATTCATGGCGAGATAAGTAACGGACGGATCGATGTTGCAGGAAAACCGCGCCTGATGAGAGAAAATCAGATCAAAACGCATTCTACCGAGATTAAAGTGTTAACATTCAACAAGAATATAGAGATTCGATCTCTGTACTTTTCTTTTACCTTGACAATCGAAGATGTAGCGTCGCGTCGAAGGGAGACGAGAGAATATTGCGATTTGAGGCTCTGGAAGTGAGCTTCTGAGGGCATGTGGTCCGATTCGGAGGCGAAAAGCTCTGAAATCGTATCGGTTTGGTCCTGCTCTTGAGATTTGGAGCTCGTAAGTGGGTTTTCGAGATCGAAATCTTCCATTTCTTCTTCTTCTTCCTTTCGAATTCGGATTTTCTTCTCTCTTAGCTCTGCAGAGACGATTGTGTTTTACATTGCCTTGTCCCTCTCCCTCTATGTATAAGTCTTTTTAGCTGTCTAAATGACGAAAATGCCCTCGGTTATTTGGGAGACGCTACGGACGTCCTTTTCCATAACGAGTGTACGGGGCACGAGAAAAAACATTTATCGGCAAGTTCTCGGATGATTGTCGTCTCGGGATAAACTAACTGGATTAAAATTCCAACCATCCACGTCGCACAAGCCGTTTACTGTTTGAAGTCAAATTGGTCAACTACTCGTCTCCGCATGTCGAATGGGGGTCTCATTCCATGTCCTGTGGGTGTGAAACGAATACGTAGGTAGTCTCTTATGATGTCAGGCCTCTGCATCCATCAGTGGGTCCCACTTAACATCCAACACCGCGTAAGATTGATAATGTGTGAAATAAATATGCACACACTTGTAGCGGTGTCATGAGTTTCAAATGTATTTGATGAATTGATGGCCACACTATTGATGGGGTGAAATTTGGGCCAACATCAACATGCATAGGCATTGGGAGAGACTGATCTAAAAGAGGATCCAGACTCGGGTTTGGTCCGGTGGTTCTTGGCCAACTAGCTCACCTTGGACCTACTAGATGTGTCTATAGAGGCCAGGGTAGGCAATTTGATTAAGGGATTTTTTCTATACGATAATCCAAATTCCTCGATTTCTCTCCCTTATCACCAAAGTTGGATATTTTATGCAGACGTTTTTCGTACTGTCCGTACCACTATTCTGGCCAAAAGAGGTTTTTTTTTTTTTGTGATATCACAATTTATGTTGTGATATCGCAAAAGGCGTTACCTTAAAAGTCAATGAAAGCATTTTTATTCATGATTTATTTTCGTTCTGTTGCTTTCGTCTATAGACTGGTTCTCTGCTTCCATTTTCTGCAAGTTAAGATGGGATATATTGGCATATATAGCAAGTAATCCCCTGCCACATTCTCTATAAGTCAACCTCACGCCATTGTCATATATAACAAGTAAATCTCTTGCCACATCTTTGTCTATGGTATTCATTTCATGTTTCCCACCTTATATGTATATCTCTCTTATTTATTAATTGTATTATTTTTATCTTCTTTTGTGTCTTTTTAAGGTAGTTAGGATACAAGGAACTCTCCCACCAATAATGGAGATATTCCATTAATAATGGTCAACTACCATTTAATTGCCCACGATTAATGGAATCTCATTAATGAGATTTTCAAACAAATTCTAAAAATAAAAATAAGTTTCAAAATAACGCAAATAAATTTCAAAAAAATGCAATAATTACAAAAAAAAATGCAATAAATCTCAAAAGAACGCATAGAAATTTAAAAAGAGACAAATAAATTTCAAAAGATCCAAATAAACTTCAAAAAATATAAATAAGTTTCAAAAGATGAAAATCAATTTAAATTGAAGCAAATAAATTTCAAAAGATCCAAATAAACTTCAAAAAATATAAATAAATTTTCAAAGATGAAAATTAATTTCAAAAGATCCAAATAAATTTCAAAAAATGTAAATAAAATTCAAAAGACGTAAATGAAATTAAAAAACATAAATAAATTAAAAAAGCGTAAATATATTTGCCAAAACTAAGATAAACCAATTTTACAAATTTCAGAAAAACTTGTCAGAAACTCAGGTATTTTTGCCAAAACTCATTTAAATTTATTTTAAAAAAATGCAAATAAATTTCAAAAGAACAGCCTGACTTTAGTTCAAAAACTTAGTTAAAATTTCCTAAATGAAGATAAATTCTTCAGAAACTCAGCTATATTTATCAAAAACTCAAATAAACTCAGATAAATTTCATACAAGCTCATATATATTTGTCAAAAACGACACCGGCAGACCTTCTTCCTTCTCAATCGATCACACAGTCCGTATGCTACTCAAAATCAAGAAGTAATTATGGCTTGCGGGTCTGACTTCTTCTGGGCTTCTGCGAAACAGGTCAGGTCTAACTGTCTTGGACCTGATTTGCAACTACTGCTGGGCTTCTAAAGCCGGTGGGTCGGACCTGGCCTGAAACTAACCCAACAGACTCTACCTGGAAGGGTCTCCTTCCTTCGATTTCTGTTACAGAGTAGAGACTACAGCCTCTTCCTTCCTGTGGTGGTCTTTTCCGACGACGCTGGGCGGTCAAAGAGAAACCGGCGACGGCTGCGGCGATGATGGGTGTGACGACAATCGTAAATTTGACAGGGTTCTGCAACTTTCCAAAATCGAGAAAACAAATTCAAGCTCCCCCCCCCCCCCATCAAGGCTTACTATCAGAGAGAGGAGTGTAAACATGGCATTCCCAACATGATTAAAGTTTCAAGTTTAAACAAAGGTAAATTAAGTCAAGTTGCATCCCATAAGATGCCAACAGAGGCCAATACATTCAAAAGTCCATATAGAAACCCTTAACAAAATGAAGCGAATCTCAAGATCCCGCCCGACGTCTAGACGACGTCGTCGGGTTGCTACTCTCGCGCTGGGGGCGGCTCAACAGCCTCCTCCGGGCACTGCTCCTCAAAGGCAAAACCTCCTGCACCTTGGGCACCAAAATACAAGTATCAAACACAACGGTTTGGCATGCAATCAATTTAGGCATGGCATGGAACAAGATATAAAACTGTTCAAGGTCAAGATATACATTTCGAAATTTCAAAACTAGCATGAGTACTTAAAATATCATGAAAATGTAAATCTACAAAAAGCTCATCCTTTCTCTACCATAATAATGATAAGAGTAAGCACGCACGACATGCAAAACACGATCCCACATTATACGATGTAAACGGGGAGGCCGACTGCGGAACCGGAAACACGCACATGTGTAATACAATACACGACTAGTCTGCAGACAACCCACATGTTTAAGGACCCCCAGACATGGATAAGACTGAAGGGGCAGTCCAAGCTCAGTGATATTTACTTAGAAACATGAATGCACAAAACATGACGAAATACTTATCAAGCTTAATCGAAAATCAATGGAAATCACTTGTCAAAACGAAACAAAACACGGCTAGCAAAATAGCATAATATATATATATATATATAGGCATAACATGCTTAAGAAATGATCCCCTTTTTTATTCTAGCAAACAAATCTTCAAAACAGCACTTATACTTAAAAATTCAAGACAAGAATACGATGGTAGTTTTTGTATCAAAATTGAAGTTCGAAAACAAAGTTCATCAAGCATATGTTAAGACCATTCATTGATCTTTATGTAATTGAAACCCAAATACCAGAAAGATAAAATGAATTGGTGCCCCCGAAGTTAGAAATGTATTTTAGAATTTCAATTACACAGTATCAAGTTAAAAGTCCTTATCATAAACTGGTTTTTCATTCCTATAGAAATCCGTCAAAAATCTATTTTTCTCAAAAATTCGGTTAGCTTGCGGTTACCTGGCGGCTAGCCGAAATGGGTTATGGCGGCTAGCCGCCAGCTGACCGCTGGATCCAAAACAGAGGTTTGCAACTCTTGGGAAAAGTGACACAAACGGGACTCGGTTGCCTGTCGGCTAGCCGAAATGTGCATTTCGGTTAGCCTCCAGCTGACCGAAAAGTCCTAGACGGATTGCATGCTTTTGGAAAAGGAACCGACAATTTTGGTTGGCTGTCGACTAGCCACCAGCTGACCGACGTGTCGCGACCCTGGACCGGGCTAGGGACCAAATTCGGGATCTACACGATGGTCTGGCAGGTGGGTGAAAAGATGTAACAATAATTTAAAACAATGATACCTTTGTAAATATATTGAAAACCTATTTAAATAATGAATTTCATAAAGGAAAATACATCGTTTATGAGAGATACATATGCAATAAAAATATGTAAATGTACCAATGATTCGGAAACTAGCAAGATGGCAACCACATGAAGCTAAATCCTCTCTCACTAAGGTGACGAGAGCACATCGGGACGTTGATCTCAGTCACACAAGGTGAGGAGATTCAAAGATTAAATACAATAATACTTATATACTATACAGGACCACGGTAGCGAACCGGGTATCGGGGCGGGGCGGGATCGAGGTAGTAGTTGGCAAAACGGGAGGGATCTTCAAGTCAGTGGATCAAACCGACAAGGTCGTCCAAAATTAGTGTTGCCGACTCATAGGTCACATGCGGGAAATCAAAACAATTGCATAAATAAACGGGACGGGGTGCCCATAGGTACAAAAGCACATAATTATCGAGACGGGCATATACGAGCTAGCAATATGCTAAAAACATGAGTTTCAATACTTTCGGGGCAAGTCTAGTAATAAATCATGAGATTTAAAGTGTACAAGTGAAATTCGATAAACAATCTTGTACAATTGGATTTCTATACTGTCCGAGCCAAGTGATAGAGGACCAAGATTTGAATCAATGTAAATAGGATTTCGTATGTTAGGTTTGATATATATTTGGTATTCTTTGAGAGTTAAAGAAATCTCGGGACCTTAGTACATTGACAAGGCTAAAAAGAACTTAATAACATCATGGTGATGGGTTTTCGTCCTCAATATAATCCCACATGATTCTTCAAAAAGAATAAATTAAATTTCATAGTGTCGGTCAGCTTCTTGGTTGGTTGTTAGCTAGCCTAAGGCTGACCGACAGCTAACCGACATACTAATAGAGCATCAGGGTCAGGGGAAAAACAGCTCTCTGGAATTTGAACCGAACTGGTGTCGGTCACCTGTTGGTTAGCCGACACTTTAGCATTAGAAAATGCAGCTCTTTGGAATTTGAACCGAACTGGTGTCGATCACCTGTCGGTTAGCTGACACTTCAGTATCAGAAAATTTCAGAAAATGCAGCTCCCTGGAATTTGAACCGAGAGGGCGTCGTCGGTTCATTGTCGGTTGGCTATCGGTTAGCCGACATAATGACCGACAGCTGACCGACGTTGCTGTGGACAAAGAATTCTGAAGCTGTTTTTTAGCCCTTCCTTCCTCCAAACATTTCTCATTTCTATACAGCAATTCCCTATAATAAACTGACCTAAAAGCTCCTCCATTTTATCAATGATAACCTCCAATTCATTACTACAAATCCATCATTCAATCTCATTCATTCTTCCACCAAATCATAAGGAGAAAGAACCCATAAAAATCCACCATTAACCATTCAAGTTTAGCACAAATCTATGTACATTTCTAAGAGATAAATTGAGATAGAAATATACATTAGCTGAAGCATTTGAGATCAATAGAAGACAAGTCTTAAAACATGGTTTAAGCAAATCAAGCGATTAATGAGAGATCAAGAATATGCATAAATATGATTTAGCATCAAATAAATCATTTCATCTACTTGCCTTAGGTCCAAAGATAGCAAATCCAAGCCACAAACACAACTTCCAAGTCAAAACAACAACCTACACAAAAACCCCCAAATCCAAACCCTAAAATATAAAAAACAATCAAAACAAAGGGAAAACTTGCAATAATGAAAATGGAGACTCTCAAGGACTTAATAAACAAGAATCTAGGAGATAGAAGGGATCTCTTACTTGTAAGTTCCTCAAATAAGCAAGGTTAGTTCAATGAAAAGCTCAAGGTCGATGGATCCCTCCACAAATGGTACCAAATGGAAGCTATTGAGAAGGAGAAGATGATTATGAAGTTTCTCTCTTGATTTGGCAAGAGTTAGTGGTGATTTGTGATGAAGAAAGCAAGAAGAAAGGGAGAAAACGGTGGCTGCTGGAATCTCCTTCTCTTAGAAAAATAACTAGGGCAAGGAAGAAGAGAAGAGAGGAAGGGATTCCCTTATATAGTCAAAGTGGAGTGGGTTCCACAACTTACGGTATTTGTAGGGCTAAACACATGCATTTTGGGTCCTCAAATGAATTCGATGAAGAAGACAAAGTTGATTGGCGAAATTTCTAGTTTCGAAAAAGTATATATTTCGCGGGTTATGGTGACATCGAAAATAGTGTCTAGATTTTGGGTAAAAAGACCGTTTTGCCCTCAAATTGAGAAAAGTCAAGTTTAGGGCTCTTGAATGGGAACGAGGTCAACATGAAAGTTGTAGGGATTAAAAAGAAGAGTTAAACGGGATTAAAATACACATTTTTAAAATCACGTGTAAACCCCCATGCTCACGCAAATTCGTAATAAGAAGGCTCTCAAAATTCCCCAAATCTATTTTAAAAGCTATTCTAATCCCCAAGCCTAACTAAAATCCACTAAATACACTTAGAGCTAAAGCATAACTTAATTAATACTAATTGATGTCTCTCGGGTCGGGGTCTTACATCCTCCACCCCTTAGGACATTTGGTCATCCAAATGTAAATTAAAAACTCACATTCGGTAGTAGATGTAGATACTTCTTCTGAACTTGATCCCATAGTTCCCATGTTGCTTCTTCCAGTCCATGATTCTCTCAAAGTACCTTGACCCACTGAATTGTGCGTGTTCTCAACTCTTGTTCCTTGGTGTCAATAATTCGAATAATGGCTTTCTCTTTGGGAAAAGTTGCTGATTTTTCAAGGACTTTTGAGGCCCAAGGAGAGGAACTTTTCAAGAGCTTTTCTAAAGGGATTATGAAGGCATTCCATCTTTTCAACTTTTGATGGTGTGCTTTCTTCATCTCATCTTCAAAAACATGCTTTGTTTGCAAACCTTTGTTCTTTTATTCAAGCATTATTAATTAGTTGTTTATCTCCTTGAGTTGTTGTATTTTATAACATGCATTTAACTTTGAAAGTATCTTAGCCTTATGAAATCAACATATGCATTAACATTCACATGTGTTTTAAACTTTTATTTTAAAATCTAACTTGTCAATCCTAAGATTGTATTTTCTCTTCTTAAGTTTGATCTTTTGGAAATCATGTGTTTGTTCTTTAACTCTCTCTCTCTCCTCTCTCTCTCTCTCTCTCTCTCTCTCAAGTGATTAACATCTTTGAATCATTTCTATTTTCATCTTTCTAAAAAGAGTTAAAGTGTATTTTATTTAGATCATGCATTAACTAAATTTTGTCATTCACGTGCATGTTTCTATATTATAGATTTTCATTTTTTAATCAACCTATTTAGAGGTAAACCATTGTGCTTAATTTGTTCTCTTATCCATGCATTAAAAGGCATTTTATTTAAGAGAAAAACCCATGGTGTAAAGGTTGATGCTTAGCCTTGAAAAGCATAGTGATGAAATTGTAAGGTTTGAGGTGATCCTAAACCTTAAATTGATTAGTGAAAACCCGGTAGGGTTACCGGGAGTGGATGTAGGCAATTTGGCCGAACCACTATAATTGCTTGTGTTATGGGATTGATGTTTAGCTCTCTTTTCATGAATAATGTACTTATGTATGGCTTCGTTATTGAATGAAGATTGTAGTAGTCTATTGATTGTGAATGCATAACTTAGAGACTCTCCCTCTCCATAAGATTGTTTATCATCATCAAAGCATAAGTCACTTAAAAGCTAAAAGGATTAAAATTGGTCTAGGTTTTTAGAAGTAATCCTATTCACCCCCCCCAGGATTTGATCTTGGACTTTCAATTGGTATCAGAGCAAGGTTGCTCTTGTTTAGGTCTTACCACCTAAAGTTGAATCCTAGTGTGTGTTTTTCTTTTGTTGCCATCATGCAATCTCATTTGGGTGAGGGCAATGCCACCAATAGACCACCCTTGTTTAATGGAACACACTATAGGTATTGAAAAATTAGGATGCAAGTGTTCTTAGAATCCCAAAGCTTAGATGTGTGGAACATCATTGAAGAAGACTATCATCTACCCACTACCACAGAAAAAGATTCTGAAGGTAATATCATATCCCTAACTGTCAAAACCTAAGAGTGCTTGGACTCAAGGGAATCGAAAAGGATATAGCTAATTTAAATGCTAAAGCAAAAAACTCTATATATTGTGCATTGTCTCAAGAAGAATTCAATAGAGTTGTAAATTGCAATACCGCTAAGGAAGTTTGGGATACCCTAGAGACCACTCATGAAGGTACAGATCAGGTCAAGATAGCCAAAATTCAAATGTTGACCTCTAAATTAGAAGATATTAAAATGCTTGAAGAAGAAACATTTGATGAATTCTACACAAAAATTATGGAGTTAGTCAACTCTCTTGTAGGACTAGGAGAAAAGATGGATGAATCTAAAACTGTGAGAAAATTTTTAAGATCTCTTCCTAAAAGATTCAAACCCAAGATTGTTGCCATAACAGAAAGTAAAAATGTTAACCAAATCAAAATTGAAGAACTAAGAGGAAATCTACTCACATATGAACTAGACTTTGAAGTTCAAGATAAAAAGAAAGGAGTAGCCTTCTCCTCTCAATTGAAAGAAAATGATAGTGAGATTGATAGTGATGAGGATAATGCTTTATTTATCAAAAAATTTAAGATATTCTTTAGGAATAACAAGAACAATAAAAATTCGGAAGAGAGCAAAAGTTCTAAATTTCAAAGAAATTTCAAAGGATCATTTATTAAAAAGGATGTGCAATGTTTCAATTGCAAAGGGTTTGGACATATTGCTCAAAATTGCTCCACCCCTAAACAATTTGAAAGAGGTGATACGAAAGGAAAGAAAGCATTAATTATAACTTGGGATGAAGAAGAAAATTCTCCTAACTGGCTTTTACCATCATCTATTGAAAATACCAATGAACATAATACATTAATAAATGACACTTTAGGGCAAGAAGAAACAAATGAAGAAGATGAAGATAATGGAATTCAACAAGCTTATGATGAACTATATGAAAATTGGGAAATCTTGATTAAGAAAAATAAAATTTTAAAAGAAGATTCCAAAAAGCTTGTAAATGAAGTAAGTATCTTGAAAGATGAATTGAAATTAACAATCAATGAGAAAATTGTGAGCCCCACCCCTGGTGGGCCCTCAATTTGAATTTGAATACTATATATATTAGCCTAAGTATTTTAATTATACTAATTATGGGGCTTAGTGAGGGTAGTTATGTATTTTCCTAGGATTAGTTTAGTTGTGTAATTAGTAGAATCAATAGGGTGTCTTTTGTTATTTAGTTTATTAAAGGCCCTAGCTCGAAATTTGTGTTTACTATAGGGTGGTTTGCACCAGAGAATCTTCTATAAACCCCACCTAAAAACCTAAGTACCATCTACCATAACCCTAATCCTATTCTAACCCCAAGGGCATTTTTGTCCCTAGCCCTAAAACCCAACCTATATAAGCTAAACCCTCCCTCACGCAACGAAGTTACTGTCCATCTCCTCTCTCAATTTCCATCTATTTTCTCTCTTCTTCTTCCCCACTTCTCTCCAACGAGCACTCATCTTTTCCCTAATTCTCTCTATCTCTTTCTCTTCCTAGAGTCCCCAATAGAAAAAAGACCCCAGCTAGAAACCCAAGCTGATCAACAATAGAGGAGCCCCCACTGCTGAAACCCCTTTTTACTGGCTGTTTTTCTATTATTCTCTCTTTTTGTTCTACCTTTGATCAATCCAGGCAAGCGCTCTATGTTGAGAATTTTAGAATGCATGGTTTTCTTCTTCTTGATTCTGCAATTCCAATTCATGTATATATATATGCGTTTAGATCGATCTTTGAGCTTGTTTTTATGGTTTTTCTTTGGCCATTGATGGATGAGTCTACCTCACTTGGAAGATCAATGGTCTGGATTGATGGATGGATGATTGTGGAAGTGCTATTCTTGTTTGTTATGCTTCTGTGATGAATGGTAAATGGGTATGAGGAGAAATCCATGGATTGGGTGACCTGTAGTGAATTCCCGGCTATAAACAGTGGAAAACCCACTTTGTTGCGTCAAGACCGGGACCCATGTGGGCAACCTTTGGAAATCAGGACCCCACATCTGATAGAGGGGCCCTGGGTGACCATGGGGGCGGGACGTGATCTGGATTTTTGACCAGAGGTGGGCCACCATCCCTGTGCATAATAAAGAGGAGAAGTTGTGTTCTGGCACAGAACACAACACGTTCTGTGAACTAAAGTAAAGGAAGATGATGATGGGGGGGTATAAAGGTCAGTGAGTGTATGGAATAGGAGGGAACCTAGGGAGCATGGGAAAGTGGTCCAGTGAACTTGTGGGGCCCAAGTAGGTCCTTAATTTTAGATCTGGTCCAGATATAAGATCATAAGATTTTCCTCAAACCCAGAGCTCAGCACTGGCTGAGCTCAGCGATGGCCGGATTACTGGCCGAGCTCAGTCTTGACCGAACTCAGTGTTCTGCCGAGCACAATGCTCAGGTAGAGATCCGCGTTTAGGCCGAGCTCAGTGTTTTACCGAGCTCAGTGCCTGACCGTGCTTCGTGCTTGACCGAGCTCAGCGCTTGACCGACCTCAATGCCTGACCGAGCTCAACGCTTGCTGAACTTAGCTGGGTGACCGAACTGAGCTAGTTGCTTCGCCGAGCTGAGTCGGGTGACCGAGCTGAGTGTTCAATTGAGCTCAAGTGCTTAGCCGAACTCCAAGCTGGATTCCGAAAAGGCCGGATTCCAATAAAGGAGACTAGAACCTGGGACATTCCCTTTAGCCAGAGCTCTTAGTGTGCACGGCCAACTATCCAGGCCAGGGGGTTAGCCGAACTCACAGGAACTTCTGGGCAATCAGGCATTGCCTGCAGGGTGTTTGCTTCTCTGATCCCAGTGTGCTGAGCTGACCACCCAGGCCAGGAGATCGGCTGAGCACACCGTGTACAGTGACACTTCCCAGATTCTAATTTCTATTGTTGTAATCATGTATGGGGCCCATTGACCATCCAAATAGACTTCCATCACTGTGCCATCCACGAGTCGATGGTGTGGCTCAACCTTGACTCGTGGGGTCCATTAATTAAGGTCCAGGTTATGTAATCTAAGATGATTCGACCTTTATACGTTACCAATGATGCACATAACTTCTGAGCACCAAACACAGCATTCCTTAGCATCTGTGGTTTCACTTAAAGATCAGATTGCCTGAAAGAGACCTGAACCTGAAAGTGGACCAATCACTATGGTTGGACTGTTGATATCTCTCATTGATCCTTATACTTGGAGATTCATCTCCCTCATATTATTGTTGTCACTCTACTGTCCTTATTATTGCTTATACCTGTTAATTAAATGGAAAATGGAGGACCCGAACCTAGGACTACTTAGAGGTGACCCGGTAATATGATTGGGTGAACATTGACCCATGTCTGTGGCTAGGCGGGCCCTTTTATGCCCTAAGTTTGGATGTGGGTTACTTTAGACTGGAGAGGTTAGATTATATGGGCTTGTGACTCATCCTGGGTATAATTGGATCATATGTTATTGGAAATGGACTTGTGTCTTATTTGGACTGTTGTTGACCAGGCCATGATTTGGTGGGCCTTGGTATGGATCCAATGATTGGACTTGGACTTGTACTATGATCCATAGGTTGTATTGAGTACTTGGACCTCTTAGGGACTTTGTTAGGACCTTGTTCACGCAAGGCAAAGCCCAGACAGACACAGACCCTTAGAGTTTCCTGAGTCGGCATAGACATTCACTCAGTTGATCTAAGCTCAGCCAGTTGGACTGATCATCACTGGTAGTAGCTATTGAGAGTATTGTGTGGCTATCATGATGAGCATCGTTGGAGACGGACGGTGTGATACCGAGTCCGGTCTCAGTGTGTGTTGTTGGATGATGTTATTTGCGGGGCTAGATAATCCCCAGCACTATGAGATTTTCCCCGCCGCGACTGTGTTCAGTATGGGAGGGCCGCGACATAATATCATGCGGTATCCAGCTTGTGTGAGTGTCATTTTGTGTAGGGTTATATTATGTTTATCTTGATTCTATTTGTTTATCTTGCTCAACTGCCTAGGATCTGTACCATTGCTATTCTCTTAACTTTATTACTGTTTCTACTCATTTGATGCATACATCCTATATTATCAGCATACTGTGACTTGTCAGATCTTTAGATCTGATCCACTCTTGGTGTTTAGGTCTTGACCCCGAGTTCGAGGGCGATGCGTATGCACTCGTAGAGGCGCCCGTAGTTGGTGATTACGGATGGGCACAGGTCGACCATGAGGTCGAGCCTGAGGTTGGAGAGCCGGCACATGGGGCATGAGAGTACATCTGTTGTTTGGATTTTTGAGCAATATTTTGTAGTGAGTTGGGTGGTGTTTGGAAATATGTAATTAAACTTTGGTTTTTATCACTTGACACTTTAGGCTGGACTTCCGCCCATTCACATTTGATATATATATATTGATGCTTCCGCTATCTCTGATATTGCTCCCGCTAGATTCCTTATGCTTCCGCAAATTAACTGTTGTTATTATATTGATGAAAAAGTTTTAAATTGGACCTAACTGCGGACCTACGAACTTAGAAGTTCTCGGATTTTTCGGGAAGTAGCGCGCCGATTTTGATACTTTGACGGTTTTCACGGTATTCGGAATTGGGGTGTTACTTTTTATGGTATCAGAGCGGGCAAGTCTCTAGGAAATAAAATACACTAGAAACTTTAGGACGTAGTGAGGATTTCAGTGTGGGGATACGTGTAAGGTCGATGGATCGGGTAGAATCAGTGTAGTCCTAAGTGTTGGACTTGAACTAACCCAATTCCTTTTGTCTTGACAGATGTCTAGTAAAGGTTCTCCACCACATGTGATACCAGCAGTCGGTGGCCAGCCCGGTATAGCAGCGGCACCTGTTCGGGAGGCAAACCCGAACATCATCTTCGAGAGGTTCCTCAAGAGGGGACCACCTGAGTTCACTGGCGCAGATGATCCGCTAGTGGCCGATGACTGGATCGTACGGATGGAGAAGATCTTCAAAGTCTTTGAGTGCACCGGCCAGCAGAGGGTGCAACTAGCTGCTTAAATGTTCCGGGGAGTCGTGGAGTACTAGTGGAGGACAGTTCAGCGTCATTTCGAGGTGATCGGAGACGAGATTGCTTGGACTACCTTCAGAGCGGACTTTCCTCCGGAAGTTCATACCAGCTCATGTCAGAGACCGCAAGCTTCGGGAGTTCCAGGCACTGGTGCGGGGCAGCATGACTGTCTACCAGTATGAGGTTCGCTTCACCTAGCTCTCTCGCTTTGCAGAGGCTCTGGTCACGCCTGAGTCAGAGAGGATCCGGCGGTTCGTCGAGGGGCTGAAAGATGAGATCCAGCTTAACATGTCTTGCGTTGAGATTCACACTTACGAGGAGGCTTTGAGGAGAGCTTACTGGGCTAGGAGCGTCTGCAACGGATTGAGGCCAGTCAGCAGCAGAGACGGGTCCGGGTTGCTCTGGCCAGACCGCAGCCTGTGCCCCTACAGCAGTAGCCATTCCAGAGACAGAGGCCACCTGGGCAGTATCATCAGCGTCAGAATCAGTAGCAGCAGCAGCGTGGGCCCAGAGTGTGCTATGACTGCGGGGAGCCAGGGCACATCTCCAGAGTTTGTCCACTACGAGGAGGACAGCCCCCGATGCTTCAGCTTCCAGCACCTCCTAGAGCTCCAGCTCCAGCTCCAACTCCACCTGCTCCGCGGATTGCACCGGCACCTCAACCACCTCAGCAGCAGTACCGTACCCAGCAGCAGGCACGTAGACCCCAGCAGCCCAGGGGACAGCACCACCAGAGGGGACGACACCAGAGGCCCCATGGACAGCAACGCCAGCAGCAGAGACCCCGGCTGCGGGTCAGGTTTTCGCACCTACACATGAGGAGGCCGAAGCTGCAGGGAACGTCGTCGAAGGTACTCTTTCTATTTGTGATCAGATTGCTAGAGTATTGTTTGATCCTGGTGCGACACATTCCTATGTGTCTTCTGCTTTTGCTTTAGTTCTTAGTGGGATAGGAGAAGAGTTGCCTTGCACGCTAGTGGTGTCTACGCCCGTGGGCAAAAGGGTAGTGTGTCAGACTTACCACCCCAGATGCCGAGTGCAGGTCGGGGAGTGCATTATGTTTGCAGATTTGACCATGTTACCCATGCATGACTTCGATGTTATCTTAGGGATGGATTGGTTGGCCAGATACCGAGCAGTGATGGATTGCTTCGAGAAGACAGTCAGACTCACCATCGACGGTTCAGATGACACAATCGAGTTTGTAGGCGAGAAGAAGCCACACAGTACCAGGTTGATTTCAGCACTGAAGGCAGAGAGGCTAGTGAGATCAGGTTGCGAGGGCTACATCGCATTCATATCAAAAGACAAGAAATCCAAGGGAGTCGAGGAGATTCCAGTTGTTTGCGAGTTTCCAGACGTGTTTCCCGACGAGATCCCAGGATTGCCTCCAATCAGAGAGATCGACTTCACCATCGAGCTTGTGCCAGGCACCGCACCGATCTCCAGAGCTCCTTACTGCATGGCTCCAGCAGAGCTGCGAGAGTTGAAGACCCAGTTGCAAGAGTTGATAGACAAGGGCTTCATCAGACTGAGCATGTCACCTTGGGGAACACCTGTGCTTTTCGTGAAGAAGAAGGATGGATCGATGAGGATGTGCATCGACTACAGGCAGCTGAACCAGGCAACAGTGAAGAACAAGTATCCTCTTCCCCAGATCGACGAGCGTTTCAACCAGCTTCAGGGAGCGCAGTACTTTTCGAAGGTGGACCTGAGATCAGGATATCATCAACTGCGAGTCAGAGAGCAGGATGTGCATAAGACGGCGTTTCGTACTCGTTATGAGCACAATGAGTTCCTTGTGATGCCGTTCGGGTTGACGAATGCGGCAGCAGTGTTCATGGCTTTGATGAACAAGATCTTCGCTCCGTACCTCGACAGCTTCACAGTGGTGTTCATCGACGACGTGTTGGTCTACTCCAAGTCCAGAGAGGAGCACGAGCAGCATTTGAGGACGTCTCTACAGTTGTTGTGCAACAACCAGTTGTATGCAAAGCTCAGCAAGTGCGAGTTCTGGTTAGAGCAGGTAGTCTTCCTCGGACATATCATCTCCAAAGATGGCCTAGCAGTGGATCCAGCGAAGATAGAGGCAGTGGTGAACTGGGAGAGACCGAAGAATGTCACAGAAGTTCGGAGTTTCCTTGGCTTAGCAGGCTACTACTGCAGATTCGTCAAGAGTTTCTCTTCAATTTCAACACCTTTGACCAAGTTGACAAGGAAGGATGTACCGTTCGTGTGGACAGATGCTTGTGAGGACAGCTTCCAAGAGCTGAAGGAGAGACTAACGACAGCACCGATCTTATCTTTACCTTCTGGTACAGGCGGTTTTGTTGTCTTCACCGATGTTTCAGGGACCGGCCTTGGTTGTGTTTTGATGCAGGAGGGCAAAGTCATTGCATATGGATCACGCCAGCTGAAGGAACACGAGAAGAAGTATGCTACTCATGATCTAGAGCTTGCAGCAGTCGTGTTTGCACTAAAGATGTGGCGGCATTATCTCTGCGGAGAGAAGTTCGAAGTTCATTCAGACCATCGCAGCTTGCAGGAACACTCAACATGATCTCAACAACCGTCAGAGGCGTTGGATGGAGTACATCAAGGACTACGACTTCCCTATCAAATACCACCCAGGTAAGGCGAACGTCATAGCAGATGCTTTGAGCAGGAAGACCGCCCTAGTCAGTTTTCCAGCAGCAGAGGGTGTGTGGACAGATGTCTTTAGCGACTTGGATGTCCAGTTTCAGCCGCTCAGCGATAGAGTTATGCTTGCCACCATGTCCGTATGGGAACCAGAGTTACTTGGAGAGGTCAAGGACAGTCAACGCAGCGATCCCAAGCCTGTCAGAGTGATCGAGTAGATTGACCGGAGGCCAGAGTTCAGACTGATTAGTGGAGTGCTCTACTACCAGGACAGGCTGTGTGTACCAGACATTCAGGAGCTGAAGGACCAAATCTTAGCAGATGCACACCACAACAGATATTCGATTCACCCAGGCAGCACCAAAATGTACAGGAACTTGAGGAGCTACTACTGGTGGAACAACATGAAGAAAGAGATTGCAGGCTATGTGGCCAAATGTCTGACATGTCAGCAGATCAAGGCAGAACATCAAAAGCCACCAGGGCTACTTCATCAGCTCGATATACCTCAGTGGAAGTGGGAGCATTTTACCATGGATTTTATTACAGGACTTCCAACTACCCAGAGACGCAGTGATGGCATTTGGGTGATCGTGGATAGATTGACCAAGTCAGCTCACTTTTTGCCAGTGTCGATGAGAGCAGGACTCGACGTCCTTGCTAAGCTGTATGTGGATAGGATCGTCTCTTTGCACGGAGTTCCAGCTTCGATTGTTTCAGACAGAGACCCTCAGTTCACTTCTCACTTCTGGGAGAGTCTACAGCAGGCCTTGGGTACCAAGTTGAGCTTCAGCACAGCCTACCATCCTCAGACAGACAGACAGACAGAGCGCACCAACCCGACCTTGGAGGACATGTTGCGAGCTTGTGTCCTAGGTTACAAGGAGAACTGGGAGGATTCATTGCCACTCTGTGAGTTTGCCTACAACAACAGTTACCACTCAAGCATCAAGATGGCACCGTTCGAAGCGTTGTATGGCAGGAAGTGCAAGGCCCCAGTCTATTGGGAGGAAGTTGGTGCCAGGAGTTTCCATGGACCATTTATCGTCGGCGACACCAATGAGAAAGTCCACCAGATAGTGGAGAACCTGAAGATTAGCCGCAGTCGACAGAAGAGCTATGCAGACAACCGGTGCAGACCCCTTGAGTTTCAGAAGGGAGACCGTGTATTTTTGAAGGTTTCCCAAGCTCGAGGCACCCTCAGATTCGGCGAGAAGGGCAAGTTAGCACGGAGGTACGTCGGACCCTTTGAGATCAAGGCCAGGATCGGAGATGTCACCTACAGACTTCAGTTGCCAGCAGAGTTATCGGGTGTGCACGACGTCTTCCACGTCTCGATGTTGAGGAAATATGTGGAGGACCCTACCCAAATTTTGCACCACCAGTAGCTCGACATCCAGCCTGACACATCCTACATTGCCAAGCCAGTCGCCGTCATCGACGCCAAGGAGAAGGTGCTTCAGAACCGAACCATTCAGTTTGTGAAGGTTCAGTGGGAGCATCACACCCCAGCTGAGGCAAGTTGGGAGCTACGAGACCAGGTGGCGAGAGATTATCCACATCTTCTACCGCAGGTATGTTCTTACTTTGTTTTTACATTTGGGGACCAAATGTCTTTAAGGAGGGAGGAATGTGAGGCCCCACCCCTGGTGGGCCCTCAATTTGAATTTGAATACTATATATTAGCCTAAGTATTTTAATTATACTAATTATGGGGCTTAGTGAGGGTAGTTATGTATTTTCCTAGGATTAGTCTAGTTGTGTAATTAGTAGAATCAATAGGGTGTCTTTTGTTATTTAGTTTATCAAAGGCCCTAGCTAGAAATTTGAGTTTACTATTGGGGGTTTGCACCAAAGAATCTTCTAGAAACCCCACATAAATACCTAAGTACCCCTCTACCCTAGCCCTAATCCTATTCTAACCCCAAGGGCATTTTATCCCTAGCCCTAAAACCCAACCTATATAATCTAAACCCTCCCTCACCCAACGAAGTTACTGTCCATCTCCTCTCTCAATTTCCATCTATTTTCTCTCTTCTTCTTCCCCACTTCTCTCCAATGAGCACTCATCTTTTCCCCAATTCTCTCTATCTCTTTCTCTTCCAAGAATCCCCAATAGAAGAAAGACCCTAGCTAGAAATCCCACGGTGATCAACAACAGAGGAGCCCCCACTGCTGAAACCCCATTTTACTGGCTGTTTTTCTATTATTCTCTCTTTTCCTTCTACCTTCGATCAATCCAGGCAAGTGCTCTATGCTGGGAATTTTAGAATGCATGGTTTTCTTCTTCTTGATTCTGCAATTTCAATTCATGTATATATATATGCGTTTAAATCGATCTTTGAGCTTGTTTTATGATTTTTCTTTGGCCATTGATGGATGAGTCTACCTCATTTGGAAGATCAATGGTCTGGATTGATGGATGGATGATTATAGAAGTGCTATTTTTGTTTGTTATGCTTCTGTGATGAATGGTAAATGGGTATGAGGAGAAATCCATGGATTGGGTGACCTGTAGTGAATTCCCGGATATAAACAGTGGAAAACCCACTTTGTTGCGTCGAGACCGGGACCCATGTGGGCGACCTTTGGAAATCAGGACCCCACATCTGATAGAGGGGCCCTGGGCGACCATGGGGGCGGGACCTGATCTGGATTTTTGACCAGAGGTGGGCCACCATCCCTGTGCATAATGAAGAGGAGAAGTTGTGTTATGGCACAGAACTGGGTTCTGTAACAGAGCACAACACGTTCTGTGAACTAAAGTAAAGGAAGATGATGATGGGGGGGGGGGGGTATAAAGGTCAGTGAGTGTATGGGAATAGGAGGGAACCTAGTGAGCATAGGAAAGTGGTCCAGTGAACTTGTGGGGTCCAGGTAGGTCCTTAATTTCAGATCTGGTCCTGATATAGGATCATGAAATTTTCCTCAAACCCAGAGCTCAGCAATGGCCGAGCTCAGCGATGGCCGAGCTCAGCAATGGCCGAACTCAACACCGGCCGAGCTCAGTGTTGAATGAACTCAGAGTTCTGCCGAGCACAATGCTCAGGTAGAGATCCGCGTTTAGGCCAAGCTCAGTGTTTAGGCCGAGCTCGGTGTCTTGGCCGAGCTCAGTATTTTAACGAGCTCAGTGCCTGACCGTGCTTCGTGATTGACCGAGCTCAGCGCTTGACCGACCTCAATGCCTGACCGTGCTCCGTGCTTCGCCGAACCGAGCTGGGTGCCCGAGCTGAGTGTTCAATTGAGCTCAAGTGCTTAGCCGAACTCCGAGCTGGATTCCAAAAAGGCCGGATTCCAATAAAGGAGACTAGAACCTGGGACATTCCTTTTAGCCAGAGCTCTTAGTGTGCACGGCCAACTACCCAGGCCAGGGGGTTAGCCGAACTCACAGGAACTTCTGGGCAATCAAGCATTGCCTGCAGGGTGTTTGCTTCTCTGATCCCAGTGTGCCGAGCTGACCGCCCAGGCCAGGAGGTCGGCTGAGCACACTGTGTACAGTGACACTTCCCAGATTCTAATTTCTATTGTTGTAATAATGTATGGGGCCCATTGACCATCTAAATAGACTTCCATCATTGTGCCATCCACGAGTCAATGGTGTGGCTCAACCTTGACTCGTGGGGTCCACTAATTAAGGTCCAGGTTATGTAATCTAAGATGATTCGACCTTTATACGTTACCAATGATGCACATAACTTCTGAGCACCACACAGCATTCCTTAGCATCTGTGGTTTCACTTAAAGATCAGATTGCCTGAAATAGACCTGAACCTGAAAGTGGACCAATCACTATGGTTGGACTGTTGATATCTCCCATTGATCCTTGTACTTGGAGATTCATCTCCCTCACATTATTGTTGTCGCTCTATTATCCTTATTATTGCTTATACCTGTTAATTAAATGGAAAATGGAGGACCCGAACCTAGGATTACTTAGAGGTGACCCGGTAATATGATTGGGTGAACATTGACCCGTATCTGTGGCTAGGCGGGCCCTTTTATGGCCTAAGTTTGGATGTGGATTACTTTAGACTGGAGATGTTAGATTATATGGGCTTGTGACTCATCCTGGGTATAATTGGATCATATGTTATTGGAAATGGACTTGTGTCTTATTTGGACTATTGTAGACCAGGCCATGTATTTGGTGGGCCTTGGTATGGATCCAATGATTGGACTTGGACTTGTACTATGATCCATAGGTTGTATTGAGTACTTAGACCTCTTAGGGACTTTGTTAGGATCTTGTTCACGCAAGGCAAAGCCTAGACAGACACATACCCTTAGAGTTTCTTGAGTCGGCATAGACATTCACTCAGTTGATCTAAGCTCAGCCAGTTGGACTGATCATCACTGGTAGTAGCTATTGAGAGTGTTGTGTGGCTATCATGATGAGCATCCTTGGAGACGGACGGTGTGATACCGTGTCTGGTCTCAGTGTGTGTTGTTGGATGATGTTATTTGCGGGGCTAGATAATCCCTAGCACTGTGAGATTTTCCCCGCCGCGACTGTGTTCAGTATGGGAGGGCCGCGACATAATATCATGCGGTATCCAGCTTGTGTGAGTGTCATTTTGTGTAGGGTTATATTATGTTTATCTTGATTCTATTTGTTTATCTTGCTCAACTGCCTAGGATCTGTACCATTGCTATTCTCTTAACTTTATTACTGTTTCCACTCATTTGATGCATACATCCTATATTATCAGCATACTGTGACTTGCCAGATCTTTAGATCTGATCCACTCTTGGTGCTTAGGTCTTGACCCCGAGTTCGAGGGCGATGCGTACGCACTCGTAGAGGCGCCCGTAGTTGGTGACTACGGATGGGCACAGGTCGACCATGAGGTCGAGCCTGAGGTTGGAGAGCCGGCACATGGGGCATGAGAGTACATCTGTTGTTTGGATTTTTGAGCGATATTTTGTAGTGAGTTGGTGGTGTTTGGAAATATGTAATTAAACTTTGGTTTTTATCACTTGACACTTTAGGCTGGACTTCAGCCCATTCACATTTTATATATATTGATGC
The DNA here is from genome assembly GCA_012931725.1 of Litsea cubeba. NCBI lineage: Eukaryota > Viridiplantae > Streptophyta > Magnoliopsida > Laurales > Lauraceae > Litsea > Litsea cubeba. The sequence continues at coordinate 6,879,274 of CM022949.1, read as the reverse complement.
TTCCGCTATCTCTGATATTGCTCCTGCTATATTCCTTATGCTTCCGCAAATTAACCGTTGTTATTATATTGATGAATAAGTTTTAAGTTGGACCTCACTGAGGACCTACGATCTTGGAAGTTCTCGGATTTTCTGGGAAGTAGCGCCAATCTCGGTTCTTTGATGGTTTTCACGATATTCGGAATTGGGGCGTTACAAAAATTAACTTGGAACATAAATTCACCACTCTAAATGAAGATTTAGTTCATGCTTAAAAAAAATTCATAATTTACAATCCAAGCTTGAATCTAGTCAACTTGAAACAAACTCTCTACAAATGAAACTCAACGAAGGAAAATTCGTTGTTGATAAATTCACATTGGGAAATGACAAATTTTACCAAATGTTGGGCATGCATAAAATTTATGGTGATAAGAGTTGAATAGGTTTTGAAGGTTCCCCTAGTAACATGAAGAATAGTTTTCAAATACCTACTAAGAGTCTCCACAAACCTATAGTTGAGAGAAATTATAACTCTAGATGGACTTTTCATTTTTGCAATCATAGTGGACATTTTGTCTCTAATTGCCCATACAAAATTAGGTTGTCTCTCAAAAACCCCTCTAGAATCCCTTTTAAATTTGTCCCGAAGACCAATCCCATTAAATCCCCTTTATATAGTTGGATTGTAAAAGGAACAAACTTTGAGAGTCTCTTAGTTCAAACCGCTTTAAAAGCAAAGGAAAACCCTACTTGGTTCTTAGATAGTGGTTGTTCAAAACACATGACAGGAGACCGATCTAGGATTCGATCTTGGACTTTCAACTGAGTTTTACAAACAAACTGATTATCTCTTAGAAGCTGGAGTGTTATCCTCAAGTGCTCCTCATTCTCTTATTTGGTCTTGGAATACACCAAAATGTCATCGATAAACACTATAGTAAACTGATCTATATACTCTGCAAATATCTTGTTCATCAATGCCATGAACACTGCTGATGCATTTGTCAAACCGAATGTCATCACTAAGAACTCATAGAGTCCATATCTTGTCCGGAAAGTTGTTTTCGGTACATCTGAATCTCCGACTCTCAGCTGATGGTAGCCGGACCTCAAGTCAGTCTTCAAAAAATAAGCAGCTCCTTGCAACTGATCAAACAGTTCATCTATCCTTGGCAAATGATACTTGTTCTTGATAGTCACTTGGTTCAATCTTCGGTAATAAATGCACATCCTTATCGAACCATCTTTCTTCTTCACAAACAAAACTGGAGCTCCCCACAGTGAAATGCTTGGTCTCACAAAACCCTTGTCCAACAATTCTTGTAACTGTGTCTTCAATTCTCCCAATTCTGCCAGAGCCATTCTGTAAGGTGAAATAGATATCGAAGCAGTCCCCGGTAACAACTCAATAGTAAAGTCTATATCTCTGATGGGTGCCAATCCTGGAATCTCCTCCGGAAAAACATCTGGGAATTCCCAAACAATAGGGATCTCCTCCACCCCTTGGGACTGTTCATCATCCGTGATAAATGCCAAATAGGCCTCACATCCACTTTTTAGAAGTCTATCAGTCTTCAACGCTGAAATAAACCCTGCACTAGGATTACTCATCTCTCCCTGAAATAACACCCCTGCTTGGGTCTCCTCTAATTTAAAGGTGAGGGTCTTATGGAAATAATCCATGGCAGCATGGTATCATGCTAACCAACCCATCCCTAGGATGACATCAAAATCATACATCTCTAATAAAATGAGATCTGCTGGCAACACTACTTCTCCTATTTTGACTGGACAATTAGCGTAAAAAGTCCTACATATAACTTCCTTACCTAATGGGGTAGTCACAGTTAAAATGAAATCCAACTCTCTAGCATGCATATCAATCAACTTAGCAAATTTTGGAGACATAAATGAATGGGTTGAGCCAGGGTCAAAAAGAACCCTAGCTCAAATCCACAAACGAGAAGTGTACCTTCCACTACATTGCTTGCCGCCTCTGCATCAGCCCTGTTGATAGCATAGAGTTGTGCCCGCTGTGGTGGCCTGTTATGGACTTGTTGTTAAATGCCTTGTTGTGCATTTCTGTTGTGCTGCTGAGGAAGCTGATTCTTATTCTACCTTGCTGACGGGCCTGTTGTTGTTGCTGCTGTGGCCTATATTGTTGCTATAGTGGCCTTATCTGATTTTGGACCACTAATGCATTTTAAGGTGGTGCTTGACACTGTGCTCCCGGCTGCTGTCTATTCATTCTATCTGGCCTTAAGCATTCCCTCATTTGGGGGTTCATAGAACCACATCTAAAGCATCCCCCCGTGACAAAACCGCAATTGGCACTCTCATGATTTTTCCCACAGTGGATACAAATCATTGGATTCTGTACATTCTGCTCTTGCCTTGGCCTGTTGTTTTGATTGTTCGTCTGCTGAAAGTTCTGCTAATGGCCTTGGCTTCTTCCTTGATTGTTGTTAATCTTGTTATGAAAGTTCGCAAACTTGTATGCCCTTTTGACAGCTTATTCAAAAGTAGTGGGTGGTACAACCCCGTTAGCATCATTCTCAATGTTTGGATTAAGTCCCTCAAGGAACCTAGCTATCTTTTTCTCAACGGTATCCACCAGCTCTGGAGCATATCTAGACAATCTCTCGAATTTGGTGAGGTATTCGGGAACTGTCATAATCCCTTGCACGAGTTGCTGAAACCTGGCTGCCTTCTGCCTTTCCACATGAGCAGGTACATATTTTTCCCTAAATTGTTTCTTGAGATTAGCCCATGCATCTGCATTTGCTACTGTCCTATATTCTGCTTTGACCGTTTTCCACCAAATATCTGCTAGACTGGTGAACATGGATGCTGCAAGTTGCACTCGCTCACTACCCGTACACGTAAAGATTTCGAATATGTTCTCCGTGTGCTCAAGTCAGTCGTCTGCAGTCAATGGATCTTCTATCCCAATGTACTCCTTTAGGCCTCTCTTCCTTTAGCGCTCATATAACACATTGGGATCATTCTGCCTGTTGTTGACCACACCCGCTGTTGCTGTTGGAATTATATCCGGTCTCCTCTCTAACTCCTCCAATAACTATCCCTGCATCTGTGCCATGTCTATTGCATGGTCTTCATCCTTCTTGGCCATTTGCTCTTGCAATCTGGCCTGTGTCTCATGTGCTTGAGCCTGTAACGTTGCTTGGTTCTCATTTGCCTGTCTTTGTTGATCTAACATAGCCTGCATCATTTGTTGAAATTGATTTTGCATGATTGTGTTCTCTGTGTTTTCTGCTTGTGACCCTGTATGATCGCTGTTACTAGCAACTAGATCACACTGTTCGTTTGTGTGGTTGCATAACGCTGCAAAACAAATTGTTAGCATAGAAAAATCAAGTACATGGTAGTTACACATTGCTCACACAATTCTATCTAACGAGAATCTAATGAATCCTTGCCACGTCCTTAAGATTTCTAGTTTCTTTTAATTGCCTGAAACATGTCCCGCTCTGATACCAGTCTGTCGTGACCCCGGACCGGGTTAGGGACCAAATCTGGGATCTACACGTGCGACTATTGATGCCGCGCCACATGCATCTCTTTGGTTGGCTAATCCGTACACAGAATTAAAGAAAACATTTCATCCGTGCATGTGATTTTCCACAGGGTTCCGCGGTGAGGATTTCATATCCAAGTCATCTCACATAAACACATACATTTTCAAGATGCGGAAGCTCGTAGCAAATCATATTCATATCATTCCATTTTACAACAAGACTGATTTCATAAAAGATAGACAACATATTGTCAGAGTGAGCAATGATCATATAACATATCCCAAAAGAGTAAAGTTAATGTTTATAAAAAAAAATCAGTTAGTTAATTTGCCAAAAAAATAAAGGCCAACAAAAGAACACCCCCAAAGATATTAAACAAAAGTTCCCAAAAAGGTGTCGAATCTCTAAGTTTGACCGAATGTCTGTATAACATCGTCAGCTTGCCACTCAATTACGCGTTGCGGTTCATCAACCGCCTCCTCGGGCTCCTCGTGAAAGGCAATGAGTTATGGATCTGAGTACCAAAATAATGGATCAGACCCGACGGTCTGACAGTTGGGTGTAAAGATGTAACAATAATTTAAAAAAATGATACCTTTGTAAATATATTGAAAATCTGTATAAATAATGAATTTCATAAAGGAAGATACATCGTTTATGAGAGATACATATGCAATAAAAACATGTAAAGGTACCAATGATTCGGGAACTAGCAAGATGACAACCACACGAAGCTAAATCCGCTCTCACTAAGGTGGGGAGAGCACATCGGGACGTTGATCTCAGTCACACAAGGTGAGGATATTCAAAGATTAAATACAATAATACATATATACTATACGGGACCACGGTAGTGAAGTTGGTATCGGGGCAAGGCGGGATACATGCAGCAGCTGGCAGAACGAGAGGGATCTCCAAGTCAGTGGATCAAGCCGACAAGGTCGTCCAAGCTTAGTGGTGCCGACTCATAGGTCACATGCGGGAAATCAAGACAATTGCATAAATAAACGGGATGGGGTGCCCATAGGCACAAATGTACATAATTATTGGGACGGGCATATACGGGCTAGCAACATGCTAAAGACTTTCGTTTCAATACTTTCGGGGCAAGCCTAGTAATAAATCATGAGATTTAAAGTGTACAAGTGAAATTCGATAAAAATCTGGTACAATTGGATTACTATACTGTCCGGGCCAAGTGTTAGAGGTCCAAGATTTGAATCAATATAAATAGAGTTCCGTATGTTAGGCTTGATATATATTTGGAACTCTTTGAGAATTAAAGACATTCCGAGACCTTACATACATTGATAAGACTAAAAAGACCTTAATAACATTATGATGATGGGTTTTCTTCCTCAAAATAGTCCCACATGATTCTTCAAAAAGAATCAATTAAATTTCATTGTGTCGGTCAGCTTCTCGGTTGGCTGTCGGCTAGCCTAAGGCTGACCAACAGTTGACTGACATGCTAACGGAGCATCAGGGTCAGGGGAAAAAATAGCTTTATGGAATTTGAACCGAACTGGTGTCGGTCACTTGTCGGTTAGCCGACACTTTAGCATCAGAAAATCTCAGAAAATGCAGCTGTCTGGAATTTGAACCGAACTGGTGTGGGTCACCTGTCGGTTAGCTAACACTTTAGCATCAGAAAATTTTAGAAGATGCAGCTCTCTGGAATTTGAACCGAGAGGGCGTCGGTTCACTGTCGGTTAGCCGACAGGCTGACCGACATTGCTGCGGATACAGAATTCTGAAGCTGTTTTTCAGCCCTTCCTTCCTCCAAACATTCCTCATTTCTATACAACAACTCCCTGCAATAAACTGAGCTAAAAGCTCCTCTATTTCATCAATCACAACCTCCAATTCATTACTTCAAATCCATCATTCATTCTCATCCATTCTTCCATTCAATCATAAGGAGAAAGAACCCATAAAAACCCACCATTAACCATTCAAGTTTAGCACAAATCTATGTACATTTCTAAGAGATAAAATGTGATAGAAAGATACATTAGTTGATGCATTTGAGATCAATAGAAGACAAGTCTTAAAACATGGTTTAAGCAAATCAAGCCATTAATGAGAGATCAAGAATATGCATAAATATGATTTAGCATCAAATAAGTTATTTCATCCACTTGCCTTAGGTCAAAAGATAGCAAATCCAAGCCACAAACACAATTTCCAAGTCAAAACAACAATCTACACAGAAAACCCCAAATCCAAACCCTAAAATATCAAAAACAATCAAAACAAAGGGAAAACTTGCAATAATGAAAATGGAGAGTCTCAAGGGCTTAATAAAAAAGAATCTAGGAGATGGAAGGGATCTCTTACTTGTAAGTTCCTCAAATAAGCAAGGTTCGTTCAATGAAAAGCTCAAGGTCGATGGATCCCTCTTTCTCTCTTGATTTGGCAAGAGTTAGTGGTGATTTGTGATGAAGAAAGCAAGAAGAAAGGGAGAAAACGGTGGTTGCTGGGATCTCCTTCTCTTAGAACAGTAATTAGGGCAAGGAAGAAGAGAAGAGAGGAAAGGGTTTCCTTATATATTCAAAGTGGAGTGGGTCCCACAACTTACGGTACTTGTCGGGCTAAAAACATGCATTTTGGGTCCTCGGTTTCCTTATATAGTCAAAGTGGAGTGGGTCCCACAACTTACGGTACTTGTCGGGCTAAAAACATGCATTTTGGGTCCTCAAATGAATTCGACGAAGAAAACAAAGTTGATCGGCGAATTTTCTAGTTTCCAAAAAGTATATGTTTCGCGAGTTCGGTGACATCGAAAATAGTGTCTAGATTTTGGGTAAAAATATCGTTTTGCCCTCAAATTGAGAAAAGTCAAGTTTAGGGTTCTCGAATGGGAACGGGGTCAACATGAAAGTTGTAGGGATTAACAAGAAGAGTTAAACGAGATTAAAATATATATTTTTCAAATCACGAGTAAACCATGCTCACGTAAATTCTTAACAAGAACCCCAAAGGGTCTTACAAATCAAGAAAGCTCTCAAAATTTCCCAAAGTTATTTTAAAAGCTATTCTAATCCCCAAACCTAATCAAAATCCACAAACACACTTAAACCTAAAGCACAACTTAATTAACACTAATCAAGGTCTCTCAGGTCGAGGTCTTACATGACGGCTGACCGCCAGTCTGCGAGCAGTAGCTGTTTTGCCCAAATTTTTAACATACATCATTCCCTTCTCCTCATTTCTGAACTAACCTGCATTCCCTGAGCCACCATGCTCTCCAAGGGTGATTTCAAACATTCTAAACCATCCATATCATCAATCATTCACTATCAAATCACTTGATCAAACAAATTCTAAACATTATGCAAAATACAAGTTTCCAATCAAACAAAACTTTAAGGTTAGAAGATAATTAGTAACTATGCTTGAAATAATTAAACAAACTAAGAAGATTTAAATATGACATGGAATGAGAAACTTAGTAACAAGGGCAATCTTTTCATACATGCAATATAAAAACCCAAAATGATTACTTGCCTTTGCCCAAAAATCAAGCAAATCTCTCACAAATTCCTATTCGAGAGTTGAACCACGAATCTACACAAAAAGCCCCAAAATAGGACATTCAAAAATCAACATTTTGATCACCAAAAACCTCCATTTCGAAAATGGGTTTGAAAGTTAGTTCAAAAACCTCCATTTCGAAAATGGGTTTGAAAGTTAGAGAAAATGGCTCTTTATGAGCTAAATGAACTCCATGAAAGAGATGGGTTGGAGCTCCTCCCTGGAAAAGTCCAATCAAGAAGAAATGAAGAGAAACTGGTGATTGCCCAACTGAAACTTGAAAGAAAATGGTAGCAATGGATAACTTGAGGTGAGAGGAAAAGATGGCGGCCTTAGATTAATTTGCAAACGAGCTTCCTAGCCATGGATTCAAGAGGGTTTTTCTCTTCTTAGCCCTAGGTCAAGAAGTGTTGCAGGAAAAATGAAAGTGAATAATGGAAGTGGGAGAAGAATACTTAAGTAGGTGGGAAGTGGGGCCCAACATGTCTGAAACTTAAAATGGTGAAATCATGGTCTTGCGTGCTCCGGACGAGATCGACGAGGAAGGATAAAATGATCCTCGAAATATCTAGTTTCTGAAAAGTATAAATTGACATGTTTTGAGATTTCGAAAATTATGTCCAGATTTTGTGTGAAAAGTTTCATTTTACCTTTTTTGGGTCAAAACACAGGTCTGGGCTTCAAACGCGGACGGGCTGAAAACGAAAGTTGTAGTCAATAATAAAATCATTCAAATGAAATCAAAACCACAATCAAAATCATAAAACTTGGACAAACCTCCCATTCTCACATGTGTACTCAGGCCCCCTAGAGCGTGTCTGACTAAAACTAAACATTCTCAAAATTCCCAAAGCTATAACCAAGACTAAATTCAATCTTATTCTAATCCAACGATTACTTAAAACCCACTTAAGACTAAACACTTACTTAATTAGCACTAATCAAGTTGGTTTGGGTCGGGGTCTGACAAGCCCAAAGGATATTGTACCACTAGTTGATTGATAATCAAGTCACGGTCCAGATCTACCAACCACATATATATGAGACCCGAATTGGTCCATGATTATGTATGTACTCCTAAATTTTCTAATATAATCTGGATGGGCTGCGAGATTAAACAGGTAGGTCCTGAGCCTGGGCCTGACCCACACCCACATTGGAGAGTTTAAAACCCATATAGTCGTAGAGTCGGGCTTACGCCATGGCTTAAAACCCATTGGGATTTTATATCTGGGTTAGGCTCTATGAGTCTGGCCTGTTGCCAGTTGGTTTTGGCCCGTTGGATTCCTTTACTTCAATCCAACCGTACAAGTTGTGGATCCCACTTTGGAGTGAAAAAATAGGACCCTAATATTATGCTTATCATCATGATAGAAATCGATTTGGAGTTATTCTTCTTTTATCTTTTATAATTTTATTGTGATGAAAATCAATACAAAATACATGATTAGATTGGACTTTGTATTCATCGAATCATAGTTTCCAAAATCCAATCCAGACACATAGGTCGATAAACTAATTCCAAACTCATACTTGAGTCAAACTGCTTTGTCGATTCATGATATCAGACCCATTGAAGGCCATAGAACTTGGATAATTGAAAGTACTACTGGAATTAGGGTTGTAAATGGGTACCCGATTTTCCGATTACCCGAAGGTTCCGACCCGTTAGGATCCGGGTCTGGGTCCTTATTTTGGTCCCGATAAGAAAATGGTTCCGGTTCCGGATCCTTTTTTTGGAACCGATACCTAAACGGTTCCGGATCCACAGTGGATCAGACCCGTGGACCCGAGACCCGACCCAATATATACTAATATAAGGTAACTTTATTATGTGAGAACAGAATCCTTTTTACTTTTCTACTTTTCTACATTAGGGTTTTCTACTTTTCTACATCTCATTGCCTGTTTGGATGTGATTTCTGAGTAATTGGTTAAAAGTGTCAGTTATTGATAGACAGAATGTCACATTAGTGTTTGTAGGTACGTGATCCAATTGAAATGTGAAAAAAGCATAATTTTTTTTAAAGAAAAATACAGGTATTAGTCTAGACCCGGAACCGGAACCAGACCCGCCTCACAAATGGTTCCGGTTCCGGTTCTGGTTCCCATTATTCTTAACGGTTTCGGTTCCGGTTCCGGTTCCCCTTCTTAGAAAACGGTTCCGGTTCCGGTTCCACCCTGGACCCGCACCGGAACCGACCCGTTTACAACCCTAACGGGAACCAAGATATATGGTTTCCTCCTAGGTTTAGATGGAAATTGTTCTATGGAAATAGAGGAAACCGTGGGCCCATACTAAAATTATCTCAAAATGAATATCCCATATTAAAATTCAAGTAGGCCCTTGCCAAGTCCCTTCGTATGGAGGGATTTTAGTGGAGTCCAAATCCATTTGTAAACAATATCAATCATTTGTTGAGATAGATTCATACTTAGAAAACTTTTCGGGTTGACCCTGGCCTGACTCTCCTGAGTCATCATCTGATCATTTTGATGAAGGACCAAGTCGAAAATTGGAGAGACTCCGCCGAATCATCTTATTTTAATAAATTGTTTGCATTCCGAACCATTTAAAACTCAAACCTAAGCTTAAACAACTAAAGTTTATTTATAAGTACCATTAAAAAAAGTTTATTTATAAGTAATTATGCATAAGGTTCGGAGTCATTAATTTAAAAATGATGACTAAAATGTAATTTGAGACTTATATTTGACCTTTTGCATTTGATATTTGGACTAATAAATTATGTAACATGCAATATTGTTTGGTTTTATTTTCCTTATTGTAGTATTTTTCTTGCGTATATAAATATATTAATTTGAATTGAGGATTATCATGAATACATGTAAATTAATGAATATATTTTATATTTTATAAGTAATGAATTCATTTTAAATATTTAAAAAAAAAAAACATAACTCTCCCGAATCTCCTCATTGACTCCAGTTTTTTTTTGCATTAGACGAATCGAGTCCGAGTTACAAGTTTTCCAAAGTTGGATAGAGTTTTTAGGTGATGAGACGCATGTGAAATTGTGAATACAAAAGAGTCCAAATCATCTTTGCACTTTGGTTGGAATATCAAGAGAGTTGCATCTAAGATGGGCTTTGATCGAGGTTGAACTTTCTAAAACGTGAATGCAAAGGATCTTCTTGATTCTGTGAAGAAGCAAAGTGAGGTAATGGATAAATCTCTTGGCGAATCTTTGATGAACCGGTTGACAAATTTGAAATATGATGGGACTATATACGGGACAAAGAGAACATATTTTAAGCATGACGAATATATCTTACTGCAAAATTAAAGATGTTGAGATGAGTGTATAAGATGGATCTTGATATAATTCATCATTAACTCTTTCCTCCCTCTTTCGGCTCATTCAATGTGGCATATAATAGAACTCAGCTCCATAGACTCTCTTCCTTCCTCTTTGCCCCATTTAAGGTGGCATATAATCAGAACTCAACTCTGTAGAATATAAATGAACTCATCATCACTAGACATGATCAAGAGGAACGGAGGCTAAAGCCCACAAAAAGCAAATTATTGTCAACATTATCTCTCAAAAGAAATCTAAAGAAAAGAAAAATGCTAAGCCCGAAGTACCAATGGAAGGTGATCGGAAAAGCCAGGTAAGAAGAAGGGGCCCATAAAATTAATATTTCTTTTGTGGAAAGACGTCCCATCAAATACCTTGTGGGTTAACTCTGGTGCAACCATTCATGTAATTCTTGTAAGGGCAGAATCCAAGTGATGGTTAACAAACTATCATGATGGAAAACTGACAAGAATCGAGAGTTGAAGCGATAGGCACCTATCGATTGACTTGTGTGATAGGCACCTATCGACATGTCCTGAAGACTAGATTCTTCTTGGATCTCCATAATACTTTCTATGTCCCGGCTATATATTGGAATTTGATTTCAATCTTAAAATGAGATCATTTTGGTTTTGTATTTAATTTTGAACATAGATAGTTGAAAGTTTATAAAAATGCTATTTTAGTTGAGAATGTATATTTGTGTGATGGATTATTTACATTTAAATTAGATTCAGCATATGCACAATTCCTTTATACCCAGGACATTAATTATGGGATGAACATAAGCATATGAAGAGGAGTCGTAAATGAGAGAATCGTAAATGAGAGAACTCTTCTAACTTATGGCATAAAAGATTAGTTAGGACGCATCTTGAAAGAGAGAGAAAGAATGAGAAAATTGGTGAAAGACAGGATGTTACCAAGCATTGCCTTCACAGATTTTTGGTGTCTGCATTGATTACATTAAAGGTAAACAAACTAGAACAATTAATGCAACTCCTCTCATTGTTATCCCCCAGGATTTGGCACCATGCCTAATTTTATGATCATCGAACCTTTACTCACTATAATTGGATTGAGTATAAAAAAAACTATAGTTAATTAAGAGGCCAAGGCTATTAAATCAAAGGCTTGGATAATCACATGAGACTTGTATTTTGTATCACCCACAAAGAGACCTTCCCATCTATCTTACCCCTAATGATGGGAATGCATCCAAGTGCCCCCATGAGCTGGACCTAGGGATGTAAAATGGGTTGGGCCAACACGGCACGGCACGGCCTAGCATGGGAGTCAATGGCATGTCCCACGGCACGGGCCATACTAGGCCGAGGTGTCTAGCATGGGAAGCCCGGTTGGGTACGGTTCGTGAGTGACGCAGCCGGACACAGCCATCAGTGCTTCATGGGCCGGCACAGCACGACCCGTCATGCCCACCCAAAGGTAAGAAAAAATGGCTACTCTTTTTGAAAAAAAAAATATCATTTTACCACCCAAGAGCCATAAAACGGTCATATAAGGGGTATTTTGTGTCCTTTTGAATTTTAATAGTCTAACCTCCCATTCCCATTTCTCACCAAAATTATACAACTCTCTCACTCTCTCTCAAAGCATTCAACTCTTTAAGAAGTTTTTGGAGAGGTAAAGATCAAGTCATCAAAAGACAAGATTAAAGGGGCCTTAAAAAATTTGGAGGTATTTATATAATTTAAATTTGAGACTTCATATATACAAGTCTATAATATATTATTTAATTATCACAAAACGAAGGCTATTACTATTATTATATAACTTTTGCTTCCAAACTTCATTTTTGAAATATGCCTGGATGATCTTCTAAAAGAATTCTCATACAATCTTCTTCCGTTAATTTAGAAGAAGATGATGGTTTTGTTGAATTGGAAGAGGAATAAGTAGGTGAAGTCCCAGTACAACCTAGTAGCTCTCGTAGAACATCCAAGAGAACTAGGACTTCTCTTCTTTGGCAAGAATATACAATTGTTATTGTTATTCAAGATGGAAAGGAGATTGAAAAGGCACAATGTAATTACTGTGGTAAGAATACCACATATATGCTGCCGAATCAACTGGGGGACCGGCCATTTAATAAGGCATAGGAAAGAATGTGAACCCAAACATATTGCGATGACTCAAGCGGAATGAGGGTTAGGGACACATTCGCAAATTTCTACTAATGTGGTAGTAGTTTTGGGGTTTTTTCTTATAATGTTGTTACTACTAGACAATCACTTGTTTAAATGATTGTCTTAGTTGAATAATCAATTATTTTTGCTAAAAATGAGTTTTTTGAAGAATATGTCCAAAATAATCTTCAACCACAATTTAGAAAGATTTTTAAAGTACTGCTAAAAATAATGCAGACATTCTTGGTAGAATGACTATAACTACATATATATATATATATATATATTTGTATATGGTCGTCTAGAGCAGATGATAGTTATTTTTGTATTACTACCCATAACATAGATACAAAATGGATTATTAATAAATGAATAATTAGTTTTGCCAAACTAGAATGGCCACACAATGGCAATAGAATAAGTTCCCTTACTTGGAAAAACTGGATGAATATAATGTTATAGATAAAGTTATAGCTATAACTTTAGATAACGCAAAAAAATAATATAGTGGCTATTAAACTAATGAAATTGTAGATGCCACTTAAGGGATGTAAATAGATTCTCGATTCTCTAATTACCTGAAGGTTTCGACCCGCTAAAAATCGGGTTTGGGTCCTTATTTAGGCCTCGCTAAGTAAATGGGTTCAGGTTCGTGTCCTTTTTTTTTTTGGACCTGTGACTAAAACAGGTCCGGTTTTGGTTCCATATTGGTTTGGTCCCGGTACATTACCTCAATTTTTGAGAACTTCTACTTAAAATTAGATTTTTTTCCCATTCCATTATCTACCTAGATTTGGACCCAGTGACGGACCCAAGATTTTTGTTTGAGGGGGGTTGACAATGGTCAATTGAAAATCTCAATCATTATTTTTATATACTTTCTTCATATTAATAATTTGGAATGAGAGTCTATTCTGGACTTGAGAATAGTTGAGAAGATTATGCAATGCATTAATGTCCTACTCAACTCTGATATTTCTAAATATACATGCACCCTCCAATAAGCACTGAAATATACAATAAAGGAGAACAAGAGAGGATTGATGATTGATCGTACTTATTAATACAAATAACAGTCTATAATGGAAAAAAGTAGTAAGATTTAATTAGGGAGCCTGAAATATAAAAGTTGAAGTTAGGCTGGTCTAAAATGAGAAATTTCCAATGAAATGAAATAATCAACCTTGGAATGGGAATTTTTATACGATGCACTTTTTCCACGTAATTTTTTAAATAAATGAATAGAGACTTTACACACTCTGTTTAACACAGACATTATTTCATATAATGTAACAAATCCATGAAATGACAAAAAGGATTAAAAAAAAAAGATTCCACCTAAGATTTAATTAGTTTACAATTTTGAAAAATTACACCCAAACTTAGGGCTCCACACCACTTGAGAGAGAGAGAGAGAGGGAGAGAGAGAGAGCCAAATAAGAATGCTAGCAGGAGAGGTAGACTGTAATGTGCCCTATGCGGATGCCAGAGCTGGTTGATTAGAGGATTTTCGACTTGGGGACTTTGAAAGAGAGAGAGACCAAGAGAAAGAAAGGGATTAATTGCCAGGGATATTTTGGAGTCGGAGAGGGTGGGGGCTTCGATGGGTTATTAAATGGGGGCTGGGCCAAATGTGCTATAGCCCTTATGGGCTTTTCTCAGGAATGGTGGGGGCTGAAGCCCCCAGGTAAATGCATGTAGGTCCACCATTGCTTGGACCCGCCCATATATGGTTCTGGTTCCGACTCCGGTTCTGCCTTCCCTTTAAAGGGCTCCGGGTTCGAAACCAAGAAACTTGCCCCGAAATGGTTCCGAGTCTAGGTCCACCATGGACCCAGACCGAAACTAGCCCGTTTACATTCCTTTGCCCTTTCCATCTTTGATAGATGGTTCTATCTTTCAAAATAAATGTGTATGTTACATCTTAAATCTCATTGTGAGAGTTGATTTAAAAGCATATTTCCAGTGCAACATAAAAAACTAGAGAAATTGCTAAATGTATTTTTTGCTTCGCACAAAGAAGAAAATTATATTTCAGAATATGTGCGAGGCATAATGCATCAGCTGTAAAAATACCTTAAGAAGTTGAATATAGGTGAAATTCTTTGTATGATTTATTAAATAAGGCAATTGATAGAAAATCAATTTTTAATGAGTATTGTGCTTTTGATGCACAAGATTTATTGATGACTAAGAAACATTGGGAGTCGTGTACCCACATAAGAGATTTATTACAATTTTTTTTATACTACAACATTATTTTTCTCCGGGGTATATAATCCCACATCTAATGGAGCTTTAAATTCTCTTTTTGAAATTAGTTTACAATTTAAAAGATTGAGAGATCATTTTTTACTTAAAGTTGTTAAAAAAATATGAAAGAAAACTTAATAAATATTGGAAAGATGCTCGAATGACATTTTGTTTAGCTGTTGCATTAAATCCTTGATTAAAATTAACTGGTGTACAATTTTTTATTAAAGAAATAATTAATAATATGGACCATCAAGATTTAGATACTTTCTCAAATATAAGGACAAAATTACAAATACTTTTTCAATTTTGTTGTGACCAAATGGGTACAACAGGGGTTACTATGACCCCTTAACAAGTCCAGCAATTAGGTGGAGTCGGGTAGGATCTGTTTTAAAGCAATTTGGGCAGAACCTCCGGCTCCAGTAATATAGTGACGGAGTTATCCTCGCATCTTGACTCCAGTATATTACATATGCAGGATGCATCTAGTTTTGACATTTTAGCCTGTTAGAAACAACATGAAAATATATTTCCGATGTTAGCCTCCATGGCTAGTGATCTACTAAATATTTCAATGTCTTTTGTAGCATCAGAACATGCTTTTAGTGCAGGTGGACATGCGGTGGATGACAGAAGAACAAATCTATCCGAAGAAACAACGGAGTGCTGTTTTTGCCTTCGGGATTGGTATTTGGCTAACAAGAGAAAGCAAGAGTTGAAAGAAATTGAAGATTATGATTCAACTAAATACATTAGCGGACTACAAATCTTTTTTTTTTTTATTTTTTCTTCATTGTAATTTGTAAATATGATTTTTTTATATTTTTCTTCTCTAAAAAGATTGTAAAGGCTTTGAAGGTAATCCTATTGAAAAACCTTCAAGTAGAAAAAATCCAAATTGTTCTCTTGTCAGTGGAGTAAGTCGAGTTTGACCGAACTAGTTAAATATGTGTGTCATTCTCTTTTCAGTGTGTATGTTCTAATTTTTAGTTTTAAGTGTAAGATGGATACAAAAATAAAGAGACGTAAGTGTCCCGGAGGCATGGTGGGCACAGAGGTATGACATGGGCCGCACGAAACAAGCACAACACGACTTCCTAGCCGGTCGTTCCGTGCCGACATGGCACAACTATGGGCTCGTGACGTGCCGGCAATAAAGAGATCGGCCATGCTACTTGGACGTACTGGGCCGACCCGCCAAGTCCTCATCCAAATATTGTATTTGGATGAGGACCTAGGGGTTCGGTTTACGTCCAAGTAGTGTTTTTCTAAAGAGATGTAAGTGGCCCAGCCAAAATAAGAGGCACGGTGTTGGCCAGCTGTTGTTCCGTGCCGTGACATCTCTAGCTGGAACAAATGAGTATAGTATGAAGTCTGCTTGCAGATAAAAAGTTTCTGCACCGTTAAAGTGTTGTATAGGTATTAGGTACAATGAAAGGCGTAGAATTTCATCATACACCCTTTTCCTAGTTTTATTTTGGTTTTTCGTCGGGATAATGTTACTATATTTGTTGAACTTGATGATATTATGAAATTATCATTTTAAATTATTCAAAAGATATTGTAATTCTAACTATCTCGATAGATTAAATTATGAGTAAACAATATAATTATAAGAAATAAATTTCTTTAATTAATCAGTCCTGCCAAAATCTTGAGGTGTTAGTAAAGACGGCTTAACCCCCTCTGGTGGAATCTGACCGGTACACTTTTAACGACATGTATGTTTTTTTTAGCGTCGAGTCATTTTTCAAGTGATTCAAACTCACTACCAGCTGGCTCTAATACCATATTAAGCATTCATGCCAAATTCAACATTCTCTGTAATATTCTCTAATAATAACATTCGTTCAAATCATTCAGTTAATCACTGTTTTTGAAGAAAACTTTGTTAGGAAGCATGAAATCCTACAGTTCCACAGAAGCCATCAATTATTCATGCACAAACAGACATTCGAGCATCCAAACCTGTATTTGGATGGGTGATTGTGATTTGACTATGTCAACTGCTAGCTGTTTTATTCCAAGGCAGACATAGAGGACCCAAACCCCTGTCAAAAGCTCTCGTTTCCTTCTCTCTGAATTATTTTTGCCTTTAATAAGAAACTAAAATGGACTTGTGTCGGATATCAAAAACAAGAAGCCAAACAGGCCAGACAATCATTTGAAACATTATTAACACGCTACTATTTGATTTGAATCCATTTGTAATTAATGAACGGACGTCCATGTGTTATTTCATCAATATTATGTTTGTACAAGGAATACTAAAAAATGCCGAGGTGTTCTCACAAAATATACCATTCTGTAGTCAATATTGACCTTTAATTTTCCTATCCAACTGTTGACAATGCTGTTGGTGATTTTGTTGGGCTTAGTAGGTCCAGACCAATTGGGTTCATGGACATGGGTATTATAGTAATTGTACCGGGACTTTCTTATTGACTAAGATAGGGTTTCTTAGGGGGTAAGAAAGAGAACATTATATATATGATGTAATGTGTAACCCATGATATAGATAGACAGACAGAGAGAAGAGTGAACCTAAAGGAGAGTCGAGTTTTCTTTCCCGTGGACGTAGGCAAGATTGTCGAACCACGTAATTCTCTTGTGTGTGATTGTTTGTCTTGTGTGGTTGTTTGTTCGTTCGATCACTAATTCACATTTCCGCATACACGCGCACAACAGATTTTGCTTAGGCTCACAAGGACTTGATCATTTCTCTCGTTTCAGCATTCCACTCAGGGTCAAACTACGGGCCATGACCCCCCAGCACAGACCAAATGACATAACCAATTGGGAAAAAGGTCATATAGCACTATAGAAACAAATGAGCAAGGCAGATGACTCTTAACATGCTTAGCTGCTAATCAAATCAAGCTAATTTCAAGTCACACCTAACTCTTATATAATAATATGAAATTTCATGTTGCAGCTCAGCCAGTTTGGGACACCAAACGCTCTGTGGGCTTGGGGGAATGATGAATAAGTCCGATTCTTCCCAAGCGAAAAACAAGAAAAAAGGCCCTTCGTTTATTTCAGAGTTTTGGTCGTTATTGTTGCAAATTACTATTTAATGGCATATCCATAGCTATGATGACTACGGTTTTTCCCCGGAGGTTGAGAGTTTGAAACTGTATTGCCACACTAGAGCAAGAGGTGATTTACCCAACTCCCCCTAGTCCCGCAGGATTAGTCCTACCCAAAGGGTTGCGACACCATCAGTTGTAAAAAAAAAAGAACATATCCGCCATAGGGATGGGAATTACATATATGAGTAGCGGATTCGGGAGCCTGTGATCGAAGGGCATTGATCTAATTTCCCATATTCCTCATCTTGCGGCTATAAATGGGTGCAAGCAAACAATCCCTTGGGCACATTTGACCAACTTGGGCCTTTTTTAGTATCTCTACTCTTTTTGGATAAACCCATCAAAATAGGGCCATTAAAAAAAGAGTTATAAAAAAAGGGGTTAAAATCAAAAGAAGTATTTGGTAATGCAATGATCTATGTTAAATAGGCTTTTTTTTTTGTATCAATGGTTGAAAAAAATTTTTAAACTTCTCGAGATCCACAAGATATCAAGCCTTAAAAAATGATCCTTTGACCAACTTGACCATTTTAAAGAGATCTAATGGTTTGGATCTTGTGTTTGGGGCCCACATATCTAGAGATTGGTGATGATCTGACCGCTGAAATTTGTTCTCATGGCGACCTTGTGAACATTTTCAACCGCTTGGATCTTGATTTACACTCCTACAAATAATAAGAAAAAAAATATAGGAAAACGTTATTGTTCATGGACATTCAATATTGAGAATAATACATCAATGGCTGATATTATTTCACAATTATCTCGAGATCCACAAGGTATCAGAACTTGGAAACTGACCGCATAGCCATTTTTAACCTTCGAAAGAGATCTAACGGTTTAGATATGGCGTTTGGAGCCCATAAATTCCAAAAAATCACATCAAATGGCTCACATTTTGTTGCAGAAATCTCGAGATTGATGATGATCCAACGGTTGAAATCTGGTCGTATGGTCGTGTTTGATGGTGTGAGCATTTTCAACGGTTTGGATATTGATTCACACACTTACGTTTTGAAAAAAAAGGACTAGGGCGTGAATGGGCAAGGAACACTGTTCACCTGCCTCTATTTTTTTCCCTCTGCTTGCTACTTGCGTCTACTGGTGGGCTGTGGGAAATAGAGGCATTGGCTCACTTGTCTACACTATTTAGAGGCTACCAAACGCTGTCAAACGCCTATATTCTCAAAATCTGTACTCGATTTAGATATTTGAGAAATAGAGGTAAAAAGTAGTGATACCAAATATGAGCTTAGTCTTCATAGAAAAGGCGATGTAGAGAGGGACGCTTTTTCGCAGTGAGAAAATCTCATGGTTTGATGTTTTTGCGTGGATGTCAACATGTCAATTGTAGTGGTTGGTTTACTGTAGAAGGTTTGCATGTAAGCAGGGTTCACCGGTCCCACTAGATAAACGTGGCTGTAGTGGGCATGTAACAAGTTCATTGACGTAGGGTATTCCTTATAGCTGGATTTAGGGGTGTAAAAGAAAACTAGAAAACCGTCTAACAGAATCAAACCAAACCGCGATTAGTAATCGTGTTTCACGGTTCGGTTACGGTTATGATTATTAAAATCGAAAAATTACACTTCACGATTTGGTTATGGTTTCAATATTAACTCACGGTTATTAGCCGAACCGAACCGTAAAATACGGTTCGGTTAACTGCACACGCTTAACCGTATCGTTATACTAATAAAAAAATAAAGGGCCTAAATGAAACATGTATATAATTCATAACTTAAGTATATACTTGACAATATGATTTTTAACGGTTTTTCTGAATATAGTTTAGTTATGATTTTTAATGGTTAACAGCAGTTCGGTTTTTAAAACTGAAAACCGTAATTTATGGTTCAATTAACGATTCTTCCAAATTGAACGGTTAACCGAATATTTACACCCCTAGTTAGATTATTCATACGTGGGTTTCACATGACGACTGTGTTAGATCAAGAAAAATGGTTTGCAGCATAGATCAAATCTATAGATCTAAACTTGAGGCGTACCTTGTGCTATGGTCCTAAAGATGAATGGTTTAGATCTGATCATTGGCCCGCCCCGCTTGGGGATCTGTGATCTTGATCAAGTAGAGTTTCCTCTTATCTCTCCACACTCACCCCAATATGTGTGAGAATGATGGTGTCATGAAAAAATCGTGAGTTCTTGTCAAGACGTACCCGAAAACCACTTGTTGTATAAAGCTTAGAGATTTCCTCCCATCAAGGAAATCTTAATAATGACTGATTTCCTTAATTTTCTCTTATTGGATAATCAAGGAATTACAATGAGTGATGAATAAGCTTACTAAAGTGAGTCCAAGCTTATTTAAGTATATTGAAAAAAAAAAATCAAAAGTAGAAAGCTCTAAGGTCAAAGAATGTGTGGGGTCCATCATTGTTAAATGTGTGGTTAAGTGGACCATATACATCTAACAGATTGTTGATAATCTTTATCAGTGAAGATCCCTCCAAGTAATCATAATGACTTGACCATACATATGTGCACACTATGCCATGATGCGGAAATAATGGTGATGTGGTGAATTTTGGGATCTTTTAAATTTTAATCGCTGAACTGCCCTCTTCAATAGTTACTTTATAATGTACTGTAGAGAGACTATTTCAATGATTCAGTGCTTCTTTTTGTCATAACACCTCATTCTTTGCGTGAATATGTTTTTGGTGATGATTACTGCTAATTCAATGTTACGTAAAAAAATTGGTGGGTTTCATAGTACCCCAATGGCCAATGATAAGAATAAAGTAATTAAACCCATCAAACAAGGGTCATTTAATGATGAAAACTATATTGGATTCATCTACATGATGAATGGAAGTGCTCCACGAGTATTGGAAACCAAGGTTGACTCACTTAGGATAGAATTGACGCCACTAAATCATGATGAAGCCTACGGTAATAAGTAATAACAAATGTAACACGGTGTACTCCCTGAGTAAATTTTCTCATCATTCGTTTTACCCACCATATTTCAATCTTTTAGAATCACTTCTATCATCCATCCTTAGGTGGACCCCATTACCATGGTGTGTTTTTTTTATTTTTTTTGGTACACAAGTGTGAGAGCTGGACCAGTTGGGACTTCAGGAATTCCAGTCAGTAGAGTCAACAAAAGATTTATTTTTCATAGGTTCATTTTTTTTTTTTTGGTAGATAAATAGCCCATTAATTTAGGTATTTAGTGGGGTCAAAATCTTCCATAAATTCAATTCATTAAAGATTTTTTTTTTTAATAATTTTTAAGATGTCGATTCTTTTTTTTTTTTAATAATTCTTCAAATGTCACATACATGTAGCGCCGCTCCTAGGCTGGACCCAAGAGAGCATCCTAAGTGGGATAAAAGAAGCCATAAAGTATGAAAATAAACCTACATAAGTGGAAAGGAGAGCTTGCCCAGGTTAAAAATGGCATAGCTAGGTGAAATGTTGGTGGATATGGTTGTGAACCAATTGATCAACCTCTAATTGTGGGTGGATATGTTAATATTGATGTTATTTGTTGTTGCCATTAATTATATGGGGGGGCATCTCACTTGATATTTTCTAGTTTTATATTAGTTCAGGTGGTTTGATGGGCTTTGGAAGAAAATGAGTTTTGCTATATTGCCCAACAAACGGGAAAAAAAATGCTGGTCAAACTGGCTACATTTACACGGAAATGGACCCTTGAAAGGTACTTGTGAAATTTACATCTAACCACATTCATTTTTCTAGAAATCCCATAACTGTCTCATAATTGTACAATACCCAAACGTATCTACCCGAAAATCACAGTGAAAAACCTTGACCATTATTAGTCAAATGCAGTTTTTTGGATGTTTCACGAAATCCAGTGTATTTTATATTTTCATCTAAAAGAATGAGAATCCTGTAGACTCAATGCAGTTCAAATTAATTCCGGGGAATAACATGGAATGAACATTAAATCGAGTCAGTTTTAACAAGGACTAATACCTTCAGTTTAAGCTGATCAAAATTACATATGAGCAAGTTATTATCTTTTATAATGAGATAATCAGATTTCATTAACTGTAAAAAAGTCA
Source organism: Litsea cubeba (assembly GCA_012931725.1). Lineage (NCBI taxonomy): Eukaryota > Viridiplantae > Streptophyta > Magnoliopsida > Laurales > Lauraceae > Litsea > Litsea cubeba. The sequence continues at coordinate 6,857,334 of CM022949.1, read as the reverse complement.
GACTTCAACATTCAGTCATGGTGATTGATTGGGATTTCTAAATTAGTAGCGGTGGTTATTTGAAAAACAGTGAAAATAAAGAGAGGTGGCTATCCTAAGTTCATAAATTATAGGTGGTCAGCCATAAAATTCCTGAAATAGTCTTCATTTCTACGAACACAAATAGTTATAGCAGATGCATTGAATGAGACAATTTCTCCCATAACTAACATACATGGATGAAAAATTTAAAACTAGGAACAAGTCAGTCATCTGCCCACAATAAATTAGAAAAAACAGAGGAAACAGGTTAGAGACGTGTGGACCATTTTAATAATGTTCAGAAAACGGGCTAGTCATTAGAGAAATCAATAAAACCTGTGTGGCTTGATATTACATATTCATGCCTAATCATATCCAAGCCTTTCAATCACCGTGCTTCCTTAGTCTTTTATACATTAAGATGAGCCCCACTAAAAATAACTAAAGGTACTAAAACTTGTTGAGATTATATGAGTTTAGTGAAATTTCTTAGGCATAAATAAAGGGTACTTATATCCTTTATCCATAAAAACTAACAGTCATATGTTACATCGCTAATGACTTAGGGCTTCACAACACTAAATATCAATTCATACGAGATGTGACACCACTTCAATAGCTTAAGTTTTATTTTTTTTTACTTGTAATCTGTTTTTTCTATTTTTTTTATTTTTTGAAATTTTTGTACGCTTTCTAGAACCGGCTAGCCATATCAGTCCGGCATGGGTGGCACTGATTGCAGTGGATGGCACAGAGCCACAGACTCATCCCATTTTGGACCAATATGAAATTAGCTCCAAAATTGAAAACCTTGGTGTGACCCCTACATTAAGTGAGACTTGAGAGGGTGTTGTACAAATTTTACATGAACTAGGTAGTTGTTTGTTTTTTCTCTTGAAATTACGCACACAAACCTTGCCCAAGCCCCTTGACTGTGAGCGCTACAACCAACCAGGGACTGCTGACCTCCTCACCACTCAGCAAGCTAGTCTTCGTTAGTATGAACTTGAGGTACTTCAACCAAGAAAGGTACTTAATTATAAGAAAGATGCATGAGAGAGAGGAGCCAGACAGGAATACAGGATGGAGCCAATCATATCGCCTCTCTACGCTTTGGAATGTACCAGATGCACTTTCTTCCTCAACTTTTTAAGGTGTCTCTTTGAACGGGATTCTCTGGGGCATTGGTTGAAGGGAAAGACACAAAAAGACAGTAAAAACTGTCCCATGGCCCACGGCAGAAATCAATCGACTCATTTGCTTTTCTCTTCTTTCCTTCCGTTTCAACTTTTATTTATTTTTCTCTTATTAAAAAAAAAAAACTCTCTTTATAGTTTTTAGGGGATTTCTTTTTTCAAGGAGACTTTCCAGGGGTCTAAAACTGTTCATCTTGCAGTTTGTGCTCCCTCTTTAACCCCCTCACTTGAAAGGAAATTGATGGCATGCTTGGAATGATATGGGTGATATCATTATATTGTGTTTGGGAGAATGAGGATTGAGGACGCATGCTCATGCCTTACTCCCCATGCAGATAACACCATCATTTCCAGACACTCAAATGGGCCACATACTATACTCTACTAAAACACACCTATGAGTCATTCAGACTAATGTGCCTTTTTTTAAACCCCAGCCAGAGTGGTATATGTATTTTTTTTTTTCTTGCTTTTAGGCATTGGAAATAAAAATTTTGAAAGTCAAAGGTTTTTTCTTTTAATTTTTTTTGGGGGCCAAGTGTGAAGATTTCCTAAGTCAAGGACATGGCCACCCCCCGCCCCTCTAGTTCTGCACTTGCTTAGAGCTATCAAGGTAAAAATCTAATCCCCCCTAAGGATTCGCTTCGATTATTGCTCATTTGGAGGAGGCATAATGGAAAGGTATCATTATTTCGAATTAGATTTTGGGAAAAAAACCATCTCAATAAGATTTTAGTGATCTTAAAGTCTTACCTTCTTAACTTATTATTTTATAAGATTGAATCAAATGCTGAGTATAATTCAGATTAATATTAAATTAGGGTTGGTCCAATTCATGGGGTCAGAGAATGGCAATGAGTCGATTTAACTAAGGGAATTCACACTAATTGAAAATTTAAAATCCTTTTAGATCATTTCTCTCTCTGATTTTCTGTTGAATTTAGGAAATCTTTTAAGTATGATACATTAAAAATGTTTGAAATAGCCCCAGGAATTCTCCAATTCAGATTCTTTATAAGATCAATATTTGCGGAATTTCAATGGCAAAGTGTTTGACGATAATTTTGAGGTGTTTTCGTTGAGGAATAGTTAACTAGAGAATTCCAAAGGCATCATAATTTATGTAGAAACTCTACCATTGGACTTTACTCAATTGTTAATTTCAAAGGAAATTTGAAATTTTGGTATTTCATTCCTAGGCTATTTTAGCCATTTTGTTGAAGATGGTTTGTATTCTCCTAGTGTATCACTCAGGCTTCCTCTTCCTGAAGGAGTGAGAGTTTCACCGTAAGATTGAGTATACAATTTTTTTATGAGGTGGGTTTTCGATCACCCATGTCACTTTTACTTGACATGACTACCCCCCTGGTTGTATGCACGATCCCGCAACGCACATTCACAAGGCAAGTCTAAGTTGAGACTTGAACACAAGATGTTGAAGGCAAACCCACGCCTCAATGACATGATTAATATGGATCAATAACGGATAAGATTGTATATATCAATCATGTTATTAATTGTATGTTGAATCTTACGGTGAGACTAACTCTTATTAGAGTAAAACTCGAGGACTTCATCTAAATGGGTAAGGTGTTCGTTTTAGGAGGCTCAAATTTTTAATAGGCAAGCCCATTGTGGAGCATAGTTTGACTCCTTCCACTCAGAAGCAGCATGAGTTAGACACTTGGCCCATCCAGACTCTTTCCCCTCTAATAGGAACACATTTCTCAGAATCCCTACCAAATCAATACCAACAAACAAACTAGCATAAAGCAGATTCTTTTATTTATCTCGAAAATCGACCTTCATCGGCACATAAGCTGTCGCACCATGCCTGTTACATTACACCCCGAGTTAAACACGATTAACCTTAATTAATCATGATTATCGTTGATTATGATGTGATTAAGTACTTCACATGAGATTAATGAGCACTGTCACTGAAATTAGTCTTAGATGACTAAGTTAAGCTTAATACGATTATTTGGAAGACATGAAATTGATTTTTGACCCCAATTAGTGAATTGGAGGACTTTTTCATAAATATTGAATTATGTGTATATCGTCGAATTGGGTGAAATTTGATGTCATCGTATGTATCTCGATGAGTACATCAATTGTCATAAGACACTTAACCGCATTTGACTTAAGATAAATCAAAGAGGTTAGCCTTTGACTTTAAATGTAATTTCAATAAGTGAATAGGGTTAAGTTACAATTTGGAAGCCAAATGTCAATCTTAGAATACATGCAATTCAAGTACTGCCCAAGTGTTTTGCTACAGCTACATCCCAGTTGTCCTGTGTTGTTGTGTCTCAGCCCATTGCATGTGAAAATGGCTGTAGCTGGTTTCTTCCTCCTTTCTTCATGGTCGTTTCTTCTTCTTCGTTGGGTTAAATGGGTTGTACCTTTGGAGCTCTTGACAAAGAGGAAAATGGATCTTCTCCTTCTCTTTGTTTGATTTTCTTTGGAGAAAGAGTTTATAAAGAGCCAGAGAATTCCTCTTCTACAAGCCTGGAAGCAATCTGTGCTTAGGAGAATCAAAAGAAAGAAAATTGGGAATTAATCTTCTCCATCAATTGCTTGTTGGGTTTCTTGGGAACAAGATTAAGGGAGACTATCAACTCGAACCACAAGGACAGGCAAGTATAAATAAGTTTATATACCTAATTGCTACTGCATGTTAGTTCTTTTAGATTCTTCATGACTTTCAGTAATGCTTATGTTAAATGGAATGAATGAATTGGTGAGATGAGTTTTATATTCCTTAAATGGATGTTAATTTTCCTTTTGGAATATGTAATAGAAGTGAAACTTATATTTGAATGATGAATGGAGAAGGGACAGGAGGTTCCTATAGGTCTAGTGTAGGCTCAAAAGAAATTGGACAGACCAGAATTTGTATATGAATTCTGTGTTTCGTCTCTGGACATCATCGGTCAACCGAAGCTGTCGGTTAGCTGTCGGCTAACCGACGAGTTGACCGATAGTGTTAAATATGCAGAAAAACTCATCTCTGGTTTTTGAACCGAGACCTAACCGATCATGTCGGTCAACCGACGACCATCTTCGGTCAACCGAAGACTGAACCGACACAGCACTTAGACAGAGGATTTGCCTCTAGTTTTCGAACCGTCAACTTGACCGATATCTATCGGTCAGCCGAAAAGCACATCTCGGTCGACCGACAGGTCAACCGATGAGTGAACCGACAGTGCATCAAATGCTGTATTTTCAGACTTTAGGTCTGCAATTCAAAAGATAAAGCCTATTGATTTATTCAAGGCTGTTTGTACCTTTATACAGCCAATAAGGGTTAAGCACGGGTCTTTAATGTGCAACTTTCCATAAGAACTGCAATGTCTATCAAACATAACACGTGTACATTAAAGTACTTGTTAGTACACCCATTTGGTTGGTAATCACTTGAATGGAATTAACTGAAACTGATTAACTCGTAACCGCTCATTGTAATCAACTTGAAAGACAAAAGACTTACATTGTACGTGAAATTACATGTAACTTAGCATGACACTACATAATGATTTCTACATGCTCAATGAGCTGATCTTGATACTGTCTGCAGCAGTTATTTGTGGAGTGTTCCGGAACTCCGTGGTGATGTCAGTAGTTCCTAGCCCGGACACTGATAAATCCCACATATTATTCTTCTATTAAGAAGATGGTCATGTCTCCTTGTTTACGGAGATGGTAATCCTTCCTTCAAAGAAGATGGCACTTGATTTGATTATTATGGAAATATTATGTTAGTTGCCAAGTTGCCAATGTCAAGGATGAATATCCTTGTTGACTTATTTATAAGATTATGGACTGAATATCGTTTACTGTTTTACAAGTAGCACGTATGATCATAAACACTGTTTATACTTTGCTGAATTGTTGAATACACCAGTGTTATGATGACATTACAGGCCTAGCTGCCCCTACCGTTGGTGCGACCGCACCGGCAGCGGAGGAGACCACTCTGGTTCCAGGCGGATTAGTGGAGTGGAAGTGTTTGACACTTATGTGTTTTGTATTTTGGAGAATTTTGTTATAAATTCTGTATATTGAAATGAAACTTTTGTATATGTTCATATGGTGATCCTTGCATTGTTTTTGTATGCAAGTGATAATTATAAACATGATGTAAATGTCTTTTGCAATCAATGTAAATATTGGTTTTTGATATTCCGCATATTGTTATCTGTTTCCCTTGTGAGTTTTATGTGTTAAAACTCATGGGAGTAATATAGTTTCGACATCGGTTAACTCGAGGTAATCAAAATTCGGGTTCGGGTTGTGACAATGCCTGAAATATGGATCTACTTTTGAGTCAAAATCAAAGTGGATACGACACTTCATGGCTAAAGGGCTTGTTTTTCTACATAGAATATATAGAAATGAATACATATGAATAAATGGCAATGAGCACAACTGAAGGACGCGAGGGACTGCAGATAAAAGGGCTCAAGGTCGGTGAAGAATATAAGGTATAGTGTAGATGAGACCTTGGCTTCTAGGATTAAATTACTTCAGGTTGATGGCTGGTGATGGTATTCATTACCCATCTTCATTGATTTAAATTCCATTGAAAGGGGAGGTATTTGATACCATTTTCAAGAACTCAATTTGGTTCTCTTCATTTTTGTTCACTTTGTAGAATATAAAGTCATAGAACTCCTTGGCATTCAATCATATGAAACAAACAGACCCTTAATATAGGCCCTGTTAGTAGTTTTTTTTAGTCATTGAGGCCTACTGCAAACTCCTAAGCTTTGGCGTCCGCCTCAGCTGGGTGAAAACACCCACTGAACTCATAAGTATTGGTGATTATGAATGAAAGATTAGTAGCATTGATGTATAGTACATTTTGGGATAAAATACTGTCTACACTCTGCTGTCCAAACCATTCCAATTTTCTGTTTTTTGGCCTCGTTCATTTTCTCTGGGCTAAGATGAGCTAAAAATGTTTTAGGCCTTAATATTGATATTCTTTGTATTGAACGAGCTACAGCCAGAATACTATGCATATGTATGGAGGTCATTAAGAATGTTGTGGAGCTGTCTAGAGCCCATTAAAAATTAGCTTATATGGTCTGGGCCATTCATTATCTTAGATTTGAGCCTCATAACAATCTGATTTTTTTTTATTTTCCCCCCCTCAATATTTATATTTTTTCCCATTTATGTAGATTTTTCATTAGTATATTAAATTCACCTATATATGGATACAATCCATATGCTATGGACATTGGCCTCATGGCAGCTCATGCCCAGTGCACATATACTTGTATGTATGGGTCCAGCTCATAACTCACCCAGGCTCTGCGTTGTCACTCGGCTGTTTAAGCCCAATAACCGTATGTGAATTGTTTTGATTTTATAGAGCTGTACCACCACTTCAGGGCCTAGGCCTGTGGCTCAAATCTATTACATGGAACTAAGGGCCTTTTTGTTTCATATAATTGAATTACTAGGTATTCTAAGATTTTGTATTTATATTAGTGGCTAAAAATGAAGAATCAAAAGGTAAATATCTATAAAGGGAGGCAGTCCTGTAAGGACCGTCATTACGGTTTATGGTGCGGACTGCCTATTGGGGCCCACCGTGAGACCCTACTGGTCATGGGACAAGGGGGATTGAAAGATCCAAGTGGGGCCAACTTACATATCAAATTTGAAGTCAATCTAATATTTCTAACCCCTTCATCCAAGGCCCACAAGTTTAATAGCTTTATATCAAAGAAGAAAAATTGACCCTCAATCCAACGGTCTAGTTCATCCGAATCCATGCAAATTCATGGGATTCAGTGCCTATAAGAGTGTTATGAATGAGTGGTCAATTTGGATTGGTCATGAGGTGGGCCCTAGTGGGCGTTCCGAACGGTGCGGACCGTAAGGACGGTCCTTACAGGACCGCCTCCCATCTATTAAATGAGACATCAAATAACCTTCCGTTTAATGGAAATTGAATCAAGAGAAGATGAAAATGAATATTCAATCATCACCGCCAGCAATTCAAATCCTAGGAATGTCAAATTCCGATCGATATAGCTACCTTATATCAATTCACCCCTTACCTCTTTCATTTTTTTTTTTCATTTTTTATTATAGTTATATTTGCTTGGGTTAGGGGGCAAGGGGAGACTACATAAACGTCTCTGCCTAAAGATTGATCCTTGCAAGGTGTGGTGAGAGCGGGAGTCCTATGCACAAAGACACCCAATATTCTCCATTTCACCTTTTAAAAATATTCGGTGAAGTTCATTTGACCATGAATTTCTACAAATTCTATTCAAGAAAATACGCTCAAACCGATTTGCACCAAGATCTCTAGCCCACATCTCAGTTCAAAGTTGGTTGTCGTTTTTGTGACCTTAGGCCTTTGGGGCTGTGCTTGCAACCTTGAAAATAAGAGCCATTTAAGTTTAGGTGTAGCTAACCGTGAAGGCAGTGAACGAACACCACTAAAGTACACCAGCAACTATTGGGCTGATGGCCCATTCCCAAGCCTGTCTGAATTGGGCTATGGGATTATTGTGGGCCTGTCGTACAATTATTTCCATTTGTTTGTAGGACCAGTTTACATTCCTAGTATGAAAAATAGCAGCCCGAGAATGGCGGCACTTCTCACTTGGCGCCCAAGGTTCAAACCTAGGGTATGCCATCTTTTTCCACTTGTGTGGACTTTTTTCCCTCTTATATAGGCTTCTTTCCTATTTAAGTAGGCATTCTTCCCGTTTGTGCGAGCTGTCTTCCCTTCTGTGTGCCGTCTCTCACTTGAGTCCCAACTCCCTTGGCTGGGTTATAAGAAAAAATGAAAAAAAAAAAAACAAAAGAAAATAGCAGCCCAACATAAATGTATACGCAACAACCATCAAACTAGGTATTTAATTAAGGACCATTAAATTGGCATTTCGTATGAAAGATATCTGCGCTCAGACTATGGGTCTATAAAATGCCGAAGCCATAGATCTCAGTGGACATGCAAAGAACGTGTCCTTAACAGAGTCTCCCGAGTCCCGAAGATCTGTGCATAGAAATTTCTGGGTTTTAAGGAAGAGAAAGAAAAGTTGAATATAAAAAAAAAGTGATTTAGAGCTAAAACAGGGATATAGGAGTTGAAGTAGGTTCTATTGGCTTATTGCTTTAATTTTAGATAATCTGGTCATTACGCTGAACATCTTGACAACTATTTTCAATGGAAACTAGCTTAACAATCCCTTATAATATGGATATAATGGCTTGTGCCCGAACACGCCACATTTTTTTTCGCTTGTACGACTTCTTTTCCACTTGAATGGGCTGTCTTCCCGTGTGTGCGCGAGCTCTCTCTTGGATCCCATCCCCCTTGATTAGGGTTAAAATAGGGAGCTACTAAATACACACCGAAAATTGATCTATGCACACTGAATTTCTTTTACCAAAATACTCACATAGAAAATTACCTAAAAAGACATCTATCAAACTCTCCTGCATCCCCAACTTCTTTCTACACACCCCACTCCCGCCGAGCCACCACGCCCCCTCTAGCAGCACCGTCGGAGGGGTAGATGGAGCGAGAGAAAGCGGAGGGAGGTAAGGATGGAAAGAGAAAGAGGGAGAGGCAAAGAGGACAGTGCCAGGGGGAGAGGACAGAGGCGGCGACTGGTGGTGGCGGTGAGGGAGAGGGAGAGAGAGGGGATAGAGAAAAAGGGGAGAGAGAGAACAGAGAGGCGGTGAGGGGGGGGGGGACATGGAGAGAGGAGAGTGGAGGGGGTGAGGGAGGGAGAAGGAGAGAGACAGGAGAGGGGGAGAGGGACATGGACATGGAGAGACACAAAGGGGGCGGACCAGGTGAGGGAAAGCGGGGCGCGAACAGAGGCGGGCAGAGGCAGGTAGGGAGAGGAAGAGAGGGAATGCAGAGAGAAGTCGAGAGAATAGAGGTTAGGGTATTTTGAGAAGTACATGGTGCATAGAGAGTAACCATGGTGAGTGTAGAGAGTAGCAGTGTGCAGGGATAAATTTTGAGTGTGTACTTAGCTTCTCTAAAAAAAGAAGAAGAATTAGGGCTGTCAAAATTAACCGTGAAAACCGAACGCCCGGCCGAACTGACCGTTTGGCTGGTTTATAGATTTTTTTTAACAAAACCGACCAAACTGTTTTTGTAAGTCTATTTTTTTTCAACAGTCGATTTTTATAATTATGTAAAAACTGTTCGGTTAAAACCGAACCGACCGAACAAATTACTAAATATTATATATATTTTTTATATGACAAAATACATATATGTATCTGTGTAAGTGTAAGATTTACACGTAAGAGTTAAGACTTACACGTGTGTAAGTCTTAGTGTCTTACACAGTCAGACACACATACTTGGAGTGATTTAATGGTTTTTATATTTTGGATTTTGTCTAGTTGTCTTGGTATGTAATTATATGTAATGACTTTATAGTCTAGGCTGAATTTGGTATGTATAATTTTGACCCAAAACAGTATTTTTGAGTTATGATTGTAGGCCAAAAAAAATATAAATCTTATGGTTGAAGTCACAACAAGATTTAAGCCCATCTCATTACCGAGGCCGACTGAAAACCGATGCCGAACCGAAATGTCGTGTCCAATGTCCAGTATATGTACTTTTTGGTCGGTTTCGATTATTGCAAATTGTAAAATCAAAAGTTTCGGCCCGGGTGTCATATGTCGTAAACAGACCGAAAACCGATCGCTTATAGCCCTAGAAGAATCCTTCCAAGCAAGATCTAGAAGAAAGTGGAATAAAGATGGAAAAAGATTTCAGGGCAGGTGAAGGATAGCATGTAGTGGCCCATGTTGGTTGGGCCTGCTCAATTGGATGTCCGGCCTATTGAATCCACTTAGCCATATTTGTCAGTGTCAACTTGATCAAAATGAATCTTATCTTGTCCATGCAAATTCTATCATATAAGCAATCAAATGAGAAAATATATCTGATTGATTATGGTTGCTAACACGCACCCAATTTTTGTGGAAGTGGATATTAAGACCCTTTCCACTCCGTATGCATTTCTCTTATTAAATGCAGGCCATTTTGACATAGAAAACGAATGAAAAATAATACATTTTTCCAAGTGAATATTTGGAATTCCTGCCTCTCCCCCACAAAAAAAACGTGTTTTCGCCTTGAGCCGCACTTCACAAACACTTCCTCCCTCTAAGGACTTTCTTTTCATGGAAAATCCCCTCAATCAGCACTAAGTACTCTTTTTTCTATATTCAATTGTAGTTACCTATCAGAAAGATTTTCAGGCCTAGCGGTACCAACAATTTTGTTTAATTTAATGTTTTAATTTGGATCGAGAATCTGAGTCGTACCTGTTAACCCATAGTTTCAAAATTCTTTTTGAAGGGTGATGCAGCCAGATAATAGGTCGGCAGGCCAGACCCATTGAACCCCTGTCATAGGTCCAATGGGATATCCATTTAATTAGAAATTATATTTAGAGTTGATTTATTTAGAAGTCTTTAAATTAGGAGTTCATTTGACTTGGATTGTTATACAAGTAGCATTCTCTTTTAATTAGGTTTCTTTAATTATTAAGAAAGTCTTAGTGCATAAGAAAAATGCTCATTCTATAATAGAGGACATGCCTCAATTGCATTTAGAATGCTTACTTCCATTAATCAAGAACTTCTTTGAGTTTATCATGACTTTATGGGTTGCTCTAGTGTTTTGTTTGTGTACTAGTGGCTGGAATCCCTCTTGAATTCGATCAATCATTCGGTAGATTGATCTATCATATCGATCGCAGATCTTGACTGCGCCAATGGTATCAAAGCCGAAGAGTGGTTCCCGAAAATACAATAGTCTTTTCCGGATTTTATCTATCCAATTGTCTATCATCAATCATCGTCACCATACATCACCCATCCATTCACCATCGTCACCAAACCACTACCACCCCACGGCCCCCACTGCCTTACTCAAACCACCAAACCGAACACCCTAACCCATCCTCCGTCGTCATCCCACCGACCCAAACCCATTTCCCGACACCCGAACTGAACCTAGTTTAGCCCCAGCGTCCAAATCGTAAGCCCCTCTCATTCTCTTATTTTCGTTCATTCACTGCTTCTCGCAGAAGCCAGCTAAAAGTATCCAGCACTTGTCTCCTTTACACGTCATTAGGTTCGCTGAGTTTGGGTTCGACCCAAAACCCGTACCAACAGAGATAGTATTAAAAAAACAAAGAAAAAAGAAAGGGTCTTTATTCCCACGTGTAATCCAAGCTCCAGCCAGTGGCGGACCCAGGATTTTCATTTGAGGGGGGCTCACAATGGTCAATTGAAAAACTCAATTATTATTTTGTTGTATTTCTTCACATTAATAATGACACAAAAAAAAAATGTGTTCGGGAAAATAATGGAGAAGAATATGAACTCCTATACTTGAGAATAGCGAAGAAGAATATGAAATGCATCAATATCCTACTCAAGCCCAATAATCATAGAAATGCACACTCCAATATACACTCAATGGTCTAAACAAGAATAGTTAGAGCAGAATTTTAGCCTAGAAAGATTTGGTTTAAACATATTTATTCATTTAGTCAAAACCATTTAATTCTCAAATAATCAATTTCCACTAAATAAAATAAAATTTCTAGAACAAAGAAAACAAACAAGTAGACCACTCCATTTGAATCATTATGCATGGACATAACCATAAAAATACAACACATCAATAAAAATTTAAGACACCCTTACTAAAAAAAAAATGAGGGGTTTTCCTCATGTCATCAATAAAAATGAGAGAAACTAAGGCACCCTTGGTTAAAAAAATATACACATCAATAATTTCTCCATTGTCGTGTTTCTTTTTAAATAAAGATTTCATAAATTGAGAGAAATAAAACTAAGAGTTTCAAGTAGTAAGTTGTCTTACGCGAAAAGAATATTTCTTTCATGATTAGAAAATGCTACGGCAGTCCATGGTTTTGAAGTATTTATTGACCGAGAAAGAGGGAGAGTACTCGAGTCGGTCTTTTGAAATTGGAGAACGATAAGGGGGACTTTGGTCTCATTTGAAGTGGGGGCTGGGCCATGCGGCCTTAAGCCCTTATGGGCATTTTTTAAGTTGGGTGGGGGCTGAAGCCCCCAGCCCAACACATGGGTCCGCCAATGGCTCCAGCTGGCCTAGCCTTCTACAGTTTGGGCCTGACTTGCAGTCTGGACCTGATCTGAGTCCAGACTCAACCCAGCCCACTAGTTTAAAAAAAAAAAAAAAAGAAATCAGATCCTAGACCCCAGCAGAAAAAATAATTTATCATCCAATGAGATCAACCAAACCCGACTGAGACTATGCGACACTTATTCTAAGGTTCTTGATTCACACCATCATGAAAATCTTTGGGAACTTAACTGAAATTCAAAGAATTAAGTACAAGCTTACATATGGAGACTGGTATTTTGCGAATGAGTTGTACTTTGACCATTTCTTAATTTGAAGCAAAATAATTTGACGGCGGATGAATATAACTCCCAATTTCAAGAATTGCATGACATGTGAACTGGATGAAGATGAAATGCATGATTTAGCTCATTATATCCAAGGCTTGAGACTAGACATCTTGGCAAATATGAATTATTGCAAAACAAGTCAAGAGGCATACTTAGAAGCCCTCCATGTTGAGCATATATGCTTAGAAGGTCTCGCAGGAAACAATGTTGACAAAAAGCCCACATAGAAGAAGAAAAATTTCAGCAAAGATCAAGAGCCCATACTGTGGAAAGACTTTTTGTAGGAGAAGACAATCCCACTCTTTTCCTTCGCAGACTCCTCAATACAAACGAAAAGGGAGAAGAGGAATGGAGACAGACTCATAAATCTCACACACGGGTAAGAGTCAAAGACAGGTCAGTTAATGTGATCATTGACAATGGTAGTGCAATAGATGTTATCACACAAGAGGTTATTGACAAACTTAATTTGTCCATTGAGAAGCTTCCTAAGTCCTACCAAATTACATGGTCTAATGGTGATGTCATCCTTGTGACTCATAGATATTTGGCAACATTCAAGATTGGCAGTTATGAGGACGAAATTTGGTGTGATGTGATCCATATGAATATTGCTCATATCCTTTTTGGGCGTCCATGGCTTTTTGATCGAAAATTGCACAATGATAAAGATGAGAACACATATACTTTTTTGTGGAATGGAAAAAACGATTAGACTCATTTCAATGAATTCAACAACCCCGTTTTCGTTTGCATCATCACCTTCCACAAGAAAGTCACAAAAGGAGCAAACAGTCAAAATAAAAGTCATGACTGCACCACAAGTCATGCCAGAATACATCAAGGTTGACATCAAAGAGCAAGTTCATGACAAAGCTGATTTCATGGGTACAACCAATATTGATATAAGTAATGTCAGTCAATAGCCGCAAAAGGTCTAGGAAGAGCAAAGACAAGCATACATTGAAGACTCTGATCAAGTTAGCAAGAAGATTGAACATCCGGTAGATCCATTGTCATGCCATTTCCAAAAAAATCCAATTGGGTCATTGGAAATCAAATCAATTGTTTCAAAGGTTTAACAAGAAGATCACTTGTCGAAGTCCCTCACATTGACTTCATCTCTGGGGATCAACAATGGAGAGTCAATGTTCATGATTTGTTGATTCGGCGGTAACTACTAAAGCATACTGATTGACACAAAGATGTGCAACACTTAACCGACAAGATTATGGTGTCGTCAGGTAGTAAAAGACTAAAGAGTTCGGATTATCGTCACACGAGAGAGAATGGAACAAATAGTTTTGAATCCAAGTAAAGTAGAATTGAACTAAGAGATAGATATTTGGAACTAAAAGATGTATGTATTAATTGGATCAAACATACGTTGTCTAAAAAAGGCAAGTAAATAAAACAGCAAGTTAGTTATTCAATAAACTATTCTAAGCAAGATTTAAACAAGTAATTGATAAAGGAAATAAACTATACTAGTTAACTAACTAGATCAAACTACATGTAAACTATGCAAGAAATGTGATAAAATGACTAAGTAAAAGTATGGAGAAATTTCCAGCAACTAATTAGATTCAAAATGTTAGTAGATTGCTCCGGGACTACCTGTGTCAGCGGATGTAGGAATCCGTGGGGTCCAACCCTTTCGAGACCGGAGACGAGCGAACAACCGCTTTTTCTTTTCTGTACATATATGCCAATTTTTGAATTTACGTGAAAACAACAAGCGGTGATCCGTAGATCAACCTTTTCATGCAGAAAATAAAATAATCTTTTTTCCAACTCTTATTGCATAATGTGTTTAAAAACAGACATAATTTGGAGTTTGGATGTCTTGAAAGATGAATTTCATTTGTTTGCTGTGAAAGGCGATGTTTTTTTCATGTGAAAGGCGATTTTGTGTTTACCGTGAGAAGCAATATTTTGTTGCTGTGAAAGGTGAATTACAATTCTCATCAGAAAAAAAAACAAGACCTGTGATCTTTTGTCTCTTTAAAACACTACAAGAAAAATACATTTTTAGTGTCGAACTTATAGTGGCGGCCACTTAAATGTGATGCTATAAGACACTTATAGTGGCAGCCAGTCTGCCCCCCGTTGTAAGGTAATTTCTAAATTATTTTATCGATAGCCTTCGATGCAGCCGTCGGTAAAAACCTTGATCCAATGACACCAATGAATTGCGGGAAGATTTTTTTCTTTCCACATTGCATATGTTGCGGCGGCCAAAACTTTCGAGGGTGAAATGTTTTTTTTTAGTGTCTATCGTACAGAGGGCGGGTAAATTTTTTTTTTTTTGCGGGCATAACTGGCACCTCGCTAAAAGTTATATTACATTTTTATGTCACAATCTCCTCCTCTCTCTCTCTCATATCCCCAATCGTTTTGTTTCCCTTACCCCCTTTATCTCCCTCTCTGCAACATCGCCTGGGGCAAACGTTGGGGTCTTCGCTTCCGTCTCCCGCCGACGGCTTCGTGCGCGTCTTTGACCTTCGGGACAAGGAGCACTCCACCATCATCTATGAGAGCACCGAGCCGGACACACCCCTCATCCGATTCTGGTGGAACTATGCAGGACCCCCGCTACATTGCCACGATCATCATGGACATTGCCAAGGTCGTCGTGCTCGACATTCGGTTCCCGATGTTGCTGGTGGTGGAGTTTCCAGTGCCACCAGGCTAGTGTGAATTCCATCGCCTGGGCGCCCATAGCTTCCCGCCACATTTGCAACCGCCAGGGATGATTCCCAGGCTCTGACTTTGGGACTTGTCGTCGATCGAGCAGCCGGTGGAAAGGGGGTCTGGATCCAATTTTGGCGTATATGACTGGGGCGGAGATCAATGCAGCTGCAGTGGTCGTTGTCCCAGCCGGGTTGGGTCACAATCGTCTTCTCTAGCAAGTTGCATATATTGAGGGTTTGATTTGATTTGGTGAATTCTGGATTCTATTTGGCTCCCTTTCTCTCTCTCTCTCTCTCTTTTTTCCTTTCCTTACTTGCAAAATTGAGGATTTTAGTTTAGGGAAGATGGGATGAATTGGGTGGGGGTTTAGTGTTTTATATGCTTCTGTTACTCTCTCTCTCTCTATTGATCTGTGATTGATAGGAACTAGTAATTGTTACTCAGTCGCATCCAGGCACTCGCTCTTTCTCCATCTCTTCCTCCTAGTCCGGCAACTTGACACTAGTGGAGGAGCACGTGCAAGGGGCCAACCACCACTGCCTTATGATGAATCTTATGATTTGAATTCCTCGTTTTCTTTATGGTTAGGCGAGGCCTTGGAACAAGAAGATAAGAGGCCCTCCCGTAGTTTCCACTGAGAATGATGACGTGGGTGATGGAGAAAATTGTCAAGATCGAAATGGGTGAGTCTCTATGTAAAGTCCTCAACTTTATTGGGTCAGTTGGGCCCAACAGCAAGCTCGTTGGCCCGTTTATTTAGTAATTATTGTAATTAATTATATTTTAGATATTTAAATGGGTTTAGATCATGAGCGAGTTTCTTTTAGAGTTAGAATAGTGTCTGCGAAGTTTCGTGCGATTCCGAGTTCGTTGATCATAATAAGGGGGTAATTTACAATTTAGGAAAAATTGAGTGTTTTTTCAAAAAAATTTAGTCGCCGTGGTTTTTGGCTTCATTGGAAAGGATCTCATCACGTCGATCATTTTATCTCTTGGACCGTCGCAATCTGGCGATTAGAAACCCTTCAAACTAGTCCATTCCTTCACCGGACCCACTTAAGGGCAAATTTGTCTTTTCCCCCTCTCTTCTTCTTAAGTAGGGATTAACCCTAATCGATTCATTTTTTAATTTCTTTAACGAAAGCTATAGAGCCGCCCCTTCATTTTCGTCATCTTCTCAAAGCTCCAGAACTATACTTGGGAAGATCATCCTCAAAGATCCGAACCGCTCACCTTCATCCTCTTAATCTCCTCCTTCCATTGATATCAGTTTGGTAAGCTTTTTCTTACCCTCATATTTCTAATCATCTTCCTTTCGGTTTAGATTTACCCTACTCTTGATCTTGTTATTTCCTTTCTTCTTCTTGGTGTTCTAGATTGCTTTTGAGTGGGTTAGATTGGGGATTTCGTGGTAGTTGAGCTTCTCCTTTAGTTTTTCCCCCATTTCCATCTTCATTTTGTTTGAGGCAAGTAGATCTGTATTTTATGATTAAGCATGTGTGTATGTTTTCTATTGATTAGCTATGCTTTCTTGGTAGATCTCCCTAATTCCAAGCATGTTTCTAATATTAATTTGGGATTGACATGCTTGATTAGGTTAAGGGATTTGGGTTGGTTTAATTCATAATTGGTAATCCTATGATGTTTTTAATTTACTAGAATGGATGTAATTGATGAATGTGATGAATATGGAGCATGGTGGCTCATTTTCGTAGGTTTAGCCATGGAGTGACCTAAGGAGGAAGAGGGCAGAAACCCAATTTCAGGGTTGTAGGTCTACTGCGATCTATCGGACAGTGAACATGCACCAGTTAACTGAGGGTTGTCCACTGTCCGATCGATCAAGCACTCTGTGCGATCTATCGGACAGAGGAAACCCGCAGCTAACTGGGAGGTGCATAGGTCTGATCGATCGGGCCTCTGTCCGATCGATCGGACTGGGTGCACTAATTGGGATCCGTTTAGTGCCGATCAATCGGACCTTCTGTCTGATCGATCGAAGGGTGTAGGTTCGCTGGGCATGACAACTTTGATTTTTTGTAACTTTTAATATGTCCATTGGATTTCCACATGTAATAAATTGATGGAAAGCCCTTGAGATGTAGAATCCAATGGTTTCGGTTTCATTACAATCAAAGATCGGAAAGTAATGCTATACTAGGATTAATGATCCAGGTCACGTTTATTTGGAAATAAGACTGTTAACCTAGGTTTGGGCCAATAGATGTTGGAAACCATAAACTACTCTCACTTGACGATTAATGGGAATTAAAATCGAAGCACATCGCTTGGTGTGTTTCGATGGGTTGTCTAGGAATTCATATATTACGTGTTGGCACCAAAAAAGTCACTTTGCCTCTTCAACATTAAGAAGCCACATGAAACCGTAGCCTACAACAAACAGGTCATGTTACTTCAAGAAAAATCAAATCTTGTCAGAATCAAACAAAAACTGCAAGATCTCTCAAAACAGCCAAGAGAAGAGTACACATGAAGTTTCAGGCCACTTCAACATTATTTGGCCTAACTTCAATCTTCTAACAGCTGAACTGGCCGGAGATGTCAGACCTCGACCCAGGTTTAGTATATTTAATCATTATTTTAGCCGTGATTAGTCTCTAAGTGGGATTAGAGGATGATTAGAATAGTCTTTGGTGAGATAAGACTTTTCAATAGTTTTGGGGAATTTTGAGAGCCATTAGAATTAGTTTAACGCGGGCCGGGGCGCCCATGTGACGCGTGCTTTTTTGGAATTTTTTTTATTTAAAAAAAATCCAATTTTTACTTGTTTTGATTTGTTTTATTGATCTTAACAACTTTTATGTTTCGTCCATTTGAATTTGAAACTCAGAAATCGCATTTTTCAAGAAAAAAAGGGGCAAAAATGACTTTTCACACTAAATCTGTGCATAAATTTTGAAATTTGTAAATCATAAGGAAAATAGACTTTTTGAAAACTAGATATTTCGACGATCAACTTTATCTACTTCGTCGATTTCATTCGGGACCACAAGTGATAGTTCCAGCTATGTGAAGTATTAGGGCCCATGGGACCCATCCCACTCACTCACTTAAAACCACATGGGTTCTTCTTCCTCATTTCCCTTCATTTTTCTACAACAGCTGGGAGCTCTTCTTCTTCCTTTCCAGTCACTCTCTCTCCTCTTGCATGCATACTTCTTGAGTGTTATTTGGAGATATGAGTTCACAAATCTCTTCGATCTCCTCACCTTTAGCATCCTATTGGTACCATTCTTGAAGAAATCCATCTGGAACCCATCTCTTATCCTAGCTTTTCTTATTGTATAGGGCCGTAGAAAGGTTGACAGTGGCTTCCCCTCTTGAAAATCTTGGTTTTCTAGACCTTTAGAACCTTTTCTTCATACATGCAAAGGGTTCTTTGAGAGTTCATTCTAATCTTGTTATATTGGGGGTTTTGTTGTAGATTGGAGTAGCTGAGATTGGGGGTTTCTTGGAGTGTGTTTTTGATTATCTTCTTAGCCAAGGCAAGTAAATATTTCGGATAATGGGTTGCATGTTATTTGAAGTGATTAAGGGTTTCATTTCTTAAAATTGTTGAATCTCTACACCCTCTCTTTTATGTTGTTTTCTCCTTTCAATAAATGGATTAGTCTTTAGAATGTTCAAATGATGGGTTTATATCTATCTTTCTTTAAGTGTTGTTTCAATGAATCATCTCTGAATCAGGTTTGTACATATCAAAATGTTAATGCTTTGGTGAAAATGTTTTTATTCATGTCAGAATTTTTGGAATGAATTAGTGTATGGATGTTTGAATGAAGTTGTTGAGGCTAGGAGAAGCCCAAAATGTATGAGAATGCAAGTGGAAGAGAAAGAGGGAGAAAAGAATCACAAAAAAAATGCAAAAAAGTGCGATTTTTGCACTGGACCGGGACCAGGCCACTGCTTGCGCAGGATTAGGTAGTGGCTCAGTCTGCTCGAGTGGGCCTTGGGCCGCTCGAGCGGACCAAGGCAGCAGCGGGCCTGGGCCCAGCCTTCTTTTCTCCCTGTTTTGGAGCCCGTTGAACCCCTATTAATGCATGGAAGCCCGGGAATGATTAAAATGAATTGTAATACTTCGAATTGTATAAATTGAATGGAAAAAAATGAGAGAAAGGCTTGATGCGAGAATTACTCGGGGAATTTTATAAGTCTTAACGCATACTTTATGACCTTAAATGTTGAAGATCTTTATTGGTACCAAACTCCCTTCTTATAAGTCAACATTAAGAGACTAAGTTTGTCTTGAGATGACCCTAAGTAAGCCATTAAACCATTATACACTACTTCATTCCAAGTTAGAGATATTTGTATATTTTCTACAAATTATTTTGAAATAGATTTGAGTGGTTTGCCACGTTTGAAAAAGCTGTAAGACTACTCGTTTGTATTGTTCGATATTGTTTTCTGGAAATTGTTCAGAGTAGTTTCTCTTATCGATAAAAATGTATTGCAATGATTGATTTATATTGATTTCAGATTGTGTTTGGCACCTCTAAGCTTGGGTATCTCTTCGGGCTGATCACCTGGTTTGGGATCCTTAAAAATTATTGCCAACTGTAGTTTGGACCCCCATTGATTGCTCCGGCCATGGCTACGGTTATTGAGTGTTCCGTCCATTTTATATGGTTAGGGGTTAGATCGTTCCGTCCATTTTATATGGTTTGGTAATTGATCGAGTACTCTTGTTACCTCGGTAATAAAGTGCGTTTATTTATTGAGTGCTCTTGTTGCTTTGGTAATAGGAGAATCTAGCAATATGTGGATTGCCATTGCTTTTATTCGATTTGTTCCATTCTTCGAAATTTTTAATGATTCAGAAAGTGCTCAGTTCATTAATGACTTGAGGCTTGAAATATAATATCCTCACAGCGAACTTATGATCCTTGGGCTTAAAAGATAAAAAATTTAATTAGTCATAAATTTCACTCACCGAATCCGGTTTATTCTCTAATCGGATTCGATGGACGTGACACTTTGTTTACTTGTTAAAGTGTTGTAGGTTTGGTTTCGTTTTAATTGTCTTCTCCTTTGTTTATGTAATTCTCTAAAACTTGGTGGATTTCTTTGCCCCCCCCCCCCCCCCCCCCCCCCCCCCCCCCCCCATCCATTTGTGGTGGATGGATCATGGAATGCATTTCTCACTTTATTTCATTTAAGCTGAAGATGTTTTGTTACTTGATAAAATTCAGTAATTTTTGTAGCCATTTCTAGAAGTTTGGTTCTTTGTGGAATTGAAATCACAACTGTAGTAGTAAGATATATCATTGCCAAATGGAGTCTACTTCAAAATAGTCAGTTCTCCTTGTCACGTTCCTGCTTTGGTGGTCTATGATGCACGGATACGGCATGGATACGGCAAGGACACGTCATAGACACGGTAGGGATACAGAATTTACACATAAAAAGTGAAGTATCGGATACGATACGACACGATACGTTGCCCATTTTGAAGTATCCATGCATCATAGTTGGTGATGCTCCACGTTTTGGTATCATTTATATCCAAACCCTAAACGTCTTGCATTTGGTTTCCATCATTTTATTTGGACTCATATGAGAAGTTTGTCAATCGATTTGGATTTTCCTCATTTTGATTCTTTTGACTTCTTTCTTCAATATATGGGGTTCGAAACCATGTTTTAAATTAATGGTTGCTATTTCTTATAATGGTTTTTATGTGGTTGTATTTTGATGATGTTGTACTGCGGGAGTCTTGGTTTCTAGATTCTTTGATTTTTAGGGTATAAATATGTGGCAAGTATGTTTGGAGAGAAGTGTTGTAGGATTTGTTGATGTTCTTCTTTGAAACTTTTTAGGGTTTATGTGGCAGGCGTGATGGAATCCGTTGCATACTTGCACGGCATGGCCTAGCTCAGGGCTTAATGCTTTAATGTAGCACTTCAGCCTTTGCATAATGTTGGCCTCAGGAGATGGGCCTCATATAAACTTTTTTTTCACTTCAGCAGCGTTCAATATTGCAATGTTTGTTAAAAGGTGAGAATGCTTGGAGCTCAAATCTCCGTGGAAAGAACGAAGGTTAAAAAGTAATTAAATCTCATCCACACTTTCAATGATAAAACTTGTGTTCGTGCATCATCCCCCCCCCTCCCCCCCCCCCCCCCCCACACACACACACACACACACACACACACACACACACCACACACCACACACACAAAAATAAAATTAAAAAAAATAGAGTATTGTCCTACGATTTAATGCTCTGGGAAAAGTCAATGTTAAAAAGTAATTATTCTGTCACCCACACTTTCAAGGACAAAAATCTATATTTATGCGTATTTATTATGCATTTTTATTTAATTTGTTGAATTCCATTTGTTTATATGGGATCTTTTCATGGAGTTTCCCCCCATCATCCGAGTACTTCCAACGAGTGCATTTTGTGATTTATAGGAATGTTCTTTCTCCACAACATCACATAATAATTTTCACTAGATTCAATTATGTGCATGAAGAAGACTACAAGGGTGGTCACACTACCGGTGTAAGATTCAAACATAAGAATGTATTTTGTCGTCTTCTCAACAGTTAATTTTTCATTTAATGGATTTTTTTTATATTTCATTTGACTAAAACTTCTGGAAAATATGATCTCTCCATTTAAAAAAAAAAAAAAATCTTACTGTTCTGATGTTTGCATGCAGGGAAAATTTGTTCTTTGCCTATTTTATATTGAATTTAGATTCTAAATTCTAATTGCGGTTTTAAATATTATAACAAATTAAAACGCATATATTGATAGCAAGGGAAAGTTTAAGAGATTTACCTACGTGCTTCTTAGGTTTTCGTTTGGTAATTTTTTCTAACAAAATGAGACCTCCAAATTGAGCAATAAGAGAGAGGATGAATGCTTAATTTAGTATGATGCTAACAAATGCCTTCAAGATCAAATTGCCTGCCACAGTCCTCCTGACCTCAATTCCAAGACTTGCGCAATTGCATAGTGCCAAAATGCCACAATGATATAACAAGATCCCAATTTTGTGAAATAAAAAAACACAAGCTATATATATAATGCTAGATCTTACAATCATTACTAGGAAGGAGATTGGCTTACTAATGCTATATCTTGCAGTCATCACTACACAAAAAACAACAAACAAAAAGTGTTGAAATCCGTTCCTAATAGAAATAGGAACGGTCCAAAACCGCTTCAAAAACTCATGTTCCTAAACCATTGAAGTGGTTTCAAACCATTTCAAATGAAATTTTTTGGACGTGCCTAAAACCGTTCCAATATTCTTTGAACCATTTCGGATTATGAATTTTGAAATGGTCCTAGACACTACCAGATTTCACTTTACTGTTCCAATTAAATTCAAATATTTGGAACTGTTTGTAGTCCTTTTTGGAACGGTTCTAAACACTTCCAAATATTCTAAAACTGTTCCAAATTTAAGTATTCGATAGAATTAGTATCTATTTTGGAACAGTTTTAAACACTTTCAAATTTTCTGAAACCGTTTCAAATTCTAATTTTTGGAACAGTTACTACTCCGTTCCGGGTATAAAGGAAGGGTTTAATACCGTTCCATATTTTGATATTAGAAACATTAGAGCGCTTTGAATACCTGCTAATCTGGATTGTATACATGAAGTTTAGAAGGTAGGTGCCACTTTTGGGACTGGATCAGATACATAGTATGCATTCACAGGTGCACGGACAAGACTTCATGAAGCCACTCAGACATTGTATTCTCAGTCACCTCTTTAGGAGGTTCATGTTTGCCAAGCTGGCTGAAATTCCCCTTTGTCTTGAAGAGCTGAGAGTGATGGTGCTTGCAGTACAGACTTCATGTGCAACATAATTTGATGGGTTGATCACACAGCCTCTATAAGAACATTTGAAACAAGGCATGTGGTATGTGGTGCCGTCAACTGCCACTTGAAATTCAAAATTTACAGAACCAAACTGTTTCTTAGTTGTTGCCAAAGGAAAATTCGAGATTCATAAATTAACACCAATTGACACGATTTGAAGAATATTAGAAAAGAGGTGACTATTCTAAATAGAAAAAACATCATCATTGACCATGCAAACTGAACATGAGATGCTTAAGTGTTCAAGACTGTTGCCAGAGAATGGTGCAGCAAGCTAATATTGCTAGAGCTAGCCCTATCTGCAAGTTATGGTGCTCCCAATCATCTTATTTGCAAGCTATTTTTAAGTTGTCTTTCTTTCTTTCTTCTTTTTTCTCCTGGCAGGTATGCTTTTAGGATGTCTTGCAAAAGAAAATATATATTCTCAAAGTGAAGAAGATTAATTGAACAAGCATTGAGCAGGGAAGTAGGTGGAGGACTTCAAACGAGAGTAGTGCTGTTAGTGGATAGATCAGGGCCAGACTCAATGGGCCTGTGTATGGACTCTGAAACGATTTCAAGGTTTGAATGACTGGATCCCAGTGTAGGTGGGTCCAAAACAGAAACTGGAACCTGGATCTAAGCCTGCCCAATAAGGGGCATGGTTCTAGGTAGGCAGAATGCACTCAATAAAGGCCCCATCCTCACAAGGGCCCAAGACTGATAAAAAGGTTGGATGCCAAAAACCAGGTCTAGCATTATAAGGGTTTCAAGTACCATAAAAATGGGTCTGAGTCTAGCATAATAAGGGTTTCAAACCATCCAGAACTAACATGCAATATTGCTCTAGCATGTCAAATGTTGCGAGTTGGGACCTCAACAAAGCAAAATAGCCACTACAACAAGTTGCACTTTTAGCCACGTTTTTTAGCCACGTTTTAAAAATCATCGGTAACGGTATACCTTTGCCGACGACTCGTAAAAAACGTGGCCAAAAGATCTACCCTTTACCGACGTTTTTCAAAACGTTGGTAAAAGTCTATACTTTACCGACGTTTTGTAAAAAGCGTGGCCAAAAGTGCATCCTTTACCGACGTTTTTAATAACGTCGGAAAAGTATAGACTTTACCAATGTTTCTGTAAAACGTGGCCAAAGTTGACCCTTTACGACGTTTTTTGATAAAACGTCGGCAAAGGCCATTCTTAAATTTAAAAAAAAAATTATTTTTTAAATTTTACCGACGAAATAAAACGTCGGTAAATATGTTTATGAATATTTATTTATTTTTATATTAAATTTACATGCGAAAATACAAACGTCGGTAAATATGTTTATTAATTTTTATTTATTTTTTACGATTATGTTACCAACAAAAATAAACACGTTGGTAAATATCTTTAAAATTTTTTTTAATTTTACCGACGAAACTTAACCTGTTGGTAGAATCTGTTTATTAATTTTCATTTACTTTTCATATTCATTTTATACCGCGGCAAAATCACAATAATTATATCCATGATGAATCAAGTGTTAAGATTTGTCCAGCATAATCATTGTTGACCTCTAAAGAAGGATTTTGTTTTTTGATCGGGAAAAAGTGGCCCACAAAAAATTAATAATTGAACCATTAACCATTTTGGTCCTTTTTTCAATATCTCACAATACCTGAATCGTTGGAATTGATCTAGTAACGTTACTTGCAATATAAAGGGGGTCTATGGTCATATCTTCCATTAGTCATCCAGATTGTTCGGAATGTAGAAAAAAAGGACTGCATGTCTTAACTCGTGAATGCACTGTAGTAACCAGTGCATTTAATCCAACGATTGATATTTATTTCAAAAATATTTCATGATCCATATTGAATCAAACATTTGGTGTTGGGACCTATAACTATAAATTACCTTTTGAAGAGGACTAAAAATTGGATTGCGAAAATAGGGCGTACAAATTTCCATAAATGATGATATAATGATTTGTACGTTTTCATCAAATCCATCAAGATCTATAATGATCAAATGGTTGACTTTTGGTATCATAGCCATTTTTTAACCCCCCCCCCCCCCCCCCCCCTAAATATGATCAACGGTTTGGATCACAAATGTTTGTCTTAGTTGTCATTTGAAAGGACACAGTAGAAGCTTCATCCAAACTGCTAAAAATCGGATTCCATCAGTTTTAAGCCAATAAGAAGAGAAAAGTAGAGACGCCAAACGAACCTAAGTGTTAAAAATCCACGTTTTAAGGGTTAATTCATATTTGGGAGTCCGATTTACGAGCCGTCAGTTCCTGCAAGTTAATTTCGCCTCGAGCGAGGTGCTCGTGCCGGGTTTCCAATTTTTTCGGAGCCTTTCCCGTCCTACGCCTGCGGGACGTTTTCGAACCTAAGTGTTGGAAAATCCTATATTTTGCTTCTAATTCTCTAACCGGGAGTCCTATCTGCGAACCGTCAGTTCCGTCAATTTACTTTGTTCTCGAGCGAAGTGCTCGCATAACTTTCCAAATTTTTTGATGGCCGTTCCTGTTCCGGACCCCCGTTGTGCCGTTTTTCGATCATAAGTGTTAGAAAATCCTATTTGATTGTTATTTTACTTCGGTAAAATTATTGCTGGCGTGGATGATAGAGTGAGGCCTTGAAGGATGTGGTGTGAATGTGATTGAGATATAGATCTAGGTACGACGTTCTTCTCTTAGAAAGAAAAGAAAAAAAAAACCGGTTCTAGTAGTTGTTGGAATATTAATTTTGGCCCAATAGTTTCAGTCGTTTGTTTGAAGAAATGGGAGCCTCATTATGATGAGTACTGGGCTGAGACGTGCAATGCCATGTCGATTAATGATGAATCCAAGAATTGTGGTAACCAAGCGAATCTACAAAAAATATAAGCAGGAAAGGAAATATATGAAACATATGAAAGGAAGAAGCCGACTCTCAAACAATTCAATCTGAATTGGTCATGGACAGACTTTGGTCCACACGTGACTTCGTATGATGAACTTAAATTTCTACCATTATATTTCTATCTCCGAAGTTGAAGTCTTATGATGAACTTAAATTCTACCATTATAATTCTATCTCCGAATGTGGTGCAAGGTGAGTGCAGTGGCTATTCAAGCCGGGTGGTGATGGCAGTGCAGTGGGTGGTTGTGAGGGAGAGTAAAAGAGTAGGAGAAAAAGAATGGAAAGAAAAGAATGGAGAAGGAGACGAAATTAGAGTCGGAAAATTTATCACCGATGTTTAATATAAAACATCAGTAAAGGTTAGTAGTCCTTTTTACTTGTTTTCAATTAAAAAAATTAAAATAATTATTAATGACAAAAAATTCTATTTTTTGCGACGAAAATAATCGTCCCAAAAATTTACAAAATTTTTTCCCTCTCCCGCCACCGAAACCCCTCTTTTTATTATTAACATCATTTTAAGGAAAATTAATATCAAAGACTATTATTGACGAATTCTATTATCAACGAATTTATGACGTCAATAAACCCCTCCCTAGCCTCTTCCTGCCCTCCGCACACACAGCGCAACCATTCCCCCTCTCCTCTCTCTTCTTCTCTGTTCTCTCTCTCCCTCGTTCCCCATCTCTCGTCTGTTCTCCTCCCTCCCTTCCTCTCTTCTTCCTCCTCCCCGTCTCCCCTCGCCGCGCACCTGCACCTGGAAAATCTTATAGGAACTTTAAATTCTCTAATCGGGAGCCATATTTACGAACAGTCTAGTGACGTCTAGTTACTTGATCCTTATCGAAGTGCTCGCGTCGGTTTTCAATTTTTAACCAGGGGACGTTACTCGTTTCGGACCCCGATTAGATGTTATCGAGCCTATTAAAATCTTTTTTTATTTTATTTTATCTCGGTTTTAAAACTATCAGAGACTATTATCGATTGATTATACGACGTCGGTAAAATGAACGATTAACAGCGTTTTTTGTAAAACTTCTGTAATGTTGAACTCTATTCTAGGAAAATTAAAAGTCTGAGTCCTTTAACTATAATTTTTTTTTATCGTTGAAAATTAGAGTCAGAAAATTTATTACCGATATTTAAAGGTTTTTAGATTTTTTTTCACTTGTTAAGAAAAAAAATATCTAAAATAATTTTTACCAATGAAAATTTTTTTTTCAACAAAAAATAATTGCAAAAAGTTGGCCACCCACGTTTTCTTTTTTTTTTTTCCCTCTCCCGCCAATTTTTTCCCTTTCCCCTGTTTCCCCTCATTTCCCTCTTTTCTTTTCTATCTTCCCCTTGTCACTCCGCTCTGTCTCTCTCTCTGCGTTCGGTCTCTCCCATTTCTCTCTCACTACTCCCTGCGCTCTCGAGGTATCTCTCTCTCTCTCTCTTTCACTCGGTCTCTCGATCTCGCTTTTCCTCTCTGTCTGCAGTTTCTCTCTGGATCTGCTACTTCCCTCTCTCTCTCGCTCTCTCTTTTCTATCTCTCTCACTCTCCCACTCTCTCCAGACCGGTCCCAGTTTGGGACGATCACAGCAGCAGGGACACGAAACGCCTAGCAGCAGCAGCCCCCGGACGGCCGGCCAACCTTCATCTTCCTCCTCTTATATCCCGGTTAAAGCCTCCCCTGCACAGGTACACCCCTCCCTTCCCCCTCTCCTCTCTCTCCCTCATTCCCATTTTATTTGTTTGATCTTCTCCCTCTACCCATTTGGTTTTGAAGGAATTTTGGAAAACCCCCAATGTTAAAAAAAAATTTATTCCTTCTCTGTATATGCCCCATTGCCACTCCCCCAAGGGATTTTTTTCAAATTTTTTTTTTTGTGTGTGTGTGGCTTGAAGTATGAGGATTTCTTCTTTCTGTCATTATTATATATTACTTTCTGATACTGACAATTTATAAGCTTCTTTATAGTTATATTCGAACTATTAGAGCAGGAATGATTTGTCCTTGTACTCTGCTAATGATGCTGTCGGATCACAAAAGTGGGGTCCTGCACACTCTGCTAATTGGTCCAAGACCAATCTTCCCTTGATTGAGAAAAAGGACCCAGAAAGATGATCCAAAGAGTCATCTAGGGGTGGCTACAATGTAGAAATTAGACATGATAAGCACAATTGCAACCCCATCTCATGCATTGACATCCTTTTCTGACTTGAATGTAGGCATGTTGGTGTCATCAATCTTCCTTTCAAGTATATGGGTCAAGGCTGAGGCCCCCCATGAAGTCCTGGCCTAATGAAGTTCTTTTGCACAGGCCCTAAAACATGGACTACATTTGCACCAAAACCATATTATATGTAACACACCTGTGGAGGCTCATCCCCAAGCTTAAAGTCATGAAAAACAACTCTCTTCATGTAGCTTTTGTATTGTAGTGCGCGCTTTTGCCGCCTGTTTGTAGTGCGCGCTTTTGCCGCCTGTCCATATTATTTACGATAAATTACAGCTAACTTGGTGTGATTTGATTGTCCATAGCAAGTTATTCTGCTTCTAGACACAGTAATTACAAAACAACCGTATGGGCAAAGTTAACTTGGGCTATCCAAATGCATGAAAACTAATTTACACTTAAAACCAATTTACTTCACCCCATTTAGGAAGGGACCAAGCAGGCCTCTTGTGAACACATAAGCAAATGGCCTTGGTATCTTCCTGGAATTTTTCTAATTGCTGCATATCACGGTCTGATTTCTGGATTAAGTGATGTAGAACAATTTGTGCATTTCTACCAAGATGTCTAGTGTCCCGGTTAAAGTCTTGTGTAGACATTCAATCTCTTCCTATTTTCAACAACTGAAAGTAATTTCCTCTTTTTTTACCATCATCCTTAGTGTGGGTTGAATCTTACCCCTCTGTGTAAAGACAACAAAGGCATAAGATCTTGAAGGAGATCATATTACAACTCGCCCTCCTCCAACCTTCCCATCCAAGTAGAGAAGAAACAGACTTCAAAAGTTGAGTATTCTTACAACCCAAAACATGCATATAAATGCTCAATATCTAATTGCTATTCTACTTGTGATTTGGTCAGATATGACAGGAGTTGGAATTACGTTATCAAATCGATTTGATGCGGAAGTACATAGATGGGGTGATCTTCATTTATTGATTTTGCAAGGCGAATTCGGGCAGTGCGGTTTTGATTAGGTGCCCGTGTTAATGATTGTTGTAACCATCTGATGCAGAGACTATTGATACAGTGAGAAAGCATTTGCACCATTAATGGAATGATTTGGGTTCTCATACATGCGGTGTGACGATATATCACGGTGAACCCATAGTTTCAACCCGATGATTCGGATGAGAGCGAGGCTTGATCAGAAGACGGCCCGCCTGCGGGGCTCAGAATATGGGAAACGGTCACCCGAACATTTGGAAACCGGCAACGAGCCACTTCGCTTGAGGGGTAGACAGAACTGTAGGAGCTGCCGGTACGAAATAGGACTCCCTGGTTTTAGAGATTAAAGCGAAACATGCGATTTCCAAACACTTAGGCTCGAAAACGGCCCGCCGGGGGTCCGAAATGGGAAACGGTCACCCAAAAATTCGGGAAACCGACACGAGCACTTCTTCTCGAGGGTAGACAGAACTGTAGGAGCTGACGGTACGCAGATAGGACTCCCGGTTAGAGAATTATGACGAAACATGTGATTTTCCAACACTTTTGCTCGGGAAAACGGCCCGCCGTGGGTCCGAACGGGAAACGGCCGCGGGAAAAATCCGAAACCGGCACGAGCACTTCTCTCGAGGGTAGACAGAAACTGTAGGACGCTGACCGGTACGCAGATAGGACTTCCCGGTTAGAGAATTACGATGAAACATGCGATTTTCCAACACTTAGGCACGAAAAACGGCCCGCCGGGGGTCCGAAATGGGAACGGTCACCCGAAAATTCGGAAACCGGCATGAGCACTTCGCTCGCGGGTAGACAGAACTGTAGGAGCTGACGGTACGCATATAGGACTCCCGGTTAGAGACTTAAAGCGAAACATGCGATTTTCCCAACACTTAGGCTCGAAAACGGCCCGCCGGGGGTCCGAAATGGGAAACGGTCACCCGAAAATTCGGAAACCGACACGAGCACTTCGCTCGAGGGTAGACAGAACTATAGGAGCTGACGGTACGCAGATAGGACTCCCAGTTAGAGAATTACGACGAAACATGTGATTTTCCAACACTTTGGCTCGAAAACGGCCCGCCGGGGGTCTGGAACGGGAAACGGCCCGCGGGAAAAATCCGAAACTGGCACGATCAACTTCTCTCGAGGGTAGACAGAACTGTAGGAACTGACGGTACGCAGATATGACTCCCGGTTAGAGAATTACGACGAAACATGAGATTTTTCCAACACTTAGGCTCGAAAAACGGCCCGCTGGGGGTCCGCAACGGGAAACGGTCACCCGAAAAATTTGGAAACCGGCACGAGCACTTCGCTTGAGGGTAGACAGAACTGTAGGAGCTGACGGTACGCAGATAGGACTCCCCGGTTAGAGAATTATGACGAAACATGCAATTTTCCAACACTTTGGCTCGGAAAACGGCCCGCCGGGGTCCGGAACGGGAAACGGCCGCGGAAAAAATCCGAAACCGGCACGAGCACTTCTCTCCGAGGGTAGACAGAACTGTAGGAGCTGACGGTACGCAGATAGGACTCCCGGTTAGAGATAACAACGAAACATGCGATTTTCCATCACTTAGGCTAGAAAACGGCCCGCCGGGGGTCCGGAACGGGAAACGGCCGCGGGAAAAATCCGAAACCGGCACGAGCACTTCGCTCGAGGGTAGACAGAACTATAGGAGCTGACGGTACGCAGATAGGACTCCCAGTTAGAGAATTACGACGAAACATGTGATTTTCCAACACTTTGGCTCGAAAACGGCCCGCCGGGGGTCTGGAACGGGAAACGGCCGCGGGAAAAATCCGAAACCGGCACGAGCACTTCTCTCGAGGGTAGACAGAACTGTAGGAACTGACGGTACGCAGATATGACTCCCGGTTTAGAGAATTACGACGAACATGAGATTTTCCAACACTTAGGCTCGGGAAAACGGCCCGCTGGGGGTCCGCAACGGGAACACGGTCACCCGAAAATTTGGGAAACCGGCACGAGCACTTCGCTTGAGGGTAGACAGAACTGTAGGAGCTGACGGTACGCATATAGGACTCCCGGTTAGAGAATTAAAGCGAAACATGCGATTTCCCAACACTTAGGCTCGAAAACGGCCCGCCGGGGGTCCGAAACGGGAACGGTCACCCGAAAATACGGAAACCGACACGAGCACTTCTCTCGAGGGTAGACAGAAACTTTAGGAGCTGACGGTACGCAGATAGGACTCCCGGTTAGAGATTATGACGAAACATGCGATTTTCCAACACTTTGGCTCGAGGAAAACGGCCCGCCGGGGGTCCGGAACGGGAAACGGCCGCGGGACAAATCCGAAACTGGCACGAGCACTTCTCTCGAGGGGTAGACAGAACTGTAGGAGCTGACGGTACGCAGATAGGACTCCCGGTTAGAGAATAACGACGAAACATGCGATTTTCCACCACTTAGGCTAGGAAAACGGCCCGCCGGGTAGGGGTGTGCATCGGTTCGGTCGGTTCGGTTATTGACATATTTTTAACCTAACCAAAATTTTTCGGTTAATTTCAACCATTTAACCAAACCAAAATTTTTTAGCGGATTAACCATCGGTTCGGTTAACCTAAAATATCGGTTTGGATTTCTGTCGGTTCGGTTAATTCCAATTATTTTGGGCCAAAGTCAAATCCCAAAAGCTAAGTTCACAAAAGTCTTATATTTTCATTATTTTGGGCCAAAGCCCAAAGGCCACTCTATACACATGCAACCTGCAGCAACCATGCAACCATTAATTGTAAAGGAATTGAAAACATTAATTTGTTTTACAATGGTGCAACCATTAGTCTGCAATCTTGATAAATATAAATATATAATATATTGAAGGTGCTACATTACATGGTAATTTGGTAAGTTTACTAAGTTGGTAGTTGGTAACATGAATTATACTTATTAATTGATGTATGTTATATTTATTTTGAATTTTTTATACAAGTATTAATAGATTTTCATATTATATACATGTACACATTTTATTATATATATTATATATTTATATAGTATGCTATAATTTCGGTTCGGTTCGGTTAATTTGGTTAATTTTTTCTGTTAACCGAACCGTTAACCGAAAACCGAAATATTCAAACATCTTTAACCGAACCGCCCGATCGGTTAAGAATAACCGGTGAATTCGGTTAACGGTCGGTCGGTCCGGTTCGGTTAATCGGTTTTAACCAAACTATGCACACCCCTACCGCCGGGGGTCCGGAACGGGAAACGGCCGCGGGAAAAATCCGAAACCGGCATGAGCACTTCTCTCGAGGGTAGACGGAACTGTAGGAGCTGACGGTACGCAGATAGGACTCCCGGTTAGAGAATTACGATGAAACATGCAATTTTCCAACACTTAGGCTCGGAAAACGGCCCGCCGGGGGTCCGAAACGGGAAACGGTCACCCGAAAATTCGGAAACCGGCACGAGCACTTCGCTCGAGGGTAGACAGAACTGTAGGAGCTGACGGTACGCAGATAGGACTCCCGGTTAGAGAATAACGACGAAACTTGCGATTTTCCACCACTTAGGCTAGGAAAACGGCCCGCCGGGGGTCCGAAACGGGAAACGGCCGCGGGAAAAATCCGAAACCGGCACGAGCACTTCGTTCGAGGGCACAGTGACTTGTAGGAACTGACGGTTCGCAAATAGGTCTCCCGGTTAGAGAATTACGACCGAAACATGGTAATTTCCAACACTTAGGCTCGAAAACAGCCCGCCGGGGGTCCGGAACGGGAAACTGAAAGTCCTGGGGATCCTAACCCTAGAGGGGGGGTGAATAGGGTGAGCTACTAATAGTGACTAACTATGACCAATTTTAATTTTCTATAAACTAACTAGTCACTAGTGATGATAACAAGCACAATGCGGAAGCTAAATACATACAATCATCACAAGAGCATGCACCACAACACAATATTTATAGTGGTTCGGCCAACATGCCTACATCCACTACCGGCTTGTGCTCTCACACCCCACCGGATTTCCACTAATATGCTTTTTCAAAAGGCTAAGCAATAACCTCTACAACTATGCTTTTCTAGGCTAAGCAATAACCTTACAATGTGCTTTTATAGGCTAAGCAATAACCTTTACACAATGCTTTTATATGGCTAAGCAATAACCTTACAATCAATGACTTCTCTCAAAGAAAGTGTTTTCACAAAACACTCTAAGAGATTACAATTAAGCTCAAAGTTACAATGCCTCTTTAATAGGCTAATTTGAAAGTGAAAACTAAACTCAACAACACACTAATGAGTGCAAAGATGTATGCTAATGAGGTGTGTGTGTGACAACTTCAATCAAGTTTTAAAAAGTAAAAGTCCAATGAATATATGCTCAAAGCAATTCAAAGATTAAAGCACATAGAAAGAATTGATTGAAGTTTAAATGCAAATCACATGAACAAATCCTAACTTGTTGATGATTTAAAAAATCAAGGCTCACAAGTTGTATGAAATTAATTTGCCTTAAACATGTGATGCATTTTTAGTGTTGTTTTCAAAAACAAGATTTAACAAAGGTTTTAAAAAGATTGAAAACAACAATGATGATTCAAACAAGTTAAATTAACATGTTATAAAGAAATCAAAGTTTTAAACATAACATGTTTAACAAAGTTTAAAACTAAACTAAGTTTGAATCAAAGAAAAGAATTCATTACAACTTAATATCAAAGATTGAATGGAAGTAATGAATTCATTTCATCATAGTTATCATGCTAAAAACATTTACCAAAGATTTAAAACCAAGCATGAAACATATGATTAAATTAAGCAAGCTTACTTGGAGATTTAACTTCATGATCCAAGCTTTAGCTTCCTTAATGACCTTCTTAATCCCCTTGGTTCATCCCCTTTATCTTCTCTTCAAACACCTCCAAGAAGGCTCCAAGTTTGTTCAAAGTTCCAACTTTTTTCCAAAGGGAATGAAGCCTTTTTATACACAGAAAACAGAGTTTCTGCGTGTCCCCGGTCGACCCCATGACAGGCCCGGTCGACCGACCCTTAACGGTCAGAAAAATGACCGTTGGAGAGCCAAACGGCTCTCTGCCCAGTCGACCCGCAGTGTACGCGGTCGACCGAGATGTGTACCCGGTCGACCGAGTACACTGGGCCCTGGGTCACTTTTCCCATTTTGCATACTTTTGCAATTTTCAAAGATTTTTGATGTGGGACTTGTTGGGGGCCATTAAATCAAGCTTGAAACATGATTTAAATCAATCTAAGTATTTTTAAAATCATGAATCATAAAAAGCCACAAATCATTTGAAACTTTAAAACTTAGGCTAAGCTTGAATTTTGAAATTCCTTTTACAAAATCAATTGCATCCAAAATTAAAACCAATTCATGCATAAAACATGAGTTTTACCATATTTAAAAACAATGCATGGATAAAATAAGATTTCAATGTTTTCTAAAATAATGCAAGTGTGAGAAATCAAATGATGATTAAAATGATATGCATCCATCAAATTGCAATACACAAAATTCCTAACAATCTCCCCCTTTGCAATTTGATGGCAAACCTTAACTTAACACTAAACCTCACACTAAGTCTTCAGCTCCTTGGCTTGACACGGCTTGAAATCTTCGGATGCTCCTTCACTTAGCTTGGGCTTTAGCTATTTTGATCTTCATTCTTCTTGTCCTTAGCTCCAAGCTTTCTTTCTTTTATCTTCTCTCCCCCTTAGACCAAGCACTCTCTCTCCTTGGTCTTTCTCTCCCTTTGCCATTGAATGCTCTCTCCCCCTTTGATCTTTCTCCCTTTTTGGGTAGCTAGAGCATTTTCTCCCCCTTAATCCTTTCTCCCCCTTTGCCATTAAATTGCAAAGGTAGCAATTGAAGAAAGGTACCTACACACATGAAACAAGGAAAATACCTTTAGTAGCACCTGTTAACAAATGAAATCGAAAATGAAATACTTAACAGGCTATTATGCATGTGAGTAAGTTATAAGGGAATAGCAATGGTGAATTTGATCATCTCTAATGCTTCCTTAGAAGGTTTACTCCCCCCTCAATCCATAATCTTCTTTTGTCATACTTTTGACAAGAATATAACTATTAGATGCAAGAAGAAGATGGTTTAACCAATTGAGGGATAACTTCAAGGGAAGGATTAGATACCAATTGATAATGATTAACTATAAGGCTCAATGATCAAATTACCAAATTGGAGAGAAACCAATTGACCTATAAGCTTAAGGAAAGTTGAAGAGCAAGGTCAAAAGGTTAATCTATCATGGATACCAATTGAAATAGGAACCATATCAATTGAGATTTAAGAGTATGACTTATTAGCTCAATCACTCTAAAATGGACTTAAGGAATGTAACTAGAAGGATTAATCCAAGTTAGAGCTATCCATGATGATAAGGGGTTTACTAAACATAGCATCAAATAATATAACTATGAAACATATGCTATGTAAATTTTGAAATCATTTCACTCAATCATAAAATATGACTATCAAGTGTAAGATGAGTGAAATGAAATTCAAACCATGATGCCTACCTCAATCATTAACCAACCAAGATTATTAACACATAAACATGGTGGTCACGAGATTTAACCAAATAAGCAAGAGAGGTGGCAAACATGACCATTTATGAAGCTAATGGAATGTGACATGGAACAAAGACATATTACTATCAAGTTTAATCCAATGTGCACAAGGTTTATCACAAATATATAACATCAATTGGAAGTTATACTAATTGAAAATGATATCATTTGATTACCAATTGAATATGGAACATGTTTGAGAGCAAGCATGTGACAAACACAAGATTCCATCAAGCAACATAAATGAATATTCATCACTTTAATGATATAACTATTGAGCATAGTGATGAACATGAGAAATTGCATTTTGAAAATATATGACTTATAAGAATATGCAATTTCCAAAGTGTCAACCATATGAATACAACATCTAAGAAATCCATCATTCAAGAGATATAACTATGTAATTCAAGAAATGAATTTCAAAGAGGTTCATATGATCAAACACTACTATGAAGTTGAAACATGTATAATGAATGATACCAATAAGAAATTATACACATGAGTCAACAACATAACCATCCAAGAAAAATAAAAACTAGAAAGCAAGAGGATGGATTTTTGGGTTCTAGTATGGTAACTACAAAAATAATTAAAGAGCACAACCATACAAGGAACCAAATAAACATTTGCATAAAAAACGAATGTAACTAAATGATCATAGATGCAAAAAGTCTATCATAACATTCATTTCCATTTGAAAATGGCATAATCAAATACAAAGGAAATGACAACATGGAACATGCTTTGAAGAATATAACTAATGATGTTTTTAAAGCAATTCCATTCAAACAATCTTCAAATCATAAACAAAATCCAACAATGGACAAAATGAGTATGAAATTGAAGAAAACATATTTTCCATATCAAAAGATATAACTTAGAAATTTCATGGAAAATCCAAATTCAT
Organism: Litsea cubeba; assembly: GCA_012931725.1. Lineage (NCBI taxonomy): Eukaryota > Viridiplantae > Streptophyta > Magnoliopsida > Laurales > Lauraceae > Litsea > Litsea cubeba. The sequence goes on along the minus strand of CM022949.1, from coordinate 6,820,531 downwards.
TTAAATCATTTGTTTTTTTTTTTTAAAACAAAATTTACCAAGACATTTAAACAAATGATTTTGCGAAATCAATTGATTATGTAGGATCTAGCTATGAAAGCTTTTGAAACCATAATCAATTGAACATGTAGAAATGCATAAAAGATATATAAACTAAATGAAAGCAATACGCAAATCTATCAAGATGAAATTATAATCAAAAGATTTTGAAAACCATGATATGTAAATAGTATGGTGCATGAAAACAAAATCAATTGATCATAAACAAGCATTGCATTTTATGAAATGTAACTATGAAATAACAAAATGCAAATGCAACATGACCAACAAAAGGATTTACCTATAAAGGATAGGTTGGTCAATGAGGTCCAAGGCCCTAAGGTTTGTCTATTTGTCTAACTTTGGGAATCCACCTAAGGTCTTGGGATGGATGAACTTTGAGGTCTAACTTAAACTTCTCACCAACTCTAGGAGATTTAACTTGATAAATTATTAACTTAGACTTATCACCATGAGATATAGATTTAACTAAGTTTAGCTTAGATTGGTGATTAGTCTTTTGGTGAGTTTGCTTCTTTGGGGTTTGAACCATTTTTCTTTTCTTCTTATCTCCTCCCTTTAATTGACTTTTGAATTTCAAATTTATCTTTGCAACTTTCTTCAAAAGTTCTTTCATTTGTTGAGTTAAGGGAGGTAGGTTGAGAACCTTTTTATTTATAGATTCTTTTAAACTTGATTTAACTTGTTTAATCTTTTTAGAATCTATTTTAGGAGACTCCTTCTTAATTGATTTTACTTGTTTAAGCTTCATGGAGTTCTCCTTGGTTTTTGGTGTCTTATCCATCATAGAATTTGATTTACCTTTCTTTGGTTCAAATATGGATTTAGACACATTGTTTCTTCTTTGTTTGCACTCAAACCTAAAATGTCCTTCAATGCCACAATAATTACATTTAGACATGGGCAAAGAAGTGTGAGTGCTAGAGAATGAGGACTTACCTTTCACAAAAGTGTTGGTGAATTTAGGGTCATATGAGGTATTCCTATCAAATCCAAGACCCGTCCTATCTCCTTTTGATTTACCCCAATTTAAATAACTTTTCCAATCTTTCTTCACTTTGGGTAAATTTACACTCATACTTTTGTTTGTATGTTTCAAGTTGAGTGACTTGGTTTAAGGGTTGAATTCTCATTTTTAACTTTAGTTAGTTCTTGTTCAATTCCCTTAAATTTGATTAGCTCTTCATTGGCAAGTTTTAATTCAAATTTAATTTCATTAATAACATTGGATCCAAGTTCTAGAGTGTTTATCTTAATTTGAGCATTAGATAAATTTTCCTTAGAGATATTCAACTTGGATTCTAGGTTGTTAATGTTTTCATCTTGCCTTTTTAATTGATCTCTTAGTTTTGAATTTTCCTTATTAAGATTATCATAATCTATCTTTGATTCTCTTAGATCATCTTTAATATTAGATAGATTATGCAAAGAGATCATGAACTTAGATTCTGCACAATTTATTAATTCTTCTTTTTCTCTAAGTTCATCTTTTGAAGAGACTAATTCTTGGTTTAGTCTTTTAGATTCTTCTTTTAATCTTTTATTCTTCTTAACAAGCTCTAAGGAAAATGTACATAATTCATCATAGGCTTGTTGAATGTCATCTTCATTTTCATTAATTTCTTCTTCTTTTAATTTAAGTTTGGATTCAAGTTGAGATACTTTAAATTCAATGTTTGAATCTCCAATAGATGGAAGAAGAAGGGATCTAGAAGAATCTACACAAGAATCTACAAAGTCTATCATAGTGGAATCCATTCTAATGATTTTCATAGAAAAACACTAATAGGGTTCTAACTCAAGGATCTAGATAGAGAGGATCAACTCCGGGTGTTTAAGCCCTAAATGGAGTAACCTTGCTCTGATACCAATTGAAAGTCCTTGGGATCCTAACCCTAGAGGGGGGGGTGAATAGGGTGAGCTACTAATAGTGACTAACTATGACCAATTTTAATTTTCTATAAACTAACTAGTCACTAGTGATGATAACAAGCACAATGCGGAAGCTAAATACATACAATCATCACAAGAGCATGCACCACAACACAATATTTATAGTGGTTCGGCCAACGTGCCTACATCCACTACCGGCTTGTGCTCTCACACCCCACCGGATTTCCACTAATATGCTTTTCAAAAGGCTAAGCAATAACCTCTACAACTATGCTTTTCTAGGCTAAGCAATAACCTTACAATGTGCTTTTATAGGCTAAGCAATAACCTTTACACAATGCTTTTATATGGCTAAGCAATAACCTTACAATCAAATGACTTCTCTCAAAGAAAGTGTTTTCACCAAAACACTCTAAGAGATTACAATTAAGCTCAAAGTTACAATGCCTCTTTAATAGGCTAATTTGAAAGTGAAAACTAAACTCACACAACACACTAATGAGTGCAAAGATGTATGCTAATGAGGTGTGTGTGTGACAACTTCAATCAAGTTTAAAAGTAAAGTCCAATGAATATATGCTCAAAGCAATTCAAAGATTAAAGCACATAGAAAGAATTGATTGAAGTTTAATGCAATCACATGAACAAATCCTAACTTGTTGATGATTTAAAAAATCAAGGCTCACAAGTTGTATGAAATTAATTTGCCTTAAACATGTGATGCATTTTTTAGTGTTGTTTTCAAAAACAAGATTTAACAAAGGTTTTAAAAGATTGAAAACAACAATGATGATTCAAACCAGTTAAATTAACATGTTATAAAGAAATCCAAAGTTTTAAACATAACATGTTTAACAAAGTTTAAAACTAAACTAAGTTTGAATCAAAGAAAAGAATTCATTACAACTTAAGATCAAAGATTGAATGGAAGTACATGAATTCATTTCATCATAGTTATCATGCTAAAAACATTTACCAAAGATTAAAACCAAGCATGAAACTATGATTAAATTAAAGCCAAAGCTTACTTGGAGATTTAACTTCATGATCCAAGCTTTAGCCTCCTTAATGACCTTCGTAATCCCCTTGGTTCATCCCCGTTATCTTCTCTTCAAACAACCTCCAAGAAGGCTCCAAGTTGTTCAAAAGTTCCAACTTTTTTCCAAAGGGAATGAAGCCTTTTTTATACACAGAAAACAGAGTTTCTGCGTTGTCCCCGGTCGACCCCATGACAGGCCCGGTCGACCGACCCTTAACGGTCAGAAAAAATGACCGTTGGAGAGCCAACGGCTCTCTGCCCAGTCGACCCGCAGTGTACGCGGTCGACCGAGATGTGTACCCGGTCGACCGAGTACACTGGGCCCTGGGTCACTTTTCCCATTTTGCATACTTTTGCAATTTTCAAAGATTTTTGATGTGGGACTTGTTGGGGCCATTAATCAAGCTTTGAAACATGATTTAAATCAATCTAAGTATTTTTAAAATCATGAATCATAAAAAGCCACAAATCATTTGAAACTTTAAAACTTAGGCTAAGCTTGAATTTTGAAATTCCTTTTACAAAATCAATTGCATCCAAAATTAAAACCAATTCATGCATAAACATGAGTTTTACCATATTTAAAAAACAATGCATGGATAAAATAAGATTTCAATGTTTTCTAAAATAATGCAAGTGTGAGAAATCAAATGATGATTAAAATGATATGAATCCATCAACTTGCAATACACAAAATTCCTAACAGAAACCGCCGTGGGAAAATTCCAAAACAGGCGTGAGCACTTCGCTCGTGGGCAGAGTGACTTGTAGGAACTGACGGTTCGCAGATAGGGCTCCCGGTTACAGAATTAAGACCGAAACATGTTAATTTCCAAAACTTAGGCTAGAAAAACGGCCCGCCGGGGGTCCGGAACAGGAACGGCCGCGGGAGGGGGAAAAATTCCGAAACCGGACGAGCACTTCGTTCGTGGGCAGAGTTTCTGTAGGACCTGACGGTTCGCAAATAGGCTCCCCGGTTAGAGAATTAAAGCCCGAAAACATGGTATTTCCAACACTTAGGCTACAAAACGGCCCGCCGGGGGTCCGGAACGGGAAACGGCCGCGGAAAAAGTCTGAAACCAGGCAAGGGCACTTCGCTCGCGGTAGACAGAACTGTAGGAGCTGACGGTACGCATAGAGGACTCCCGGTTAGAGAATTAAAGCAAAACATGTGAATTTTCCCAACACTTAGGCTAGAAAACGGCCCGCCGGGGGTCCGAAACGTGAAACGGTCACCCGAAAATTCGGAAACCGGCACGAGCACTTCTCTCGTGGGTAGACAGACTGTTAGGAGCTGACGGTACGCAGATAGGACTCCCGGTTTTGATAGTTGAACCTAAAAAACGTTTAATTCTGAATACTTAGACTAAAATCTAGGCCGTCGTAGGTTGAAACGGGAAACGGCCATCGAACATCTCAAAAATCTGCACGAGTACGATGCTCAATGCAAAAGTAACTTGTAGGAAATTGACGGTTAGTGAATTGGACTTTTGGTTGATGAGTTTTATATATACATGTTTATGTTTCATTTATAATTTAATTAATTGAAAAGATTTTAATGTTGTTTTTTTCATTGCAGATTGATGGACGCTTTTCGAAAAGTTGAAGTTTTGGGGCCGGTTGCAAACTTGTGGGGGTGCTGGACTTTTTTTCATTTTATTTATGTATATATTGGACATTTATATCAGACTGTATCGTTATTGATTGTAATATTAGTTTAATGAGACGAATCATTTAATGAAAAATATAAATGGTTGTTTGTTTACTTAGTAACTGCTTTGTCATTGCATTTTTATCTTGAAATAGGTATATGAACAGGTGTATAAACAGGTTTATAGGAAATTATAATGGAAAAATAAATAGGATATTTAAATAAAAAAAAAAACACCTTTGCCGACGAAAATAGGGACATTTTCGTCGGCGAAAGTGAAAATCTAATTAAAAAAAATAAAATTAAAGACTTTTGCCGACGAAAATAATCGTCGGCAAAAATTAAAAGACAATTAAAAAATAAAATAAATGGGGTTTTGCCGATGAAAGGATACGTCGGCAAAAAGGATAAACAGAAAATTTTAAAAAAAAATAACAAATAAAAGAATTTACTTTGCCGACGACTTTTTTTCGTCGCAAAATATAAAAATAAAATTTCAAAATAAATAAAAGACTTTTTGCCGACGCAATTATCGTCGGTAAAAAATATAAAATAATTAAATTAAAAAATTGAAGCCCTTTCCCCGACGCAAATTTTCCGTCGCCAAATTAAAATTAAATTAAAATAACATTGGCCGACGAAATAAGTCGTCGGCAAAAAATAAATAAAAATTAAAAAAAAAATTCGAAATTATATTTGCCGACGAAAAATATCGTCGCAAAATGTAAAATAAAATTAAAAAAAAATAAAATGATATATGGCGACGAAATGTGCGTGGGCAAAAGTTAAAATAAAATTAAAAAAATTAAATGACATTTGCCGACGAAAAGTTCGTCGCAAAATGTAAAAATCAAATTAAAATATTAAAAATACCTTTGCCGACGTATTTATTTCGTCGGCAAAAGTAACAACAAGTAATTTTACAAAAATAAAATCATTTGCCCGACGAAATATTATGTCGGTAAAGGTCAAAAAACGTCGGTAAAGCTCTAATTTTTGCCTACAAAAAAAATTTTCGTCGGTAAAATATTTTACTGACGGGGTTTTACCGACGAATAGCCGACGAAAACATTTTCGTCGGGGATGAGTTTTGCCGACGAAAATATGACATTTGGCGACGAAAAAATTCGTCGCCAAAAGTGAAACTTGTTGTAGTGAGCATTATTCCACATTTACTCACATAAGCATGCTAAGAAAGGTGCTCAAATAATCATGAAGAACACATTCAACAAATTTAACTACAAACCACAACACACATCACGAACGCATTCAGTTGAATCCACTCTAATAATTGCATATAACATGAAACGATTGAGATGATTGGGCACCTAACATGAAAACACGTACATGACATGAAACACATCCAATTGAATATATTCATAAATGCCTGACACATCCAACTGAACTTACATATGTAAAAAAAAAGTTCTTTTTTTTCTCTAGTTCTTTTTTTTCTCTAGTTCTTTTTTTTCTCTGAGTTCTTTTTTTCTCTAGTTCTTTTTTCTCGAGTTCTTTTTTTTCTCGAGTTCTTTTTTTTCTCTAAGTTCTTTTTTTTCTCTAGTTCTTTTTTTTCTCTAGTTCTTTTTTTTCTCTAAGTTCTTTTTTTTTCTCTAGTTCTTTTTTTTCTCTAAGTTCTTTTTTTTCTAAGTTCTTTTTTTTCTCTAGTTCTTTTTTTTCTCTAGTTCTTTTTTTTCTGCTAAGTTCTTTTTTTTCTCTAGTTCTTTTTTTTCTCTAGTTCTTTTTTTTTCTAGTTCTTTTTTTCTCTAGTTCTTTTTTTCTCTAGTTCTTTTTTTCTCTAGTTTTTTTCTTTTTTTTTCTCTAGTTCTTTTTTTTCTCTAGTTCTTTTTTTTTCTCTAGTTCTTTTTTTTCTCTAGTTCTTTTTTTTCTCTAGTTCTTTTTTTTCTCTAGTTCTTTTTTCTAGTTCTTTTTTTTCTCTAGTTCTTTTTTTTCTCTAGTTCTTTTTTTTCTCTAGTTCTTTTTTTCTCTAGTTCTTTTTTTTCTCTAGTTCTTTTTTTTCTCTAGTTCTTTTTTTTTCTCTAGTTCTTTTTTTTCTCTAGTTCTTTTTTTTCTCTAGTTCTTTTTTTCCTAGTTCTTTTTTTCTCTAGTTCTTTTTTTCTCTAGTTTCTTTTTTTTCTCTAGTTTTTTTTCTCTAGTTCTTTTTTTTCTCTGTTTCCTTTTTTTTCTCTAGTTCTTTTTTTTCTCTAGTTCTTTTTTTCTCTAGTTCTTTTTTTTCTCTAGTTCTTTTTTTTCTCTAGTTCTTTTTTTTCTCTAGTTCTTTTTTTTCTCTAGTTCTTTTTTTTCTCTAGTTCTTTTTTTTCTCTAGTTCTTTTTTTCTCTAGTTCTTTTTTTTCTCTAGTTCT